>CM069317.1:17635076-18297576 GCA_035609425.1 Epinephelus awoara | reverse complement strand
TGTTGAAACCCTCCCGAGATGCATATTGTGTGTACATAATCAATAAAATGCATTATAAGCTGATTGTTTCATTGGAAAATCAAAGCAGAGCAGTATTTCGCCATTTAAACAGGATATTCAGATCCACTGTCTGCTCCAACAGATGGATATGTTTGAAATAAAGTAAAGTAAAAGCTGTAAATCTTTCATATGCTATCTCATGTTTGCTATAAACACAAATTATGTACTTTAACAATATGACTAGTCCATACCCATTGAGTACAGCATACCATACCATGACTTAGTCATGCCAAAAATTAGAAAAACAACATTGGTCCACAGGGGGAGCCACAGCGATCGGTCACATTTTTCTGTTGTTATAGCGCCACCCAGTTGCCAATTAGAGTTAAATTTCTCCAGTCACCTTGAGGCGTCCTGTTCTACATATCTACCAAGTTTAGTAAAAATCCATATGGCGGTTAGGCCTAGATAAGAAATGAGCTCTCTAGCGCCCCCATTGTGTTTGATGGGGTCAATAATGGAGGGGTCCCCTCAGATTATGTGTGGTCATATGCCTACAAAGTTGCGTGGTGATGGGTGAAACCCTTGAGATGTTATACACCTTTATGTGATGAGCCACGCCCTCCGCAATATTCATTGCCTTATAGAAGCTCAGTTTTAGTAAGTTTTCCAACTTTTGCCAAGAGGGAGCTTTAGATATTGGTCCCTAGATTATGTTCACCCAGTTTCATGCAGATCGCTCAAACTTCCTAGGAAGAGATCCATTTGAAGTGTTTTTCAAAACATTCAAAATGGTGGAAAATCTATATAAGCGGAAGTTATGGGTTCTTGAGGCAAATGTGTTCCTCATGAGGAGAGGCATCTCTGTGCAAAGTTTCATGTGATATGCCCATTCAAAGTTTGACATTTCAATGGGTTGCTATAGCGCCCCCCTTTGGCCAAATGATGTAATATTGCTTCATTGGCATCCTCCCATGACCCTCTACCACTGTACCACATTTCACATGGACTGACCAAGTCAGTGAGGAGAAAAACATGGAACACACACAGAGTTTTCGTCATTATATAGTAAGATTAATAGACTCAAACGTGCCTCACCACACTTGTTAAAAAATAAGGATCCTTCCTTGAAGAAGAAGAAGAAGAAGAGTTGTACACTGTGAGTGATGCAGTGGGACGGCTCAGTGATGGTCACCTGTGATGCCGCTGATATTGACACCAGCAGAGCCCGAGAGGCTGCACTTTAACGCTGAGCACTGCACTCTGCTGGGGCATCAATCACACACTCGCACACACACCTACACACACACACACACACACACACACCTACACACCTACACACACACAGAATAAGGCTGTAATGAATCAACATTTGCTTAGCACACAATGCTAACACATTGCTTTGCTTAAACTGATAAATTTCCTCTTTCTCTCAACCCCTTTTCAGCCTGAATCTCACTTTACGTCTTCTTCTCCTCCACATATCACATATGGTCATCAAATCCTCAAATTCTCTCTATCTTCTTCCACCTTCCTGCTCTTCTTATCCCCCATCTACTCCTCTTTCTTCTTCTCATGTCTTCCCCTCCTCATTTCTTGTTATGCCTCATTTCTTCTCCTCATATTCCCCAGTTTCTCTTTTCTCCACCTTCCCTCACCCCTTCTTCTCCCTCTCCACTTTCCCTCTCGTTTTCTTCCCTCCTCTTCCGTTCGTCATCTTAATTCTGACCTCACTCCCTTTTCGTTTGTTCTCCTCCGCTCTTCCCTCCTTTTGTCACCTCATCCTCAGTTTCACTCTCTTTTCTCTCCTCTGCTGTCTTTGGCTTTTTCCTCCTCTCTCTCTCTCCGTCCTCTCTCTGATGTGACCTGATCTCAGTGGATCGAGTGTCATTTCTCTGCTGTAATTAAAGTCCAGTTTACTGCAGTCCACTCTGGTGTCTGGTGACAAGAGAGACAGATCATCCCTCAACCCCCTCCACCCACCCCCCACCTCAACACACACACTCAAAATTCTTTTCAGGTCCAGTTTCCCCCTCCATTACTCCTTTTCTGCCTTTGTAGTGTTTCTGTATCATTATAGGTTTCCCTCTCCTTGTTTCGTCCAACGCTGTGTGAAGGAATTCTCCTCTCTTACCTTTGGACATTTACCTCCCTACACACCTGTCTACACGCTATTGAAGATGTGTGTGAGCCTCTGTGTTTGTGGCCATGGCTACCATACGAGGTGCCACCTGCTACTCAGTTTTTAATACACCAGTGGAAGCATCATCAGGTGCAATTTGGCGTTCAGTACCTTGCCCAAGGATACTTCGACATGCACACTAAAAGAGCTGCTGATCTTCCGATAAGTGGATGATCCATTCTACCCCAATCCCATTCGGTATCTTGCTCAACGATACTTTGACATGGGGACTGAAGGAGCCAAGGATCAAACTGCCGATGTGCCGATTAGCGAACGACCCGTTTTACTAGACACAGACACGCAATAAGAAGACTCAAGGGAATCCCAGCACCCGACCAAAGCTCTTCATCATGCTCTGTGAGTAGGAGCCATGATAGTTGTTTTCCTGTTTCCGATGTCAAACTATTTCTCAGAGCTTCCATTTGAAGCTGTCATTGTATTGTCTGTCCTCAGATGTGTGTGGTAAGATAGGATAAAAGACATCTTCTTCAGAGGGTAGGCCGTGCAGAAGCTGAAGTTCCCTTCTAGTCTCAGCTGATTCCATTGGCTGTCCCATGTTGCTGACTCTGCCTTTAAAAAATGACTAATCTGTAGAGGTGGGATTATAGATCTGGTCTGGCAATGGCTTCCTCTGATAGGTCTAATTATAGTGGGTCACCATGGTGATATGATATCCAGGAAGTATCATGTCCCCCTACCCTAGACGGGGCTGATCACATGACCTGGTTTCACCTGAGAAAGGCAGATTGATGAACAGGTTCTAATTACATTACGCTCAGCAGTGATTCAGTCTTAACATGTTACACATCAAGTTCATTTGCAGATGAGTGTGGGAATATGTGCCCCTTTAAAATGCACAATCTTAAATAAAAATGGGTCATATTTAAATATGACCTCACGACCAACACAGCCATCATATACAGTTGCCAACCTCCTGCTTGTTGTTTGTGTTTTACTTGTGTTTCACTCATAATGTGCTTGTAGCAGGCTCATGATGGATTTAGACCACTTTAAGTGTCAGCAGTGTCTTCAGTCTGTGATTATTGATGGACTGTGTGTGTGTGTGTGTGTGTGTGTGTGTGTGTGTGTGTGTGTGTGTGTGTGTGAGAGCATTTCCAGAAAACAATACACTCCTCCTTCCCAGTGTTTCTGTTAAACAACAATACACTTAAAATCCCAGTCAGTCCAAGGAGACACTGCTCTGCTTTAATGTCACTGTAAAGAGATCAAGATTGCAAACACACACCCACATACCCACACACACACATAAACACACACATACAATCACACACAGAGGGGATGCCTGTGTGTGCTAGGGTGGAAGAATGAAGAGAAAGAAAGTGAAGGACAGACAGGGCGAGAGTGACAGAGAGAAAGAGTCCTCCAGTTTTTAAGCATCTTTTATACAATTAGAACTTTGAATAAGCCTTTATCAAAGAAACATACTGGAAATCTTATTTCTGTACTTTTCATTTGTCCAGTTACTGATACATGTTTACCCTCCCTCTATGTCAGAAGAATATCCTTAAACTTCTATCATGTAGTGCAGATTTCTACCTGTTACTCACCCCTCACCCTTTTTATAATGCAACATTTACAGCTCTTCTTATTGCTCTTTTGATTGATATTTTTGATATGAATATTACATCTAATTTAAGTTTCAAGTAATTTTTTGTAAGTAATTTTACTCCCTGCCAATAGTAATTCGTGACACCACTCGTCAATCACTTTATCGTTACACCCCACTAAATTGGTAATTGCGGCCTTTTTTTTCATAATTCTGACTTCACATGTCTGTGTGACTGTCATGGTCATTTCTGATTTTAGATGAATTTTGTTTGCGAAAACTGTGTGCTACTGCTGGGGTGTCATTGCATAAAAAGGAAATGTGTTCAGTTCATGAAAAACAATGCCAATTGGGAGCATGCAATGAAATAAGCAGTAGTCTAAAAACAGAGCCTTGAGGTACCCCATTTCAGAGAACATGGCAGTCAGAACAGAAAAACAAAATCTTAAAGCTTATTTTTCTGATTGCAAAATTGTACAGTCATAATGCCATGCTGTATGCTTGATTCTGCTTGGACTGTTACATTCTTTTATTGTTGTTTCAGAGGCTCCTCTACTCTTGCAGTTATAATATTCTGGAGACACATCGGGGGGAAAAACAAGAGTCATAAGAAGCACCATTGTGTGTGGCAGGCGGCTCATTCACACTGTGGCAAAAGACACTGACACATCAGATTAAATACAAAACATAACACAAACAGGTGCTTTTTCAAGACGCATTTTTGTCATTTATTGACCCTTGTGAGTGTCTATTTTGGGGAAGCATGGGTAAAACCTCTTTAACCTGTAACTTTACTGTTATTGGGGGTTGTTTAAGGGAAAGGGCTCCACAGGGAACAGGAGAAGTGAACTGACTGTTGTATGATAATATCAGTTTCTGCTGGAGGGAAATATGAGCAGAAATCTTTAAGAGACAGAGAGGGTCCACATAGATCTCCAGGGCCGCTGCTCAACCATTTCTGGATGGCCGTGATACAATACGCTCTGCTCAGCACTCAACACAGTTTGGTTATTCAGCCAATCCCTGATGACTATTACAGTCAAGTGTGTCAGGACATGTGTGTGTTTGCGTGTGTGTGAGTTTATCTGCATACTAATAAAGGCAACTTGGACTTCTGAACGCCGATACTGATATGTAGGAAAGACACAGGAATTGAATGAATTGTTTGTGTGTGTATTTATTTACTTGCCTGTGCTGTTCTGTCTGGAGATGTAGTGACTTAGACCAGCGGTGTGTAAGAAAGAGTATAAATAATATCTATAATTTGTTTAGCTATGAGTCCAAGAAAAAGTCCAGTTAGGAGAAGGGTTTGGATTTTACAGGGAGCCAGTGCAGTGAAGCTAAAACAGGAGAAATGTGTTTTCTTTTCTTAGTTCCTGTCAGTACACATGGCGCTGCATTCTGGATCAGCTGGAGAGTTTTCAACGACTTATTAGAGCAACCTGATAAAAGAGAATTACAGTAATCCAGCCTAGAGGTAACAAAAGCGTGGACCAATTTTTCTTTATCTTTATGAGACAGGATAGGCCTAATTTTGCAATATTACGCAGATGAAAGAATGCAGACCTTGAAGTTTTTTTTACTATATGAGAGCTAAAAGATAAACCTTGATCTTACGGTAGTGCTAGAAGCCAGAGCAATGCCATCCAGAGAAACTATCTTCAGAAAGAGAGTTTCTGAGGTGTTTGGGACCGAGAAAAATAACTTCAGTTTTGTCTGTATTTAACTTAAGGGAAATGGAGCTCATCCAAGTTTTTACGTCTTTAAGGCATCTTTCAGGTTTAGTTAATTGATCTGTTTCTTTGTCTTGATAAATAGATACAATTGTGTATCATCTGCATAACAACGGAAGTTTAAAGAATGATTTCTAATGATGTGACCTAAGGGAAGCATATATAAAGGGAACGGAAGTGGTCCGAGCACAGAACCTTGTGGAACTCCGAAACAAACTTCAGCTTAGTGCAGAACCTTTAAGGCTATACTGATGATGTCTAATATGTGAGTGTTAACTAAAGGTAAGACTTCTTTAAGTAGCCTAGTTGGGATGGGGTCTAAGAGAGATTTTTTCCCAAATTTTGATCAACAACGTCCACTTTTTATTTCATGGTATACATGCTACTGCTCGGACTCCACCTGTCTGTCACTCCAGTGCGATGACATTGCCCTTTTGGCTTTCTTGACTACAGTATAAAGTAACATCACTGCTATTCAGCTTCTTATGTGTTCATTCTCAGCAAGCTATACATGCACAAAGTATCTGAGGACTTTAACCAAAATCTGTCCTGTCTTTTCACAATCACTTCTGACGTTGTCCTGACAAACCAGCAGTTCTGTATGTGTGTGAGTTTCTACTCCTCTTGTTGCCGCTCAGCTCTCCTGTTGCTGTTTTGGCATCTGGCTGCTGTTATTTGTTTGTGTTTGCCCGTAGTCGGTTCCGCTGGGCCGCCTTTCCTCCAGCGTGTCACGACCAAACGTCTAACAGAGAGCTAAAGGGAGGCCTCGCGGGGTCTGTGAGTGCGAGAGAGAGAGAGGCTTTATTGTGTCCTTCAACAGTGTGTGTATATGTGCAGTGTGTGTGTGTGTGTGTGTGTGTGTGTGTGTGTGTGTGTGTGTGTGTGTGTGTGTAGGCACAGGTTTTGTCAGTATTTAATTTTGTGTGCACATGCGTGTATGCTCGCAGGCGAGTGAGTTTGTGTGTGTGTGTTAGAATACAGGTTCCCCAGGGTCACAGTGAAGGGCTTAGTGCAGCAACAGTACTGTGTGGCAGGTAAATAAATACACACACACACACACACACACACCAGGCCCTGTCTGGAACTAGCCGGGTGAAACCACACCAGTGTGGGCTAAGAGGGGGGAGTGTGTGTGTTTGTGTGTGTGTTGGTAGATTTAGTTTTTAAGCAGATGGCCAGTTGTGATGTGAGCTCGCACCAACAGAACACACTCCGGCTCTGATAGGAGACTGTACAGTATAATTGAAGGTAATTAGAGTCAAGTCTCTCACTTAGTAATATAGTAACACACACGTCACATCCCAACACTCCAGAAACTAAAGTTTAGCTCGCTGGCACACGGACATGTGTGTTGTTTCTTTACTAAAGCCAGTTCAGTGTTCCGGTTGGTATATTTCTCACCAAGGAAAAATAGTGACTTTGTTTAAGAACTATTTTTAGCGGTGGATCAATTCACTTTTGGTGCTTTAGTGAGTACTCGGGTCGGCAGGACAGCGTATGTGGGACGAGTCGAAATAAGGGCACAGCCGTCACACACTGAAAAAGAGGTGCATTTTAGGGCGCAATAAAAGCAGCATGTGTTTGTTCTTCTCTTTTGCACGAAGCCAGTTTGGCTGTAGTGATTTATATTTGAAAGTATCTTGGATTATTTAGGACTTTGCTGATAATCTTATTGCTACAATTGAATCAACTATCAGGTCAATACGTCCTGATCAGTGTCCACCATCTTACTATATATAACGAAAACTCTGTCTGTGTGTGTGTCTGTTCCATGTTTTTCTCCTCACTGACGTGGTCAATCTATGTGAAACTGCACATAGGCAATGAGGACTGTCATAGGTAGATGGTGACAAAGCTACCAATGGGTGTGGACTAGTAGAGAATAAATTTCTATCTGTAATCTATCCATACCTGGTGTCTTTTTTGAAAGAAAGCTATCAATGTTTAAAGAAAGCTATCAATGTGTTATTATAAAACTGAGGAAGAATATACACAGGACATTACTCCTACAATCCACTGATGTCTCCAGCACCATGGACAGCAACATAAAAACTTCCACCACAGTTACTGTAAGGGTGTCTTTGCTCCTTATTGCCGATTTAGCCAGTGTTCATGAGGTATCAAAGGCAAACACGGAGCCATCTATATGACCTGTGTGCTCACTACTTACTTTGCAGGTTGAGCTTTGACATGTGGTGATAAAGGTGACCTCAACTCAAAAGCAAGGTGAAGGTGCAAGTGCTGCTGGTGACAGAGGGAGTGCATGAACCTAATGTTGTGGAATTTATATTTGCTCATTTGACATCAGTGTACAGATCCCTCTGTTCTCATTGGCTGTGATGTGAAGTGTCCAAATAAACTTAATAAAAAACTCGATAAACTCCACTTAAGTTCTTTTATGTTGATAGAAATGAAGTTCTCTGAGAATGCAGTCAGATATAAGACAGATGCAGACATCAACAGCTGATAATGTTCTTTATTCCTCACCTCCATGCAAATTAAACATAAAAGTCATTATTCAGTGCCTGGTTCATTCAATATTTGAAATCTTCGTTTGTTCAGAGTGATATCACAAAGCGTGGGGGACAGACTACAGTAGCAGGGTGCGTTCGTGTGACGCGCGCCCACAGTAACAGTGATTTCCTGTCAGCCTGCAGCATCACAACAGGATGAATCCTTGTTACTGACAGCGACACGTCACTGTCATTCACCGTAACCGTCTGTCTGTCTGTCGGCTGAGTGACAACTTCAGCCGGCTCCACTGTGCTTGGAGATGACACTGACCTGCACGGAAACACACACAGAGAGATGAGTGAATGGAAAAATGAAAATGGATGCAGCTTTAGTTTTAGCCACTTTGCAACACATTAATTTGACTGATCATTTTAAATAAATAAATAAATTAATTAATTAATCGTGTTTAGTACGTAAACCTGAGACTCCGTCCTCTAATAAAAACAATCGTATTCCCCGTTGCCTGCAGCCCTGTTAACAAAGCGCAGCAACACGGCGACAATCAGTTTGTTAGCTGCTGCACTCTTTTCATTTACACTCAATCAGCTGTATTGATCTGAGCGCCGTGATTCGCCATCTACGACTACACAATCTGCATATTCACACACACTCATGCGCCACACAAACGAAAGGATAAAATAGAGAGGAAAAGAGAGCAGGAGAAACTCAATCCATCTGTCACCTTTGAGAGCGAGTGACCTCTTTGTGTGTGTGTGTGTGTGTGTGTGTGTGTCCTGGTGGCTGTTTGTGTCAAGGGAAGGGAAACTTAAATCAGCAATTACGGTAAATAATTAACAAGCTTAACAATGTATTATTAATGAGACTGACGGCCTAATTGCCCTCCGCTTAAAATGGACAGATAACACCTGAAGATAGATAGACAGAGCAGGGACGGAGGTAAAGACAGAGAAAGGGGGGGATGGAAAGACCTCTGAGGCCAAAGAGAGACAGAAAAAAGACAGTAAAGTAAGAGCAAGTTAGAGAGAAGACGGATGGAAGGAACAGCGGTAGGAGATGAGGTGAAGGAATGGAGGAAAGGAAATGGAGGAGCACCAAACTGTTTAAAAATTATGAAATATTAAAATCCAAAGAATCAGTGAAGACACATGAAGGAATCTCTGTCTCTCTCTACTCTCATCTTCCTCTGCTTTCTCCCCACTTAGTCTGTATCGAGTTGCCCAGACGGAGGCCTGTTAATTGCAGCGAGAGTACAGTGTGAGTGTGTGTCGGAGCTAGCATCGAGCTTTTAGCAGTATCTACACGCTATTGGATTGAGATCAAGTTGACTGCATTAACACCTAGTAACATCTCTGCACAGCAAAACACACAAGTGTATCAGTTGGGGCTGATCATTCCTCCATACTGCTGCAGCTCTTCGGCTCAACAGGGAGAAAGCTTGGAGTACGCGCGAACGTTAAACCAAATTCTTTGGACCAAAGCGAGTGTGAAAATACTCTTTATTTTGCTGTTTTATCGCATTATTTTTTGTCATTGGTGTAAAATAGAAGAAAGTCCATGATCAGAAATGAAAGACAGATTCCGGTTGACTCACCTTCATGTGTCCGTCTGCCGAGTGTGTGAGGTGTTGGTGTGTCAGACGGCTCTAGTTAACCAGGCAGCGGTAACCTCTGGACTTAAGTCAGACCTGTGGACTTTGAAGAGGGGTGTCTAATCTTTATGGCAGAGGACAGAGTGGAGACTGGAACAGAGATAGACGGAGATATGAGGAGGTGTTGTAAGAGCCGAGAGATAGCCGACACATGTCCGCACCTCTAGCCTTCGACACTTATTCTGAGCATGGGGGCTGTTTCCTTCTGTTACTACTTTATGTTGGGATACTGCATTTATCGCAGAGTTGTGTACGGTTCTGTAAAACACTACAGATGGAAAGTTGGCTGACGACAAGCCGAACACACGCAGCAGTCAAACTGAAGTCTCTCTCTCTCTCTCTCTCTCTCTCTGCATTAGCCGTATAACTGATGTCACAACCATTATGTGGTCTGTGGGTTGCTCTCTCTTTCTTCACCTCTCCATTTTTTTTCTGCTTCTCTCTGTCTCTGTCTCTCCCTCCCTCAGTTTGTCAGGACACAGGGAGTTGTGGTCAGAGGGAATTGTGGGAGGAAGAGGCAGAGAAATAAACACCACATCCCAATGAGGCTAATGTCAAATCTGCCTCATTATCAACAGAAACCCTCTTTTCATCTGTTTGTGTGTGTGTGTGTGTTTTCTGGATCTCTCTCACTCGTTCTCCAATACACACACACATACACACACACCATCTACCACATAATCACATCATGCCTTTAGACAAACAATGAAAGTGTTTTATTGCTATTCCAAAGCATCAAAGGTAAGTTCATCAAACACGTTGGTCAACCTGGCCTCCAAATTCCCCAGATCCCAATCTGAATGAGCATCTGTGGCACGTGCCATTAACCCACCTCACAACCCACTGGACTAAATGGATCTGCTGCCAACGCACTGGTGCCAGACACCGCAGGACACTCCCAGAGATCCTGTGTCAAGGGTTCAAGTCCGATCCAAGGAGGCCCCACCTGGGATTAGGGGTACATCTGGGGTACCGGTGCATCTCAAGAATCCTTGAGCAGATTGAGACCTGGGAAATTTAGAAGCCAGGTCAACACCTTGAGCTTTCTGTCGCGCTTCACAGGCCATTGGGGAGTACTGTTGCCATGAGGGGGGTACTTGGTCTGCAACGGTGTTTGAGTGGGTGGAACATGTCAGGTGGGATCCACATGGATGGATAGTCTTTCCTTATCCGCTCCAAGAACAGAGGGATGCCTGTGATGTAAAGCCCTCTGAGGCAAATTGTGATTTGTGATTTTGGGCATCATAAATAAAATTGAATTGAATTAAATTGAATTGGCCGGACTTTTATGATGGGTGACTGAAATGTTTTAAGCCTCAAGGAACCCTAAGAACTCCCCCACGGCTTCCATGACGTCATTGTTATTGGCGAATCTTTTGTTGGGGAACAGGTGGAAGTCTGAGGGAGCCAGGTCTGGTGAATATCATGGGTGAGGAAAAAGTTGAACCCGCAGTCATGGATTGTTGCCATGGCAATCGCTCAGGTGTGGCCTGGAGCGTTGTCATGGTGGAAGAGGACTCGTCTGGTCAGCATTCCTCGCCTCTTTCTGAGGCGCTTGAGTAGGTCAGAGTTATAGGAAGTCATCGGCATATTAACAAATGTCACTGTGATTTTGAAGAAGGTTTTCTTTTTCAAATAAATCTTTGGCTCTGTGTGGTTCTCTGAGCTTCTTTTTATTTTTGCGCTGGGTCGTTTTAGAGAATGTGTGGCCGTTAGACACACAGAGTCGGATTGGCAAGTTGATCCAAGGTGCCCAATTTTCCACCTCGTAGGGTAGACATATTGGTGGATGCTTTTTAATGCTGAAAAAAAGACTGATTGGGCTTTCCTGCAAATTTGCACAATTCCTATCTAAAAAGGGTGATTGTCACAAGCGCAGATATGGTATTTTTTTTCAATCTAAAAATCCAGGACAACAATAATGATACTGGCACTTCTGCTGTTTACACGTCAGGTGTGTAGAATCAGAGTTTCATCAGAATATGTTCAGGTGAAGCAGCCGGCCTGCGCCATGTCTTGTACCTACGACAAAAAGCAGACAGACAGAGAAATAGGAGACATTTTATTTTAATTCCCTGGTGTCTCCAAGCACTTTTGTAGTTTACAGTTACAGTCAACCTCTAACAAGGCAATTAAAACAGGAGCTGGCAGACACATAGAAACCTGCCCCTCACACACACACACACACACACACACACAGATACACACAGACACACACACACTTTCCACTCTTGTTTTAAATGGGAGCTGGCAAACATATGGACATCTCTCTCTCTTCCTTTCTCTCTCAGTCGTCCCCGATCTCCAGCACCCTCAATCTCTCTCAATTACTTCTCTTCTCCTGCCATCT
This sequence comes from Epinephelus awoara, assembly GCA_035609425.1. Classification (NCBI taxonomy): domain Eukaryota; kingdom Metazoa; phylum Chordata; class Actinopteri; order Perciformes; family Serranidae; genus Epinephelus; species Epinephelus awoara. The sequence goes on along the minus strand of CM069317.1, from coordinate 18,285,621 downwards.
CTCTTTTCTCTCCTCTGTCTCTTCATTTTCATCCCCCCATCTCACCCTCCTGCCAATGCCAATGCCTAATGGCTTTGAGCAAGGCAGCCCCCCCATCTCCCTCCTCCATCTGAGAGAGATTCAATTGGATTGGAAGCCAATCAATCACAGCGAGTATCGAGCTGTGATTGGATTTGGCTGGGACTGACGGGGTGAAGTGGGTGGGCAGAGGGGGGGCTGGTTTGATTTTAGCTCTGCTCCAATGAAGGTAGATCTGATGTATTATTGCAACGGACGTACGGACAGTGTGCGCGCGTGTGTGTGTGGATGGTGTGTGTGATTGCGGTTGACATGCGTCATGGTCTGAGGTTTTGAAGTGGTGCCAGCTCTGACTGATGCCTGCAGTCCAGCGTGGCTATCTGTCATATCGAGATGAACTGTATTCTGTGCCTCAAGTTACATTTTACATTTCAGACATTAAGCTAATGCGATCAAGACGGAGTGTGACCACAGAGTACGCTGAATCTTTCACATTGCAGACATTTCAAGAAAACTATCGTAAGGAGGACGGAGAGTTGGAGAAATCTAAGTAGCTGGAAAATAAATACGAGCACTGTTCTTATGAGGCGACGTTCGTTTTCCACAAATCACCGTATTCAGCTCAAGTGACCAAAATTGACCTTTAAACAACTGTACGATGGAGTAATTTTCACAGAGATATCTATTCAACAGTTAAGATGTTTGACTCAAAACCAAGGAGGCTGTAAATCAGGTTATTACACCAGGTGTCATTTCTCCAGGATCTTGCCCTGGTCCCTCAATGCAGCACGACCACCTCTGAGTCTGGCTCTGATCCAGTCAAACTGAGATTAATGAACAACCTACACACACACACACACACACACACAGGTGGAATTAAAATTAAAGAATACAACTATGGATTATTATTATTATTATATTTTATGTTTTCATAATACACAAAAACACACACATGTAAATGGTTCTGACACCAGTGGCAATCTGTAGCCACACATAATGCTGTAAGGAGCTGTTCAATACTAATTCACTAACCCTAACCTGCTTAGCACTGACCAGTCACTCTGCATGTGTGTGTGTGTGTGTGTGTGTGTGTGTGTGTGTGTGTGTGTGTGTGTGTACGTGGGAAGAGTGTGCTTGCATGTTTTCCTTTTCAGTGCAGTGAAAGTATATGTGACAAAGTGTGATTATGTGTGTGTGTGTGAGTCTAGCAGCCCATGTCTAGTGTGTGTGTGTGTGTGTGTGTGTGTGTGTGTGTGTGTGTGTGTGTGTAACGCATTTAGTACTCCACATACATATTTCTTTGCTGTAACATGAGCTGTAGGCCAGATCAATAGAAATGTTTCTTTGTTAATGAAGATGTGTGTGTGTGTGTGTGTGTGTGTGTGTGTGTGTGTGTGTGTGTGTGTGTGTGTGTGTGTGTGTGTGTGTGTGTGTGTGTGTGTGTGTGTGTGTGCTCAGGGTGTGGAGGGGGGGCACTTAAGCTGACCACTGCATCTGACCACAGTGGTCAGTCAGTGGATGATTTATACAACCCACAAAAATTCACCATCAGTACACACACACACACACACACACACACACACACATAGACGCACACACACACACACACACACAGAGGGATTCCAGGTCAAGGGCATCCACATACAGTCCAAGCCTTCACTAATATTGTCCTTTAGAGTCACAGCAGAACATTACAGTCCTCAGATGATCTTGTTTTTGTGCCTTTTTTTGACATTTTGTGTTACACGTTGTAAATTCTTTAAAAAAAAACAACGCAGAGTTAAAAAGAAAACAGATGTTAAGTTTGTTATTTGACATCTTTATTCATTCATAAACTGGTCACAATCGGGTATATCGAGCTATATAGAGAATCTGATTCTTTGTTCAACATCAGCTGTCACACAAGTGTACACTCGCAAACAACAATAGCTTTGTCAGGTAACAAACTGCGTTGGGCTCGGACTTAAAAATCAGAAAGTCTGTCAGGTCCGGGCTCGGTTATAATTGTCTCAGACTTGGGTTGGTGTCTGTCAAAGCAAAATGTAGCCCGAGCCGCGCTCTCGTGTGAGTAAGAGCAGAGGTTGAGCCCTGCCGGCAGCAAAATACAACACGCCACAAATGACAGCAAAATGCAGTACAAGTGCATTTATTTATATTTTTTTTACCAAAATTACGAGCATTTGTTTCATCATAGCTATGTGTGAAAGTTTCATGCATTTATGGCGCACTGTGTTTAACCGCAGGCACGACAGCTGCGCAGAACCGACAACAAATTAATACATGATAGTACATTATTATATAAATGTAGCATTATCAACACAAAAGATGTACAGATGACAAAAATAAAGGCTGCAACAAACACTGGAGAAAAGGTTACTCTGTTAAAGGGACAGAGACATTCCCAAAGAGATTAAAGGGAGGGTTTGTTGTTTTAGAACTATTTACTTATTTTGTGAAAACTAAATAAGTTAATATTAACGAACAACTTGGATGCAGTGATTTTTTTTCTTGATGCATTGCAGAGCTTTTCAGTTATCAAGCATATACATGTGATTGATTCAAGTGTGCACTGTGCAGCTGTATCATCTCAGAAAATTGTCTTGTGGGAGATACTCAGTATCAGCTTCCTCCAAAAAGTTATACTTTAAACCAAACACCATGGCAGGGGGCAGAAAGGGCTGATGGGAAATGAATGTCACTTCCTAACAACTTGATTCCTTTCCTCTATCATCATCATATCTCTTATTGGCAGCCATGCAGCTTCATTAGCATATCTAATTCATACATCACTCACACGAGGTGTCGAGTATGCATGAATCTTCTGGGTCAATATTTCATTTATCCTCCATTTGCACAATCACTGTGTTTGTGTGAGAATGGGAGTTGTACAGGTGCAATGTGTGTGTGTGTGCGTGTGTGTATATGTAGTCATGTAGGTGTGTGGGTGCGATAAGAGGACAGTTAATGATTAAAGTCTGATTAGATTTGGATCGGGAACACTGTGGTGGTGTTACTTCATTAGGTTGGAGTTCAAAGTTTAAAGGCTGAAGTCTCACATGGTTTCAGCAGCACTAAATTATCAACGCTATAAATCTTGAACTGTTTGCAGTTATTGTTTCTCTGACTGAGAGGCAGGGAAGCTTCATTTGAGCCTACAGTTGCACAGAAAAAGACTGCTCTTTTTAATATTTTTTCTTGGTCATTTTTGTTTGATTGTCTGAGTTTTGTCTCTTTTCTCTTTTCTGTCAGAAGTAGGTTTTTGTCTCTACTTGTCTCTACTGTCTCTACTTCTTTCAGGTAGGCCCGCCACAGCTTTGTCATCAGCAAACCTAATGATGGTATTGAAGTGGCTACGTAATTGTGTGTGTACAGAGAGTACAACAGGGGACCCAAAACGCAGCCCTGGGGGGCTCCTCTGTTAAGGATAAGGGTGGAGAAGTTGTGCCTGCTCACTCTTACAACATGTGTGCCGGTCAGGAAGTCATCCCAGCTTCATCATCAGTTATTCTTACACAAATAATTTTACTTAGACTTAAAATCTGCACTTTGTATTTCGTGCTAATTACAGAGCAAAAGCAAAATACGCATTGTCAAAAATGAAGCCAAAAAAACGAAAAGAAAAAGAAAGCAAAAAAGAAAGAAAGAATGGAGCACCAGGGCAAGCGGTCAGTGTCCTCCATCCATCCATACTCCTCTCCCGCAACATGCATCAGTGGTTGTAATGTGCATGTCCGTGTGTGTGACAGTCTCCATTGATCCCCTGTCATCCTGATCACATTACAACCCCCCTCCGATTAGATCTACATTTTTAATTTTCCTCCATGGATGACCAAAAAGACGTGAGCACAGGATGAAGCAGTGGAGGAATGAGAGGAGAATTGTAGATGTGGATGAATATAGAGACTCGGAGGGGTCAGTGGAGGTCAGCTGGGAGGGAGGGCAACAGAGGGATTGTGGGATAGACAGCATATCTTAACATTGGCTCACTTTAAAGGCCCACGCTCATCATTTGGTTTCATTGCTACAGCATGTGTATAGTGTACTGCCCACTATGTTCCAAAGCAAACCCGATGTTTTTAGACCTTCCAGGCAACTATTAGCCGACTTTCAGTCCGTTCTTGAATTTAAAACAGCTGCAGTTATAAGACAATAGTCTACATTTGTTTGGTAAGGCATGTCATACACATTGATTGATTAGTTTTATATAGAAACAAGGACACATTGCAGTTTGGTGTAGGAGTGAAGCAGGTTTTACAGATGGCCGATCTGTGGAGAACACATCTACAGTACATCATCTCTCAGGGGTAAACATACCCCCACTTTAATGTTATTAATAACCATATTTATTATCATTACAGCCTGTGGCCGCTCCAACCCCCCAACCCCCGACGCACACACACACATGCTGCATTAATACACACAAGCACATACAAGTAGAGGCAGCAGACACAGTAAGTGATATAGATGACAACACTCATCACTCACTGCTGAATAAGAGTCATGACCTTGGACCAAATGTCATTAAGGACTTCTCTTTTTTCTCTGCTTCTTTGCTGCTTTTCTGCACTGCATGCTTCTGTGTACTTTCTCAACCTGTGTTAATAAAAGGTTGGATGCCTTGAAGTCTTTGTGCTAGGGTTAAAAATTCTGCAATATAGGAAACTTGTTGGTACCAGTTTTTGGACTTTTACACTCACACAATACATCTTTAATTATGAGATGTTGTCCCTTTCCTGCACGCCCTGCGCCACAAGGGGAATTAACTCTCTGGATCACTGCTATCCGCAATTCAGAGCCAGCTGCAGAGTGGAGTCGCTGCCTTTTTTTAGGGGCAGCCATCTTGCTAAAGCAACACAATGGAGTTTTTCAGCCCTCAAAATATATATCCAAGATTCTTTGATGGTACGTCAACTCACAATAGGTTGGATGACACTTCTGTCATTGCTTGAGAGCGGGTAGGAACCCAGACACAAAAAGGACTACAAAATTTGGCTGCTTTACGGCATACGTCACATCCTCCTCCTCTCTTTAGAGTAGCGTAGCCGAACCGAGGTGAGCGAAGTTGGACGTGGTTGTCATGGCTGAAGCGACAAAGAAAAGGAAGAAGGTGAAGGTGTTGTCCAATAAAACAAGAGCTCGCACGCGCAGAAAGATTTTTGCGACAGTTACAATACCGTTTTTCGTCTGTAGGGGGACCCCGTGAGGTAAAAAGCGCAATCCTCCATTGTGTTGCTGGACGTACAGCTGAGGACATGCATGAACACATAAGTATGTAAACTCACTGATAATACACATTACTGGTAAAACCACCAACCCCTCGCCAAAACAAACTTTTCTTTCACCTCATTTTCTTCCTCTGTCCCTTTCTTTTCACGCCATCCCTCCATATTTGTCGCCTCCCCTGCACTCCGTCCTCCCCCTCCCCACAGATAATCTCTTCCTCCTCCTCTCTTCTCCCATCCCTTCCCTCTGTCTTTCTCCTCTTCCTTATTTCTCCATCTGTCTCATCCTGGCAAGGCCATTAACTCATAAATCCAATACAGGCCAGCTCAACACTATCTGTCTTCTGCCGATGGAGAGCGGGATGGGATGGAGGGAGCAGAGAGGAGAATCAATGGCTGCCCTGACTGTCAGTCTGCTCACTTGTTTTCACATCCATCTACCCATCGCCTCCTCCAGCGCCTCCACTCCCCTCCCCACCCTCTTTTTCCTTGTTTTGTTTCAAACCCAGTGGAGTGTTGACTAAGGGACCAAATGCTGACGCAGCTTCTCCACACACACACACACACACACACACACACACACACACGGTGGGGATGACTTTTCATCTAGTGCCATCATCAGGTCAAAGTTTTGTTGTGTCCAGTGCTCAGATGGTCATGTTGAGTAATTTCCATGTTCAAGTTTTGTCCGATCTATAAGCTTTCAGAAAACGTGCACAAATATGGACAGAATGAGTCTCCTTGTGTATGTGAGTGTGTGTGTGTGTGTGTGGACTGTGTTTCAGATATCTGGGAAATGATGAGAAGCGCTTGGTTTGCCTCGACTTGTGGGCAGGCGCAAAGAAATATTGTTATACACACACAGAGGCTAGCCAGTGGCCTGCGGCTTTGGCACACACACACACACACACACACACACACACACACACACACACACACACGCTCGCAGTGTGGTTTTAGTGTTTCAGCCCTTCATAACCCACACTGGCCTCTGGTGAGCCACAGAATCCATGAGGTGTAGAGTGACAAGCTCTCTCTCTCTCACACACACACAGTCAGACACTCATTTGGTCACGTCATGACCTCTGTTAATGTAGGATTTGGGTTTCTTTAACCAATCACTGAGCAGATGTACATTCAGTGCAGCGCCCCTCCTGTAAGACCACGGCCTGTCAGAGCATCTAGACTTCTGTGGAGAATGTCTCCATGTCTTTGGGGTCTTTTGTAAAACCAACTCAAACCAAAACCTCTTCAATAAAGATTAAAGAAACTCAGTCTGAGAATATCAGACCAGATCCAAGTACATCCAAGACCTGAGCACCCAGCACGGCACATGCTGCTGTTACAAACCCGACACCAGTCAGCTTAACAAAATTCCAGCTCCTTCATCTCAAATCTCAGTTGTCCAAAATCTGTGAAATAGTCTTCTGACATATCATAGCAAGAAAAGCAAGCTGGGGGTATGGGTGTAAGTCCCCCAGTGACAGGGCCATGGCCTAAATCGTGAATGCCATCCAAAGTTGCTGGAAATCTGTCTGAACAGGAGGGAGACCAGATGTTCCTGGGTCTGGTTCCCAGGTTAGCAGGTTACCATGTTGAGTCGTCCACCTCAACATGGTGGGTCGTCCACCCCAGGATGGAGTCGTCCAACCTGGACATGAGTTAGTATTTTCGTACCCGCAGTTCCCTCGTGTCAAAGTCAATGGTTTTTGAATGGGTTTTGGTTTGAGGCCTGGAATAAGGTTTGTGGTCAACACAAGCTTAACAAACTTCCATGTTTCGTTCGACGACCTGCTGGAAATTTCGAAGCTTTTATGTGTCTTTAAAAAGGAGGTTGCCTACAAGTTGCTAAATGACACTAGGAAACATCATCACGCTGAGCACAGCTTTACAGCCTTGCTCTGGTATGGACGTTAGGTCATGCAACATGATTATAGCCTCACGCTATAGCTTCTTAGTTCTGGCTTTTTGATGATATATCCAGGGCGAAGCTAACTACAGAAAAGCGACATCCGTAACTTGACAAAAGAGATCCTTATTGTCCTTATTACAACTTAAGTCTTCAATTTACAGTTTGTCCATCGTCTCTTTCAGTCATAATACCGACAGCTTATGGACGAAGCAAACCGTTTTGTTTTTTTTTACAGACATTAGCTAACATTAACTAGCCTGCGTCGGCCTGTCTGCTCACGCTGCAGGAAATTCAGCTTTCTCTTGTAAAGAATAAGATCAGGAAAATTTTGAAGATGTTTTTTATTTCATTTAACATACACACACACACACACACACACACACACACACACACACACACACACACACACACACACACACACACACACACATCTTTCCTCCTCAGGCCACTCTTCACCTTCCATCAATCCAAATGCTTTTATCTAACAAAATGCAACACGGCTATAACATCACTCACATTAAGCTACAAATGCACACACACACATACACACACACCTACCTAAACACACACACACTCACAGTGGTTCTATCGTTTTAATCAGAGCAGACGCGCATATCCACTCTCTCTCTCTCTCTCTCTCTCTCTCTCTCACTCACACACACACACACACACACACACACACACACTCACAAACAATCACACACACACACACACACACACACACACACACACACACACACACACACACAGTCAGGTCGTGCCCTTCTCCTGTTTCCTTTGACACATGGTAATAGATTCCGCTGTAGCTCTACGCCTCAGCTAAGTGGCCTCACCTTTCACTGAAAACAAATCACTCTCTTTCTCTCCTGCTCACTCACACACACACACACACACACACACACACACAAACACACACGCACGCACGCACACCTCCAGCCTCTCTCTTCCTCTCTTTCCATTTTCTCACTCACCCTCTCCTCTTCATCTTCATCTCTGACCTTCCTCCTCTCTCTCCCATGGGTGCTCTCCTCTTCCTCTCCGTCACTCAGCCCACCATCCTTTTATTTCCATTCGAACTCTCCGTTTTATTTCCTCCCGCTTGTCTCACTTTCTTTCAGTCACTTTTTAACCCCGGCTCATCGCTGTAAAACGTCAGATTCATCATTGTTACGATTATTGTTGTTATCATTACAATTATTTTCTCATTCCGAAATTATTTTTGAAAAGCTATTTTATCGCAGTGTTTTTTAAGTTGTGTCAGATGTGCTATGGAACCATTTTTCATACATTGTCTCGCAGTTATTATTTTCTAGACTGAGGTTTAAAATGTTTACTGCATTTGATTTTTTAAATCTTCTTTGTTGGTGTTTGTCGTCGTCATTATTAGCATTGCTCGTTCTATAGAAGAGTCTTTTAATTCTAGTAGAAATATTCTAAAGATCTTTACAGCTATTCCCTACATTTTATACATGTACGTCAGGGTAGAAATTATTAGATTTAACATGTCTTGCTTCACAAACGAATGTTAGTTTAATAAATTTGAATCAATGTCAAATAAAGACAAAGAAATGTTGACGTTTACAAGGCGTAAATGGCTGTATTAGAAACCTTATTTAAAGTCAAATGTATTTATTAATAGAGAGCTCTCACTTTATGACTTGAATGCACATATTTAATATTTACGTTACGTTCAGTTGTAGTGCGTTTTATAGAGAATAATAACCATAGGCAATAAAATGTGTCAGAAAAAAAACAGGCTGCAGATCCACGTCCCTTCTCCCAGACACTGACTCAGTCACCTGACGCAGCAGTGTCACGTCCTCGTGCGTCTTCTGTGAGGGTTCCAACAATTTCTCCAAGATGACGAACATCTAATTTTGCTTCATTTGATATCTTACACGCTTGTTTTTCACCTGTAAGCTGCGTTCTGTCTCAAGTCTGGCTTCAGAGAGGAGGAGACATTTTTACCATGGATTAGATTTTGTTTTGTCACGTCCCATTAAGATTTCAAAAGGTGTCCAGTTTTTCCTGTAGCATTCCTGTAAACTTCAGGTATCATATTAGAGATTAGAGCCATCTCTATAGTTTATACATATATATATATATGTGGATTTTTGGGATCATTGTATTCATTTAAATACCAGAGAAAATCTTACATTATTCTGCTGTATTCTCAAAAGTCTTGAAATACCAGGATAAGTCTGAGAACACAGTATGAAACAATCCATTTTTTGAGATCAGTGAAATAAATTTACAATTTTCTTTTTCAGTTCAATTCAGTTTTATTTACAAATCACAAATAGCTACATTAATTTTAGTGATAATATTCTAATAATAATAACGGTTATTGTGGCAGCATATGTTGTAAGTACATATTAATATATGATAGTATATGTATGTGACAATAATAATCACATGTGTATCATAAAATAAAATAAAATAAAATAAAATAAAGGAGTAGCTGCGAGTGGTGCTCAAAGGCTCTGGAGAAGAAGCCGAGTTAGTGACATGCAGTAGCAGGATGTTTTAATTTGTTTTATTTTTTACATAAATCCAATATAATTCTGAAAGCAAAACCACATCACATTGGAGTATTGAAATAATTTCAGATTTATTTCTGGCTTAAGACGCTTTGTGCACCAACATGCATTCAAGAATGACTTCATCAACAGGCGAGAATTACAAAGCACCTTGAGGTGGATCATCTCTGCTGCTGCTGCTGCTGCTGCTGCTGCTGCTGAGGCCGTGTAAAGAGGAGGACTGCCCTCTGGAGGGCCTGAGTCAAATTACTGAGAGGGGCCAGCTGTCCCGAGCTCCAAGGCTGCATTCACACCAAATCTGGCATTGCAATGATTTGCATTTGTGGGGAAGCGAAGGGCGGAGAGAAAGCGCCCCATCTCAGTGACTCGGACAAGCATTTGTCTTCAGTAAATTTGTTTAAGTGGCTTAAAAGATCTGTAGAATTCTTTTGATCATCATTTCAGTCTTCACACAGGATATAAGGTGTTGGCCTCGGGGAACTGGTCTGGATTCAGTGTCTTCTTGTAGCAAGAATAGCTGAGAGAAAATGTGTGAGTCCTTTCACTGAATTTCAGGTTGGGGAAGACCCTATCTTGTCTCAAAGTGAAGAAGCCAGGATTGTAAAGAAAGAGTTTGGGATTAAAGCCTCATCACCCAGCATCAGTGTTGGACCTGGTCCTTGACCTGGAGCAGCAGAGAAGGCAACACCGCCGGTTGGAAGGGAAACAGCTTCAAATATGTCGCCCAAACTGGAGTGACCAATGAAAGCTCTCTGTTTGCTCATGCTGACCTTTCCTTTCTTTCTTTGAGAGGAGAGATGGAAGCAGGTGACGACATGATCATCGCACGTCTGAATGAATGAACCTGACATCATCTGTTCTAATCCCAAGACAAACATTATTCAATTACTCTGTGGAGCGCGACAGAAAGCTCAAGGTGTCGACCTGGCGTATAAATTTCCCAGGTCCCAATCTGCTCAAGGTGGGACCTGCTTGGCACCAGTGGGTTGTGAGGTGTGTTAATGGCACGTGCAACAGATGCTCATTAAGATTGGGATCCAGGTTGACACTTTGAGGTCTTTGTCACATTCCTTGGCCCCCTAAAACTAATTTATTTATTATTATTGTAGTTATGTTATGAAGAAACAAAGGATGAAGAAGGATGAATAAAAATAAAAAGTGTAAAGACAGAGAGACACACACAGACGGAGAAGATAAACGAGCTCAAAGAAAAAAGTCTCCTCCACTTCCTGTCGCTCCCCCATCTTTGTCTCGCTCTCTCTCACACACACAAACACACACATTCGCGTCAAACAGTCAGACAGCAGGAGTGAGCGGATATTCTTGAGCTGGATTCTCTTTGCCCAGCAACTCGCGCACACACCTCATTTTATTCTTAACCTTTGCTGTGTTTAGGATTGTACCCTCGGCACCTTTCCTTCACCCCAACTCCCAAATTCATTCATCGCTCTCTTATTCTCCATCACATGTCTTTGGGGCGGGGGGTGGGGCTGGATATTCGTGGTTATTGGCGAGGTGGTGGCCCACCGTCACTCTGTCAACCTCCTGTCTGAGGGATTAGTCGCCACAATGCGGAACAAAGAAAAAGGCGTCTTGGACATGACTTCTGTGTGCCCTTTGATATGCATCCCACGCTTCTTTTTACAGTCTCTGTGTGTGTGTGTGTGTGTGTGTGTGTGTGTGTGTGTGTGTGTGTGTGTGTGTGTGTGTGTGTGTGTGTGTGTCTTGTGCCCTTTCTTTGAAGTTCAAACTGACCCCAGGATTGTGTGTACATGAGCTCGCCGTGTCGTTTTCTGTGCTCGAATGTGTGTGTGTGTGGAGTCAGTGTGGCTCCAGGCCCTCATGCGTCAGAGGGCCTTTCTCTTTCTGTGGCCCCTGAGCAAACATATTAAGAACTACCTTATCACTGCTTATACAGCCAGGGCCACACACACTAAATACAACCCTAAACACACACACACACACACACACACCACATTCACAAAAAGATAGCTTTGACTCCAAACACACAAAGCTCGCCGCCAAACTCCCCAAATGTCACCGATCCATCAAGGAGGAAGAGGAGGGGCTCGGAAGCCTTTCAGGCCAGTCGTTGGTTGACGCCGAGCCATTGGTCAGTCATTCAAGGGTACACTCGGGTTTATAAGGCAAGAATGGTCGAGTGAGTGAGGAAGAGGAACGCATCCAACACGCTGTTGACAAGCCTTCCTTAAGAGGCGCATCCATGCAGAATGAACAGAGCGACTAACTTTGTCATACAGATAGAAAGATTTCAGAGGACGCGGAGTTAATTAGACGAATACCGCTTGGTTGAAAAAACAAAAGATAAGCTTAAAAACTTCTATTGCACCTGAAGAGGTTTCGGGATATTTCGGAATAATTAGGGCTTCAGGACAAGCAGAAATAGGAGGTCTCCAGAACAATTGATTTGAGATCGGCAGACTGACTTTTAACGCCCTCGGCAACATCTCTTACAGAACACCGAAGGTTTCGAGGACTGAGTCGAGCACGAGAAGAAACAACAACAGTTTGAGAACCTGAACAGCAGAAATCGTCTTGGGACAGAATCCCGAAGCAACGTTCAAGAACTTCCCAAGAAAGTCAATCCACTCTCAGTGACAACAGCTATTCTGCTTTTCTTTTCAAGTGCTCAGTAACAGCCGCCATGCTTTACAGTGCAGCAGCGCTAGTGCCCTTGATGCAAGTAGCCCTGACGATGCTGGTGATAGTTGGGATGGGAGTGGAGGCGGCCCCCACTGACAGAGGTAAGGAAGCTGTCGGGATAACGGGCCACAGCAACAACAGCCGGTTGTATTCTATACTGAAAATATTCTCTTATTTATATTGAAAGTTATCATCACGTTAATATCAGCGATGAGTACAATCCTTGCCTTTCCATGCTTTAGTTTGCCATGTGCAGGTACAGAGAAGTAGCCTACTGGAACAAGACATCAATTAAACGTGGCTTAAAAGAGATGCTTTAAACCACAAATACACAAATTGGCTTCATTGTATTGAGCAAGACTCACAGACAATGACAGAGGCTTAAAGAAGTTTGGGATTAGGGGAGGTTGAACTGGACCGTAGCAGAAAGTGACAAATTAGATTTTAACACAAGAAGGAAACTGAGATGAATAAGAGGACTGTAATCCGGGACGCCTTGGTCCAGCGTGACCTGCTGACATTCTTTTCATTCCTCACAAAACTACACACTCCAGAATCAACAAACTGAGCTGCATTGTTGTGAAACCTCGGACGTCATTGTGCACACACATAAACACAATTCATACCACTCTTATGTCACAGCTGAAAGTCCCATAGCAACTCTTCTAGCAACCAGCCAGGCAGTGGAATCCCACCTAAATAGTGTGTGTGTGTGTGTGTGTGTGCCCTGTGTATGCAGGGGCAATACCAGACTAAGAAAAGACTGAGATTCTGAAGACGTCAGCAAATCATGGGAAGCCTTGGCATTTCCAGGACTACAACCGTTCACTGAGACAACTTAGATGACTTATTGTAAAGGGACACTGCATCAAAAATGATTAAGTTCTCCTGCTGTGTTACTGTAATTCATGTCCCCAGGCTTTGTGAAACCTCCACATCCTCATCCCGGCCTCACTCATGCATCTGCCACACCAGAGAAGTCCTCAGCATTAAATCCAAGCCAGCACCTTAAACACTGGCCTCTGAGCACCAAAGCAGCCGGAGTGAGCAGGACGACAAGAATCGCTGACAGAACCACCTCAAGGACTATCACTGTGGGCGTCAGAGCCGAACGACTCAGGCTGAACCCGAAACCCGCCGGTCCAGATAAACGAGCTCAGTTGCTGAAGATGATCTCGGCCCTGGAGGAGCTGCACAGGACTTTTAACAGCACGCTGAGCTCACGCATCATCATCAGGCCGCGAGGTAAGAGCTAGTTGCCGATTACGTCATTTGGCGCCACCGTCTGCGCAGTAGCACTCGTACCACGGTATCAAGTTTCAAGCACTGTGCTGACCTTCTTCTGGGGCCTTTTCACTGAAGTCTGTTTTGTGTTTCATTTCAGCAAGCGGCAGAAATTCAGGAAAAAAAACAATAGCGGTGAGTTCATGTCAGACTTTTTTACTCGCACATTTCAAAAGGGACATTTTTAATAAGTGGATGAAGGAATGATTAATACTTGTATGTGGACAAGTGGAACTGCAATCAAGAAATGATACAAGGATGCAATTCGTTTAGGGTTCTTGTGATTCTCGTCTCTGTTGCAATAACCACCTTCTCTCCACTCTCCATTCTTGAAGCTTCCTGCTGCCGAAGGCGGGGTGAAGCCCACCACCGAGACCCCAGCAGCAGTCGACAGCACAGCGTCCAGAGCGAGTGCGGATGCTATCGCCCCAAGTCTGTCCGGTCGAAACTTTAAGAAGTCCCTGCCGCCGCAGACCAAGAAGACCAACAAAAGAGGTGAAGGTCAAGAGCCTAGACTCCACCAACCTTTAGCATCTTTACAAAGACTTAAATCAGATTATACACCTGCAGGTATCAAACTGCTGTGACATCATGTTAGTATTGAAACTAACTTTTTTTTCTGTCTCCAACAGTGTGTTTCTGGAAATACTGCTCCCAGAACTGATCGTCTCTCAGCCACTGCTGCTTTCACTCCTTTTTCTTCCTCCTTCCATCCATCCATCATCCATCCTCTGCTCTGGCTCCTATCGGACCTCCGAGTGCTAGGAGACTGTTGCCGAGACATCACGAAGCCCCCCACACCGGCGCCAACCTTGACTCTGACCTTTTCGTTCACTCATTAATTAACAAGACTGGCCAATGAATGAAGACGATGTGTGCTCACGGCCGGGCGCATGAACAAACATTCCTGTTAACACTTTGTTTTCCCTACGAGACAGACACACGTCATTTTTGTATGTGTGCGCCAACTTTAAAATAAAGTTCATCTTTAGCACGACAAAAACCCAACTGTGACAATAAAGATTGATATTTTATTTTTATACAATTGCACTCTCTTTAGTTGTTCATTGTGCGGCCATTTATATCTACATATGGAGTCCACCATTTTGTTCCTACGGTAGCCCAAAATGGACAAACCAAACACTGGCTCTAGATGTGGCGCTGCTGCTGAGTCTAGCCACCACCAGGTTTGAACCCTCTGGCTGTGAGGTGACAGTGCAAACCACTGCCCCACCGTGCCCTCCATGTCTTCCACTCTATAATTATACTATTTGAAGTGTGACTTTACCCAGTGTTATTAGTTCACAGTGCAACAATATGAACAGAGGGACATTCCTCTGGATGTTTCCGTAGTAACTCAGCTGTGTGTGTTTGCTGTCTGGGTGTGCAAACTGTGGGTCATTACATTCAGAGAGTTTCCAGCGGGGCCACTATCACTGTCGCCCAGGCGATGGGTGTGTGTGTCTGCACATGCTCGGCTGTCTACCTGTGTGCGTGTGTTACATCTACTGAGTTTTGCACATGCAGTTATTTTGAATTTGGGCTACCCACTCGAAGGTTTGTCTTTAACTGATGACGGCTGTTGTCTGCAGCTCCTTGTCTAACATCTCACTGTGGCTGTGTCTGCTTTATTATTAGGGCCTTTCCAAAACCGGACCCACTCTGTGTAACTCCATTTGTAGTCACTTTTTGCAGTCAATTTCTGTGTGTCTGTGGCCATTCAAGAGGCTTTAACCAGGACGTTTAGTATTGATGTCCAAATGCAGCTTCATGAACCAGCAGTTGTATTTGCTGAACCACTAGATGGCGCCCTTGGTGTGATGAAAAAGGCTCAAGGGATGGCAATGCAGTTTGGTTGAACAAAGAGTGCCAGAGTGGACCCAAAAAATAAAGACAGTGGTTCATGAAGCTTCATTTGGATTGCCATCCATCCCTTGAGCATGTCATATTATAGCTGCACATATTTTTTGTTGAATAGAAAGAACACCTTCAGAAACAAACAATGCACATAGTGATTAAATCAGTTTAATAAAGATTCTCCCCGGAGAGGATATAAGGCCAGAACACAGCAGGCTGGTGTCACGGTTGCTTTGGTGCAGATAACGCTCATCTCAAACTGGAAGATGTCTAAAACGTACTCAACCACCTCTGTCCATCAATCAAACAAGTGATTTTAACTTGAGGGTATTCCTAAATCATTTATTTAATTGATTAAACCTTAACCTGTAATAAAAGACCGAATCAATCAAGATAAAACAACAGGAGGCACAGATTTTAATCGAGGTGGCTGTTGTATGTCACGAACGCAACTTTTTTTCACCAGATGGCGGTCAATCACAGAGTCATTATCAGCAGTTAAACCAACCAGCACCGAGGCCTGCCCACACTCAGCCAGTCAGTAACAACAGATACAAAAGAAGTGTGTGAAAGACGATCAAGGTATAGTGAATAGTCTCATTGCATCAATATAGAGAGTACACATTCAGTACAATTAACTATCAATAAATGTACAAGTAGAAAAGGCTCCTAACTGCTTTAACTGTCACTTGACCTCTGATTCATTCATCATTACCAGGAACACAGGTATTCAGTGAAGCAAATGAACAATGTGTGTCATCCTGAAACGACAGTATTTCATAGTCGGATCAGTAACTTCCATGTTTGACAGAGCCGTGCTAGTAGGTTAAGCTCACCAACACCTGGCTCTAGCTTCATATTAGCGTCCACACAAGAGTGGTATCCATATTCTCATCTATGTCTATCTCTATCTCAAATGTCAAACCGTTCTTTTGTGCACGCATCAAAGGGCCCTCATGACGGTACAGTGTTTGTAATGTTCTGTCATTCCTCACCTGAGTTATTAATATGATAAAATCAAATGGAAAAAACAAGTGTTAACCAAGACCTAATCATTAGACGACATCATATTAGCTAAATGCCGACTGAACGGTTCCTAATGCAGTGATACTGACGCGTGAGGCTTGTTCACTGTGCTGCTGATTTCATCTTTGCAGTGAACTTGGCCCTGCCATTGTCTGAAAAGTGAAAACCTACACAAGTTCTACAAGATTACGACAATTACTGGTTGTGATTATTTGCAAAATGATTAGCGTAAAGATACAGTAGACTGTGCAACCCAACCCGTGAGAGCACACACACACACACACACACACGCACACATTGTAGACACACACACTGGATTTTTAGTAGCCTAGTCTATAACCTGAAGCTCTTATTCTTCATTTGTCGTGTTTCCTTTTTTAACTATGTCCCATACCTACTTGTACCTCCTACAGATATGCCTGATACATCTCTCCACAGTTTACTAAAGTCACTTCGCTCCTCTCTGTTCCACGTCTTCCTTTTGTCCGTGCCCGCTCTTCATTTTATTTGATTTGCTTCGCGACATCCAGATAGGCAAAGTGGATCTCCCTCTCAGCGGGGCAGGTGCTGGTGAACTCCTCCTTCTGATAGGCGCTGTTTAAATACCTCCACACCCCCGTCATCTCCGCCGGGATCTCAAAGCCTCTGTATTTCTTGGCGACGACCTGCGAACAGAAAAATATGAGCATTGGTTGTATGTAAGGGTCCAAATATTCTCAACACTTGCAATGAATACCTTAAGGATGTGTAGTTTAGGCAGCAGGTTGCAGTCAGCCAGGGTGAGCTCGGATCCATCTAGAAAGCTCCTGGAGGACTCAGGCAGGTCTCCTGAGGCGTCTGCATCGATCTCCTCAGGCAGGGGAGTCCTCAGGAAGTCATCGAGACGCCGGAGAGACTTCAGCAAGGCTTTCTCTAAGGCTGCAGATAGAGAATCCATTGTGAGAAATATGATCGTTGCATCACGATGCCCTCACGTAGATGCTCTCTCTGTCTTACCATCATTGGTGTCTTTCCTTGGGTTCTTGATGTAAGCTGAGAACTTGGCGAACACATCAATGCCCGCCGTGTTGGCTTCACGGTGTCTGGGAGCCAGTCTGGGGTAACTGAAGTTAAAGACACATTAGAGAAGTCAACTGAACACCAAGCTTTCTTTCTTATATAAATGTGTTTTTTTCTGTACCGTGGTGGGATCAGTTTCTCCTCCAGGAACTCCTCTATCTTGTTGACATCAACCTTGACCTCGCCGTTAAAGGTCACAAAAGGAGGGTTGGTTCCTGGAGCGAGGTCCTGCAGGTCCGCTGGCTTCCTGACAACACAACAACGGAGACAGATACTCAGACACACTGGAATAAGGATGAAGATGGCATGTTCAGAGTGTGCGTGAGTGCTACGTCACCTTTTGAGGTCAACAGTGGTGACGTTGAAGATGACTCCTTTGAGCCACAGGATCATGAAGAGCCTCTGAGAGAATGGACAGTTACCAATGCTCTCGCCATCGCTCCCTGCCTACACACACACACACACACACACACACACACACAGCAGTGCAGAAATGAGAGAATGCCTTGGGAGTGAGTGTCAGTGCTTAACATGACCAGGTCTCAGTGACGGAGCCTGCTCTGACAGGAAGACCAATCAAATGTATAAAAACTTTTTAACCAAGACTCAAACTATTGCATATGTCCTGTATGTTATATCTGATTTTCTACATTTAAAAAATAAATAAATAAAAAGCCTGACCACCAATCCAAGGTAGCAAGCGGCCCCTCAAACATTTGTGCCCAGGGGTCTGTAACTTGATGATTCTGGCCTGGACTGGAGGCACAGACACGCAGATCAGTATCATTTCAGTATCACTTACCTTTACAAACAGCTCAATGGTCGGGAAGCCTAACTTCTTAACTGCAATGTCACACCAGGACATGGTGGTCAGTTCAGTTCAGCATTGAGTGAGAGCTCACACTGGAAGTCATCGTACCCCAGTAACAAAAACCAGACACCAACGAGAGGCTTTCAACTCGGGAAAAATCGAGAATAATCCATGTTTAGTTCATCCAGAGCATTCCTGTTATCTCCCAGCAACACCATGATCACCACGAAGCAGCACCACGTCTGTCATCAGTCTGCTTTCTCTGGAATGTCGCAGTCGCTTCCACATACAATCCCTCTTTGTCAGAATAACTATCAAAGACTGTCACATGTGAAAATGTGTGTTAACCAGTCGGTGCCAGCAAAAAGAATCTGTTCACACAAAATATGAGGCACTGACATCAAGCAGCTACAGTGGTTCATCAACTAGCTCTGTAAAAAACGTCACCCAGCAGCTTCTAGCACTTCCAACCATGCATGACTACGTGCCACGCTGTAACCGTAACGAACGTAACAACCTGACATGGGGTCAGTAGTTGTGTGAAGTTGGAGGGTGGAGAACAGTGTTGGGTGTGGGTGGCAGTGGAATCTCTGCTCCATCACAAACACAATGTGTCCAGTGTGAGTGTGTGTTGCAGCAGGAACGGAAAGATCTTTTTCACACCCACAGCAGCTGAGATGCCCCTTTTGTTTTCTCGCTTTTGCATCTGCTACGTGATTCTCTGTGTGACACACAGAAACTCGTCAGATGCCAAAATCAGCAGAGAAAGCTGAAGCGCAGATTTGAACATCAGGGTTCCTACAAATTTTCACGGACCAAATTAGAGTCACCAATTAACCTGCATGTCATTGGACTGTGGGAGGAAGCCGGAGCTGAAGCGCGGCTTCCCTGTGGCCCCGTGCAAAAGTCCCATAAAGGCTGTTTACGTCATTCAAGTTCTCAGGGAGAGGGGCCCAGTAGGGGGTGAGGCTGAGCGTGAGTGTACTAGTAGATGGGACAGCTCGGGTCAACGGATCAGCAATGGACACATGTATCAGAACCCCATTAAACCTTTTATCAGTTAAACCCTGGTCCTTCTTGGTGGTGTTTCTCAGCTGTTAATATAATATACATGCGGTTTCTAGTTTGAGGCGAGTATGTGTTGTTTGCAGCAGCACTGTGCCTCGAGCTCTCGGCACCAAACAGCAAGCTAATCAGCTTACGGAGTGAGAATGTAGAGATTAACACTGTATGCACTGCTATTCAGTCATCGCTGCTTTTAAACTCGCTCCTGGGTGTCAGGAAAGACCGAAAAGACGGAGGCAGAGAAATGAATATGCTGTATTTTCACTCCAGATTTACAATACCTGCTCTGGTGTATTCTACTTACTCCAGTTTGGCTGGTTGGCCCTCTGTCTCAGTGGGGGGAGAATAAAGCCACTCTAGATTGTGCACCTTGACTGCTTTTGAGCCCAAGGATGCTTGAACCTTTCCATGATCTTTCCACCTACCTCGGTGTGTGCTGCCAACGGAGTCTCTGACAAAGAACGCTGTTGTTTGACCGTGAGCTCCCATGGAGAACAAGCTTGGAGTGCGTATTAGTGCATTTTTTCTTGGCGTTAAACCTCTCTGCTGGCTGTCAGAAGGCTGCCCTCTTTTATTCTTATCTCAGCTAGGAATGTGCTGAACCGGAGAGCCATATTGACCTCTGTGTACAGGTTAAGATGACACACACACTAGTGTTAATTAAAGTTTAATCAAACACACACACACACACACAAAAAAAGCAAAAAACTAGTCACCATAATCACTATGACCTTCAGCCCACATTTCTAACAAGTATATTGTATTTCTTAAATTCTACAGTGACGGTAGAGTACAGGGTGCTCCTGCTATTTTGTCGACAATCTTTAGAATTGCATGCGTGGAGCAATGTTGGCTACCATACCTGATGGATTAGGATATCAGTGTCTTAATGGGATAAGGTAAGCAGATCAAGATGGGGTTTCTCTGTCATTTGCTCTCTCTCTCTCTCTGTCTCACACACACACACACACACACACACACACACACACACACAATGTGCCGATCTATGCCAGGCGACTACTTCACACCAGCAGGTTTGTAATCAGAGGGTAAAAAGTAGTAAAACAGCACCTCTCAAACTGAAACATCCACTTCCAGACAAGACATTTAGGGCAGCAATATAGGGACTTGGGTTGGGAACCAGAGGGTCTCAGGTTCAAGTCTCCATCTGGACCAAATATGGAGCATGGACTAGTAGCTAGTGCTAGTGTGTGTATTTCAGGGATTGATAAAGTATACACAATTAGATTAAATCATTATTTATGCAATAGTATATGTGGCACGCCTTTAATTTATCATTTGTGTGATGCTTTCGTTTAAAGTGCTGCTGTTAAAATTAGCTCCTGGCAACAAGTTCAGTTGTATTGCGAATTTCTTACCCTGAAAACTAGTTTTACGTGGACGTTGTCTGAAGAAAGTAGTGCATGCGGCCAGCTAACAAAAACTTACTGCAAGAAGATGTAAAAAAACAAAAGATGTACAATATTGAGTTTAAATTGTTAAATGTCTTTTGTGTTGCTTTGTGCTGACTTTGTTGCCTTATGTGTCGTTGCTTTTATTTTCCCCAGCAGGCATGCCACAGGACTGCCTCCTTAGGCTTAGGCCCCACAGCCAAAATGGCTTGGCTCAATGGCAGCTTTAATCCAGCATTCGTCTTTGCCAGAGTCAGTCAGTCTCCTAATGAATGATGCTCCTAAACTGGTCCAGATCTGTTCATGTGCTGGCATGTGGAACATTTTGATGTATGACTCCATAAGGTCATTTATGGTACAAGAAGCACTGAAACCATCATGGTCTGTTACCTAAAATGAGGATCCATGAAGGAACCCATGTTTTCTCAGAGTATAAGAAGAGTTCCTCACTCTTGACATAGAGTATGTGTACAGTGGTTCATAAGGTTCATTACCTTGACATAAAGTGAGATCTCGTAGTCCTGGTCTTGGGGTGTTGCTCTGTTCCTGTGCCCAGGAGGCAAAGGGCTCCCCACCCTCCTATGGGAGATCAGTTTCACCTCCTCTTTTCTCTCCTCAATCATCTCTTCCCGCTGGGGGATGTATGAATGGCCATCCTCCAACAGCACCACCCGCTTCTTCTTCACCTGCTCATCCCTCTTTTTGGGCAGGGATTCATTTTTGATCACTGACTTCAGCTCTTTTATCCAGTCCTCCTTCTTTGGAGGACTTTTCTCCTCTGGTGATGTTTCCCTCTTCGGCCATTCTTTTCGTCCCCTCTCGGGTTCCCAGATGTCTTTTTTCACAGGCTTCAGTTCTTTCCTCCAGTCTTTTATTTGTGGTTCTCCCTCTTCCTCGCATTCAACTTTTTTAATCCAGTCATTATCTTTTCTCCTGAGTGACAGCACTCTTGTTGTCCCCCATTCTTCTTTCCCGAGCGGCTGTGGTTCAGGACTCAAAATTCCATTCTCCATTGCTTGTTTCAGTCCTTTAACTCTTCCATTGATATCCAACTCTACCTCTCTGTCGTCATCTTTTGGCTTCTCGTCCTTCTCTACCTCTCCTTTTTCATTTTTCTGTTCCTCATTCTCCTGACCAAGTTCAAGCTTCTGTTCTTGCAGTTCTTGATACTCTCCGTCCTTCGTCTCAGCTGTGGTGGTTTCACAGGGCGCTGTAATGGCGGCAGGCTTTTGTTCTTCAAGTTCTCTCCTCTGTGTCTCCTCTACCTCTTCAATCTCATCATCTAAGACAGTCACAGGCTCTTCTGCCATCTCTACCTCTCCCTCCGTTGCTTCTTCTTCTTCTTCTTCTTCTTCTGCTCCTCCTCCCTTCTGATCTTCTACAAGGACCTGCTCTCTTATCGGTTCTCTCAGTTTTTCTCCCCAATCTCTTCCTACTTCTTTGAGCATCTGTGAAAGATGTTCTTGCAAGTCACTACCTTCCTCTGTTGTGGACTCATTCTCCTCTGATGTCCCCTCAACGACTGACTGGTTCGGTTCAACTTCACCCCCTTCCTCTAATTCAAAGGCCTCCTCCACCTGGTCCAAATCTTGTTGTGTGTCTAAAAGTACCTGTACAGGTTCTTGGAGATCTACGTTAGCCTGGTTCGTAACTTGAACAACATTCTCTCGCATTTCTAGATCTCCTGATTGTCTGTGCTCTTCCTCACCTACTGACTCTCTAATAACGTTATCGCCTGTCTTCCCATCCTCCTCCGTACTCTGTCCTCCCCCACCCATCAATGATAGAGTATTAACCTCAACCTGTCGGACTGACTTTTCCTCTTGCTCCTTCTGGTTGATCCCTACCACCCGTGTTTCCTCAATCCCTACTTCTGTTTGTGGCTGTTCCTCAGAGGCTTCAAAGGCAAAGTCTGGTGTCTCACCATTCTGTTTTGCGTCACCCTCTATGTCTCGATCATTATCAGAGGTGGACATTGCGTCTTCCACAAACTCTGTGCTTCCCTCAGCCTCAGCCTTTGCCTCTATGTCATCCCTCTGTTGCCATGTGATGTTATTATTAACAGACTCAACTTCCTGTTTGCTGGGTTGTGAGTTGTCCTTCTCATCAGTGTTTTTCATTTCCTCTCCCTTCTCGCTGTCAGTTGCATCAAAGGGTACGGTACTGCTGCCAACAGCTGAGGTTTGGTATGGATCATCTTGATTGTTGGCTTGTTCTTTCGTCCAAATGGCAACAGGGGTCGCATCTATCGTTGGATCCCCAAAGCTTTCCGTTACCTCAACATTAATGGGTAGAGTAACAACCTCTGCTTTGTCTGTGTCATCTGTAGACAGCTGTGTATCCTCTCCTGCCTCTTCCACCAGAGAATCCTGAACATGCTCTCCATCATCACAACTGGACACCACCTTTACTAACTCATTGTCTTTGTCACTGGTCTCATCCTCTGTGAGCTCTGTTGCTGAACTTGCTGTCACTGCCTCTTGTTTAATTTCTTCACCTCCTCTGCTGTCTTCATTTTCTTCATTGCCGTCTAATATCTGCTCTTGACCTTTCTTATCCTCTATCAATGCTGCCGTTGTGTCTTTTGACTCTTGCTCTCCCTTGCCCTCACCGTCTGTCTCGCTTGTCTGTTCTTCTATCATTTCATGCTCTTCATCCCCCAGTTCTACGCCTTCTTCAGAGTTTTCTTCCAGTCTTTCGACTCCTTCCAACCCCTCTTGTATTACTCCATTTTGTAACAGGGCCACTTGGATAATCCCCACTTCCTCCCTTTCACTCTGCTCTCTGCTCTCTCCTTCGGCTTCCCCCTCTTCTGCTTCTGCCATCATCAAAACATCCTCCCCTACTTCCTCAGCTAGTTCCACCTCCTCATCTTCCTCTTCTCCTTCCTCGTCCTGTCTCCCTCTCTGGGTATCTGGGTCTGAACAAATACCTAGCGGGCCAAGGACAACGGCACCATTCGACAGGTCTGAGCTTGGGCAAGAGCCTGACTGAGCCATTGGGAAAGTTTGAGGGAATGATGGGGGACTTACTCAGGAATAATTGCTGCTCAAGTTTCCAGGATCAGCGTGCAGTTCTAAAAGATGTCAAGTTTGTGGTTTGTGTCCAAAAGACTTAGATTGCAGAATGGTTCCAGTTTACAGGTTAGCTCAAAAAGTAAATCTCAGTGTGCTTGTGATAACGCCAGGCTTCCAAAGATTGCACAATGAACCTAGTATTCCTGAAAATATTCAAAAACAATCTCCAAGTGTCTCTGATGTTCCAAGGCAAGAGACTAGGAGCATGTAAAGAGTGTCACTAAGGTCACAAAGGGACTGAAATCCTGTAATAGCTTCCAAGTTTTGCTGTGAAGAACGATTTCTAGATGAGTCCAGGTTTTCAAAGTGCTTCCGAGATGGATCTCAGAGTGTTTCCAAAGTCTTGAAGATCTTTAAAGTCCTGTAAGATTCCCAGAAAGTTCCAAATTTCCAGGCAAAGGAAAGAAAATCCAGATTCTGAGATTTACCTCCACGGAACATAAGACAACGTATATTATTAAGGTGTACAGGTTTAGGGTTTGCGGGTACACACTCTTCTTACTCTTTGCTTGTGGCTACGGTATTCGAAGTAGTACTGCACCTCGGCACAGTTAGACATCAATAAATACGATCTCTCTCTCTCTCTCTCTCTCTCTCTCTCTCTCTCTCTCTCCAGAGGATTAAAGGGAGGCTGATCCCCACATGACCAGGAGCTTAAACCCCTCTGCCACCCTGGGACCAGCACCACTTGAGTTGAAGACATACACACACACACACATTACCTGTTGGAACCACAGTACCATTCTTTGTATTTGTTTTCATTCATGTTTAACTAATAGTGACAACATGCAAATGGATGCACCACTCTCAACCTCATGCAATGAAGGTGATTGTTTGTATTTTTTGTTAAACACACATGAGGCCAGCCAAAGGAGCTATTGCACAGCTGTCAGCATATGGCTCCAGACAGAGGCTACGCTATGGCTGAGCATCTGTCGGAAGAACACTTTGGGAAATAAGACAAAATCACTGCAGCGTACATGTAGAAAGTCCTCAGCTGGCCAGTCGTGAAACCTGAGGGCGTCAAATCTCTTCAATGTTGTAATGCAAAGGAGGATGTGCAATACATGAGAGAACTGGATATGCCAGCGAATATGAGAACAGTGATTCTGAAGCTTCCATACAAGCTAAAGAGAAAGAAAGAGAGTATATGCATGTGAGATAGTGGATAAATTCAGTCACGATATTGTCACGTACATTCATAGTGCATCAAGTCAAAATAGTGTCTGACCCAATCTTTGGGGACATTCAAAAACACAACTCGTTTAACAACCTCTACCTCACCTGCAATTTGATATTTTTAGTTTATTCGTGTATATTTCTTTTATTTTTTAAATTTAATTAGTACTACTCATTTTTCTATATTTATATTTCTATATTCTAATGTCCACATGCTTATTTGATTAATCTATCTATCTGGTAGTGCCTTTGATTATTTGTAATTACAAGAAGCTGCCACAAAAGGGCAGCAGAGAGCAGCACACTCAGTCAAATACGGCAGATTGTTGGAAATATTTTTATTTTTACATACTAAACAATCGCATTTTTGTTAAAGTTTGTTATCTCGACAGATATTTCTAATATTTTATATTTTAAAACAACAACGAAAAATGCAAAAAATATTAAAACCGGAAATGCATCTCGGCTGCTCTTCAATTGACGTCACATCCGGTCTCCTCTGCGCTATGCTAACCGAATTACCCGAGAAGTGTATCTACAGTCAATATTAGGGAATATTGCGCTGTTTTAATTTATGACATTTCTAACTACAAGACGACCGCCATCACCCACACTGACCCGAGAGGAGACACTTACAAAATATCGCGTGTTTAGCGGCGTCATTGCGGATTCCTGCTTAGCATAATTAGCTAGTCCGCTTAGTGCAGCTTTCAAGCTAATACACTCACTTAATTCTTTGGGCTGTTCGGAGGAAAACACCGCAGACAGAGCTGCTTCACACCACATTATTATGATATAACGCCTCTATCGGTACGTACGACGTTAACTGAGTCATTGTAATAGCCATTAAGCTGCCCACACAGTCAGGCAGGGGTGGTGGGCGTTAGCCAAGTGTTTTAATTAAAGTGTAAAATGGTTTCCTGTGCTTCCAGGTTACAGCCCAAATCATCGTAAAGTCGGGATGCAGCAGGCGGAGAATGGCAGGGAGGAGGAGGCGACGGTGGATGTCCAGTTTACCGATTTACCTAACGCCCTGATAGCGTGCAAAGTACCGGAGGATCTGTTCAATGAAGGCAGCCTGAAGGTAAGGACGGAGTGTGTGTGTGTGTGTGTGTGTGCTCATATGTTGGCTTTGTAGTGCGCTGCGTTTGCATTTTTGTGTTTAGATTTTTACTGATCATGTTCAGTACTGTCCTGTGAAAGAAAGGAGCAAGGAAACACTGATCATTTAATGTTTGAATGTGGTTTGGTGGTGCTGTACCGACACCACTAGATGGAGTCAGCAGGTCAAACAATCCGACCCATGACAACAGTAACTCTGGTTCTTTCTTAACTTGCATCACATCAGTTGTATCCCAGTGGGTGAGGCACAAGAATGACATCAACCAGAGACACAGGAGACTAGATTTGGAGACAGTTCACAGACAAGTAACACAGGTGTAAGATGCACGTAACATATGGATGTGTCTCAGGGTTTGTGACTGTTGACATTGGTGGAGTTTCCTTACACCATGCACAACGCCACACTGCAAACATCTCTCAGGAATGGTCCAAGGAATCTGACAGAGACATCAAAGTGTCACCTGGCCTCCAAAGTCCCCAGATCCCAATCTGAATGAGCATCTGGCATGTGCCATTAACCCACCTCACAACCCACTGGTGCCAGACACCGCTCCAGTCCGATCCAAGGAGGCCCTCTAAACAGTTTTTGTTGTGTGGCATAATGTTTTTGCTGATCAGTGTATCATGAATGTCTAAAGTTCACTCGGTAGAAGTCTGATTTCATAAATCAACAGTTACAAAAATGTGTAAATTGCGTTAATAAGGCAGATGAGCTGAGCATTAGCTTGTAAACATCACGTTAATTCGCCTTATGTGCAGCTAATGTTAATACAGAAGTATGTTAAATGTTCGTTGAATGTATCAATATCTGATTATGACTCATTAGGAATCATAAACCATCTTTACCTTAAAGGGATAGTGCACCCAAAAATGAAAATTCAGCCATTATCTACTCACCCATATGCCGAGGGAGGCTCAGGTGAAGTTTTGGAGTCCGCACAACACTTGCAGAGATCCAAGGGGAGAGGAGGTAGCAACACAACTCCACCTAATGTAGGCTGACGGCGCCCCAGATTCAAACGTCCAGAAACACATAATTGAAACCACAAAATATCTCCATACTGCTCATCCGTAGTGATCCAGTAGATAATGACTGCATTTTCATTTTTGGGTGCACTATCCCTTTAAAGCTAGCTCAGGCTCTGTTAAACATAACAATATGTTAACGTGACAAGGCAAACTAATCCCTAACGCACAGATGGCTGTCAGAGATGAGAGGTAATACCACGTTATCCCATCAGAGGTGTAACAAGTGGTGTATTTAACATGCTTTCTTTAATGTGGAGAAGTTAATGCACAGCAGGAGTTGTAGCGAGGCGCTGATCACTGGCAGTAGACCTGATTGTAGAAAACAAGCGTTGCACACTCATGCAAATGATGACGTAGAAACGGACACACCCTGGTCACACAGCTGATAGCGATTAGATAGTCACTGTTTGTTGTTGCTCATTGTTTGATAGAGGATTAGCGCAAAGTTAGGTACTATTGCCATTGGAAAACACATTCCAGTTTGGCGCTGGAGGACGCGCCCATAATACAGAATACGGTGAAAATAAAATGATGAATTTCATGGCATAGCTTAAGAAAGGTCACCATGATAATCAGGGTGAAACTGTGGCGACATCCTGGAGGGACTGACAATCCTGATCCCAGCTGCTGATACACACTCAGGCAGTTTACCAACCACATGCACACACAAGGCAGCGAGATGAGCCATTGCTTGCCGGTGTGCCATGGGGGGTTTGCTGACGTTGATGGAAAAGGAAAACAACAGAGCAGAGGGGGCAAAGGGCATCTGGTGCAAAAAATGTTTGTTTTTTTCCTTTCTTTCCTTTCCTCCGTGATCCTGCTGTTTTTCCACGGGGCATCTGCGAGGATCTGACAGTCAGCTGACAGATCATATGACTAATATTCCACTCCGGGTGTGTGAATGTTTTATGAGTTCTTGAGAACACTGTTGTTTTGATTGTGTTTAAGGATGAGTAAAGTTAACCTCATGTTCAGTAAGAAGGAAGGAATTATTCATTCACATGAAGACAGTGAGAGCTTCAATTGTTCTTCATCAACACACAGGATACGATTGTCAGCCCGACCGTCCGCTATTGACCAATCAGCGGACTGCAGTGTTCACAGTTGCACCTGTGAGAACCAGATCTGTGTGCTAGGTACCCCAACAGAAGGGGACCTGTGTTTTTTTCAACCTGGGCCCTATTTTCCGATAAATGAGTGATAGGTTGTTCAATATGTGACATTCCTCCAGTATGAAGCTAGGGCTGACCTGCCTGCAGCCCGTGAGCGTGCGCTATGTTAAACAATAGGGCACTCAGACAGCGTCAAACTAATCGAAGAAATAATCGACAGATTAGTCGACAGTGAAAATAATCGTTAGTGGCAGCCCTATTACACTGTCTTGGCGATGAGGATGCCGCATATGCATGATCCTGCGTGACATATTTATGAATGCAGACATTGATTTTTGCCAATAAACAACTGAAAACACGACACAATGTCCCTTTAAAATATTGAAGAAATGTGTCATCTTTAACTTTTTGCCTTGTGGAAGTCGGTTCGTCTTTTTCTTGCTTAGCTGTGTAATTTTGACCAGTAAAAGCATAAAGCACTGAAAGTCTGAGAATATAATGAAGACGTGATTTTACAGGGATGAAGCGGAGTGCATTTTCCAGTTTGTTGTGCAAGTTAAAGCCCAACTGGAGCAGAAAACGTTCTAAAAACAGCATTAATGATGCAGCATGGAAGAACAGATTTAGGTCAGGGAAAACTCCGATGTAGGTCTGGAAAGTCATGGACTTCCAACGGGACACACTCCCAGTCGCAGCTGTGGATGAGATCATTAAAATTTGAGGTGAAGGCAAATTCAAATCTTGTTCCAGTTATTACTTTGATGCAAAACTACGCAAAGCATCAAGACTATACATGTGTGATTAAGCATTCTTACACAACAGGATAAGCAAGTTGGACATGGATCGATGGACGAGAACCACCAGCTTCACACAAACAAGTTTTATGCCAAATGGAAAATGTGAGCAGTTTTGTTGTGTTGGACGCGCAGTGACTCAGAGTCCGTGGAAGAGTGAGAGATACACTTGTGTTGTTCTGAAAGTGTACGAGCTGGAAAAGGGGAGCGATGTGGAATTTTGTGGAGGCCACAAGGAAACAGCCTGTCAGTGGAGTCTGGCTTCCGTTACTTGATGCCCGTCTGGCTGAAAGTGGATTTTGTCGCAGGGCAGAAGCGTGTAGAGCTGGGGCTGTAAAAATAAGGATGTGTCACTGGAATTTGACCTGAGGGAACTGGAATCCACCTAAAAGTACAAAGAGTCTCAGTGGTTATAGAAATGGAAATGGAGAGAGCTTTGGGAGCTTTGTGTGTCGTTAAAATTATATCAGTTATACAGATTATTTGGAAACAGTTAGTTGAGCGATGTAACTTCCTCCTCAGCTTTGGAAAGGTGGACATGATGCAGTAAAACAGTAACAGCTGGCGAGTAACGCAGCACCGTGTCCAGTGTGTTTTTTGAGCATGTGCACACCTGCCTGTCTGTCCAGTGAGGGAATGGAAAAAATGGGAAGATGAAACAAAAACATAGGGATGGAAAACTGCGGCGCTGAGTGTGTACACTCTCACATGGCGGCCACAGCGGGGTGAGGTCTGGAGATGATTAGCACCTACACACACATACTCACACGGTAATGTTTAACATCAACAAACAACACGTAACATAAGAGCATCGGTTTCACTGTCGGGGAGGGATGTTAACTTTATGCCACTTCATTTTCCACACGCACATTTTCCATCCAGCGCAGACACGTTACATGAACACCTTCACTTAGTGGGCCTCAGTGTGTTGACATGTTAATCTAATAGTTTATGATGGGCACGTTCCAACCAGACCATCGGCCGTGTCACCTCTTCTCTCGAACCAACAAGTGTCCATGCACTCACACACGCACACACACATCGGTGCAAATGTTCAGGAACTAGCTGCACAGTCTGGTCTTGTTTTTCCAACTGCTGGCTGCACACACACTCACACACTTCCCCTCTACTTCAAGCTCTCTGCTATTAATACCTCATAAAAGCGTGTTATCAAACTGCATACTTTCCATGAGCACCACCTCTCCCCACCTCTTGCGTTTCATCCCTTCATCCCTCCATCCTGCATTCTTCCCACCCGTCATGTCTCTCGTTCTCTTTTCGCTCTTTTATTCTATTCCTGCCTTTCTCCTCTGCTTGTCTGTCAGCTGTCCTCTCTCTCTCTGTGTCTCAGATTCATCCACATGAGCCATCTTGCTTCATGCCCTCAGCTGAGTCTTTGGTATGTGTGTGAAGTGAGGAGGTGAAAGGCGCATTGTCACATACTTTCCACTCAACAAAGGATTACTGTCCGCAGTTAAATGCAACAGAAAACAAATTCATGCGTCAGTTGGCTCAGCAGTGATGTCATTATTTTCCAGTCTCTCTCTGCGCACACACACACACACACACACACACACACACACACACTGCCCTTCTTTCTGTCTGATTAGTCAGCATTGGCTTGTATCTGTCGGTAGAAGGATAGGCAGAAAGAAAAAAAAAACAGGCCGTCCCTCCCTCTTCCACAGGCGATTGGCCTGCAGTGAATGAACAAATGAATGAGACCAGGCTGAGGAGAGGGAGGGGATTGTGGGTAATGCGTCATCGGCTGGCAGGGGCTCATTTAAGCGGCTGTGGAGCAGTGGGAGAGAGAGAGGGCGAGAGAGTGAGCTCAGAAGAGGCTGAGTGACATTTTCGGCTCTCCACATCCAAATCTCTGGAAAATTCCTTCAGTTGTCGGGCTGCTGCAGAGCTCACACAGGCTGCCAGTGACACACTGGACACAGTGCTCAACGCTACGTGTTGGATTTTGGATTTTAGTTGGAAGTGTTGCGGCAGGAGACCCAGACCAGATAACCTTGGAATGTGGGTCACGAGGCTACGCGTTGACTGAGGTGACGTGAATGTAGCGTAGTATCTTCTAAGATTGTGGACTGGTTCAGTGTGAAGACAGAAAAGGAGACACTGCTGCTTTGCTAAGGCAGAACATCCACGTGTAAGAGGCCGGTGCTGGGGGAAAAAGCGCACTTGTTTCCTGTTAAGGAGCATCTTTTACTTCCTTCTCGTCTGTCACCCTGGGGAAGGCAACGCTCCTCCGATCTCCCCGATTTCCCCCTTCCTCTCCATCATCATCGGCACCGTTGCAGACTGTTTCAGCATCCCGCTGCACCCTGACCTCAGGTATCAGGTGGAAAAGGTTCCGCCTCCCTGGATTGCCCATCATGCACATCAAGACCACCAAGTGTAACCGCTTCTGCCTGGTCGCCTCGGTGACCAACCAGGAAGTGTTCAACTCCTCCATTGCACAGGTAGGAAAGTGCCCTACTTCAAATGCTCCTTTTAAATCTATTAAAATCAATGCTAATTTTCTGAAGAAGAACTGTTTGAGCCTGAAGCTACATATTTCTTTACCGATGAATCTATCAGTAGGATTTGATTTAACCAGCACTCCACTGATTTCACAAGTAGTGGCCAGTTTTCTCGCCGTGAGGAGCACAGCCTGTAAGGTCGTCCAAGGCTCTGACTGTGATGATGTCATCGTGATATCATCTGGATCTTGGCTCGGGCTTGGAGACTGTAGGTTTCTAGAACTCCAAAGATGTTGGAAGGGAAAAGATGCGTAGGGGTTGCGTTATGGAAAAATGTAGGATCCGAGGTTTTTTGGAATCAAACCCATACTAGATGGTCTTCATAACATTTACAGTTACAGTAGTGATGTCCAAATGAAGCTTCATGAACCACCAGGTGTATTTGCTGAACCCACTATATGGCGCTCTTGGTGTAATGAAAAAGCCTCAAGGGCCAGCACCCTGGCTTTTCCTTGAAAGGCCCTGACACACCAAGCCGACCGTCGGCTGTGGAGAAAACCTGGCACAACAGGACAAGAGTACATACTTGTGTCCAAAGTGGTCCTTGTGTTGCGTTCACATCAGCTCGGTGAAGCCCGTCTGTCCTTTGCTCTTTTGTCTTTAAGCTGCGTTTAAGGAACGTGTACACATGTACCGAATCAGAGCACTCCACACAATAAGGAGGTAATTTGGTTTACAGTTTACAGAGACATGTTCTTTAATGTCTGAGTATTGTTGATTTTCCTGGAGACCCCACAGAGAACCTTCTAGAGGATTCTGGGAAGGGAAATGTTTATCAGCATGCAGGGTTTAGGTTGAAGTGTCTTGATTGTTTATGGGTTTTTTTGTGAGATGGTAAGTGATTTGAAGTCCTCCTCAGGCAAAGCTGAGTACTCCATATTCCATTGACTTCATCATGACTCACAGCACATGTCCACAGCCAGTGATTGCTCTTGTGCTGCATTGCAGTCCACTGGGTAAAACAGAGTATTGTTCACTTGCCAATACAGAGTCTGATCCAATATGTCTTTACAGTGTGTGTCAGGTTCATTGCTCTCTCTTGGTTTGCCTCTGTAACAACAGTTGGTCAAGTGAAGTTGAGGCCAAAGCTGACACTCAGACACACACACAGTCTTCAGGCTCTCCAGTGAAGAGGAGGACAGATATAGTGTATGCTAATAGAGGCTATTTTTATCACTTTTATTCATAGCGACTTGAGATCTCATAACTGTATTCATGGCTGCCTCTGGCTCACAGTGTTTAATATTTTTAGATAAGAAGGGACAGAAGAGCGGAGTGATGAAGCTCAGTCTCCTCCCCCTGTTCTCACCTCTGTCCCTGTGTGTTTTCAGGCCAGTTTCGAGGCTCTGTTCCAGTCATTCGACCCAGAGGTGCAGTTCCAGTACTTCAAGTCTTTCCGGCGGGTGAGGATCAGTTTCAGCGACGCTCTGGCCGCAGCTGAGGCGAGACTCCGGCTTCACAAGACGGACTTCAACGGCAAAGAAATGAGACTGTACTTCGCTCAGGTAGCGTCTCGTTCGTCTTGTTCAAATTTCTTCAGTGTATTTTGAACTGCTCACTCACACGTGCACTTGTGTGCGCAGTCTGTCCACATAGGCAGTCCTCGGCTGGAGCCGCCCAAACCGGATAAACAGTTCCTGATCTCGCCGCCTGCCTCCCCTCCAGTCGGCTGGGAACAGTCCCAGGACGCCACGCCAGTCATCAACTACGACCTGCTGTGTGCCATCTCAAAGCTCGGACCAGGTACAGTGTGTCACCTCATCATTGAAACTTGCTGAGCGTAGCTAATGCATGACAAAGAAACAGTACGTTCTTAAAGAGTGCGCCCTCTGCAGTCGCTCCTAACTGAGCTCAGACTTCTTAGACTTAACCTCAGTGACTTCCTTCACACTTACCCTCATCTGATTGTTCTTCTGTGTGATTCCCCAGGAGACAAGTACGAGCTCCACACCGCCACGCCCACCACCCCCAGCGTGGTCGTCCACGTCTGCGAGGACGAGCAGGGCGACAGCTCAGCCCCCGACGACAGCGACCAAGACGAGAAGCCTCGCCCGCTGCGACCGAAGATCATCCAGACGCGACGCCCCGACTACGCGCCCAGAGTGGAGCAATGAGCGACACGCCAGTGTGAAGATCGTAACATTTCATCCTGAAGTGATTGAGCTCAACACGCTCTCGGAGCTTTAAAGAAGGTTTGAGGACTTTGGGAAGCCGCCCGCGGGTGCTGCCATGTCCCGTATCGGAGAGAGAAAACCTAGTGTCGAATGCTGCATTCATGTCCCATGGGAAAGGCGGGAGAAAAGATGTCCTAAGGGGCAATATTGTTCAGTTTAGCCATCAGATATTTACTGCTTGTGAATCTGAGGTTTGGAGACGGAACTGAAGAAAACATTAGTTGTGAAATATAGAAAATAATTTACTCATGTTTTTGATCCTAGTGTAAAATGACCAGAGACCTTGGCTTGTGTGATATTTTGCATAAAAAAAAAAGCCCTAAAATGTACTATAACTGAGTTTGTGTTTGTGAGGTGAAGCTGGTCAGGTGCAAATAAAGTCTGTACAAGAGCATTAAAGTGGATGTTGGTTATTCCCACATGACATGAATGCAGCATCACCGTCCTGGTGGAGCTCAGTCGACAGACACGAGGGGAACTTGATTTCTTTTAAGCAACTTAATGACTGTTGATTTTTGCTTGGGTGCTACATGTGTATGTCAGTCAGCTGTAGGGGTCGACATGTGCTTTCTGACGTTTGAGGCCATGTTTGATGTCACAGCTTCATGTGCAGTTTCGTGGTGGATTTGTCAATTCAAAGCTCGCCTTTCTCACGTTTCCAGTCAGGCCCCACACGAGGAGTGTGAGCCGCAGTGTTGTCCCTCTGATGACTTGTCCAAGTGTTGTTTGAGGATTATTTTAGCGTCTCTCTGTGTGCTAAATTACAATGGCTTTATTCTTGAATGCAAAACACGCACACACATCCAGCCCTCGTTAATCTGAGGCTTCCAACTTCATCGACCATGGTGTATTGTCAGTGAAAAGAAAAGGACAAAACAAAACAGGGCCAAGTCTGTTAACTTTGAGTTGAGCCTGTTCACACACTCTGCATGTATAGGAACATTTTCTTTTGCTGTTGTCAGTGTCTCGGCTTGAAGAAGCTGTAATGTTTGAGCTATTGGCAGCAACCTTATAGTGGGTGAGATAACACCAGTGATGGCCAAATGAAGCTTCATGAAGCATTGTCTATATTTTTTGGGTCCACTCTGGCACTCTGTGTTCAACAAACCAAACTGCATTGCATCACACCAAGAGCGCCATCTAGTGGGTTCGGCAAATACAACTGGTGGTTCATGAAGCTTCGTTTGGACATCACTGGATAATACAAATGTAAACCCTGTTTATGTAGATAGATCATCTTCTGTTCCACTTATTACCACATCTGTTCTGTGTCTTGTAGTAATGCTGCTTTTAACTAGTTGGATAAAGGTCATTGATCATGTTATTTCTAGTTATCAGTTGCTCCAGGCTTGTATTGTTGTGAAGAAGCAATGTTTGTGTTTTCTCGTGAAGGATATTCTTTCAGGACGATGAGAGAATGTAGCACTGTGAAGCGCACGACGCACTGCCAGCAAGTCGGCCAGCTCGTCTGGAGGTTGCATAAGGCTCTGTCACTTCAGATCCTTTTTTTACTACCGCTGTCTGAAGCTCGTTTATCTTGAAAACAAGTCCTGAACATGATTCATTTGCCATGAAATAAAGAATTGACCGCTCAAATCTGCACGTCTCTTTGGGGTTTGTTCACTTCATATAACACCAGGTACTCTCAGGCAAGCTTTCTCACTTCTCTCTCAAAACAGCAGAGGGCGCCGGTGCAGCTTCACACACAGGTTCACCATCTTTACTGCAGTCTACTTTGTTAAGGTGTTGTATGTTTCTCCCATGGTGCCTGAAAGCATCACGGGTGAGTGAGAGGGTGTCCCTGTGGATGCACATGTGGTACTGTCTAATGTTTCTGGAAACCGATCTGGTCCACCTAAATGACACATACCTCTCACTGCTGTGCTGGATCTCAGGAGGCCGTCACACTCACTTGTGTTTCTTTTGGTGTGCCGTGTTAAAATAAATACAGGTCATAATGCCCCGCCGTACACCACATTGTACCCAAACTGCACTCCAAATGCTTCCTGCACTTTGAATTCCCCACTGTGGATAAGTGAGACTCGTGCCACGTGCCTCTCGGTGTCTGATTCCCACATGCATGCTGCCAGCTAAGCACAATGTGGAGGTCCCATGGAGTTTGGCTGCATGTGAGACGGACTCTGGGGCGCTCAGGCACCTGGCTCTTTAGCCAACCTGGGAAGTAAAAGGGATGTGACTTCTCTAGTTTTGTGCTCTGCTAGTGTCCTTGTCACTACTGACAGCATGAGGTGGTACCTGCAGCCCTATCAGGGTTGCACAGGTAGTCCAGCTCCCCCAGGATGTCACACCCATAGGTGAAGGTTTGCTGTGTCTCCCAGCACAGTCTAAAGAAGATGGAGGAGATACCAGGAGACCGGCTGTTACACTGCGTTACACTCTCACTGAGACCTGGACAGGGCCGTAGAAGGGCATCTACCCAGCAGCAGGACCGGTATCTGCTCCTTTGTGCGAGGAGGAACAGGAGGAGCACTGCCAGAGCCCTACAAAATGGCCTCCAGCAGGCTACTGGTGTGCATGTTTC
Organism: Epinephelus awoara; assembly: GCA_035609425.1. NCBI lineage: Eukaryota > Metazoa > Chordata > Actinopteri > Perciformes > Serranidae > Epinephelus > Epinephelus awoara. The sequence goes on along the minus strand of CM069317.1, from coordinate 18,249,194 downwards.
TGACCATGAGGGTGGAATGAGGGCCCAAGATCCACTAGACCTGTGCTCACAGCCCAGCACCGTGCAGCTCGATTGGCATTTGCCAGAGAACACTAGAACTGGCAGGTCCACCATCGGCGCCTCGTTCTCTTCACAGATGACAGGTGACAGGCGTGAAAGAGTCTGGAGACGCCGTGGTGACATCATCCAGCATGACCGGTTTGGTGGTGGCTCAGTGACAGTCTGGGGAGGCATATCCTTGGAGGGTCGCACAACGGTACCCTGACTGCTGTTAGGTACCAGGATGAAATCCTCAGAGCGACTGTCAGACCTCGTGCTGGTGCAGTGGGCCCTGGGTTCCTCCTGGTGCAGGACAATGCCCGGCGTCATGTGGCCAGAGTGTGTAGGCAGTTCCTGGATGATGAATGCGCTGATGCTACTGACTCGTTCCCCTGACCTAAATCCAATTGAGCACCTATGAGACGGTATGTATCGGTGCATCCGACGCCTCCAAGTCCCACCACAGACGGTCCAGGAGCTCGCTGATACTGTGATCCAGGTCTGGGAGGAGATCCCCCAGGACACCATCTGCCAACTGCCAATAAAATGTACATCAGTAAAGATTTCCGACTTGAATAATTTGTTCATCAAGATCTGATGTATGATGTATGACTTAGGGGGTTGCATGTGTGCCATTCTTTTAATCTGTGCAGCACTTTAGATTTGATTTTTGGATTATTAATCTCAGTCTAACTAAGATATCAAATAAATGCAGTATGAAGCAGCAGATAATGAAAATACGCAAGTAAATTGCAAGAATAATCTGTTAATTGCATACTATCACGTTTTGGAGTAACTTGCAATCTAATTCTGATATTTCCCACTGCACCTGAAGGCGGCATCCGGTGCAGTTGAGATTTACAGGGCTGTAATGGGAGAGGTGACGAGACAGGAGGACACCCCATGTATCTGAGCAGCTCAGCCCATGCTGAACTCAACCGGAGGACTTTATATCCGCTTTTAAAACGTTGCCAGCTGAGGTGAGCACAATTATTATTATTATTATTATTATTATTATTACTAATGTTTCCAAGGTAGTTTGGACAGCAACAGTTCTTGCTTTGAATGAAAATGTGGTTGGTTTCTATTGTCACTATTCATGATAGAGAATAAAAATGTGCATATAGCAGCATGGGCAGATAATGAGACAGTGGGCCCCTGGGCGCAGATATGCAAAGGGGACCCACCACCTCTCCTACACAGGAGTGGGACACACAGACTTTGTGTTGCTTTTGCATTTCTTCAAGGCCCTTCGGCGTCTTTTTGTGGTCTTGTGTCTCTTTGAGGTCATTTTGTTTCTTGTTTTAGTTATTGTATGTCTCCTTGTGCCCTTTGATTGTCCATGATGCTATCGACGAGTCTCTTTCTGGTCGGCACATGTTAGTTTGCCACTGTGGGCCCCTGGGTCTGTCTGGATGGCCTGTTCAGTAACCCATCCACGACTGAGGTCTCTCTGTTTGAGCTGTGCAGGAGGAGGACGTGCCGAGATGTTTCCTCCGTGTGTGTTGCTGATGCTGCTGTGTCTTCAGTGTGGACGTCTCTGCCACGGTGAGTGTGTCGCTTTCGCTGACCTCTCCGTCTCTCTGCGTCATTTATCCTATTCTTTCATGCTCCACTTCTCTTTGTCCAGCCCTGCAGATGGTGCAGTCGCTAAATCTTCAGGTGGAGTACGGGGAGTCGGCCATCTTGCCCTGTGACGGCTCAGCCTACCTGGAGGAGGAAGGGAGTGTCCAGTGGGAGGCAATGGGGGAGGATGTGGCTATCCTGTGGGGCGGGGAGCTACATCAGGGGGACAAATTTCAGGTTAGCATGTCGGTGCAACTAATAATATATAGCGATGCATGAAATGTACATTTAAAGACAGAAGACGGAGACTTGTGATTTGCTGTCCCGTGCATCTTCCAGGACCGTGTTGAGCCGCTCTCAGAGGACAAGCTCAGGGAGGGAGACTGGTCCGTGGTCCTCCGGGACACAATGCTCAGTGACACCGACATGTACGAGTGCATTTGGCAAGGAAGGAAAACCATAGCAACAGTATGGCTCACTGTCACGGGTGAGTTTGTGGGGAGGTCCACACCTGGAAACATCTAGGGCTGTTCAATTTCATCCTTCACCCTTGATTTCTTGTTCCGTCGCTAAGTAGGATTAATTTAGTGATTATCCTGATCACAAAATCGTCTTCACATCGGCCGTCCTCTTTCTCTCTCTCAAGTGCCCCATGTTAAGCGCTCGATAGTGGTGCCTGCTGGTGACTCGGTGGATCTTGCCTGCTACGTTCAGATCTCCAGAAGCCAGTCTGTCAGTGATATGCTCATCTGGTGGACCAGGAACGGCAGCACCATACTGTCAATAGAAAAAGAGGTACTGTGCCAGATGCAAACATATTTTCATAAATCTGTTTTGGCGCACTGAAGGTTCCCTTGCTAGGTGCCTTCTTTGTCAGCACAGTATACTATTGTAGGTTTGTATTCTGTTGTCAACGTATTTTCTTTTGACATCCAATCATCTCTTTTCACTTACAGGCTTTGTTCTCGACTGTGGTGGTGTCTAGCCCCGAGGATGTGTCCCGAATCAGTCTAGGGTTTGATGGTAAAGAAGCATTTCATCTGTACATGAGCCCGACAAAGATAGGTGACAGTGGAGAGTACCACTGTTTGTATAAAACCAGGTAAGCTCTGTGGAAGCCACCAGACTCCATTGACAGTTCCCCTGTAGAGTTAAACGGGATTTGTACTCTTGCGTCAAATCAACGCCATACCACTGGTGTAGTGCTACGTCCCCGGTCTAGGGAAACCTAGACGTAACATTCTCTGACTACCCACTCTTCCCACAATATTTCAGACGACAAAGCGAGCAATTTATTTGACTTCCGAGTAGAGCAGTGGCCAAAACAACAAACAAAATATACTCATAGCTTTGTACTACTTCTTCTACTTCTACGACTAACTATCCTTAATGATGTGTTTTAGGGAAACTGATGAGCCCAGGTCTGGGACACCAGAGAGTATCACATTGACTGTGCTGGAAACAGACCCTACTGATATTGGTAACCTTCATTTTGTTCGTCTAAGTGCAGCAACATGTATGTTCATCAGTGGACTTACTGGCTCTGAGAATGTCATAATGGTCCACAGGACAGTACAGTGTCAAACACCTCTTTTTCCATGCAGTTTTCAACCATGACGAGACGACAGACGACTGGCTCAGTGCATCAGACTGGCCTGCGATAGTTACGACAGAGGAGGTGACGGGTGTCACCGATCTCATACCTGTTCTCCTGGAGGAATCCACACAGCTGATTAAAGGTGAACCTCGCTCAAAGAGAAATGAATAGGATAGAAAAGACACCATACAAAATCATCATGCCTGTGCCCTCACGTCTTTCCGTGCTCATTTTATGATGTTTTGATAGTGGTGACAAAGGCGCCGTCGATGGAAGCCTTCGAGGAGACGATGGCATCGTTCCCAGATGAAGGTGAGCAGCTGTGTACTTAAGGACAGGGTAGGAGACTGAGATGTTGGATGTCGTTACCATAGTGACTCTGTTGTTAAGATTATGCTGTGTGCTTTCCATCCATCTACCCCCGCCGCCCCATTTTCAAGGCCCCCCAGAGGCATCGTCTAAGTCTCTCCCATGGGTTCGCATCGGACTCATCAGCGGAGTCTTGCTGGTCACAGTGGCGGTGCTGTGCATTCTGAAAGCTCAACAGAAAATTTGACGTGCACAGCAGGAGAGATGGAGTCCAGCTTCGGCTCGAGTTGTGTAAATGACGTACGGTCTCAGGAAGGAGTACCTGTGGGCAAACCCAATGAGTGTTAGTGTGAAAATGTTTGTCATGTCGTTGAAGACGTCTCCAGCACTCAACTGCATCATGCCAGGCACAGCTTTGTGGACTGCATTCAGGACTTGAAACGGCTTGGTGTGTCCTTTGTTTATCCATGATGGTGTTAGAGTATGTCTCTACTCACAGAAATACACATTGTTTATTTAATTCCAATGACATTTTGACATTTTTCTCAGCATGAACTCAACACTTGAGACTTGTGTGTTGACTAGACAGCCTGTCTCTGATCATAATGTGTCAAATAAAGACTTGGCTCTTCAGCTAAGGTCCTCAAAGTCTCAAATGGCTGTTGTGTGAGAATTTCTAGCACTTACCAGGTGGATGACTAAGTCCAAGACCAGACACCAGGGCCATGTTTCACATCTCCAGAAGGCCCACTGCTGTTTAAGTGAGATTTTATTCATTCGTCCTCCCTGAAACATACTTGATCAGAATTATAAAAGAATTTTATTGGGGCATAATTGGTCCCTGTTTGCTTCATGACATGTGACTGTGTGTCCGTAGGGTCCACAGAAGACAGGAGCTGATGCCTCTCTGGTTGGAATGAGCGACAGGTGCGTACAGTTTACGAAACTGAATCTAGAAATGACTGTATGCCAAACTGCTGTATAAGCCAGTCATATAAGCCACGTAAACCACAGCGCTGTAACATGTCTCAGTGAACCCTGTGTGAGTGCGGCCACTGTCGGTGTATGAGCTGAGTTTTACTTACAGCACAAGTCTGCTTCTCAGAGGAACGTGGTGCCTCTGTCTCATTTCAGTGTATTTTTCCGAGACTGTGTTTTGTCCTGTACATACTGTGCAATTCACGCCCCAATACGTGTCACTGTGATGACTCTCACGTGCCGTGTGTCCTCAGTGACTATGACAGGTGTTTAAAATGCCTTGCATTCCCATTAACTTAGCGGCTCATTAATATAGTTACAATGCCTTTTCTAAAATGTAAGGTGGCAAATAGACAGCCTTGGAAGAATCTCTATATGTAGCAAGGACGCTATGCAGTGCTTGGATATTAATAGAGTGTTACAGTATCCAGCTCCACAGCACAGTATATACTTGAGATAGCTGAGCTGAATAAAGGCCACAGTACTGCGGGGCTCCACACCTCCCTTACTTTTCAGACTTTCTTGTCACGCCCCAAAATGTGTTCACAAAATGACTTTTCTTTGCAGACGAGTCTTTAGTTTATACACACGTGATATTAGTTGCATTTCCTTCTCTAATTCAATGTGACTTGATATTTCATCTGTGCTGTTGCAGTAATGCTATACGTCCAGCAGATGGTGTGCTGTTGTCATTTTGTCTGACCTTCCACCATGCCCAGTGCTTGACTGGCGACCTGTCCGTGATGCACCCTGCCTCTTGTGAAGAGTATGTAGCTGTCAACTCTCAGTTTTCCAGTCCAATTCATGCAACTCCACTACTGTTTAGGAACCCCAGTGTACAGAAATATTTAAATACACTAATTTGAAGAATCCCAGTGAGCAATTTTTGGTTCAGGGAACGATCCATGTACGTTGCCTGGGGGGGTTAGGGGAACATTCACCGGACCCCCACAGCAAATGTTCCCTTGGGGTTATCATGGAAAGACAGATGTTCAGACGTTTTTGGTTTTGGGTTCAGGGAAACCGTGTTTCAAAAACGCACCATGCCACATCACAAAAACTGCTCAGGAATGACCTGAGGAACATGACAAAAAGTTCATGCTGTTTGCTCAGCCCCAACCAGTACAGATCTCCCTTTCTGAGCTGTATGAGATACATCACTTGAATGATTTCCAAAAAGACAAGACAAGATCGTCCATCAAAGGAGCTGCACAAATGTAAAATGCTAACAGCTGCTAACATGTTGGATCCAATAAGATTTAAAGATACATTTAAAAAATTTTCCCCAGAAATGCTGCAGATTTCTCTTTTCTTTTTTACCATTTGTCTCTCTCTTTCCCCCCTCCTGTCTCTCCTCCCCTTTTCCTCCACCTCCTCCCCTTCTGGCCTCTCCTTGCCTTTCTTCTCCAGGAGCAGCTTTCTTTCACACTGAAGAATGGGGGAGAAGAGCGAGGAGTCGCTGGCTTTCGCTGTCAGGGTCTTCACTCTGCGGGAGGAGGCGGTGAGCTCCGAGGAGGATCACATGGACACACATGAGGAGGTAGGCGTTGAAGCTGCAGGGGGCGCACTGCTCCTCTTGGCTTGGTCATTTCTTTATGGGATGCATTTATAGTAAATCAATGGTTGGTCTGCCAGGTAACAAACTCGTCATGAAGGAAGGTGATTCCAGTTCTTAGTCTTATCTCATCAGCTTTTAATTCCTCTTCTTGCCATGAAACTGAATCAGTCGCCTGTTTGAATCATTTAAATCTTCATCATGTCACCAGTCCGGTCTTGTGTGGTTTGGTTTGATGTGTCCAGTGATAAAACCCAGTGTGTTGTGTTCTGAAGGAGGCGAGCGGAGAGCAGCAGGTCAGTGTGTGCAGACAGAGAGCAGATCAGGAGCTCACTCTGCTGCTCACCACAGGCCTGGAGGCTCAGCAGCTCACTGTGCATGATGGTGAGCGGGTGCACACACACACACACACACACACACACACATGCTATGCTTGCTCATGGCAGTGTAGTAGCGGAAAACGTGCAAAGTACATAAAATGTTACAAGTCAGAGTTTTGTGTCAGACGTCAAGAGTCCGTTTCTGTGTGGTTCAAACCAAACTGTTTCCAGCCAACAGAGCATCAGTCTTCCACTTCACCGTGTCCAAGGAGATGGACTGCTGCCAGGTCGGAGGACAGTCCTTCCTGGTCACAGTCGGAGAGCTGAGTCTTCTGTTGCAGTTCAAAACTCCAACTGGTTTGTACAGTTTATGCTTGAGTTCATACTGTGCATAATCCTTGTGGTTGGCATGTCATGTAAAGCATCCTCTCCTCACTGACCCTCCAGACATGAAGAGCTTCCAGCAGGTATTAAAGACGGGGGACGATGAGGAGACAAGGAAAGGTTGCCCAGAAGGATATGAGAGAGGAAACAAGGATGCGGAGGAACATTCGAGGAGACATCCGACTATGTTTGAAAAATGGACGACACAGGGCTACGAGGTAGGCCAAGCACCATGCAGGGGTAAACAGATAGACCTGAAAATGACTTCAGATTGATCAGTGTTTCACGTGTGTGTGTGTGTGTGTGTGTGTGTGTGTGTGTGTGTGTGTGTGTGTGTGTGTGTGTAGTTCCACAACTGTGTGTCCCAGCAGCAGAGCCTGCTTCAGGACTACCTGAGGACCGGTACCTACCACAGAGCCATTCTGCTCAATGAGGCCGACTTCAGAGACAAGGTGACAGTAGACAGAATCCAGGAGTGTATATGTACGTGTGTATTTTAAAGGTTTGTGATTTTCATGTGAAGCTCACAGCTGCCTGTCTGTTCTCCTCTTCCTGTCTCTGTAGGTGGTCCTGGATGTGTGTTGTGGTTCTGGTATTCTGTCTTTCTTCGCGGTCCAGGCTGGAGCCACCAGAGTGTATGCTGTTGAGTCCAGTCCCATGGCCAAGTTTACACAGGTCAGCAGATTTAAACCCTCCGTCCTCCCATCTTCATCACTATAATGTCAGCTTAGGGAGGTTTTAAAACTGCTCACCACTGTTCGAGTCTCTGTTGCTAACCTACAAGAGAGATTTGGATCTCCCAACTCAAACGCAGAGTTGGAGAGTAATGTTTTGTGTGTGTTGGCTTGGACAGAGCCGAAAAAGACACTGTAGCAAAACACTAGACACACATCAAGTACATACATCACATGCAGAGCATGGCATTCTGGGGAGTTAATGGGTTGCGGCAACATCTGGCCCTGAGTTCAGAAGGCTAGGGGCCGTACAGAGATGCTGATGCACACAGTTCTGGGTATAATGTGGTTTTACAGTTTTAGGTGTTCTTATCGAATGCTACGTGTCTCTGTCTCCTGTGCAGATCCTGGTCCAGAGTAACTGTCTGTCTGAGCAGATCAGGGTCCTGGAAGGGGAGGTGGAGGAGGTCAGCTGTCCTGACATGGTAGATGTCATCGTCTCTGAACCGATGGGATACATGCTGCTCAGTGAAAGACTCATGGAGAGCTTCTTGCACGCCCGAAAATGGCTCAAACCCAATGGTAGGAGTAGAGGGACGTCAGGGACGCATGCAGGGGAGGACAGAACCTCCAAAACTCTTGACCCAATGAATGATTAAGATATGCAAATCATGACAGTTGTTCAAGGTATACATGTGACTTTGGAAAGGGTGCATTAGTGCGAAGCAGCACACAGATCATGACTTGTTTAGGTCTTGAAACACAAGTGACGGACTAAGACTTGCTCCAGGAGTCGCCCACTGTATCTCAACTTGGGACAAGTTGGTATTAACCAGGGTTTTGACTTGGGACTTTCTGTCTTGACAAGTGATTTTCAGGGTAACCCCAGTCTAAATGTCTGACTGTGTGTTTGACTCTTGTGTTTTCTGTCATACTTACTTTCTCTCTCTCTTTCCAGGTCTGATGTTTCCCTCCTATGGCGATATTCATCTGGCTCCCTTCAGTGACGAGCAGCTCTACTTCGAACACTATACACGGGCTACTTTCTGGTCTCTCTCGCTCTCTCTCTCTTTCTCACACACACACACACACACATGCACAGGCATAAATCCATGCATGAGGAAGCAAACACACTGGGCGCCTTTCTTCCCCTCTGTCTCTGTCTTTCTCACACAGACACACATGTGACCCCAGTCAGGCATGTTTCCTGTGGGTGTAAAACGCTCGGGTTAAGTCCAGTCCTGACTCACACAGGCCAGCCAAGGCTTTGACTGATATGGGCTTTTGTAAGTTAGGGATAAAGCTGATATTTTGTACTTAAAGTTAATAGATTTAAGATTTCCTACCAGGAAATTCAGTCTTTTTCCAGAAGCATTGTAACCCAGGACAAATATCAGTCAAGTATCGTTAAGGTAGGAAAGTACATACTATATTTCCATCTGGCTAAAGAGTAATGTTGCATTCATCCATCCATTTTCATGCGGGGGCAGCAGGCTGAGCTCAGGCGTACACCCCCCTGGCGCCTCTCACACCCTGGGCATCTCTAGAAAAGGTGAGAGTCCAGACCCTGTCAAGGAGTTTGGTCCCAGAACCAGGTCTATGCACAGAGGTGAGCCGAGTTGGTACCACTCCACCTCCTGCACCAGCTGTGGTTCCTTCATTCAGCCTCAGCTGCTGCACCTGGCTACAGTGATGCAACGAACATATCAAATGGAAGAGACATGTAACCCATAGAAACGATACAGAGACGTAAAGGGAAGAAGGCGTTTTTGACTTTTCACTGCAATAGTTTTTCGTCCACAAATGAAAAGATGTTTCAGCTATGTTCATGTGTTTCTGGAAAATGCGTGCAAACACTACATCCTTTGTTGTGTGGCTTGTCTGTGCAGAAGTGTTTTGCACAACCAGTGTGTGTGTGTGGGGGTGTGTGTGTGTGTGTGGGTGTGTGTGTACACATTGCCATGGTCTGTGCCCTTCACTGCTCCACCACTATGCAAAAGTCAGGCTCAGTCAGCCTTGAGGAATGAAGGTAAACTATAAACTGATGTTGTTCACCAAAACTATTTTCGCAAAAACACTGAGGAAAAGACTTAACTTCGTCCTTTACACTACATCCAGCTTTAACGCTGATGTTCTGAGCCTTTGTGCCTTTTAATCCTACAGTTCAGTTGAGGACAAGAGGAGACTCGGCAAGAGTCAGAGGTCATCGTGTTTGAATGTATTGAATAAAGAAATCAATCTGTATCAATCAGCTGACTGTGGGAGTTACCTCACTGTTAATTCTGCTTTCTTCAGGCAGCAGAAAAGCTTCTTTGGAGTAAACCTGAGTGCTCTTTACACAGCCGCAGTGGATGAGTTCTTCAAGCAGCCTATCGTGGTACGTGTGTGTCAACAGTAGCCCCCATATAACATCAGCGTGTTTTGACAAATGCATGTCACAGCACAGCAATGTTCTAACTATATTATTTTGTATTATAGTGGAGAGCTCAACATTTCTAAACCTGTGGCTTCAAATGCCCTGGAGTCAAAATGTGTGGCTAGAATTCTAACTAAAGCACTATTAATAATATGGATTCTATATTTATGTAAATTTTTAACAGACTCTTTGTATATTGTGTCTTTCAGGACACGTTTGATGTGCAGATCCTGATGGCTAGGTCTGTCAAGCACTGCATCAACTTCATGGAGGCTAAAGAAGAAGACTTACACAGGTTAGACCCATCAACAGGTTAAACTCATAATCAAAACCAGCCTTCTCCAAGGCCAAATGTCCTATCTCTCAATGTTATCCAAAGTGGAAAATAATTTGTGTATCCACTCTGTGATTCGGATATACTCCAAAATTTGAATTGTTCCATGCTACACCTGTCCACCAGGTTTCATGAAAACTGAGCCAGTAGTTTTTTCCATAATCCTGCTGACAACAAACGCCCTTGGGGGAGATAATCACACTGATACAACCAATGGTTTTAACTCTTACATGCTAAATAGTCAAAATCCAGAAACACTCACTGAGACTAGGAATCAAGCTTGTGTTTGTGTTTTGTTTTTTACAGAATGGAGATTCCCTTTGAGTTTACACTGCTGCAGTCTGGTCTGTGCCATGGACTTGCCTTCTGGTTTGATGTGGCCTATTTGGGATCCAAGTAAAGAACACACAACTGTTCCAGTCTGACATATTGTGTCGCTTTGACTGATTCATGGTTTGAAGAAAACTGCTTTTGATACATTGAATCTTTTGAACAAATAACAGAGAACTTTTCCATCCAAAGACTTTGCATTCGAGCAACTGAAACTCATGTTAAGACATTTATATCACATTAGCCGGCACATTTCTTGTTTACCTTTAATCCCTTGACATACTAGTTGAAGTCAGTGTGAGAATGTCTGTCCCCGCAGGTCAACAGTGTGGCTCTCCACAGCTCCCACAGAGCCTCTGACCCGCTGGCATCAGGTCAGATGTTTGCTTCAGACGCCGCTGTTCGCCAAGCTGGGACAAACTCTGTCAGGGACGGTCCTACTGGCTGCTAACAACAGGTACGCCTGTGCGCTGTGAATATCACCTGTATATCATCATGGTAGTTTTGGTTGTTTGGATTTAAGACCAATCCATCAAACTGGCAAACACTCTCGTGGAAGATGGTTTCAGTCTATAACCTGTAAGAGTATTAATATTCATGAACATTTTCCACACAGGCAGAGCTATGACATCCACATCACCGCCACGGTCGACCAGTCGGGCTTTCGATCCGGAAATGTCCTGGACCTCAAGAACCCTTTCTTCAGGTGACTTCTTCTTCCTCTCTAATACATACAACCATTAAACCACAGCTAAGGCTGTTGCCCCAGAGCTGAAACTGTGACTGTGTGCAGGGTGGCATCTTGGTAGAGAGCAATGGGCCGCTGGTACCCAGGAGATTCAGGAAGGATGGCCTGCCTCCTCCAGGATGCAGAGTGAGGAGGTTAGAGGTAAGCTTGGACCGTGTGCACATTAATGAACGCACAGCTGCCACACTGCAGGCAGACCGAACAACTTCCTGATGAAGCCAAAAGAGGGCACCAAGGGGCCGACAATCCTGCAGACTGAGTCGGGGGAATAACACCTACAGCAAAACATTCGCTTAGACTACATATGTATATTGTTACAACATTATTATCATGAATTTAACAGTAACTTTTTTCTTTCACTATCTCTCTCTTTCATCTCAGGAGCGCCATAAGGAATCTTCAGATTATTACATACACTCCCACACACCTCAAGTTTGTACTTTTTGTCAACAACCATCGCTGCTGAATGTGAAGCCAAGGTTGAATTTGCTGAGTTGACATCCATTTAATCTAAGCTTTGGATTCTATATCAGCGTGCACTGTATTCATACACAGAAATCTGTACGAGGACAGTGGAAACTAAGCGTCATTTCTATACCAGCAGTATTTTGTTTTCTGTAATAAAATTTCCCCTCACAAACTGTGTCAGTGGGATTCATTTTCACGTACATGCACATTGCGTAAAGCACATATGGGGACTGTAGGTTATACTTGCCTGAATTACAGTACAGAAGATGAATTTAAGAGCTTTCTGAAGGTATATCTATTAAGTGTTCATGCACTGCTGTCTTTATATTTATCGAATATAATGCATTTACAGTTTGGGAAAAATGTGTTGAACGTAACAAAATGTAGGGAAATACCTTTGCATCATTTAGGATTCATTGAACTATAATTAGAAGTTTAGCATTACGTCATCAATGTTGATTTTCATCGCCCAAGGAACGTGGCAAAGAACTCAAGGCGTCGCCCTGATCTTCAAATGATGGGTGCTGTTGCCATGAGGAGGGTACTTGGTCTGGAAAGGTGTTTGAGTGGGTGGAACATAAATGTTTCCCAGCAAAATAATCAAAGCTATTCACTTCACCTGTCAGTGGTTTGAATATTTTTGGCTGATGGGTGTGTATTAGAGAAACTCAACCAGGCTACTGATGAAGCTTTGGCGCCATCTGCTGGAAAAAATAATAATAAATGCGTGATTCTTTTTAATTGCCGTGCTTTTACTTCGAAAATACTCAACCGGAAGTGCTGCTAGCTAGCTGAACATGGAAGCAGCTGTAGCCTGATGTCTGCGCTTCAGCAGAATAACTGTGTTTTCCAGCACTGTGAACCTCTTACATTTGTTGAATAGGTGTTTAAAAGGCCTTATATTACCGGGTTTACCCCAGGTGCTGCTAACAATGTTAGCTACAGGAGCGGTGAGTAACTTTATTCATCCGCTAACGTTAGCTAGCATTAGCTAACCTGAGATGGACGAGGAAAGTCAGGGGTAAATTCAGTTTGTGTACAAGTGAGTGAGACAGGCGTTAGTAACACGGTATTAAAATGAGTTTAAATGTATCTCACATTCTCATTTCCGGTGTTGCTGTCAGGCTGTGACCACAGCACTGGCACAGGTGGACAGAGAGAAGATCTACCAGTGGATAAATGAGCTGTCCAGTCCAGAGACCAGGGAAAACGCCCTGCTGGAGCTCAGCAAGAAGAGGGAGTCTGTCCCTGACCTGGCCCCCATGCTGTGGCACTCGTGTGGCACCATAGCGGCCCTGCTGCAGGTGAGTCTGGGCACTGGTTTCACTCTGGCAGCAAAACAATCAAAGTTACTCAATTCACCTGTCACTGGTTTTAATGTTTTGTCATTGTTGCCTTATTACCAGGAAATCGTCAACATCTACCCATCAATCAACCCCCCCACCCTGACAGCACACCAGTCCAACAGAGTGTGTAACGCTCTTGCACTCCTCCAGTGTGTGGCCTCCCATCCAGAGACAAGGTGGGACTTCACGAGTGATTTTAAATGTCTAGTACTTCAGAAAACACAAGCACTGAAGACAACGATTTTTGTCCTTCGCAGGTCCGCTTTCCTAGCCGCGCACATCCCACTCTTCCTTTATCCTTTCTTACATACAGTGAGCAAAACACGGCCGTTCGAGTACCTCCGCCTCACCAGCTTAGGAGTCATAGGTAAGACATGTTTCCTGGCAGTAAACTGTCAGTACTGCTCAGGTTTTGACAACGTTACGTCTCATTGGTTCCCTGCGTCGCCTCTGTCCAGGTGCTTTGGTGAAAACAGACGAGCAGGAAGTGATCAACTTCCTGTTGACCACAGAGATCATTCCCTTGTGCCTTCGCATCATGGAGTCTGGCAGCGAGCTCTCCAAAACGGTACTCTGACCTGACAGTATCATCACACACTGCACATTACCTCTCCTTATAGAGTAGTGTTACTGTATGTATTGACAGCTTGTGGTGTGTATGTTTTTCAGGTTGCAACCTTCATACTACAGAAGATTCTCCTGGACGACACCGGGCTGGCGTACATCTGTCAAACATACGAACGCTTCTCCCATGTTGCTATGATTCTTGTAAGATTCTGTCTTCATTATTAAAATGTATTGTTTGTGTGTAGTTTTTCTTCTTGGCCCACAGTCTGTCTCTGTTTCAGGGTAAAATGGTCCTCCAGCTCTCCAAGGAGCCGTCAGCCCGCCTACTGAAGCATGTAGTTCGCTGTTACTTGCGCCTGTCCGACAACTCCAGGTATTTTTATCTCTGTTTGTGTCTGTTCACCACTTGTGATCACATCCTAGTTTCCTGCTCCAGCCTACATCATGTCATTGTGTGCTTGTGCAGAGCCAGAGAAGCTCTCCGTCAGTGCCTCCCCGACCAGCTCAAAGACACCACCTTCTCCCAGGTCCTGAAGGACGACACCACCACCAAGCGCTGGCTGGCCCAGCTGGTGAAGAACCTGCAGGAGGGTCAGGTCACCGACCCCCGGGGCATCCCTCTCCCTCCGCAGTGACTCCCCCCGCGCTCCTCCCTGACCCCTGACAACACCAGCGAAGAACTGCCTAACAGATGAGCCATGTTTTTTTATCAAAGACTTTCTAAGGAAAGGCTCGTGCCTGATGTTTTCAGACGTGCGAGCAAACGGCAACTCTGCTCCCACAGAACCACGGTTTCAAAGACATTCATGTTTACTGCCTTGCCATGTGTTTTGCAGCTGATTTAGAGACCTACAATAAATTGTTGCTCAACAAATATCAGCTTCAGCATGTTCATTCACCTGCAGATACATTTATTGGCTGACACACATTGATATCGGAGCAGTAATTAATACGGTAAGAATGGTTGCTGAATTGGTGTCGCTGCTTTTTTGTGAGTAATGAATTTTCTGTGGTTTATATGTCTTAAAAATCTCTTCTACAAGTACAGATGTTGCGTCATAAAAGCTTCAGGGCTTTTATTTTGAAGCCCAGACATCCACATGCACCGGAAGTTACCGGAAGTTGGAGCTAGCTGGCGCCCCGTCGTAACGGCGAGTCCCGTTTTTTGTTTTTAAGATGTCTAAAGTCCACATGCTGAGGTCGCTGGTGACGCAGCGACTAACTGTGGCTGCGGAGGAGATATTTGGGCTGTTTGAGAGAACGATAGCGGAGTACGAGGAGGAACTTTCTCGCGCAAAAGAGGAGAACGAGCGACAGCGGAAACTACTGGAGCTGCGCGTGGAACCGGAAATAAACAGAGCAGGTTTGCAGGAGATTTTTTCTGCTGTATTGTGACTCCACTGCCCTGTATACAGACCCGGACTTAACAATACTACATGTTGTTCACAGTTATCTTCCTTCTGATGCCTCAAGGTCAAAATACACCAATGTTTACACTGATTCCGGATGTTTAAGGTTTTTGTGGCCTTCAAAATAAAAGCCCAAGACGTGCCACAATCAAATGAAATCTGAGGGGGTTTATTTTGTCTGCAATCGTGTTTGAGTGGGTGGTATCCACATGAATGTCAGGGCCAAAGGCTTCCCAGCAGGACAATGCATTGGAACAAAATATTCAAAGTTACCCAATTCACCTGTCACTGGTTTTAATGTTTTGGCTGATCGGTGTGTAAGTACGTTGGTGATCCTTGACCTCGACATCAGGAGTGTTATGTTAAGCCTTTCCTTTCACAAGACAGCTCTGACTTTGTTATCAAAATGCTCACAAGGTGTAACGAGTGTCACCCTGATGCATATCTGTGTTTCACCTTTACCTTCAGATGTCTTATCATCCATCGTCTTCAAAGTTATTGAGAATAAAGACGAGGTTTCACCGGAGCGGCAGGAGTGGAGCTCCGCTGTGGACCAGGAGGACCCAGAGCCCCCGCACATCAAAGAGGAAGAGGAGGAACTGTGGAGCACTCAGGAGGGAGAGTGGTTTCAAGGGCTGGAGGAGGCTGATGTCACCAAATTCCCTTTCACTCCTGTCCCTGTGAAGAGTGAAGATGATGAGGAGAAGCCTCAGTCTTTACTGCTTCATCGGAGCCAAACTGAACATACGGAAACAGAGGCTGATGGAGAGGACTGTGGAGGACTAGACCCGGAGCTAGATACTGTTCACGAGTCAGAGGACCTTTCCGAACTCCAGATAGATTTCAGTGACGTGTTGAAGGAGACCAGAGAACCTCTGTCAGGTTTAAATATTCTGAAAAATAACATATGTAACACCGACAAGAAATCATTCCACTGCTCCGAGTGTGGCAAACAGTTTAGCCAGAACTCAAATCTGAAGACACATATGCGAATCCACACAGGGGAGAAACCGTTCGGTTGCTCGATTTGTGGCAAAAGATTTATACAGAAGGTTCATCTGACGTACCACATGGCCCGTCACACGGGGGAGAAACTATTCAGCTGCAGTGTGTGTGACCAAAGATTCACTTGGCTTTATCAGCTCAAAAACCATCAGTGTGTCTATCGTCCGTTCTCAGAGGCAGAGCCTCCTCCAGCCAGCAGCTCGACTGAACACATGGAAGCAGAAGCTGACGGAGAGGCCCCACACTGTTTTGCACCGAAGACCGAAGTCCTTCTCTGCGATATCGGAATAAATAACGGCAAGAAACAATTTAGCTGCTCTGATTGCGGTAAAACATTTGGCCGCAAGACGCACCTGTGGGAGCACGTGCGATCTCACACAGGAGAGAAACCATTCAGCTGCACAGTCTGCAAGAAGTGTTTCCCGTGGAGGAGACACTTACAGAGACACATGCGAGTCCACACAGGCGAGCAAAGACTGAGCTGCGCTGTTTGTGACAAGACGTTCAATTGGCCGTATCAGCTCAGGCTCCATCAGTGTGTCGGCGAGTCCTCGCAGGTTCATGACGACCAAACACAGATTCATCGAGACCCTGTGGGTGAGATGAGACGCCTTCCGAAGAAACAGTTTCCCTGCTCTGACTGCGGGAAAGTATTCGGGTACAAGGACTCCCTGCTGAGGCACATACGGTGCCACACAGGAGAGAAACCGTTCAGCTGCTCAGTGTGTGGGAGACAGTTTAGAGAACGGGGGAATCTGGGACAGCACATGGTCATCCACACTGGGGAGAAACCTTTCAGCTGCAGTGTTTGTGACCAAAGATTCAGCTGGCGGAAACAGCTCAAGAAACACAAGTGTGACGGTGAGAGCAGCAGGAAATGAACTCCCCTGTCTGGAAGTCTGCACTGCTGCATACTGATGGACTTCAGTGTGTGTGTTCCAGTGTAAATAATTGGAAATGTCTGTGTTTGTCTTTAAGATAGGCTTTGAAAAATGTTGCCTTATCCTTTAAGCCAATCAGACATGGGGGTTTGTTTTGCCTTTCTGTGGTATGGCACAGATGGTTGTATGAATGCGGGTGTTAAAATATTGTGCACAGTTTAACAGTATAACCATTGAAGTGAGTGGAAGCACACTGAACAACAGACTGAGGCGTCCATGTTTGTTTTCAGGCAAAGCTGGAAACTACTACTAACTGTATATTAGATATTGTATGTGATAAGGTTGTTGGTTATTGATCAAAAATGTACGATGGAACCAGGATTTTTTTTTTGACCTTACCCTGATGCAGCGGGCCCTGGGTTCGTCCTGGTGCAGGACAATGCCCGGCCTCGTGTCCAGAGTGTGTAGGCAGCTCCTGGATGTCGAAGGCTTTGATGCCACTGACTGGCCCTCTTGTTCCCCCGACCTCAATCCAACTGATCACCCATGGGAAGCTATGCTTCTGACGCCGCCAAGTGCCGCCACAGACGGTCCGGGAGCTGCCCTGATCCAGGTCTGGGAGGAGATCGCCCAGGACAACATCTACTGACGGGTAATAACATAAAAACTTTCTTGTTATACCAGATGTTTTTCATATTTTTACAAGATGTTTTCATGTTAAAACCTTTGGCATTGCTGCTGTGGAAATTTTTAGAAAATAATGACTGATTATTTCAAAGGGTTATTAGTGACAGATGTTTTTGATAGTTTTGTGCGGGGAAAATTTGGGATTAAAAGGGTTAACTTTACTGTTTTTTCCTTCCTCATATTTATTTACAGAATGTTTGAACTTATCAAAAAATATTAGGATAACCCTTTGTTTATTTCTATCCTCCTCCTCCTCGCACATACCTGCATATCCCTCTGGTTGCTGTTAATCACAAATAAATATATGACACATTGGCACAGCGCACTTTCGTATGTGTACAAAACCACTTACGATACTTCCTCTGACAGAATCAACTAGAAATCTGTACCACTCTTAAATCACAATGTCTGCTTCATATGTCTGCTGTTAAAGTCTGTATACTTTTACACCTTTGCGCCATCACACCAACAAAATTTTCAAAAATTTTCAATTTTTTTTTTTTTGTTTAAATGTGTCAGATTCAGTCATTTTTCATCTGCAGTCCCTGAGGAAATTAATATTAGACATTAAAGGACAGGAACACAAAGCACATTAACACATGACGCTGTTTTGGAGACTCCTAATCCTTTAATTTGTCGCCCCTATTGTTTGAAGAAGTAAAGAAAATCTCAATCCCTGGACTAACTTGTCCTGAATTCAGCTCCGCACTGAGCGCACAGGTGTGAGATACACACTAAGTATTTACACAGTATGAAAAAGAACTCTGATCAACACAAGACAGGAAATCAAAACTCATTTCTCAATGCCCATTTATTATACGACACATCCATGTTGCTCTTGTCAACGTTCAGACACTCTGAGGAGCTTCTTAATGTTGACTTGCTGCGCTGCTGTTCTCACCAGCACACTCATGTCTCTTAAACTGGGACTGCCATGTGAAGCTTCTGTCACACACACTGCAGCTAAACGGTTTCTCCCCCGTGTGAGCCGTCATGTGTCTCGTCATGTGTCCCTTCCTCGAGAAGCTCTTCCCGCAAACCGAGCAGACGAACGGTTTCACGCCCGTGTGGGTCCTCATGTGCTGAACCAGAGTGTGCCGCTGGGTGAAACTCGTGTTGCAAACCAAGCAGCAGAAAGGTTTTTCTCCCGTGTGAATCCGGACGTGCGCGACCAAATCGGAGCGCTGCCGGAATCTTTTGCTGCAGAGGGAGCAGCTGAATGGTTTCTCCCCGGTGTGGACTCTCATGTGCTTCTCCAGCGACCAACCGTGGCTGAAACTCGTGTCACAAACTGAGCAGCTGAAAGGTTTTTCACCTGAGTGACACCTCATGTGAGCGACCACGTGTTCCCTCCGATTGAAGCTCTTACTGCAAAACGAGCAGCTGAACGGTTTCTCTCCCGTGTGGCATCTCATGTGTCTTTTCAGATTGGTCTTGTGGCCGAATGGTTTTCCACACTCGGGGCAGATAAATGACTCCTTGTCAGCATCGCTGGCATTATTTGTCACACAGCTTAAACCTGACTGAGGTTCTGTGGGCTCCGTCCAGTCATCATCGCTGACATCAGTCTCAGAGGAGTCTCCAGTCTTGTCATCGGTATCTGGGTCTGGTCCTCCATAGTCCTCTCCATCAGCTTCTGTCTCCCGCTGTTCAGATTGGCTCTGATGAAGCTGTGAGGCCTGAGGTTTCTCCTCATCTTCACTCTTCACAGGGACAGGAGTGAATGGGAACTTGGTGATATCAGCCTCCTCCAGTCCTTGAAGCTGCTCTCCTTCCTCACTGCTCCAGATTTCCTCCTCTTCCTCTTTAATGTGCCGAGGCTCTGGGTCCTCCTGGTCCACACTGGAGCTCCACTCCTGCCGCTCAGGGGGAAGCTCTTCTTTACTCACCAGCAGCTGCTGGACGTCTGCAGGACAGAACAAAGTACAGACACACACATTATCAAGCCTGAGATATCAGAGATGATCGCTGCAGTCGTTATTATTCAGACAGTGTGTGTGTACAGTGTGTGGCCACTGGTGTCCATGTACATTTAGCATTTAAGAGAACTATTTCATAAATGCACAAAGCATTAAAAGTTAAAAGGGAAGAATGTTACTCTGGAAGCTTTTATTGTGGAATTCAGATGTATCCCGGAAGTACACTGCTTCTGCTCCAGCGCCAGTGAGGATGCTAATCAACATATGGCTCATTTAATTGGCTACATGATGCCAGGAAACACTGAGAGGGGCTGTTTGCTTTAAAAGCAGGTTAATTAATGTTATAATTAACGCCTTTCACTTACCGTAAAGTCCCGAATACAGCCGCTCTCCTGTGGCTGGTTTACCCGCAGTTAGTCTCAGCATGTGCACTTTGGACATTTCCCCACAGTGACACACTGTGTCATCACTCAAACTCCGCCACGAACACTGTCCTCTCCATGAACCAACTACTGTAACAGCTGCTGCAACATTGCAAACTTCCGTCCGCAGCTTGCTCCCATCCTCTGATCCCCAGCTAGCATGCTAAGCTACATTTAGCATCTTGGTAGGCTAACGGGATAAAGTTCAGAGGTAAAACACTCAGATGAAGGGTGAACAGCACAAAGACACTTCAGACAGGTTTATCCAGACACACAGAGGCTCAGAGAGCTCAGACCTGCTGAGATATCTCCTGTAGAACACAGCTAAACAATCAACCAGACGCCATTTTGAATCTCTGCAATGATAACAGTAGGGGAAGCACTTCCGGTGTTGTTTCGTGTTTGACTTTCCAAATAAAAGTCCAAATAAAAAAACAAAACCAAATCCTATTGTATATTATCGATAATGATAAAAAATAATAATAAAGAATAAAAATAAAAAATAATTTAATATTAAGAAATGTGGTTGAAAAAGTAAGAACTATCCCACAAATAAAAAAAAAGAATTATTTTAAATAATAGAGGAATAAAGAAACTATATTTATAATAATTATTTTTATTATTACATTACACAAATTATGCTCATATAGTCATATAGGTTTTATTTTGACAAGGCGCAGCTCCTGATAGATTAAGCAACCAATGAAATCTTGCAGACTGATGACCTCTCTGGTCGACTATGAGAGGTCAGCCTTATGTCCTATGCCCCATAACTTGGAAAGAAATTTCACAGAAATTGCAAAAAAAAAAACCTCCCAAAAAACTTATAATTGAAAATTAAAAAAAAAAAATGGAAATAATGATAATAATTATTACTATTATTACTTTTAATTATTATAGTTTTTAAGCACTCTTTCCAAGTCATTTCCTTGTGTGTTTATTACCTTTCTCTCCTTTTTTCTTTACTAATTTTCTTGTTTTTAATTTCTTTCTTTCTTTTTTTTCCTTTTTTTCTTTTTTTTTACTAATTTTTTGATCATTTGGGGGGTCATTTTGTTTTGCTTTTTATCGTAATACTCACTATATCGCAACATATTTAAAATCGCAATAACATTGTTTTGCAATTTAAGTGTCATGATAATATCGTATCGTAGACTTTGAGAACAGTTACAGTATGTTAGAATGT
Source organism: Epinephelus awoara (assembly GCA_035609425.1). Taxonomy (NCBI): domain Eukaryota; kingdom Metazoa; phylum Chordata; class Actinopteri; order Perciformes; family Serranidae; genus Epinephelus; species Epinephelus awoara. Next base: position 18,228,054 of record CM069317.1, on the reverse strand, counting down.
TGCTCAAAGAAGTAATGTTATTCTAACTACATGTTACGTCTTTGGAGTTGGTTATTGAGGCTATGCGGCAAGTTAACATCAAATTTGACGGCCCACAAACTCTTTGTTATTTTTCATAATATTATTGCTGCATGCACCTGTCCTGTCAAGCTGGTATATGTATATGATTCAGTGTTTGCCTTTTACTGTAATTTGAAAGGTATCCACACTGTGAAACCTGAATGACTGGTGCCAACAGAAGGAAGACCTCGTGTGTGGAGCGGTGTGTTTGGTGACATTCATCTGGACTGTGGAGAAGGGAGACTGCATGGACAACATCCTGAGCTCTCAAATGTGTCGTGATTATGATGCTAGAAAAAGCAGCAAAATGCCCTTTTATTTTGTAGTTATAGTGTAGTGATGTATGTTAATCTTGACACAGTATCACCCTGGAAATGGGGACAGTGAGAAACCATGCTGCTGGTACCATCCATTCATCCACACACCAACTTTTGATGTCTAATGTAAATGACTTCAGGTCACCTATTGCAGAGGTTGCTGCTGGGTACTGTAGTTTTTTTTCTTTCTGGAGACGAGGTCATTAAGAGGGAGTCCCTCCATTTTAGTCTTGGCTCAGTCTGTGTAATTTGAGCTGGGAAGCTGATCTAAAGCTGTGGATTATTAATGTCCCCGAACCTGAGCAGGGAACACAGATGACGACCAAAGACGGACTTTTAATATTCAGAAATTACAAACACACGTGAGTGAGCTTTCAGGTGCGTTAGGTATGTCGGCAGTGACCACAGAGGTCACCTGGGCGCAGTTTGGTCATTTGATGGTGAATCTCTCTCAGATGTGCTGTCCCCATGGCCTGTGGCTTAACTGGCCTGATCAAAGTTTGATGAGCGGGGCTTAGTAACATTACACGGGACAGAAAACACTGTGGCTCTCTGTGGCGGAGCTCTGCTGGTCCTCCGCCTGGCATGAGGGTGTAGGGCTAGGGGAAACGGGGTGACTGTAAGCCTCTGCCAGTGCGTGTTGTTTGACAGCAAGCAAGCTGCCAGAGTCTGTTGAGGTTTTGGTTCCAGCTTAAGAAGCAACTTCTCAAGCTCTTAACCAGTTGGTCGAATGGTTCATACTCAGGTGTGAGAGCTGCAATGGTACCAACAGGGATGTAGTCACATCCTTCCTCTAACAATTATCTATAAACTACCCACACAACAGCCCCACTTATCACCATCAGTATGTTAAGATGAGTTTACCCTGCTCCTTATCCAACGAACATGATTAATGTACAACTCTCGGAACAGTTTAAGCAAATGCTAAACAGGGCCAAGCAACAGGACAAAAAGGATCCGGAAAGAGGGATGGGGATGGGGAGGAGGGAAGCAGGGGAGGAGGGAAGCAGGGGAGGAGGGGAGGAGTGTGTCACAGAGAGTTAACGCTGGTTTCAGTTGGTGCAGGCTTTCATTACTGCAGCGCGGCGTGCAGAGGGACGGCAGCAGCTCCTGGGCCATATGATCTGTTCCAGCTCTGCGACTGGGACTCAGGGATGATCCTGCAACAGGTCAGACTCAACTTTAGGTCCTTGCAGTTTGACAAACACATGCTGCTCATTGTCGTTGTTGTTGTTGTTGTTATTGCTGTAGTTTGACCTTTAATACGTGTGGATGTTGACAACAAGAAATACTGCTTTTTGAATGAAATCAGAGATGACATGAAAATCTTGGCCAGTAGCACACAGTCAGATTAGCACACAATATACTGTCCTTGTTGTTGTGTGGGTTTTCGGTCTGATCCTACATTTACCTAACCAGCTAAACCGACGTCCCTTTAAAACTGAGTAAATGTTTCAACTCAAAACTCCTGGACTTTCAGCTTGATTTGATGTTTTGTATGTGTATGTGCTTGCTGTTTTGAGAATGAGTTGTACCCGCACTGACTCAGCGCAGGTCATAAGTGAATGGGATGGTGAGCCCACGACCAGGATTTGTGGAGATTAGTTGGCTTAGTGAGCGCGACACAGAGACAGAATGAAAAGTGCAGGGCAGCAAAGAATGTAGTGAAAAAACACCAGAGCAGCAAAAGAGCACCCGGATCAGCTTAGTGGGCCGTCTGGTGACGGCACAAACAGCACTGGGCTGATGGCTGAATAACGTGGCTGTTGGTGCCATGTGCAGCAGGCATCTACAGCGACACCCAGAGAAACAGTTCCTGTGGGGGGGCTTTGGTTTGGGAAGTGAGTCTATAATGCTGCCTGAAAATGTATTCCTAACGTGAGAGAAGAGAATTCGCAACTGCTCAGGAATGGTCCAAGGAACGTGACAGAGACATCAAGGCATCAACCTGGCCGCCAAATTCCCCAAATCCCAGTTTGACTAAACATCTGTGGGACGTGCTGGTACCCCACCTCACAACCTACATGACTTAAAAGATCTGAAGCCAACGCATTGGTGCCAGACACCGAAGGACACCCTCCAGAGATCCTGTGTTCATGCCTTAACAGGTCAGAGCCAAGTCCGGTCCAAGGAGCACCCTCCGTGGGTCAGGGGTACCTCTGGGGTATGAACACGTCCCTCAAATGTTTGATTAGATTGGGATCTGGGGTATTTGGAGGTCAGGTCGACACTTTGAGGTCTTTGTCCCGTTCCTCGGGTCATTCCTGAGCAGTTTTTGTGATGTGGCATGGCACATTGTCCTGCTGCAATTAATAATCATTTATCTTACTGATGAAATCACCACAATGTCTGGCTGCCTTTGCCTTGGAACGGTAAACTTATGTGAATAACAAACTTATTTTCTTTAGATGGCAGAAGAGTGAGAACACAACGAATGGCTTCCACGGGGAGTGGCCTCCGTAAGTCTGTCTTTGTCTCCTGCCGTGGGATTGTGCTTTACTTTTCTAAATATTAGACTGAGATGTGAAAATTTAAATTAAGTTAAATGTTAACGCAGTCCGCCTTTTCCCAGGCATCCAGGGGGATGACAACCTCCAGTCCATGCTGGTGGGGACGATAATGAGGAAAATCAAGTCTCGTACCTGGAAGAAGCAACGCTACTTCAAGCTGCAGGACGACTGCATGACCATCTGGTACCAATCCAAGAAGGCTGGCAACACCCACTCCACAAGTAAGAACACGTGATTTGGTGATGAGATGGAGCTTTTTGGGGACACACTGTGCCCAACATGATGATTATGATAACCCAAATGGTGATGTTAATTACACAAGATGTCACCACGTTCACTGAGGTAGAAAACAATGGAAGATTAACTCAGTAGAACTCAGTTTACCCAGTCTTTTGGGAGCTGATATATATATGTACACCCATAAGCCAGGAGCAGGAGTTTGTGTTCCTGTGTCAAAGATTTACTTACCTCCAGTTCTTCATTTTGCTGGTTTTTGGTGAATCCCTGGATTTGTTAAAGATTGCAGGTCAACCCTGGAGAAAGTATGAATCAGCCTACCATAACAACATATTAAGGCTGACCAAAAACTTTGTCTCTGACTTCAGTTGTCATTGTACCAGACTACAGAGCAGCTTCTTTTCTCAAACTGTGTTTTCAGTTTCTAGTGTCGCATAAAGGGACTGCAACTTGCATTCTCTTGTGCAGCCTTGTGTTGTAGAAAGAAACCCTGAATCTCTCCATCTTTGTGCCCAGTTTCAGTGAGTGATGTGGAGGCAATACGAGAGGGCCACCAGTCCGAGGTGCTGCTCAGCATCGCCGATGAGTTCCCGGCTAACCGATGCTTCACGCTGGTCTTCCGCGGACGCAGGGGCAACCTGGACCTGGTGGCTGAGTCAGCCGAGGAGGCTCAGTCCTGGATCAGAGGCATGAGGAAGCTGATTGACAACCTGGAGAACATGGGGGAGCGGGAGAAACTTGACCAGTATCTGTCACTCAGTGTTCTCTTTGGTTTGTGCTCATTAGCAAAATGTTAGACAGTAGCAAAGACTAAATCCATCAACCAGTCAGTAAAGGCTGAATTGTTGAGACCATCAGGTCATTGCAATTAAAGATTGTATACCATGGTAGCATAAAGGTCCCCACACCTCATGGCCACCTGCCCATTCTGTATTGATACCCAAGTAGACTCAGAATTATGTCCATGTTGGAAGATTCTTCACCTCATGATCTATATCCAATGCCAATGTTAAGTGCCAGCACGTCATGCTTGGTGTGCAGATTTATTTGTTTTCTACTTTAGGGATTCAGATCAATTCCTCAGAGAGTAGTGTAAGGAAGGAATTTACACTTGAACGTACTCGAACAGTCATCTTGTCAGTCCTCGCCAAGTGTCTCTTCCAAAGCTCTTAGAAACAAGGTTGAATGTCTCAGCCACTGCTGAATGTGATACTTTCCTTAAGTGGCCTACCTAGATGGATCGGTGACTGGTTCAGGAAAGCAGACAAGAACAACGATGGGAGAATGAACTTCAAGGAAGTGCAGGATTTACTGAAGATGATGAATGTGGACATGAATGAGCACCATGCTCATCGTCTCTTCACAGTGAGAGTCTTTCAGCTAATTTGAGCTTCATTGTGATTTAAGTATTCAACGTGTCCCTGACCATTTTGCTGAGGCTGTTCCTTTCTCCTCTTTCAGATGGCCGATAAGTCCCAGTCGGGTACACTGGAGGACGATGAGTTTGTTCTCTTCTACAAGATGCTGACCCAGCGGGAGGATGTATTGCGGGTTTTCCAGGAGTACTCAGCTGATGGCCAGAAGTTATCCCAGAGTGACTTGGAGGACTTCCTCAGAGAGCAGCAGCTGGAGGGGGGTGACATCCAGCAGCATGCCAAGCAGCTCATTGAGCGCTATGAGCCCTCTGACACAGGTTCATGGAGTGTATCTTGTATACTGTATATAATGTATCTCAATATTTGTCTGATTCTACTGAGATGATTGAAGTTGTACCTTGTGTCTCTTGGTACAGTAATACCATTAAAGGCGTGATGCTAACACTATGTGAAAAGTTTCTGACACCATCCTGCTGTATTTTCAGCCAAGCAGCTGAATGCCATGACGTTCGATGGCTTCTTGATGTACCTCGGCTCAGCTGAGGGCTCCATCTTTCACCCACAGTGGCGGGGTGTCTTCCAAGACATGACCCAGCCGCTGTGCCATTACTTCATCTCCTCCTCTCACAACACCTACCTTATGGAGGACCAGCTGCGGGGACAAAGCAGCGTGGAGGGGTATATCAGGTAATGCTGCTGGGATAGCATTTCAAGCTTAGTCTGGTTTGATCATGTGGCTCTGCTGGAAATGTCTTTGTGATGTTCAGATTACCAGACGTTTGTGGTCTCGGTGATACAGGTAGGGATGCCAAAGATTGGGGAGTGCATCAAAGGGAGAAAATTGCTTGGTGCTCCCCTTGAATAACCTGGAAATCACCTATCGGACTAATCAAATCAGTCTATCTGACAGAGGCGGGCTCTGGACGGGCGTAACATGATGAAGACAGCGCTGCGCCACAGGAGTCTAAAAGTAAACAGCCAAGAACACCTTGTTGTCGTTTGGCCGATGGGATACGGCAAAAGCATAATATATCAGTTAGCCCCACTGGTCAGCAAACAAATGGGGCTTGTTTTTTGTTCTGATTGGCCATCGTGCTATCCAATTGCGTGCGGCAGCATCTAATATGCCTCAGTTAGTGTCGCCCCTTGGGTAGTAAGGGTGTATCGGTGAGGGCCAGACTCAAAATCTTTCTAGATTTGAGTCTGGATTTCCAGGCTACCCCTCGCACCCCTTCTTCTCAAATTTATAATTAGACATGATACACACAAGCGTGTGTATCAGGGATAATGGTATCTTTGGTGTCCATATGAACTTTCATAAATTTGCCAGGTACTCCTAGAGAAAAGAGGCTTATATGATTACATGAGAACTAGGTCTGCCTATGGCACACATCCAGGAAGACCACCATTTTGAATATCTCAGGATTTCCATCAGCACAGATCCCTTCCCTAATGTGTTCTCCTCTATGCTCCACTGAGCTTTACTTTGGCATTACCCTGCATTAGTCTTCCATTCTTTAGTAGTTTTACAAAATTCATCACTAGGATTAAGTGGGATTCCTGACACCTAATAGTTATTAGGTGATTAATTCTATGTTATCAAATCGATTAAGTCTTGACTTTCGACCTGGATACCTTCAACACTCGTGGGATTAAAGACTGAATTTGTTCTGCTGCTCAGGGCTCTGAGTCGTGGCTGTCGGTGTGTGGAAGTGGACTGCTGGGATGGTGCCAATGGAGAACCCATCGTCTATCATGGACACACTTTCACCTCCAAGATACTCTTCAAGGACGTGGTCAACGCGGTGGGCAACTATGCCTTCAAGGTAGCGTCAACTATGTAGAAGTGAATGTGAATCAACCTTTTCATGTTTGAATCAATCCTGGCCAGAGCAAAGAAATCTAGTCGTAAATTTTGCAATAAAAAGTATGGTGGCTCTCTGATTGCACAGATCACACAGTCACAGCCCAACTACAGATCATCACGTTGGTCCAAATGTGGTTTTTCATGTAGACTAAACATGCAAACATGTTTCCTAATCCCTTCATGCTGGCACAGACATTCTTTCTGCTGTCATTGTCTAGTAAAGCTGTATCAACAAATTGCTCAGCATCTCATTGTACATTTATGAGGGGATGCACAACTGTGCAATGATATCCAGGACATAATCTGAAAGCCTGAATAAGTCAGCTAGCCAGGGATCTGCCAGCCTCATGCCAAAGTGAACAGCTGCCAGGTTCAGATGTATGTCAGACACTGTTGTGTATGAGCATCGATGCCACAGCTGAATATTTCGGCCTTGTGACCCCTTGTGCATCCATCTGCTGGTCTGTCAACCAGACAGGCACAATCCACAGGCATATGTCAGCAGGTGTATTAGCTTTCCCCGATGATAATGCTCCGCGGTGTTAAATTACAAACACACTCCCTCCAACCCTCTGACTCCTTCTCTACCCCGTCCAGGTATCTGAATATCCAGTCATCCTGTCCGTCGAGAACCACTGCAGTGTTGAGCAACAGAGAGTCATGGCCCAACACCTCAACAACATCCTTGGTGACAAGCTGCTGAAAAGCACATTAGATGGAAAGGCCCCCATTGGGCTGCCATCTCCTGAGGTGAGCAGTGCAGTCTGTTGTCCTAACACTACCCCACTCTGTGTGCTACAGCTTTAAATGACTTGTAAATGACTTCTCTGGGGCAACCATTCAGAATTTCACCATAAAGAGCCGATAGATTGTCTGTTTACCTCACTTTTATATCGAAATGAGATACAACAATGCTCCAAATGCACACCGCAACAAACTCTCTCTGTCTCTCTGTCTTCAGTATTCTTGTCAAGGTGATACTCAAATGAGTTTCGAGTTATCAAGTGTCAATGCAAAGGAGTTTATGGATGTTTGTATGATGCTGAATTATGTCCATTGATTCTGATCATTGCCTACCTGACTTGTGCTGTAACGTGGATAAGCAAATTACCTTCAGTGACATCAGTAACAAGCTCAAGTTATCTTAGATGTAACTGACAAAGGTGTGATGGCGAAGCTGCTCAAAAGTTGTTTTTGGAGCATTAGCTCAGTCAGTTTGTGGGAACTTGGCCTGGGAACCAAAGGAGTCACCACTTCAAGTCCACAAATGGACTAAGCACAGAGTGTAGACTGGTGCCAGTTTGCCGAGGTGAACAAGGGACAAGACCCATAACTGACCAAACCCACAACTGCTAGGGGCACCATCCTGTGAGGTAGCCCCCTCGCTCACAGTATGCATGTGCAAAGGGTCCAATGTGGACCTCTGGATGACCTTGCACAGCTGTGAAGGCTAAGGACGCTATTTGGTCCGCTTTAAACGAACTCTGGTCCGCTTCCACAGATAGTTCGGTCCGTTTTGAGTGGTGTGAACACTCATTCGCATTCTGGTGCGGACCAAACGAGCGAACCCTTGAAAACTGGGGGTCTCAGTTCACTTGCAAGTGAACCACTAACCATTTGTTCGATAAATGGATCAACATTGCCAGAATGTACTTGTACTTCTTCACACTTACAGAGAAGGAAACATTTGGAAGTGGTGTTATTTATATGTCGTTCTGCAAAGGTTTTACTGGTCTGCTTCTCGGGATTAAATTGGGCTGTGTGAGGCCCAAGAACCAAAATGAGTTTGACACCCTCATAGAACCTGTCAGAGCTCACAGCGACCCAGAGGGCACCTTCACTTTCATCCCAAAGCCTGTCAGAGCCTGCTGGGCCATATGATCTGTGTCTACATGCAACAGTGGTACTCTGAATTATTCAACACCACAGTATTTCCCCCCCTTACAGACAGTCCACTAGCCCATTTTAAGAGTTTTAGTCACTCAATTTTTTTCCTCACGTGAATTGGTTAAAAAGTAAACTGGATTTAATGGATGATCCGAGGTTATATTTGACTTTCCTGTCAGGATCTTAAGGGGAGGATTCTGCTGAAGGCGAAGAAAATTGGTGGTCTGGAGGAGAGTTTCAACGGGATGGTGGAGGAGTCTCAGAGCGGAGAGGTCAGTGATGAGGAAGAGGTGGCTGAAATCGATGAGGATAACCTCCACCGCGAGAGTGTCCGTCGCAGGATTAAGGTACGTCAGGTTGTCTAATGCACCTTTTTGACCTCAGATTCAAAAGAAAGCCTATTATACACAGTCTGATGAGCCTGCCGGATATAGAACCAGGATCCTGTAGTTCAGGGCTTTTTAGGCTGGTGATGCAACACTGAGGCTTTTAATATATGAATGGAACACTTCATAGATTGATGCTGGCCCCGCAGTGGAGGATAATTGGGCAGATTTTTGGGTCTGATTCACCTGCCCCGTGTTCCCAATTCAAGGCTGGTCTGAGTAGATTATTTTCCCAGATAACCCTGTAGTGTCGGGGTTAACAGACATAATCTTAAGCTTAATGGATTGGAGTCTTCCTGGTTTCATATTTTCAATATCATAAACATTTGATATTTTCCGACTTAAAATCCTGTTGTGCGAAAACAGCGATGATGAAATACTGCTACTACAGCTGCACACAATGGACGGTTGGTAGGAGTCCGCCTGCCCTGCACACACACAGGGCTAACTGTTAGCATCACACGGCTAATGTCACCTAACGAATGCAATGCCACTGCTGCTGTGTTAGCTTATGTTAACTAGGCCCTTCTGTGTGGAGTCTGAGTTTCCATTGATTTTCTATGGGAGCTCCAGCTTCCTCCCACAGTCCAAAGACATGCAGGTTAATTGTTGATTAATTGTTAATTGTTTATAAGTGTCAGCCCTGTGATAGTCTGGCTACCTGTCCAGAGTGTTCTCTCGCCCAGCGTCATCCTATCATCAAGACCCTTAACCATCACCCAACACCACAACCATCTGTATTTACAACACATCGTTCTGAACTAAATGAAAGGACAAGGTCAATATTTCTCCTTGGCGTCTTTGTTGTCAGTGTCTTGTACTTGTGGTCACCTTTTTATCCAGCGGAAAAGGATTGCATAAACTTCTGTCATCCCTCATGAAAAATGGAGAGGATTGAAGGGCAGGGAGCAGACACTGGGTGTTGCATAAGGTGATCTGTTTACACAGTGACAGCAGAGAGAGACACATAGGCAGACAGGGCCAGAGAATGAGCCTTCAACACTTGTCTACCACTCGTGACCCAGGTGTCTTTTACCCCAGCAATCCAGATCTGAGGTGAACTAGCTTTATAAACCTAAAATCAGCTCCTTCATAACTAAAGGAAACACACATTGTCCACCACTGTGTGTGTGTGTGTGTGTGTGTGTGTGTGTGTGTCCAGGGTACAAGTAGACATGACAGATAGAGGAATCTCTATAGAAGAGGATGTCATAGGTGCTGTCCTCCTACTCTGTCATGTCAGACCAGACCAAGCCATGCCATGCCCGGCTAGACCAAACTAGGATAAGCTCAGCAAGGTGAAGGTGGTTCGGTCTTCTCTAAAATGGGATATTTGATACCCTGAAGAGCACTAATTGCAGTCAGTAATCACCTCTGTTGTAAATACCGAGGTGTAGTGTCTCTAAGTAGGGCCAGACTGTAATATCAAGTCTCAGCTATTGCAAATATTTTATTAGGCAATTAAATTTAAACAGAAGTTCCGAATAGACTTGTAATAATTCAAATACTAATTGTAGTAGACACCACTTTTTAAGGGCAAATTAAAAAGCTGACTTTCAAATACTGTACCAGTACAACTTTTTTGTTCTTCCATTGTCTGATATTCCAAAAGGCAACACGATCGGCATTTGAACGGCATTCTTGTGCACTTGCTTTGGTGAAGTTGTGTTCATCTGCCTTTGAAGAGCTCCGTGTGTAAGAAGTCAATATGTGGTACCTGATTTTTTTGTACCATGAAACAAATTTGAGTCGATTCATTAGAAAGGTTCGTGAAGACTTGAAGAGTTCTTGAAGGTTTGTGAGGTAAAGTTCGTGAGTGCAGCCTGTTGATGTTTGTTTCACCAGTTTCTTAGCCATAGAATAAATAGTCAATTAAAGGTGTAGTTGTCGGTCCCTCAAGAGATTAATATGCATTGGCAACTCATATTTTCGTTCTAGCATTGGTTATGAATAAAAGGCCACGACCAGAAGACCTGAGGGTTCGTACGATAAAAGCAAATCTGATAAACAGGTAGGACCAAGACCATTAAGAGCTTTATAAACCAATGACAGGATCTTAAAATCAGTTCTGAAGCACAGGAAGCCAATGCAGAGACTAATAACTCCAAGGTTTTACACCTGTTGACAGGGTTTTAGTGCCAGTTTTTGCAGTTCGGTGTTGAGTTTCCCTCCCTGAGCTTCAGGACCAATAACTAAGACCTCGCTTTTGTCCTGGTTCAGTTGAAGAAAGTTTTCTGCCACCTTTAGCGGATCATTTCTCGTGCTGAATGTGCATCTATATCCCCAACAAACTAAGTGTGCAAAGGAATCACTGGGCACTTAGAGTCATGTTTATTGATAAGCATCTGAGAAGCATGAAACGCCACACTGGGACTCCTGTCAACACAGTCATCAGAGGTGAGGCCAGCATTGAGCTTGGCAGAGATGTGAGCTCAGCGGTGCCCCTGCTGATGGTGTAGGTGTCTGGAGAGATAGCCGTCTTGCTGTCAGGTAGACGGGTGAAGGTGAGGGGGGTGACGCTCCAAAGCCCGGGTAGACCAGGCAGATCAGCTTTCATGTGGAAGCAGGCAGGCGTGCACGCCGAGGTGCTCTGCAGGTTAACTGTCATTGTGCCGTTTGAGCTCGCTACACCTCTGATCTCTACACTCATGGAAGCTACCCTGGCAACACACCTGCTTCTGCTTGGCATTGTGGGGAAGTATCACTTACACAATTCAAGAGGGGGTTGTCTCAAGGTTTCGATGTGTGCTGCGCCTCCATCCATGACAGGATTCCTTGCATCACAAGGGTTTACCCTATCACATGGTAGTGACTGGCGTTAACACAGAGCCAAGTCATGGCTCGACCCCAATGAGCCTCGTGTGACTGCAGCGTGTTAATGACCCAAAGATGTTTAAATGTCTCTTTGGGTCAGTGGGTTTGGGCTCTTCCTACAAGTCAGTGGAAAAGCTGAAGCCTCTTAGGTTACATCTTGAAGGATCTTTTCAGACCTTGTCATTCCACCCCTGTCCACCAGTGGCCCTCATAGAGCTCCCAGCCTTTGCCAGTTACCTGACGCCATTACATTTCCAGCTCCTCCTGGGGGACCCCGAGGTGTTCCCAGGCCAGATGAGATATATAATCCCTCCAGGGTGTTTTGGGTCTGCCCCAGGGCCTCCTACCAGTGGGACATGCCTGAAACACTTCCAGCGGGAAGCGCCCAGGAGGATCCTGATCAGATGCCCAAACCACCTCAAGTGACCCCTTTTGACGCGAAGGAGCAGCGGCTCTCCTCCGAGCTTTCAGATGTCTAAGGCTGAGCCCAGCCAACCTACAGAGGAAACTCATTTCGGCTGCTTGTATCCATGATCTCATTTTTTCGGTCACTACCCAGAGCTCATGACCATAGGTGAGGACTGGGACGTAGATGGACCAGTTAATCCAAAGCTTCGCCTTCTGGCTCAGCTCAGTCTTCACCAGGACGGACCGGCGCAGTGCCTGCATCACTGCAGAAGTCGCACCAAACTGCCGATCCATCTCACGCCCCATTCTACCCTCACTCGTGAACAAGACCCCGAGATACTTGAACTACCTCACTATAGAAAGACTGCAGCTTTTTTTTTTTGCTTCTTCTGCTCTCTATTTTATTGAGTTTACTGTACAACATAAAGTGTTTGAATCCCCTCATAGTCAGAACAGTAAAGCTCCTGTGACGTATATATGTGAATTGACTTACCTGTCCTCTTATTTCCATAGAAGTCAAAGCAGCATCTGTCCAAGGAGCTGTCAGACTGTGTCGTCTACTGCAAAAGCGTCCACTTCAGTAACTTCAAACACTCTCGCATCCACTCCAAGTTCTACGAGGTCGCCTCTTTCACAGAGTCCAAGGCCCGCAAACACCTGAGAGAGGCTGGTGAGTCCCTAAATTACAGACCATGAAATATAATCATTCTCCTGCCGTGTTTATGATTGACACACGATAACATTATCGGGGCTTCAGTCACACCCTATTTATTATCTCCATTGCAGGGGCCGAGTTTGTGCACCATAACTCCCGGCAGCTGACCAGGGTTTATCCCAGTGGCTTCCGAACGGACTCCTCCAACTTCAATCCTCAGGAAATGTGGAACGCTGGGTGCCAAATTGGTGATTGAGTGACCTTTTTTTCCTAATTTTCTAGATATTGCAAAGATGCCCAGTGCAGCTTTATATTCTCTCAAAGTGCCTGAATCTTAATTTCTTGGCAAGAATAGCACGGGTCAAAAACGTAAATCTTGTTTCTTGTTTTTGTTGTTTTTATGCAGTTGCATTGAATTTCCAGACTGCCGGGGAAGGGATGGATCTGAATGACGGATTGTTTAGTCAGAACGGCAGCTGTGGTTATGTCCTAAAGCCCGGTTTCATGAGAGAGGCCGAGAAAAGATTTGACCCTGAGACACCCCAGAAACGGGATGGCTACCAGCCAGTCGTCCTCACTATACAGGTACAACCCACGAAGAAAGTAAGCATAGTTTATGAGCTTCTTAAATTATTATTTCATTGAGAACAATGTATATGTGTTGAAGGTGATCAGTGGTCAGCAGCTGCCCAAAGTCAACATCAAAGAGGATTCGATTGTGGATCCTCTGGTCAGAGTAGAGATCCACGGTGTTCCAAGTGACCAGGCCAAGCAGGAGACCAGATACATCGAGAACAACGGTACACTTGTCCCTGTAAAAATAAATATAAGAGGAAATAGACAATGGACAGGATGGCTGATTGTTGAACGACCTGTCCTTTCCGCAGGCTTCAACCCCGTGTGGTACGACACCCTGCGCTTCACCATCCACTCCCCTGAGCTGGCCATGGTGCGCTTTGTGGTGGAAGACTATGACAAGACTTCAAAAAATGACTTTGTGGGGCAGTATACACTCCCTCTCAGCTGTATTCAACAAGGTGAGGTTGCTCCTGCAGCTTTGAGCACACTTTTCTAAGATTGCATTGCATTGCATTTTGCTAATGCCTCTGCTTTGCTTTGGTGTCCTCAGGTTATCGTCACATTCAACTTTTGTCCAAAGATGGGACCAGTATTCCTCCCTCCTCTTTATTCGTACACATCAGGATTACAGAACTGGATAAACCTTCACTTTCCTAATCCAGCGGAGGTATCAGAAAGAACATGCTCAGCACATATTATTTAGTCATGATAGCAGAGTCATTACTTCCTATAGAAATACTTCTCCTAACATAGTATTTATTTTTATTCTTGTTTTATGTAAATAAGTACTACGCCAAATCTATAGTGGTTATTAGGCAGCATATGAGAAATGCATGTTTTTGTTTCCTCCATTATAATGTGTGTAACTTGTTCCTGTGATTGACTTGAACTTTGCTGCTCATGTTTGGTGTCCTGTGTCTTCAGCACAGATATTTGTCCCCTGCTGAAATATTGTGTCGTAAAGAAGAATGTGCCAGCAACATGTTTAGATCAGGATGAATATTTCTGTCAGTATTTTTCCTTTAACAAACAGCACTTCGTGGACCCAGTGTCACTGCTACAGTCCTTTCACTTTGGCCAACACGCAGAGCTTGAAATGCAGCTATCTGCGGAGCAGCTGGAGGCTGCCTTATGAAGTCATCCAGCTCTCCCAGTCACAAAAGAGATTTCAACACATTACACCTGTGGCTGCTTCTTCCATCAACACCAGACTCCTCTGCATGTCGTTCTTTTTAAGCTATTTACAGGCTGAAATCTGAATTTAGTACTCGTGAGCAGTCTTGTGTCATGTGATGTTATTTTTGTGGTATGTACATATTACCCATTTGTGTAAAGGTGTTTTGATATGTCTATTTTTGTATACATGGAAGCATTCATATGTACTGTACAGCATAGCACAGTGTTGTGTTTATTTGCTTGTTTTTTATTGTAGAAGACCTCATATTCATTTGCCACATCTATCTGCAAATACATACGATTTTCATTTAATGATGCAACTAGTTTATCCTTCATACCTTTGGAACTGCCTTTCTAGTCTTCTGACCACTCAGTGAGTCACATTCACACACACATTCATACACTGGTGGCCAAGGCTGTCATCCAAGGTGCCACCTGCTACTCAGTTTTTAACACACTTGCGCTGATAGAACAGCCACTGGGAGCAATTTGGGGTTCAGTATCTTGCTCAAGGATGCTTCGGCATGCCAACTGGAGGAGCCGGGGATCAAACGAATGGACAACCAACTCCACCTTCTGGGCCGCAGCTGTCCATGTTACTACTCTTCTTATTAAGCTGAGTTGAGTTTATTGAGCTGAGTGACCATAAAGCTAGGGAAGGGTTCAATAAGCTCCAGGGCAAGATGCATGCTGAGTGTTAGCCTGTTGTGGAAAAACGCACACAGCACTGCACAGAAATCAGTGAAGTTATTTCAGGAATAGTCAATAACAACAATTAAACAAGAACGAGTACGTGTGCGAACAAGATAATTATCTTGTGTGAACATGTTATATTGAGGGAACAAGACAATAACCTGATCCCACGTAATGATCTTGTGCATACAAGTTATGTGTCTGGTGGGAACAAGTTACATTTTAGGAACAGATTATTTTCTTGTGCGAACAAAATAATAACTTGTTCCCTCATGATAATAATTTGTTTCCAAAAGATAATAACTTGTGTCCACAAGATAATAACTTGTTCCCACAAGATATTAAATTACTTTAATAAGATAATAACTTATTCCTACAAGATGATAATTTGTTCCCATAAGATAAAAATGTGTTCCCACAAGATAATATCTCATTTCTACAGGACAGTAACATGTTCCTACAAGGTAACAACTTGTGCCCATGAGATATTAACTTGTTCTTACAAGATAGCTAGTTCCCATAAGATAATTATTTGTTCCTACAAGATAATATCTCATACCTACAATATAGTAACTTATTCCCACAAGATAATACCTTCTTCCCATAAGATACTAAGTTGTTCCGACAAGATAATAACTTGTTCCTATGAGATAATAACTTGTTCCCACAAGATAATAACTTGTTCCTATAAGATAATAACTTGTTCCCACAAGATAATAACTTGTTCCTATAAGATAATAACTTGTTCCCACAAGATAATAACTTGTTCCTACAAGATAATAAAATGTTCCCATGAGATAATAACTTGTGCACCAGTTGTAGACAGTATAGACAGTACAGGCGGTGCAGTTGCACTGGGTCCTATGGGACGAGGGGCCCATGGAGAGTGCAGGCCTTCAAACAGCATGCTGACCAGAGAAAAGGCTCTTGTAACTTATTGCCATCTCAGAAATACATACACTCATATTCAAAAAAGGACTTATGTTAAATAAAAAAGTTGTTCCAGCTGCTGTATGCTATTGTAAAGGCAAACATATCTCCATCCTTAGTTTATCTGGTGTTCTTGTGGCCTATCATAATGAAGTGTACTGTACTGGGGCCCGTCCTACCATATGCCTGGTGTGCACAACCTAATTACCAGTGCACCGAAAATGACTGCTTTTGATTGTTTTTGGGTTTTTTTTTTTATTATTCTGCAACAAAAAAGGGAAAAGACTCCGTTATCTCGTTTTTTTTGTTTTTGGTTTGACACAAAAAAACAACACAAACAAACAAAGCTACGCTGTATCTGTTTGTATAATTTTAACTTATTACGTTTCCGCTTTCTGAAAGCAGCAAATGTAACATATTATCTGATACCGATTGTTAAACATTAAACAAAGACCATCAGTCGCACAGCGGAACCATGTGGCGATCAACAACATGCGGAACCTTTCTACTTGAGCCGTTTCCCACCGGATCACTAACCCGAGACACAAGTCGCGCATGTTGTCATGTCAACAGTGTCAAGTTACCCGAAAGAAAAACAAGTGCTTCCGGCTTATTTTCAGACTAAAACTTTTATTGACATATGAGAGTTTTAAGAAATACGAAGTCCAAAACCAAAAAATGAAAAAGGCAGGAAATATGTAAAGCTAACTGCTTAGCTTAGCATAGCATGCTAGCTAACCATGTAGCCTGTATCAAGTGGCACCGGAAACACGCCAGCAAACAATAACACTAAACAACACAAGGGGGATTTGTCTCGTTTGAATATGAACATTAAAGCCACGACACTCACACAGACACAACGCTTGATGCTGAAATGTGAAGGTAACACAGATCCGCTTCCTTCCGGTAGCATCGCTGACTTGACGACGTCACACGCTGTCGACAGCAGACAGCAGCACCAGAGCCGCCTGTGCGAGACACTCAGTCAGAGTTGGATGTAAAGTTCTCGACATGGTTGGGAAGATAAAACATGTCCGTCAGAAGCTTCACCAGGAGGCGGTGAAGCTCGACAAGCCGAGCAGCCTCTCAAAGTCCCTGGACGCCGCTTCCTGTCCGAGTTCAGAGAAGCCTGCAGCGCCGGAGCTCCACAACACAACACCAACACTCCTGGAGCAAAACAAGAGTGTGGCCTCGAAACACCCTCAACAGGTCTGTTGTGGGAACAAAGTAAAGTTCTCACTTTGATTCCAAATCTGTGAATGTAGTCAACACGCGAATTGGCTTCGCAGTCAAGACATGGAGCTTTATTTTGAAGGGTCACCCCTTTGAAAGTGAAGTAAATGAACTCTCTCAACATGGTGCATGATTACTTTGATATACTTGTACTTGCTGTGTACCCTCACAGGTTCTGGGACAGGGGATCTTCCCTTCTGGGATCTTTGCCAGCACCAGGATCACTCCGGAGGCCCTGGTACAGACACTCAAGTTTGAGGAACCTCCAGATGTACCTGCACCTGCTAAGAAAGGTAAGACTACGTGTTTTGAAGGACAGTGTAAGTGTGTAAAGGACGCACTCCTGAACTGGAAATGAAAACATTAAAACCAGTGACAGGTGAGGTGAGTAACCCTGATCATCTTGTTACAATGCAATGTTCTGTCGAGAAACCTTTGGTCAAGGCATTCGCGGATACCACTCGTGGATGATCCAAAGAACCCATCTCCCACACCCCAATCTGAACGATCTTGGGACGTGCTGGTACCCCACCTCACAACTGACAGGTCTCAAATGATCCTCCAGACATCATGTGTCCCTTCCTTGACATGTCAGAGACAAGTCCGATCCAGTGGGTTAGGGGTACATCTGGGGTACCAGCACGTCCCATGGGTGCTCGATCACATTTGGATCTGGGGAATTTGGAGGCGAAATATTGGAAACGTTCATAATGAGAAAAATTTGACATCACACAGTCCAAATACTGGAGAGGGATATTTTGTATCCCAGGATAAGTCCAGGAAATGTTATCCCTTTCATTTGATTTCCCGGTCCACCCGTCTGATAGGAGGTCTAATGCCTAATGCCATGGAAGAATTACTTTAAAAATCTTCGTGAAGGACACTCAGTATTAAAGGCTTCTTTGGCAGAGCGACTAGTTGAAACTGTTTGCCTTGGTTAGTAAGGTATTGTCTGAATAAGGCTCTAACGGTTGGAAGAGCCTAATGAGCAGGCCCATCTGAATCTGTGCTCGCAGAACACCAGATTTTCTGCAGACTTTAGGAATTAAGATGCTGCTTGTAAAACTCAGAATGTTGTCACTGTCTCCTCCACCTTCCTTGTGAATATTAGTGACAATTATGTGTTGTTTTCAGTTCGCATTAACCCTTCGAAACCTGACAGCAAACTGGCTGGATTTCTTTCAAAAACATGGGACTAAGGCAAAGAGCAACAAAAGAAGAAATGACCCAAAATATTTGCATGAAAGTAGTAGAAACGTAAATTAAAAACAAGAAAATTTGGAAAAAAATTAAACATAAGAAAATTAGAAAAAAAGAGAAAATTAAAGATAAGAAATTAGCTAAGAGAAAATTAGAAATAGGCAATTAGTAAAAAGTGAAAACTAAAAACAACAAAATAAGTAAAGAGAGAAAGTTAAATACCAGAAAATTAGAAAAAAGGAAATTAAAAACAAGAAAATTAGAAAAATAAGAAAATTAAACAAGAAAATTGGTAAAAAAAAAAAAAAAAAAAGAAAGAAAGAAAATTAAATACAAGAAAATCAGATAAAAGAATATTAAAAACAAGAATAAAAAGAGAAAATTAAAAACAGGAAATTAGAAAAAGAAAAATTAAAAAAATGAGAAAATTAAAAACAAAATTATATAAAAGGAAATTTAAAAACAAGAAAAATATTTTTTTAAAAAAGAGAAAATTAAAAACAGGAAATTTGAAAAAAGAAAATTGGTAAAGAGAGAACGTTAAATACTAGAAAATTAGAAAAAAGAAAATGAAAAACAAAATTATATAAAAGAAAAATTAAAAACACGAAAAATATTTTAAAAAAAATAAGAAAATTAAAAACAAGGGGAGATAAAGAAAATTAAAAACAGGAAATTAGAAAAAGGAAAATTAAAAATTAGTAAAATGAGAAAGTTAAGACAAGAAAATTAAAAAAGTAAAAAAAACAACAACAAGGGAATGACCTGAAAAAGGGGCTTAATATTACAGAAATTCTGTAACATAATTTTGAATATGTAATAATAATAATAATAAATATAACCCCCCCCCCCCCTTTTTTAAAAATAGAATTTTCTAAATCTATAATCCTTTTGTCATTTTGTTGATTGACTTTTGAAGTATTCATAATTAAATCAAATTTCTGATTCAAAGTTTCGACAGAAATCTTATTTCTTCTTAGCCTGCTTGGGGTCATTTTATGTTTATTGTGCAACAAACAATTGTCATCATAAATGAACATTGTCTATCACATTAAAATAAATTAAAGTAACTTAATTATTATCAGAATTTTTCCTAACTTTCCTGTACTAAAAAAGACCATTCAGGATTTTTATACTAGTCTTGCAGTGGACTAATACAAAACAGTGCAGTGCAGAAGTTCTGAGCAAACTGGTATTGAAGAGACAACCCTTCAAAGTTTTCCAATTACACACTACATACTGATTTTTGTTGCACTTTTGTGTTGTTCTCACAGGAAATGTTTTTTCTCAAAATGCTTACAGTAATGTGTACAGTGGCAGCGGTACACACACTGTCTGACCACTAGATGGTGTATAAGATAAGGATTGTCCTGGTGCTGCAGCAGCTCCTCAGCAGACGACAGCAAAGGTTTTTTAGGGATTTCTGTGGCACAAAATAAGGCAGCTGGAATGTCTCCTGCCCGCTTTGGAGCAGCAGCTTCAAAAGGCCGGCCCAGAAATCTGAACAGAGCTGTTAAGAAACAAAGATAATCAAAGGGTTGCAGGGCAGCGGTGGTGTCTCTCTGTGACTGGGAATGTGTCTGAAACGGGGAGTGATGGATGTGGGCCTAGTTGCTAAGCACGCCGTGCTGCGCGAAGCCTCCCCAAACAACGGCCCGCTGCTATTTATAGACCAGGCGAGGATAAATTTAGCTCTTGCATGAAATCAAGGTTTAGCTGCATCAGTGTTTCCTTGCTTCGACTGGAATACACAGAGACTGGTGCTGTCTCAGTTTAAGGACACTCCTATTGTGAGATCTCATGAGATCTCAGGATGTGATTTGTTTGAAACTGAAAGGATGAGTTGGTGAGTCAACTTGGAATAATACTGGCAGTTGATTTGATCTCTTCTGATTAACCATCGAGTAGAAAATAATGGATCCAAGTATATTGTGTGTGTGTGTGTGTGTGTGTGTGTGTGTGTGTAGACTCGTCAGTTATTACGTTTCTTCTCTTCATAATCAGCCATTTTTATTTAATTTCAAAAAAGGTTCCAATACGTTCAGCGTCGGAGTCGTAAAGTCCACCATTGTTCGATTCTTGTCAATATAATTTCATGAATTTATGACAAAAATCGAAAGCTCATCAGTACTTTAGCAGCATTCTCACCATTTTGGTTTTATGACTGATTAAATAATGATTTAAAGAAATCTGATAGAGTTGACAGAAATCTTGGACACAACGTCAAAGGGCCGACATTCTTATAAAAGGTACGCACTGTTAGCTTTAGATCTTGAAGGCATTTAACATGGTTTTTAATTGTTTGAAGTTGTGAGTTCTTGTCGAGGACAGTGCTATTTTCTGGCACAGGGCAAGTTAAGAAGTGAAAAAAGGGAAGTAGACCAAAATATTTTATTGATAATCTTTATTACATAGACATAAATCCTGTTAAAGATTTGTTTTATCATAGGTTCTTGAAAAGTCATGAAATTTTTTTGAAAATAAGTCCATGACAATGTGTGGGGACCCTGAAGGTCTTCAATAGACATTTGTCTTCATATCCATATTCTCAGAGGTGACATTTGAAATAAATGATCACCTGTCGTGTATATTCCTGATTTTTGGAAGTTGATCAGACAGCCCCCACGGCCTCTTGACGAAGCGCCCTGTCTGCAGTCTAATTAGAGGTATCATATCACGACCAGACCCTGGAGGGAAGACCCTAGCTCCTCTTTATTCTGAGGCCAGCTCCCTAAAGACTGCCTGCCTGCTCACTTCCTTCCTCTGCTCTTCCACTATCCTCCACAACTGTCTCCTCCTCTCATCTCAACAACATCGTAATCCAGTTTATTTTCAAAGAGCTTTTCACATAGAAGGAATTTGCTCTGGTGTTATGGTGCATTGCAATACAGATACAGATCTATTTCTACTGTTATCCTCAGAGGTGTGAAAGCACGTTAGTTTGATCAATACCTGATTCGAAAGGTTAAACCGATACCCTGGCCATACATTGATCTGTCTCGTGGGTCGGGGTCTTGGGTCTTGGGTGTCAAGACAGAGGGCTTGGTATTGGCTGGCAGTAGTTTGGCTTCACGCCTCCTTTAAACACAAAAATCATGCCATCTGTCATCTCTAAAGTCTCAATGCTCTAAAACACCGTCCGTGCCCACCTCCACATCCTAGTCCATCCAAGAAGGTGCAGAAAGGTGAGGAGTCGAAGCAGGGCGTACAGTCTGGGTGGATGTGGGCCGGGTGGGTGAGGGGGGTAGCCTCCTGCCAGCCGTAATCACAGCTATCCATTTCATCTCACAGCAGAAAGATGATGCCCCCAATGGGAGCTGAGTGGTGGTAAAGCATCCTCCCCACATTCCCCCCCTCGACAAACACAAAAGACACCCCCACCCACACACGGGAGATTGAATTTCTCCATCCCTACCCACATTTGTAGTCAGCAGCAGATGCCTATCTTTGCCTGTTCTTTTACTGCAAACAGCAGCAGAACCACTTCTGTTGTTTAGCGCTGCGGTGGCAGATAAAGGCCTTCCAGGATCTGTGGAGATAAGATGCCTGTCTGAACACACGTCTCACACTAAATACAGGTCTCAGGGTTAGGATTGTAATCAAACGTTCGTCCAAATATTGTTGATACCAGGAAAGTTGAAGCTCAGTAAAGGAACAAACTTGAGTCCTTCTTATGGTTAACATTTACCCCACCAACTTTATCTCTCAAAGTTCTGAGAACGTGATGACTCTGTAAGACAAACCTTGGTTGATCTGAGAATGAGCTGGTAACAGTCTGGATGGTCCGTTTCTTCTTTAGCTCGGAGGACACGATGACCATGATTTCCAAAAAATTTGTAGACCCAGCAACAAACTGTGTTTACTGACAGTGGTTTTCCGAAGTGTGCTCAAGACCATGTTGTAAAATCCCTTATGCAGTCTGGAGAGATATAAGGTAATGGGTGTGATATCATTCGGTACTGTTGCAACTCTAGTTGACAAACAAGCTCACTAGCTACTGGGCTTGTATCTGTCGAACTTCGAGGACTTCTCGTCCACGTAGGTTTTAAAGTGAAGCATCAGGTCCCCCTCGGGTCTCATTTGTAATGACCGACAATAAGGAAAAGTGAACTCCAGTAAAAGGCTCAGAGTGTGCTGCTGATCCATCTGATCCTCACTTCATTCGACTCACTCTCAAGGAGGGGGCGGAGAGGGTGGAGGTTCGCTGTAGCTCGCGGCCAACTCAATCCCTCGCCACCTTTGATGTGTCTTCAACACATTTATGAATTTGCCTCCCTTCATGTTTAATTAGTGGACCTCTGCCTTTGCTGAGAACCCAGCCGGGTTTGATGTGTGCTGTCATGTAACTTTGTCTGTGTGTGTGTGTGTGTGTGTTTTCACAGCCCCAGAAGAGAAGAAATTGAAGTCAAAGAAAGAGAAGATGAAGGAGAGGAGGGAGAGATGGCTTAACAGTGAGTTTATATCAACACTCCAATAGTAGTAGTGGTACAAATCCAACTAGCGCTGGGCAGTGTGTTGATATCCACCGATCAGCCAAAACATCAAAGCCAGTAACGGGTGAATTGAGTAACTTTGATTATGTTGTTGCAATGCATTGTTCTGCTGGGAAACCTTTGGTTCTGGCATTCATGTGGATACCACCTGACATGTTCCACCCACTCAAACACCGTTGCAGACCAAGTAAACCCCCTCATGGCAACAGTACTCCCCAATGGCAGTGGTCACTGAGTTTTGAGCTTTTCCGGTCAGAATCCATCTTTGCACGTCTCTGCAATTATAACTCCTCTCCCAAACATCATGACGCCGTCATCATCTCCCATAATTGCGATCCGGTCCTGTAACCGTACCCTGCTGCTGAGCCAATCAATTCCCGGGTAACACAACACGTATCCTGTTCAGACTTATAATTAGGTGCTAATGGCTGCGTGGCTCAACCCTGCTGAAACCCAAGAGTGGCTGCATGGCGGACAGTTTTCAGGAATCAGAAGAAAATTAGGAAGAAATAGCCTTTTTGCCGGCATGAGTCGGGACAGTAGACTTTGACCGGCGTGGATTTTCACAGACTAATGGCAGTTTTTAAGGGCTTAGAACTAAACGCTGGTGATGTGTGGATCAGGGTTCCGAATCCTGGAAGACAGCGCGGTCCAGTGCACCACGCCCAGTGAATCCGTAGTGTGCCGCATGCATTTTTTGAGTCACTGTATTGTTCAGCTTGAATGTAACTCACCCA
The DNA here is from genome assembly GCA_035609425.1 of Epinephelus awoara. Classification (NCBI taxonomy): domain Eukaryota; kingdom Metazoa; phylum Chordata; class Actinopteri; order Perciformes; family Serranidae; genus Epinephelus; species Epinephelus awoara. Next base: position 18,204,496 of record CM069317.1, on the reverse strand, counting down.
CTCTCTTTGTCGTGTGCCTCCTCTCAGAGATCAGCTCCATTAAACAGGCCAAGGAGCAGCAGGCGGCCGAGGCCCGGAGGCAGGCCACGCCCGTGGTGGGGGACATGAGGGTGCTGGCTGACGCCCTGCCGGAGCTCTCTCAGCTCATTGCCCCCGCCGTCACAGCCCCCACCGCTCGACGCAAGAGCAGGAAAAACAAAGTGTAAGTATCAAGGTGACCTCTGGAGCGGGCATCAAGTGTCGACATGACAGTTGTTGTCGATTTTCAAGTGTGGCTCTCCATAATTATCACATTTCTTCTGTCCTTGAAAGGTGTAAATTTGAACCAAGAGCAGCACATGCGGTGTGTCTGAGTTGAACAGCAGCAGTGATGGCGTCAGTATGAGCCCTCCTCTGCTGACTGTCATCACACTGTTAGAAGAACACGGTCAGGCGTTTAATCACCAAATAGAATCTGGGTTAAAAAAGTGAGAGATGGGGCGTCGGTGGCTTAGTGGTAGAGCAGGCGCCCCATGTACAAGGCTGTTGCTGCAGCGGCCCAGGTTCGACTCCAGCCTGCTGCATGACCTTCCCTCTCTCTCTCCCCCGTCACGCTTAAGTTGTCCTATCAATTAAAGGCTAAAACGCCGAAAAAATATCTTAAAAAAAAAAGTGCAAAGATACAGTTGATATGTTAAAAGATCCAAAAAATATGTTGTGGATTGAGGATTTCTCAAAAAAGGTACGTCAAATAAGCAATTAATGTTAAAAGGATCTTTAGGGGATACAATTTTAGGATGTTTATATGTATATTTCACGGATGCGTATCCGGAATTGGGATATTCCCAGGTCCAATCTTGTTCGGATATGAAGATATCCTACAATATGATCCGTTCAAGTGTCATCCTCCTTTGTAAGATTGGCTTCCTGTGACCTCATCCGTCCACTGAGTGAGAGCATACGGGTCGGCCAGCCTGGTCCCGTTGGCGGTCCCGGAAACCTGACATGGTGCGTTCGTAAATTCAGTCTGACTCTGCACTAAAATGAGAGCCCTGCTGGTCGAAGAAACGGAGCGTTATATCTCTATATGAATTAACAAACAGTTAGGTTAATCACACATTCACTCTGCTCGGCACTCTAGTCCTCCGTCTCCCCAGACAGAGTGCCTAGAGTGCGCTCTAGATAACGGAAAGGTACGTTCAGACAGCCCTCCGAATTTACGAATTGTCCAGTTTGAGAAAGTATTTCTGAACGCACCACTCGTATCATCTTCCTCGATTGTCAAAAACAAGCTAACAGAACTTGCTGGCAAGCACAGCTAATGTCTGTGGACAATTGTTTTGCCTCCAGCTAAGCCCCGCCCACCCCATGACATCATACTGTGAAGGTGTCCATCATGGTACCAGTTAGCAGCTAGCTAACCATAGCTAACTCATCAATACCTGGAGGTTGAATTCCCACTGAATGTCCGAATACTATGTTGCATGTAAACATGTCCTGTCTCCTCTCTGCAGGCCGGTGAAGAGACCTGAGCCAACAGATTTCAGTCAGATGAAACAGTCACAGAAACGCAAACTCCTGTACGCAGCTTTTCATATCATTTATTTTACATACATAAAGCTATCTTTACAAATCTGAGTGTTGTGTGTTTCGCCTTTATTGAAGGGAATCAGAGACCAGCAGGTTTAGCGACGCAGTAAAGACCCTCTCTGCCAAAATGAACCCTCTGGTTGATATCGGTGAGCAGCTGAGGAAGAGGATGAGGCAGGAAGAAGAGCAAGGCCCCAGCTAACAACAACAACAGCAGCAGCAGCGCAACTCTGTGACACTGAAGTGCTTCCACAAAGCCCAGTCAACACTTGATGCTGTCGGGAAAACTGGAACATCCTTGAGTTTGAAAAGAGGAAGAACTTCATGGACACGGACAATGGGTGGCACAGAGTGTAGTAAATGTCGACTGTAACGGATATCCTATCAGTTTTATTATCCATGTTTACTCTTCAGTAATAAATCACAGTTCGTTTACCAATCAGCTTGTATGAGTCTTTTCTATATGTCGGATTTTAAAAGTCTATTTATAGCGCCATTGTGTCGGCTACAACTCCAAACCTTTAGGAATCAGATGATCCATGCACGGACAAATGTGCCTTGTTTCTCTCAACACCTACACAATCATTCCTACTCTTCTATTTTCAGTATCGTCTCATTGTGCTGTATGGAGAATCACACTGTGTGACTCATCAGCAATAACCATAGCAACTCCACTGATCCATGGAGATGAACATCTTGTCAGGGCAACACTGAGCCACGAGCTGAATGGAAACAATGTCAAACTGTCATCAGTAAGCACATCAACATGTTATGGCGAGAGAAGCTCATTTCTGCCACTTAAAAAGATGCCGACATCAAACAAGTTCTCGGTTTGCTGCCTGCAACAGGTTATAGAAATGTCTCCCACAACTGGCACCCACAACAAGTGGACAACAGCTCTGGAGACAGACCATAGCCCCAGTAACAACTTTAGATTCAGCCAATTCCGAGGGTCTGACTCTGATCCAGGATTGCACTGGCTCCCTGCCAGCAAACTTTCTGTTGCTGCTGTTACACATGTTAAACCCACAGCTGCTGCTGGCCACCAGCTTCCTCTGGACCCCAGTGCTAGTGTACGCGCCGGTTAAATTCAAGTTGCTACAGCAGCTAAGTCCCTCCGTTGAGTACGCTGTTGCATGGCAACATACTATATTATGACGTTTTTTTCATGATTTTGGACGACATGCTATACTATGACTTTTTTCATGATTTTGGACGACATGCTATACTGTGACGTTTTTTCATGATTTTGGACGACATGCTATACTATGACGTTTTTTTCATGATTTTGGACGACATACTATACTATGACTTTTTTTCATGATTTTGGACGACATGCTATACTATGACTTTTTTCATGATTTTGGACGACATACTATACTGTGACGTTTTTTTCATGATTTTGGACGACATGCTATACTATGACTTTTTTTCATGATTTTGGACGACATGCTATACTATGACGTTTTTTTCATGATTTTGGACGACATGCTATACTATGACTTTTTTCATGATTTTGGACGACATGCTATACTATGACTTTTTTCATGATTTTGGACGAGACGACATGCTATACTATGATTTTTTTCATGATTTTGGACGACATGCTATACTGTGACGTTTTTTTCATGATTTTGGACGACATGCTATACTGTGACTTTTTTCATGATTTTGGACGACATGCTATACTGTGACTTTTTTCATGATTTTGGACGACATGCTATACTGTGACTTTTTTCATGATTTTGGACGACATACTATACTATGACTTTTTTCATGATTTTGGACGACATGCTATACTATGACTTTTTTCATGATTTTGGACGACATGCTATACTATGACTTTTTTCATGATTTTGGACGACATGCTATACTATGACTTTTTTCATGATTTTGGACGAGACGACATGCTATACTATGATTTTTTTCATGATTTTGGACGACATGCTATACTGTGACGTTTTTTTCATGATTTTGGACGACATACTATACTATGACTTTTTTCATGATTTTGGACGACATGCTATACTGTGACGTTTTTTTCATGATTTTGGACGACATACTATACTATGACTTTTTTCATGATTTTGGACGACATGCTATACTATGACTTTTTTCATGATTTTGGACGACATACTATACTATGACTTTTTTCATGATTTTGGACGACATGCTATACTATGACTTTTTTCATGATTTTGGACGACATGCTATACTATGATTTTTTTCATGATTTTGGACGACATGCTATACTGTGACGTTTTTTTCATGATTTTGGACGACATACTATACTATGACTTTTTTCATGATTTTGGACGACATGCTATACTATGACTTTTTTCATGATTTTGGACGACATACTATACTATGACTTTTTTCATGATTTTGGACGACATGCTATACTGTGACGTTTTTTTCATGATTTTGGACGACATACTATACTATGACTTTTTTCATGATTTTGGACGACATGCTATACTATGACTTTTTTCATGATTTTGGACGACATGCTATACTATGACTTTTTTCATGATTTTGGACGACATGCTATACTATGACTTTTTTTCATGATTTTGGACGAGACGACATGCTATACTATGATTTTTTTCATGATTTTGGACGACATACTATACTATGACTTTTTTCATGATTTTGGACGACATGCTATACTGTGACGTTTTTTTCATGATTTTGGACGACATACTATACTATGACTTTTTTCATGATTTTGGACGACATGCTATACTGTGACGTTTTTTTCATGATTTTGGACGACATACTATACTATGACTTTTTTCATGATTTTGGACGACATGCTATACTATGACTTTTTTCATGATTTTGGACGACATACTATACTATGACTTTTTTCATGATTTTGGACGACATGCTATACTGTGACGTTTTTTTCATGATTTTGGACGACATACTATACTATGACTTTTTTCATGATTTTGGACGACATACTATACTATGACTTTTTTCATGATTTTGGACGACATGCTATACTATGACTTTTTTCATGATTTTGGACGACATGCTATACTGTGACTTTTTTCATGATTTTGGACGACATACTATACTATGATTTTTTTCATGATTTTGGACGACATGCTATACTGTGACGTTTTTTTCATGATTTTGGACGACATACTATACTATGACTTTTTTCATGATTTTGGACGACATGCTATACTGTGACGTTTTTTTCATGATTTTGGACGACATACTATACTATGACTTTTTTCATGATTTTGGACGACATGCTATACTATGACTTTTTTCATGATTTTGGACGACATGCTATACTATGACTTTTTTCATGATTTTGGACGACATGCTATACTATGACTTTTTTCATGATTTTGGACGACATACTATACTATGACTTTTTTCATGATTTTGGACGACATGCTATACTATGACTTTTTTCATGATTTTGGACGACATGCTATACTATGACTTTTTTCATGATTTTGGACGACATACTATACTATGACTTCATGATTTTGGACGACATGCTATACTATGACTTTTTTCATGATTTTGGACGACATGCTATACTATGACTTTTTTCATGATTTTGGACGACATACTATACTATGACTTTTTTCATGATTTTGGACGACATGCTATACTATGACTTTTTTCATGATTTTGGACGACATGCTATACTATGACTTTTTTCATGATTTCGGACGACATGCTATACTATGACTTTTTTCATGATTTTGGACGACATGCTATACTATGATTTTTTTCATGATTTTGGACGACATGCTATACTGTGACGTTTTTTTCATGATTTTGGACGACATACTATACTATGACTTTTTTCATGATTTTGGACGACATGCTATACTGTGACGTTTTTTTCATGATTTTGGACGACATACTATACTATGACTTTTTTCATGATTTTGGACGACATGCTATACTATGACTTTTTTCATGATTTTGGACGACATGCTATACTATGACTTTTTTCATGATTTTGGACGACATACTATACTATGACTTTTTTCATGATTTTGGACGACATGCTATACTATGACTTTTTTCATGATTTTGGACGACATGCTATACTATGACTTTTTTCATGATTTTGGACGACATACTATACTATGACTTCATGATTTTGGACGACATGCTATACTATGACTTTTTTCATGATTTTGGACGACATACTATACTATGACTTTTTTCATGATTTCGGACGACATGCTATACTATGACTTTTTTCATGATTTTGGACGACATGCTATACTATGACTTTTTTCATGATTTTGGACGACATGCTATACTGTGACGTTATTGTAGCTAGCTTATATTAGCATACTTTCTAACGCAGACAAATTGCGAACTAGCTAATGTGGCAAAATATCTTGAGTGTATACGACACCCTCGGTAAACTGTGACCGTCATTTTATTGTTCTAAATGCCATACAAATACCGGCAAGCGTTAATAAATGTGGAGTACAAGTAGAAAGTGTTTGAGTACTTTGAAACAGTACTTGAGTAGTGTACTGTGATTGATCTCCTCTGCAGCATGCATGTAAGGAGATCTGTAAAAATGTGACTTGCCCTCTGTAAGCCTCGCTATGACTAGATTAGAGGTAAGAAAAACCTAATCAATACAAGGTTCAGAGCTGCTATTAGGATTCATTAAATATGGATGCTATGAGAAGAGCACAGTGTCAAATTAAAAGTAATCAGAGCTCATTGTTAGCAACCTTCAACATATACTAAATCTATGGAGCAGTGGATGTGTTCACCCCAGCCTGCCTTGTGTTCCAGACAGGTATGAACTTATTCTGAATTTCCTTTGACTGGAGTGTTAAATGACGTCATTTGGCTGTCCTGTCCAACATTCCTGGCCTGCTGATGGAGACTGACACTGTGGCTCAGCTGATACTCAGTGACAGCAGGATGACCTAAAGAAAAAACATGAGAGAGGAAGAAAAGGATTAAGGCACCAAGCTGCAACAAGTCTTTCCATCTGAACTCAGACCGTCTGACAAAGAATTAAAAGCATGAAGAAAGATCATAATCCAAGACAGCTGCAGGTAAACCTCATGACACCGAAAATCACGTATCAGTATGGCAGCTTTAAATGAATTCTGGAATTACGGATCGGAGTTTATGACGACATACCAGAGACATACCTAAGACATCATGATTTTGGACAACATATTATGAATTTTTTTCTGATTTTTTTAAGACATGCTATAAGATGACGTTTTTTCTTGATTTCTTGAATCTTGCTTTTTGTGATCTGGATATCGCTGGAGTTTTTTTTATTATATACTTTTTTATTATTATTATGATTATTACTTATCTTCAAGCGTCCGAGGTGGAACAGTATGCAACATCCACATCCAGGTCAGGCCGCCAGTGACGTGGACACCATGGTACTTGAAGCTATCCACCATCTACACTGAGGACGTGTTGACATGAAGGTCCCTGCTTCTTCCCAAAGTCAACTGTCAGCTCCTGACTTGGCAATAAAATATTTTTTTTATGTGTATTTTTATTGTTTCCGTGTTAATGTAGTCCAAACCAGATTACTGGTGAGGGTTAACTTTTTCTGGATGAGACTGGTCACAGGATGTGTAGCAGAAAAGTCTTACAAGATCTTTGTAAGTTGCATATTCAAATCCAAACACTGAACTCAATATGAATTGATGCTCAGTGAGTTTTCAATGCCTTCGTCCAACATAGAGACTTAAAATCTTCAACGAAGAGATCTCTTGTATCTCCAGTTCATTAGCTCAGTGGGACAAAAGACTGGTTTGAAGGTCAGAGGATCAGGGTTCATTTCTCAGGTGAACAGTCACTCTGTTTTGCAAGCTGATGTCTGAAGGAGAAAGTCAAAATGTCTCAGAAATAGACAAAGTATCTCTGGCCTGGTAGCTCAGACTGGAAGAGAACTGTATGGAAGTCCTTAGGTTTAATGTCCAGGGCAGGTGAATTTTAAAGTCTGCTGTCCAGAAGAGAGAGGGAAAGGCTCCGTGAAACACAACATGTGAGGCTGTTAAAGCACTGCTTGGGAATTATGAGATCTGAGGTTCGGTCTTGGATAAGGACAGGTAAATTTTAAAGTTCGCTGTCCAGAGGAGAGTGAAAGGGTCCATGAAGCACTGTTAAGAGTGAAATTGGATCGCTCACGCTGTTAAAGCACTGCTTGGGAATTCTGAGATTCGAGCTTCGATCCCTCTTCAAGGCAGCTGAATTTTAAAGTCTGCTGTCCAGGGGAGAGAATGAAAGGCTCCGTAAAAACACAATGGAAGTGTGAGGTGAAATAGCTCAGGCTGTTACAGCGCTGATGGTGTGATCTGAGATCAGAGGATTGATCCTTATCCAGGGCAGGTCAATTTATTATGTCCAACGCCCAAATAAAAAGGCTCAATGCGCCTGGAGAAAAGGTGATATGTGTAGCAGCAGGATAGCTCAGTGGGTAAGACTACTGGCCTTAGTGTGGGAGACTGGGGTTCAGATCTGCTCAGGTTCATGGTTTGATCCTTATCCAGGGCAGGTGAATTTATAAAGTCCAACGCCCAAATAAAAAGGATAAATGCGCCCGGAGAAAAGGTGATATGTGTAGCAGCAGGATAGCTCAGTGGATAAGACTACTGGCCTTAGAGCGGGAGACTGGAGTTCAAATCTGATGCTACCATATGCAAGTCATGGCACGGCATGGGGGAGCCAGGATGCCAGGGAAAGTGGGGATGTCGTCATCATCCCCACATTGACTACATGATTAATGCACAGTTCACTATAAAAAGTTTAACAGTAACAGTAACAGTAATCTATTACTATTACAGCAGGGCAGGAAAGGATGATGGCCTTGGCCTTGGGTGTGAAGGTAGCTAGGACTGGGGAAATAGGGAAGGTGGCTCAGACAGGATGATATGAGAGAGAGGTGGCTAGCACTGGGTTCTGACATACATTTAAATTATTATTATTATTGAAAGTTAAATGATGTTTCTTAAACATTTTACTTTATTATCTTTGTCTATTATAATCCTGAAAAGGAAAAGGAAAAGTCATAGCTACCTTCCTACCCATCTTGCTCTCCTATCATCCTGTCCTAGCCACCTTCCCTATTTCCCAAGGCCAAGGCAATCATCCTTTCCTGCCCTCCTGTTGCATTGCTATTCCTCCAATAGTTTATTAGTGTTAAACTTTTTATAGTGAACTGTGTACTCAATGTGGGGATGATGATGACATCCCCACTTTCCCTGGCGTCCTGGCTCCCCCATGCCGTGACATGACGTGCATATGGTAGCATCAGATGTGAACTCCAGTCCCCTGCACTAAGGCCAGTAGTCTTACCCACTGAGCTATCCTGCTGCTACACATATCACCTTTTCTCCGGGCGCATTTATCCTTTTTATTTGGGCGTTGGACTTTATAAATTGACCTGTCCTGGATAAGGATCAAACCATGAACCTGAGCAGATCTGAACCCCAGTCTACTGCACTGAGGTCAGTTGCCTTAACCACAGAGCTATCCTGCTGCTACACACATCTCTTTTTCTCCGGGCGCATTTAACATTTTTATTTGGGCATTGGACTTTATAAATTCACCTGCCCTGGATAAGGATCAATCCATGATCAAACTATGACGGATTTTTTTCCCCTGATTTTGGACAACATAGTATAGAATGACCTTTTCTTGTGATTTTGGACGACCTACTATACTATGACTTTTCATGATTTTCCAAGACATGCGAAATTATGATGTTTTTTCATGATTTTGGACGACATGCTATACTGTGACTTTTTTTCATGATTTTGGACGACATACTGTACTGTGACTTTTTTACGTGATTTCTGATGACATGCAGCAGAACCAGATATTGCCTCCATGTTACCTACATTACCCACAGTGCAGCTTCAATGCCGACACTGAGGTCGGAGATTGTGGTGTGTTATGTGAGCAGCAGCTGATGTATCCTGGAGGCTTTCGCTGCAGCAGAGACAAGCAGCAGGCTGGAGTATTGACTGACCTATGCAACACAAATTCTTTCACATCCCAACACAAATCTTAAAGAGGCAGGTGATTTTGCCATTATAGCAGGTGGGAATGGGTGGCCAAAAAATAAACTGCAGGTCCTGAGTACAACAAAATTTTGAGCATTGCTCCTGATCACTGCATTTTAAGTGTGTCTCTGTGTGCCTGTCATTTGTGGTGAGAGCATGAGAGCTTGCAGGCTCACTGGCCAATCACAACCAAGTTCGTTAAACTTGTGCTTACTGTACATCATAGCCACATCAATACATGGGACACGGGTGTGGCGCGATACATGAGCCACATCAGCATTAAAATAAATCAATCAAGCTGATGCATCCTGTTGTTGAAACGGTGCAGTTTATTAATTGAGTACCAGTTAATATAGTTTTTATGCTTCCAAACCCTCCATAACCAACTGCATTATCACTTGCAAAATTCAATACATACACAGTGAAGCTGTCAGCAACCACACTCTGCAGAGACGGAGTCTGTGCAGCAGGTAGAGAACCATGTGACACACCACTTCCATGCCCTTTGTATTTCAGCTGGAAGCCTACTCAGTTGTTACTGTTGTGGCTGTAAAAACGTGGATACATTTTTTTGGAGCATCACAAGCCCCGCATCAGAATTTGATCAATGTGGTATTTAAATCTAATCATGTATTTTTGTTGCTTAAACCCAAAGAAGTAAACCTAAAAACAAATTTTTTTACATACGTTCTTCATTTCGAAAAGAGACTGCCAAGCTGCACAAGTTTATTTTTGAAAAGAGACAAAAGCATCAGCCTGCCCTAAGCGTCTGAAAGTGACACTGGAGGGCAACCTAGACAGGCCGCTCATACAAATTTTCCGTATGTTGTCCTATGACACATATTTCGGACTGGAAAAATCAACATGATTAACAATGAAAGGAGTAGAGGAAATCTATAGAGAAGAAATATGACTGCGTTCTGTGATGTGATTCAGGATGTCAGTGTTTGCAATCTTGTGCTACAGATTCAGAATAAATACATCAACCAATTATCCAGCGAACAGTGAGTTTCAAGAGAAAACATTGGGCCTGTGGATCTCTCTTTTGGATTCTGTCTCTGCTCTGAGCTGCACGGAGCTGCTGTTCATGCAACAGCCTCCTATTTGTTATTCATATTTGTTTCAAACAACATATCTGTGGGTTTGCACATCTCCCTCACAGTGGTGCCAGTGGTAATCGGAGCACTCGGGGCTGCGACCCACAAACTGGGAGAGTGGCTCTAGCAGATTCCAGGTACAACATCTGCAGTCTCAGTCCAGAAGAGTGCCGTCCTAGGAGCAGCTAAGATACTGCGCAGAACCCTCAAACTCCCAGCTTGAGGAAAACACACCACCCACATGTCAGTTTTTATGCGTTACATGAATTTCCTTGCTTATATTTCCCTTTCTTCAAAGACGTGAGCTGATAAGGGGAAGCAGAGATGAAGTGAAAGAGCACCTCTGTGTGTTTGATCCTCTGGTGTGTACATTTCTCGTGGCTCTGGAGTCTTCTCATCGTCTGACTCGAGATCAGATCTGCTCCCCTCCAGCTTACTCACATATACCTCACCCTGACTCATTCATAGCTGCCGCGGGATGCCGGCTCTCCTGGGAACAAAACAAACAATGATTTGACCTTCTTTGTTATCTTCACTCAGTGTTTTCTAGATCAACACCTGCCTGGTGAATAATAGAGCATTTCTGAGTGCTGCTGTTGATTAAGCAGACAAAACTTTGCTGCAGGGCTTTCTCTTGCCTGGCTGCATCTTTTAAACATACAGTCACTGAGTCACAGTGCATGAGCATTAATCTGAGCACGTCAGAAAACAGGAAGGTCCCACAGCAAACTAAACTCACTCGCATCAACCAAAGCGGTTTTGTAAGACCCAGACAGGTTTCAGACAGGATGAGAAAAGTGATTCACATATCCCACAGCTGGACGCACTGAATGGTCGTCTTTTCAAACCTTTGAACAAATTTGGGTTTGGTCCATTAATTACAAACAGCATAGTCTCTGAACCATTCCAAATTCGAGGAGGGATGCCTCAAGGCTGTCTTCTGAGCCCTTTGCTCTTTGTTTTGTCATTCAAAACTCTGGTCACAGCATCAGAGGAATTTCAGCCCCATTAACAGAAATGAAAATACGTTTTTTGGCAGATGATATTTTGTTGTTGTTATCCGACAACCCTTAAATATATTCTTGAGACTGTGAAGGAATTCAGAGCCATTTTGGGATATGAGATTAATTGGGATAAGTCAGAGGTTTTCCTGTACTGAGCAGGAAGCTTTAAGCACAGTGAAAGGAAAGGTCTCATTGCAGGGGCCACAGTAAGGCCCCTATTTAAGGAAAACACCAATAACCCCTTGATTCAGTCAGTAAATGTGTCTTGACAGCAGTTTTCTCAGGGTCAAATGGAGAAAAGTGAAGCAGCTGCTCAATGAATGTCATATTGACGTATTGATCAGGAACCATCCTGACTGCCTGAACATGTGCTTAAGGTATTCTGTCTTCAGGAAGAATAGTTAAGCCCAGATCAAGTAAATGATTGGCAACAAGACAAGTTGAGACAGGCAAAAACTTGCAATGCGCTATTTTGCAACGTCATAAAAACCTGCCGGTTCACATCAATGCAAAAAGATAAGATGGTGTATCATCGCTATGCAACAACTCTCTGTACTTTCATTCTGATTTGCAGCATTTCAGACTTATTTTGTGGCTGAATATAATTTGTAGCCTCTTAAAATATGAATGAGGATAGTGATAGTGAGATACTGGCCACAGCTGCATTTGTAGTAGTGATGTAACGGTAAAAACAGAAACAAAACGAGCATCAGATGGACTGTATTCATAACAAACAGGCCACAACAATATAACTAAACCAGCGTCAATTAATCAGTCAATCTTGACTTGTATTTGAAAACCTGCATTGGCAATAAACCTGATTCTGATCAACAGATGTCTTTAGAAAATCTGTGTTTGCGTTCTCACCCACAGTCAGACATGAAGATTGATGTCAGCTCCTTCCAGCTGGATGATTTCCAGCTGATGGTGCAAGGTCATCAGCGATACGCTCTTTCAGTGTCTCTGATGTGCCAAAAATAATCGGCGTGGGCTTGACTGCACTGCAACGCCTACATCTGTAGAGGAAAATGTAAAAGTTTCCTTAACTAACTTTGAACATGAAATGAATCTAAGCATGAAAGTTGCGCTGGCAGAGAAAGATTCCCGTCTTCCTCAGGACCTTCCTCTCACTGCAAAGGCAAGCTGTGACTTCAGCTTTAAATTTCAGCAAGCTGTATGGACCTTTCCTCTGGATGCCGCAGTCCATGAATTGGCTGGGACAAACCAATGTTGCCACTTGCCCCTGTATCTGACAAGACGTTTTTAGGGTTTGTTGGACAGGAAATGATGTTTTCAGACCCTTTTTGTGGCGCAAAATGGCAAAGCTTTGAAAAAGTCTACAAAAAAGGGTTTCAATCCGGCTTTCTGACAGTCGTGACAAATTAAAGAAGGGCAGCACGGTACCATATATTATGACTGCAACAGTTTGACGACAGGTTGTCTGATAGACATCGTAGCAAAATTTGGTTGGTTCAATTGGAAGAGCGAAGGCCTGTAATGCAAAGATACCCAGCATGCTTTGCCCAGGGTCCACTTTTGCAAAATGAGAGAGTCCCTTGCAGCAGCCCTGCACGGGTCAGGTGTAGGCAGGGACGTTTCCAGGAGTTGAGGACTTTTGGGGCTTCGTCCAGGGCCTTGTTCGGAGGGTCCAGAGGAACCTCCCCACACACTTTTTATTTTGTCTTGTAAACAGGCTCTATTTTGATGTGTTTTTTAATGCACTCTCGCACCTTGGTTCTGGCATTCATGTGGACACCAGCTGACATGTTCCACCCACTCAAACACCGTTGCAGACCAAGTACCCCCCCCCCATGGCAACGGCGCTGGTCAATAAAGGACTTTATTCTTTATTCCTTAAAGAAAATTTCCATGACTGCAAAACTCCTCTGATTTCACTGAGTGGAGCTCATAAAGATTTATGAGGTAGTGAAAAAAATAGTTTTACCTTTCCTTTTCCGGCTTTCATATGTTAATCCATACTAGTAAAACGCACAGCTGTTCTAAACAAAACCACCAAACTACACACTCAAAAGAAGTGAAAGGGTCTCAGGGTGTCATCGAACGTCACGAGGCATGTGCAGCTCTTATTTATAGTTATACAGTCTGCTGTAACCAAAGCCCTCAGTGTTCTGTCATGTTTATGTGGAACGTCTGAGCTATTAAATTCTAATGAGTTTCCTTAAAGCCTAAATGTATAGTTTCAGAGGAGGGAGGAATGTTAATAAGTGCAAGGAAATCCAGATGTCGAGAGAAACACCATTTCAGACCAAGTAGACCCTCCATTGGCAACATCATTCCCTGATGTAAGTGCGCCCCCCAGGCAGGACTTGAACATCCAGTGGGCATGCCGGTACCTTACCTCACAACCCACAGGACTAAAAGGATCCGTCGACAACGCCCTGGTGCCAGACACCACAGGACACCCCCAGAGATCCTGTCTCCATGCCACGATCGGACTTGGCTCTGACCCATCGAGGCGTGATCAGATTGCGATCTGGGGAATTTGAAAGCTAGATCAAAACCTAAGGCTCTTTGTCGTGTTCCTTAAGCCATTCCTGAGCGATGTTTGCATGGGTGGGGCATGGTGCACTGGGGGGATATTGGGATTGGGCCTTGGTCTGCATCGGTGTTTGAGTGGGTAGAACATGTCAGGTGGTATCCACATGGATGCCGGATCCAAATATTTCCCTGCAGAACAATGCATCGCAATGAAACGACTAATGTTATTCACATTCTCATCAGTCAGAATATTACGTTAGTCAAGATCATTTCTAACACAGAATATCAGTGAACAGATTAACAGAAGAACCTTTCACCAGATGTCTTTGGTGCCTGGACACCAGAGAGAAATAACCTGTAAGAAAGGGACACCTGAGCAGCAGCAAGATCAGTCACCCCATAGAGTCCAGACACTGGTGTGGTGGTGGTGGCTGATGACACTGAGGCTGATGAGGCCGATGAATCCGTAAAGACGAGTTGGTGATGGGGAGGTTTCTGGCGCAGAACCATATTTAAACTGAGGAGCAGTAAGACGATAGGCTTTCCTTTGTTCTCTTTGTGTTGCCACGCTGGTGTGAAGTCACTTCCTGGAAAAGCAAAGGCTCCTAAATACTGTGGCCATCTCATCAGACCGTACCATCTCCTGCCATGTCAGAGGGGGGATTTGTGTAGGTAGTTTTTCCTTTGTATTAGCTCTGGTTAGACGTCCATTTTGTTTTCCCCTTCTGTGTTAGAAGGTTTGGCCTAATGTTTCATTTGTATAATTCTATTCTTGGTTTGTTTTGTTTTGGGTATTTTGGGGGGTAAATAAAACCCTATTTTCTCAACCAAAACCTGTTTTTCTCATTCTCATACATTCTGAATCACCGCTGAAAAGTCCCATTATAAATGTGACTGCTCGCTTTATTCTTTTATCCAGCAGCTGTAGATGTCTCAGATGTATTTTAATTTTCATGTGCGTCCTATCTGGAGGGCCGGCCCACCTGGGTGACCCCTTGACCCTCAGACTTATTGCTGAGCTCACACGTCAGCAGATGATTGTTCATGAAAACTGAACAAAATCACTGATGAAGATCATGTAATGTGGCTGAAAGCACCAGTAAAAGGGGGTAGAATTTTAAAATATTAGACATATTCTGTCAATTTATCTTCTCATGTTTCCTATCTGGAGATATTTCTATACATGGAGCCTTTTAGTAGTGATGCTCTGACAGCCTGGTGTTACACATGGCGTATAAAAACATTTTTTCCCGTCAATGTATAGGCACAGTGTCCAATCAGTGTGTGTGCTGGTGCGTAATGCGCCATGTGGCCTCATTTCTCTGCGCCCACCTCTTTCCTCCCGTCCAATAAGAGCAGGCAGCCTTTGGAGCAGCCAGGAAAGACCTTGCCTGAGTGATATTTCCCAGTGATTCCGTGTGATTTTTATTTTTTTTGCATTCCTCTCCCTCCTCCATCACGCTGTGGAGCTTCACTCCACCACTACGGTGTTCTCCCGAGCGCTGTGGAGTTGGACCTGCAGCATCACCCGCATCATCATCACAGTCGGTTGGCTTTAGCAGAGACCATTTGACTGAACACACAGAAGCGCACCGTAAGTACCCGTTAATGGGTCGCTTTCATATTTTCCTTGCTTGACTTCACACATGTACAGCGACGGTTTTCGCCGAGTCAAAACTCCATTATAAAATCTCTCAATTCAAGCTTTATTGTAGCAACGCTCTAATGTTGAAGACTCATGAAACACAACACGGTCAATTTAAGACACATAAAGCACAGTGATTAATTCGGCGTGGGTATACGGTGAAAATAAGCAGTATTGAATATGATATTACAACTTGAGTAACGCGCTGACGCCGCTCAGCACCGCGCAGCCTGGTGAATCTGCCAAACCAAAACAGGTGATACAGCAAAGCACTTGTCGGCTGCTATTATCCCTACTGCTGCAATGTGATTTATATGTACGCCGAATTCAAGAGCTCCATCCGCTTGAATAAAACAGCCTATTGATTTCATTAAAGTCACTCACGATTTAGCAGAAAATCAGGTTTTACTTAAATTACGGTTTATCCGATGAAGTTTGGCGCGTCTTTCTCAGCGTGAGGGGGACGCACAGCGAGCACGACTCCTAAAATATCTGCTGTACATCGCAATATTTGAGAAATGGTAAATTATTTAATATTTCTAGAATTGGCATTTTATCATCAAGGTTGCTGTATCACACCAAAGGCCACCTAAATGATTCAGTCGAGATAAAACCAGCTGATCTGGAGCTTATTCTCTCTTGTATCACACTGAACTCTGTGGAAACCTCAACATTTCATCTTGACAGAAACATTAAGAGCATTTAAAAGAAATGAAACAGTCTGGACCAAGGTCAGGTCACCAGACAGAGCCCTAAACAGCTGAGAGAAATAGGTGTGTGTTGGATAAAAAGAGGACGACTCTAAAAAGTTGTATTTTTACAGAAACAAATCCTGCGTCCCCAGTGGCAGTGGCCCCCCAGCAGGATAATGCACCATGCCACACACTGCTCAGGAACGGCCCAAGGATTGTAACAAAGACCTCAAAGTGTCAACCTGGCCTCCAAATTCCCCAGATCCCAATCTGAATGAGCATCTGTGGCATGTGCCATTAACCCACCTCACAACCCACTGGACTAAAGGATCTGCCGCCAACGCACTGGTGCCAGACACCGCAGGACACTCCCAGAGATCCTGTGTCAAGGGTTCAGGTCCGATCCAAGGAGGCCCCACCTCTTGGCACATCACAAGAATCCTTGAGCAGATTGGGACCTGGGAAATTTAGACGCCAGGTCGACACCTTGAGCTTTTTGTCGCGCTCCACGGGCCATTTCTAAACAGTTTGTTAATCAATATAAAAGCACTGTTCAAGTTGTAAATTCACAACTCGCATCTTTAAGAACGGCTGTGTTAAACATCCATTTCCTCGGAAACACACATTAATTATGCACAACACATTAAAAGACTATTCTCATATGAAGACGGATCATCCTGCGTTATTCCCTGGTGAGGAAAAAATGCCGTCGGCTGCAGCAGAACGCCTATTTGGCAAATTCATTTGTGCTGCGATTACTTCTGGCCTCTGCGTGGCTTGGCTCAACTCGCTGTAGGCTTTTTTTTTTTGCTCTTGTCTTCAACTTAGCCTACATGCACAGAAATAGAACTGGAAAGGCGGATGGCAGAATGCATGTTCGCTCCCATGCATGTGTGTTCAAAGTCGGTGACTCAATCAGTGGGCATGTTTCGCAGAACTGGACTTGTTCTGTTGCATCTAGTCTCCTGCACTCAGACATGAATTCAGGTTATGACAGTGCGCCGTGCCACACCGCAATGACTGCTCAGGGACGGCCCGAGGAACGTGACAAAGAGCTCAAGGCGTCAACCTGGCCTCCAGATTCCCCTGATCCCCTTCTGATCAAACATCTGTGGGGCGTCAACATGCGTATCCGGCACTGGGTTGATCAAAGATTGAGAAACTGCATCTCGTGTAGTTAGATGAGTGTGGAATCCAAAGTGATTTAAATGTGCCCATGCACTCCCAGACATCAGACCTGCTTCGTCACTGTGTGGTGTCTTGGACTAAGTCCCGGGCCAAGCGGCGGGCTGCTGTGAAGGTCCACTTGCGGGGTATTAGCAGGGCAGGCTGGGTGGTCGGACCATTTTGCAGACTGCTGAATCCTCTTTTAGACAGTTTACGTGCCTCCGGATTAACCCCGTGTCTGACATGACTCAGTGAGGTCTGATTCATGAGTGCATGGACTGAAAAGGCACTGACTACAGATCATGGATTGTCTGCTGTGTTATAATCCGAGCATCTTTGTAGTTTGTTGTGGTCAGCTGGTCCTGCTGCACGTTAGGGCTGCAACTAACGATTATTTTCACTGTCGACTAATCTGTCGATTATTTCTTCGATTAGTCGACGAATCGTTTTATCGTAAAATGTGTTAAAATGTTGAAAAATGTCAGTCTGTCTCTCCCAAACCCCAAAATTATATCATCTAATGTTTTGTTTCGTACTCACGCCAAAGGATTTTAGTTCACTGTCATGGGAGAGTGTGTAAAGCTGCCAATATTTGAACGTAAAAGGTTCAATTAGAGTTAAATTTCTCCAGTCACCTCGAGGCGTCCTGTTCTACATATCTACCAAGTTTAGTAAAAATTGTAATGCACTGTAGGAAGCCAAAAAATTCGACGGACGATAGATGCTACAGAGGGGTCGACTGGGGGGATGGGTAGCCTGAACGAAGGTTAGACGTTGGTGGCGAGCGTTCGCTGTAAGAGCAGAAACCTTTTTGCAAGCGTGGGTTAACGTTGGAATGTAGGTAACGGTTCACTAGATTAATGGAAAGTTTGTTCGGGATAAGTAGTTATGGGTAGAAAATTAAATCAACACTGGGTGTGCTAAGGACGAGGTCGTTAAGGACAGCTTTCTGTGAGGCCGTCTGGTCTCTGATGTCCAGTTTGGATTGTGACTAAGACAGGGTCTCAGGCTGTAGGTCCGAACGTGCCACACATCAGCACATCAGGATATGCCACTGTTTCTTTAGTCCCCTGCTTTTGTTCCCTGTCTGTAATCCTTGACCGAGCTGTTTCTTTTTCCCGCTTTTTGAACCTGACACATTGTGAGAGCACAGTGTTGAGGTGCTCAGGGTTGTACAAGCACTCTCCTGTTATCTTAATGACAGCCTTGTCCCGGGGCGACGGCAAGACAAAGAGGAAGTGCCTTTATCTCATGGAGAGGCGAGAGCCTTGACGGACGACAAGAGGCTACATGCCGGCCACATCTGTCTGCGATCCTGAGGGGGGTTCATGATCACAGCGGCGCAAGGTGACCGTCCTCACGGCACTGCGAGGTCGACAAATGCTGAAAGAACGTGTGGTGGTCGGAATGACGAAAAGTGTTTGTATTTATTCAACGCTGACAGAATGACAGATGGCTTCAAAAAACAGGCTTAAGATCACACCGGCAGAGGTGGGAATGTGCTGTGTGGTTTGGAAATATGTTAAGCCCATGTGGTCGGATGCATCGGCAGCGGGTGAGATGTCGGGAGCTGTTGGTTTTGGAGCGTGTGTGTGTCATAGTTCAGTTTGTGGGATTATTTTAAGATAGAGATCTGACAGAGATCTGTACGTTAATCTCACAGGAAGGTAGAGCTCAGTCTAGTATAAACAACCACAGGTAGGAAAAAAACTCCCTCAGCATCCTTCAGCCTGAGACAACACTTGGATCTATATCTGTAAATCTATCAGACTCCTCTCCGTCTCTGCGTCTTCGCCGTTTGTGTCGATACTAGTTTTGCTGCCTCAGTTCCACAGACGCTGATGTGAGTATTCCCAGAATCCTTCCTTGACTCAGCGCTATCTCTTTTCTCCCCCTATTTTGTCCCTCCTCGCTTTCTTCACGCGGGATGTCGCCCCCCGTGTCGCTCCATGTCACGCTGCCGCCGAGCTCGCTTTAATATTTCATATGTCACCACTTTGATGAAGCAGAAGTCATTAACGGGACTCTCCTGGCTATTGGTGCTTCAACGTCTGGCTGCTGAATCATTTATTGTTCACCTGCTCTGTGATGCGTTCAAGCCAGGCTCACCGCACACACACTACCCAAGTTATGGATGTGTGTGTGTGTGTGTGTAAAAACCCCTGTGAAGAATGCAGCAGATGTAGTGACAGCGCTGTGTTCATGATGTGTGTTGAGATATTGGAAGTGTTAATGATTTCAGTACCAGCTGAGTGCTACCTGCAGCTACACACTGTGAGTCACTGTTAGAGTGTAAACACCTGTGATCATGAGGCTCCTGACGCTCAGCACTGACTGTGAACTGTGTTGCTGACTCCACATACAGAACATTCGACCAAACTTTTCATGGCTCCACACCGGCTATAGCCGTAGCTGGAGGTATTATGTTTTTTGGGTGGTCCGTCCGTCCTGTTCTCATCAAGGCGATGTCTCAAATTTGGCACAAACGTCCACGTGGACTCAGCGATGAACTGATTAGATTGTGGTGCTCATAGGTACGGGTGTTCCTGGCGACTAATTTTCCTGTCGACTAAACAACATTTTTAATTGTGTATGAAATGTTATATAGGGTGTATAAACATTAGAGGGAAGAGGAAAGGAAGGTGGGCCTAAAAACAAAATAAATGAATAAAAATAAATAAATAAATGCTTTATTATTAGTGTTTAGCACGGGGGAGGGCGACAGGAGGTCGGCCACTTCCAGAGTGGAGGGGGGGGGGGGGGGGGGGATAATAATTAAAAAATAAAAATAAATTGATTAATGGATGGATGGATGGATGGATGAGATGAATTAGAAAGATCTCTCTGACTTTTATTTAATTTTTCTCATGTTTTATTTTCAGTCAAGCGAAAACTAATAAAAAATAAGATAATAACTAAATGAATGAATGAATGAATAAATATATAAAATGAAATAGAAAGATTCCTCTCTCTTTGACTTTTATTTATTTATTGTACATTCAGTGTTCGGTCTCCCTGAGATGGGAGAGGGACAACAAAAGAACTAACGACAAAGGTTTTTGAAAAGCTAGCCTATAACAGATTACTGAGCTATCTTGACAAGAATGAAATATTATACAAACATCAGTATGGTTTTAGGAAATCCCACTATACCTACATGGCTATTACCCATCTTACTAATGGATTACACAGAGCCAGTGATAACTAGATTTGTCAAAAGCATTTGACACCGTAGATCACTTTATTTTGTTACAAAAAATGAAATATTTGGGACTGGATGAGCAGGCATTGTTGTGGTTTACCAGTTACTTAGAGCACTGAAAACAATTTGTTGCTTTTAAAGGAGTGAACGCTCCCCCTCTTGCTATAAAATGTGGTGTTCCCCAGGGATCAATCCTCGGGCCATTGTTATTTCTTATTTATATCAATGATTTGTCCAATGTATCAGATCATCTATCCAAAATTTTATTTGCTGACGATACTTGTCTTATTCCCACAGAAATACTAATGTAATTATGAAAGTTGTCAATGAAGAGTTAGACAAAATCTCCAAATGATTCAAAATCAATAAATTGTCACTAAACATTGAGAAAACAAATTTTATTCTGTTTAGTTACAATCACAAGAAGCTCAGCAAGAATATAACAGTGTTGATTGATAATGTTTCAATAGCTAATGTTGAATCAACTCGTTTTCTTGGTGTACTAATTGATAAAAAAACTATCCTGGAAGCCTCACATTTCATTCATTTCATGTAAAATTGCAAAAAATATTGGAATAATTGGAAAAATTTGTTATCTTTTAAACACAAAAGTTTCCCTCAACCTTTATTATTCTATTATTTATCCCTGTATTAGTTACTGCAACATTGCCTGGGCCAGTACTCACCAGACAAAACTGCAACCAATTTTTAGGTTACAAAAACGAGCTATGAGAATTGTTGCCCTTTCAGCTCCAAGAAGTCATTCGTTACCTTTGTTTCGTAAATTTGGCATCCTCAAGATTTAAGGTCCAAATTACTCAATTTGTATATGGTTCTTTAAATAAAACACTTCCTACTTTCTTTCACAATTTCTTTTCGCCAAACAATCAATTTCACAATCATTTAACCCGAAAAGCACCCAAGCTCCCAATTTAAGATCTCTCACAGAGGTTCCATGTTATGGAATTCTCTTCCTCCCCACTTTGTTAAAGTTTCTTATGAATCATTTAAAAAATCTGTGAAACATTTCTTGCTATATCAATAACAACGACCTGATCTCTGTATCTGTGTGTGCGGGTGTGTGTGAGTGTGTGTGAGGGTGTGGGTGTGAGTGTGATATCATGCCTTTATGCACATGACAATGTCTAATTTAATGTTTATTTAGGGAAGTCCTCTTGTCAAGTCCCTTGAGGGTTTTTTGGACCTCCTTGCATGTTCCCCGTTGTTCTTTTTTTTTTTTTTTTTTTTTTCTTTCCTAAAAAATAAGTTCTTACATCACGGACTGTAATAATTAATTTAATCGATTGACTGATAGGTTGTAACACACCGTGGCACTAAGAGCCCGGTGCGATCTGATCTCACGCTGCAGGAGCTGCTGGTTACATATTTAGAGACGACCCCATCTGCATCGTCGTCTGTCCACGTGAGCTCGTCAGACATCAAGCGACGACTCCCTGATTCGCCCTTGATCCTCTGCCGGCTCCACTCCTTAAACACACTGTGATAGAAGCCGCAGCCTGGAGGTAGATTTGAAAGGGCTGCAGATCGTGAGTGCAGCGAGGAAGGTCAGGTCAGGACACTGACTTACGAGCCGCTTACACAACCACTGCAGAGTGAATCCACTTTTTTTTGGGGTGTAACCAACAAACAAGTGCAGTTGTGAGGAGTCTTGATGTGGTGATGCTCTGAGAGCTCTGTGTCACTGATGACTCACTGACAGTCTGAGGATCTACTCTCATGAAGTCAGACGTGTTGATTCATTGTTTCGGAGCTTTTCTTTCACTGTTTAAAGGCATGAAATACCATGAATCAGCACTGTTTCCTGACTCGTCACAAGCAGCTTCTTCTGTGTTGGAGTCTCGACCGAAGCCGAAACAGCGGCGCTCACCGTGTCAGTGTAACCTCAGCTTCGAGAAGCGATAACAAATTCGATTTGGACTCACAACATGGAATCTAAAATCTAATAATCTGTTCTATCTTTACGGAGCAATGTCAGGCAGAATCACATCACAGCAGATGATGCTCCAGTAAAGGTTATTTTCGGGGGGTGGCGGGTGGTGTGTGCAGTTGTGTCAGTGCATCAGATGCGGGCCAGCAGGGGCCACGCTGTGACAGGACCCCTGGGTGCCATTACTGCGGCGAGACAAGGTGACTTTCTTGGCGCTGTAGAGTGGAACAGAGGACTCTTTGTTACAGCTGGGAAAATAACACAAATCAGCATTTTGTGGCACAATGCATGTATGAAATGTGTCGCATTGTTGGTGTCACCGTCTGAGACAAAAATATATTTAAAAAACAACCTTAAAATCTTGACTCTTCATACCCGCTGCTGTGTCTCACACCTCCAGCTTGTGACTGTCAGTGTCTGACCTCAAGCCAGCCAGACGAGCAGACACGCCGAGCCTTCGTCCCTTATCCTCCTCGTCATCTGCTGGCAGATGACATGACCGGCGGACACACGGAGCAGACAGGCGAGGGGGCCACGGATCACATCCACTCTGCGTGCTGTGGAGAGGAGGGAGAGCAAGACGGCTCGATAAGCAGAACATTATGATGTCACAGTGAGCTTGACCTTTGACCTTTTGGATCCAAAATGCCATCATGTCAGCATTATATCCTATTTGACATTTGTGTGAAATTTGGTCGTGATAAGCGTAAGAATTCTTGAGTTACTTTTCGGAAACGTTTCGTGACGACGTCAATTTATCCTTCAATCCAAGTGAACGTTTGCACCGAAAGTCCCTCAAGGCGTTCGTGAGATACCACCTTGACCTTTGACCTATGACCACCAAAATCTAATCAGTTCATCGTCTCGTCCAAGTGGACGTTTGTGCAAAATTTGAGGTGTCTTTCACAGCAGCAGCCTGCAGGCCTAATGGAATGTAGTGAGGTTTGTACAATAATTTTGAAAGCATCCTTAATGGAAATGCGGTTTAATTACGACTCTGCCATTTCTCCTTTATCCGCTCCCTCACTCCTCCCACCGCAGCCTGTGCCACTCAGCGCTGACCATCACACAGATCTACATTTACTTGACAGGCTGCTATGTTGCAAAGATCACTGCGATTTTTTTCCACTTACGCCCAGCATTTGGGACCTAACTAGGCAAACTGACCTGCTGACGCCGACTGGCTGTGTTGAGATGTGTTAATAGTGATGTCATTTGACAGCAGTGAGAAACACTGTTGTTACTTGGCTGGCTGTCACCAGTGAAGGCAGGTCAGGGAGGCACGGCTGCTGCTCTGCAGGGAAGAATTTTGGACCAATTTTAATGCATTTTAGTGCAGGGATGCTGTTTTAAACATTATTATTACTTTTGATATAATTATTAAATACGTTTGAGCGTGATTCAACATGCTGAATCAGCTCTGCCGACGAGCGCCAACGATGTGGGACACACTGCAAAAGAATTGAGGGGCAGATGCTCACCAACAGCTGACCGTCCGCGCCCTTATCGTCCCCTGAGCCCCTTGTACTTTAACTTTACATGTGCCCATGCGTATGCTGCAGTGTGGCGTCGCCGTTTGTGTGTCAGCAAAGCGTCCCCTCGGCCCAGCTGCTTCCATCAAGACGGACATTTTTCGAAACAGTAAGAGACAGCCAATCGAACGGCCCCGCGTGCCGGTGTAATTCAACAACACTCTGGGGACTCATTCAGCAGAGTGCCTGCACAGATAAAAGCTCCCGACATGAAGGGAAAAAAGACACGGAGAGAGGGGCTTGATAGCGATACCTTTATTCTGAAGGATACCTCACACACTTAGAGCAAGTCACAAGAATAAAATCAATTAGGAGAGTTTCAAGAGACCCAAGGACGCTTTACAACAGCAAAAATAACAATCCAGGGTGAACAGGTGTCTTTTCAGTGCAGATTTAAAAATGTCCAATGTTGGCGCCTGGTGAATCTCCATGGGGAGAGAGTTCCAGAGGGTTGGGGCTGCCACGCTGAAGGATCTATCCCCGAATGTTCGCCTACTGGTGTGAGGGACGTCGAGGAGACCCAAGTCAGCAGACCGCAGGTTCCGTGAGGGGGTGTAATCAGTGAGGAGGCAGGGTGAGGGTTTCAGTGTCTGAGAGTGAAGGCCGGAGTCTGGAGATGTTTTTGAGGTGGAAGAAGGCAGATTTAACAACAGATTTTATGTGGGATTCGTAGGAGAGGGTGGAGTCCAGGATGACACCCAAGTTGCGAACCTCAGGGGATGGGGAGATGGAGCAGCCATCCACATGGAGGATAAAATCCCTGTGGGAGCCACAACCAAGAGCTCAGTTTTCTTGCTGTTGAGTTTGAGTAGGTTGGTGGTCATCCAGATTTTTATTGCAAGTAGGCAGTTGACTAGTGACTGAGGAGGGAGCGGGGTGGATGCTGTAGAGCTGAGACATAGTTGAGTATCGTCAGCGTAACAGTGAAAATTCAGACCATGTTTACGAATGATCTGACCCAGGGGGAGCATGTAAATGGTGAAGAGGAGGGGACCAAGCACAGAACCCTGAGGCACGCCATGGTTTACTGGGGCTGGGTGGGAACAGGGGCCATTGATGGAGACAAACTGTTGCCGGTTGGATATGTATGAGTGGAACCAGGAGAGAGGAGGATGGAGTTGGTTTTGTAGTTTTAAATGAAGTAAGTAAGGACATTTTATTCACGTAGCTGAAAAAAAGTGAGCATACCTGAAATGTCTTCACGGCCCTCCTGCAGCACCAACCACTGATAATGTTCTTTGAATACTGACATCATCGTCGTCGCCATCACGTGTGAGGAACACTGCAGACTCTTGGGACTGCCAGCGGTGACTTTGACTTGTAGTCTTGTTTTCGGCTGTGTGGGCACCCACAGGTGCTCAAACCTGACAAATAAGCAGCGGCAACACGAGCGCTGGGACGAGATCAGATGAGCTCTTCTCAGGTAAAAATAGCACAGCTGACGACTTTATCTCGGATGGTGCAGAATTCAGAGGAAGGAGGGAAACTCAAGGTGAAAATGAACACAGGGCTTTTTTAATTGGCTGGTGCGAACTTAAAAAATGTTTGAATCTCTGGAGATGCACATGGGAAGTTCTTCGGATCTGGTTTTGTCAAACACATTCTGTGTGGTATGTGTAAAATGGGTGGAGTGCACGTTCAAGTAAGAAGCCTGAGTCCTCTGTGTGCTGCTGCCCAGCTGCAGGTACACTCCTCCGTCAGAGCTGCATCACCGCTCCAACTTAATCTGCTTCGTCTCAGAGTGTTTTTAGCAAACAGTTTGGATGAAGGGGGAGTGAAAGCCCTGCCTGTGTCTGCGGGCCCATCCCCCCACAGTTACTGCGTAAATTATGGGATCGGCTGCGTTGTGCTGATCTGTGATGGAACATTTAAGGTTTTTTTGTTCTATCATAGTGATCTCAACGGGTTTGAAATGCTGACTTGCTGGTTTCCTGTCACCCTGTCTTGTCCTTGTCGGGCACCTTCACTCCCCCATCATCCACCCCGCTTCAAAACTGCTTCTTCCCCCCTCTGAAAAATATGCAAATGTATGAAAGTAGGTTACAGACATCCCCCCGTGTTTGCCTCTCATCTGTCTGTGCCACGGGATTAGGAAAAGGCAAAGAAACATACATTCTCCTGGCTGCAGTGCACGCTGCTTCTCTCCTCCTGCGTGAACCTCACACATTCACGAACCAGGGATGTATATTGAAGCAAATCTTGATTTTCTTTTACATTATGTGATGGCAGAAGGTGAAACGGCCCTCTTGCTTTGTGGAGGACAGTTAAGGTCAGCAGCAGGAGTGGGGATGATGCACTCCCCTGCAGCTCAGGCACGAGGAGTCTGCCGCTTGTGCAGATGCTCTTGACATTTCCAGCAACGGCAGGTTTAGATTTTTATTCAACATGCACGAACACGTGTCCTAGTGTTTTCAGTGTCCATCTTTCATGAGCAGAGTTTTGAGAAAGGCGTTGACTCCCAGCTGACTGTGCAAATAATATGCGGACAAACAGAGCTGACGGACTTGTCCAATATAAGTCTGGTTAAATGTATGTGATGTTGTATTATTCCGTCCCTAACACTGACCAGGAGTTTCTCTCTCTCTTTGTGTGTGTGTCAGGAAGTCCTGTGGATCCTGAAGCAGCATCTGGGATAGAGTTCGTCTCCACTGCAGAGAGGTGCACTGCTCTGGGATTTACAACGAGGACACATCCAGTTCAAACATTCAGTGCAGGTGCATATTTGTCTCCACTTTGTCGTCTTTACGTGTAGCTGTGGTGCAGTTAGCTGCTACAAAAGGGACAGCAGATAGTGTGATTAGTGAAGCCTGTGTTTTCTCGGCCATTCAGCGCGATCTTGACCCCTGCTGCTGTTTTCCATGTCCCTGTCCAAACAGACTCTGCGTTTTCTTTGCTTCAGATCTGAGGCTCGTCTTAATCACAGCTCTGGCTGTGATCGTTTTCTCTGATTGACCCTGATTAAAGGTCCGTCGAAGGGCTCTGTTAGTGTTGGAGGAGAGGACAGTCGTAATTTGCCGGATGGTGATGGTGTGTGTTGTTTCAGGTTGAGCGCAGAAAGTCCAAACTAAGCAGCACGCATTCTTTGATGGAGTATGCCACGAACACTTTCAGGATGTGTACTGTTTGATCTTGTGTGACTGCCATGACCAAGTTCAGGCCTGGAGAAAGTCAGAAAGTCTTTTCTTGAACCCGACTGAACCGAACGAACTAATTCAATGACATGTCGTTACACCTTGAAGGATTCGGAGCTGCGCCTCTGTGAGACTGACACCAAAAGCTCATTTGACTATCGTCTAAACATAATCTTCGAATATCATCTCTCTGCTCATCAGCACCAGAGCCACACAGTTAGATTGTGTCCTGGCTGTGACACATTGGAACGTGCGTCTTACTAATAACAGGCTCCTTCTGCTGTGATGAAAGATGCACAGAGGAGTGGGAGGACAGGGTGTAGGAATAAGGAGTAGTGCATGTGGTTCAGTCAGTTCCAGAGTGCAGCTGCTCCACCCACAGGCTGCTCACTGTTACCTCAGCTTTCACTCACTGATCTCCAGCCTGTAGATCTGGGCCTGCATGCAGACCTCATAGTTCATGACAACATGTTGTTATGTCAGAACCCAATATTGGTGAAGTCCTTCCAGATCCTGAAGAAGACGTATAACAAACCAGGTTGAATGACTCTGCATGTCTACGTTTATGTTTCACTGGACCATTAAAGAGGTACTCGGGAAATTAGTGTCAAAACAAAGCAGCAGAGGTTGAGATATTCTCACTTTTAGTCCAGTTAAACTCCTAAAATTCTGGGGAAAGCACAGGTGTAACCGATAACATTAACGATGCCTCAGCCGAGCGCAGTACCAGGACTCTGGAGCCGAATGCATAAACTGACCGCAGCCGTTGTTAATCACATTAGTTCTACCTGTGCCTCTGCTCCAAATGTCTGCTGTGGGAGAGCTGTGTTCCCCCAAGGGCATCATTAAAGTTTCATCTTCATTTCTCTGGTAATAATAATCAGCGTATTACCTGGGTAATGAGGGAAGGGTGTCCACTCAGCTGTGTGTTATCACTCTAGGCCACAGGGGGGCAGTGCTGACCCTCAAACCGTCACGGCTTCCCCTTAACGTCTTCTTCTCCAAATGATGTGTGAATGCAACCGTCCTTGTGTCCCTGTTTTATTGCAGACTCCTTCACAGTGTACAGACAATAGCAGAAAACATCCTCAGGGTTATAATTAAATTATTACACTGCACATGTTAAAAAACAAAACAAAACTGTATGGTGTTGCTGTCTGCCTCCTCTTGGACTCAACGATGAGCGGATTGGATTTCGGTGGTCAAAGGTCACACACAACCGCAGGGTGGTAATTCTAGTGTTTTTCTCTCTCTGCCGCCTCAACTCATAACAAAACACACCTTATTAAGACTTGACAGAAACAAAATTTCATCCATCCATCCACCCATTTTCATCCGCTTACCCAGGGCTGGGTCGTGGGGGCAGCAGGCCAAGCAAAGCACCCCAGCTTCTCCTGGGGGACCCCAAGGCGTTCCCAGGCCAGATGAGATATGTTCTGGGTCTGCTCCGGGGCCTCCTACCAGTGGTACCTGCCCGGGACACATGCACCCAGGATGCTCTTCACCCTATCTCTCAGGCTGAGCCCAGATACACGGAGGAAACTCATTATTCAAGTCCAAGCCAACTGTGAACTTAGTCAAAAGCCTTCTGACTCACGGAGCATTTAAAGCTGCATTCACTGATTTTGTCCACTTGGGGGCAGCAAAACAGAGAGCTGTAGAGCTGGTGATATTTGGTTACGCTGATGATAGAACGTGGTGCAAGGAAGGCTGGTTTGAGTTGTGTCTTCATGAGTTTGAAGGGTTTATTAGACACTGACGCGGTCTGTAACCCTGAAACAGGACTTTACAACTTTTCATAGTTATCCTCCATGTGGACCATCTCTATATAAACGTGCCCTTGCATATATTAGATTGACTATCGTGGGCACCATGCCAACTCATCATTTCCCTCCCAGTGTCTTGAACTTTACTCCAGGGGTCTGATTCATCAAACGATGCGTAGGATTCATACGAAAGTGGCGTACGCCCCAGGACAGGCACAAGTCTCTGTGACCATAAAGCCATTACAGGTAGTTTCAAGCACACCTTGACTTTGGTTCACTGACTCTGTTGCCACCTGTGGAAAAGACTTGGTTTTTTATCAGCTGTTTCCAAGTAGCATTTCCGGTCATGTTCCTGCGTCGAGCACTTTTGCAGCTCAACACTTGTCTCATGTAGTGCCACATGCATATTCAAAAGGCACTTTTTGGTATTTTTTCAAGAGCGCTTGCTTGCCAAGTTTGTCATACCCCAGAGTGTGAGAGGAGTGTGAGTGTGTGATTTGAGAGAGGGGGTGGGGGTGCGAATAGAGAGAGGAGATGGACGCAGAGGAGGGAGGAGGAGGAGACCAGGAGACACCCCAGCCTATTTATCTGACAGCCATTTACCACAGCGAGCCAATGTGCCAACAGCTCTCTGCCTGCTTCATGGTAGACTAACTACCCTCCTCCTCCTCCTCCGCCCCTTCCCCTGCCTCCCCTCCTCTGTTCAAAGTTGTACAGGCACACTCTGTGTCTATACTTTGCGTTAGGGTGAGAGTGAGGAACACATCAGAGCCTGCAGGGTAGCTGAGGGGACAGATTAGCGTCTGTGAGGCCGAGCCATGGCTCTGCTGCTGGACAGCTCTCACACCACGGCAGCCTACTACTGCCTGATCCGCCGCAGGTGCAAGAGGAGGAGGAAGAAACGCTCCGAGCGCAAAGGTATACATCTGTACTGTACCTGCTGCTCTGCTCTGTGTGTGTGTGTGTGTGTGTGTGTGTGTGTGTGTGTGTGTGTGTGTGTGTGTGTGTGTGTGTGTGTGTGTGTGTGTTAGAAGACAAGATGAGTTTGGAAGTGGATTGTGTTAGTTTTGCTTCATGGACAGACGATAATGTTCTGTACTTTATGTTGTGATGATCCCTGAAGCATCTGACGTTGAATTTCTCATCTCACTGTTCACTGGTTTGCTTTTTCCATGTTTATATTGGTTAGATTTCAAATTTTACCTCAATAGGCATCAACTTTTTCATGGAAATACAAAGATAATTGATTGAAAGTGTAAATGACGCCTGATTCTTGTGGTTAACCACGTGTTTTAATCACAGCTCAATGTACCGACTGTGTGACTTTAGGATGACACGAACGCTTCTGGAGCAACAGATCATAAAAATAAAGATGCATAAATAATGAAACTTAGTTTTATTTTCTTAGCTTCTGCAAGAAGTCGGATGAAAAAGAGTGAGCACGAAACGTAATCTCATTTAAATTTCATTCAGTATTGTACTGATATCTGACAATATGTATTATATATTTTAAGTTTGGGAAAACTGATTGTCGAAAGATTTTTCTTTCGACAATCAGCATGATTTTTTCTCCATTTTGGTAAAAAAAATAAAAGACAGTTAAAATTTATATTTTTGTTTCACAATACAGCTTCATACTAATTTATTAAATTAAGCTGTTGACAGTTGAAGAGCTGAATATTCTGGAGTGTTGGTATTATGATTGTGGATTCTTTGTGACCAGGACAGGATCTGATGGCGTGTAATGGAGGCATACTGACTGACTGATTGGTCCTGAGCCTGATCTTGTAGATCAAATGGAGACATTGGCATTTTAAACTTTACCTAGATGAATTTGTAATGAATTTGAAAGCAACCTCTGGGTGAAGAGTTTGATTGAAATAATCTTGGGCATAATTATCTTCCACCTTTCTGTAATTGTTGTTGAATGTTGTAAGGTCTTGTCCCTACTGTGTAGATTGTTAAGCAGTTTAGCTGAGCAAATTTGGTTTACTGACGGAAAAGGGAGCACCGTCCATGACACAAATTTTTATGCCCCAGATTGTCAAAATGACATATTTTTTTTATTTTAAAAGGGCACTGTGTAGGAATTTCTCCCATTTAGTGTTGAGATCGTATATTGCATTTAAACGGATATCGCACGCTAGCGCCTCACTGTTTCAAACGTGTAGCTGCTGTGTACCAAAAAGCTATGATAACATTGATGAAACCATGTCATCCGATGGCGACCAGCGCCGCTAACAGCACTAACATCGGCTAACGCTGTTGGTTGTGATTCTGCTTCAGCAGCTCTCTCCACCTGGGAAAGGCTACCTCGATGTTGACCCCCGTTTTTTAAATCGCCGGTCATGTTGCCTTTTTTTCAAATGCACCGGCACTTGTGACTAGCCTGCTTGCTGCTGCTTTTCGTCACTCTACCTGTGCCACTCTCAAGTATGTCCCTGTACGTACCTGTATTTTCAAGATGGCGCACGTACATGATGAGACACTGGTCGCAATGTATATGTAAATGAGAATTTCTGAGCTTACGGACATACCTAGATACGCTGATGGAGGTAAATACACGTGCTAGGACACACTTTTTGACTGCAAAATTTGTTTGTCTCAATGAACAACACTATCATTGTGCACTTAACACGCCTGTGTGGGCATTAAAGCGTCTAAAATAAAGCTGTGCTGAGGTGAAATAAAGAGCACGTCCTGGTTATTCTAGCAATCAAGAAACCTAAGCTTGCAACATATTTTTTTTGTTCAGTGAAAATTTAAAAAAAAAAGGTTCTAAAATTTGTACTCAGTGTTTTTATGTTCATATGACGTAGAATTAAATGATCAAACAACAAAAAAGTAATGTTAAACTGACGTAAAATTCCTGTCAGAGAAGCGTCATGTGACACATTTATGTTAAGAGGAAGACCAGAGGAGTGTGCAGGTGTGTGTCTGGGGTTTCACAATTAAAAAAAAAAGAGAAAATGTTAGACTGCATGTCAAATATGCAACGCCCAGTATCTCAGACCTGCACAGATAGACCCGCACTCCTGATAAAAACTGATAAAAATCCCTAAAATATAAAGCACAAAGAAATTTAATTAAAATTCTGAAGTTCAAATGAGAAGCAGGGAGAGAGGATTAGCTTCAACACTTCAAAGTACTCAGACATCACTAAACAGTAATGCTTTAGTTAGAGTGCAAATGCATGTGTTGGGGGAAAACACAGTAAAATATGCGCGCTGTAATGGCAGAATGCTAATGTAAACACAATTCTGCTAACAGAAAAGTTCCCCCCAGTGCTCCAACCAGTAGTTGTACTGCTCTTCTTCACTTAATCCATAGTGACAGAAGCCCTGCTGCTTTTCACAGGGTGGCTGGAGAGCCAATCAGAGTGGGAGGTGCTTAGAGAAACAGGTAGTATTTTAAAGTACAGGGCTAAAACCATTTCACATTAATACAACAAATGGTCTATGAACGACAGTAAGTATATATACTCTGGCTGCAGCTGACAGGGTTGAACCTTTTTATCATAAACAAATTCATACTGTTATAATAAAGTTAAAGAAAGTATCATTGTATGTAAATGAATCAAAGAGGAAACACAGGTGCTTTTATTTTGAAGTGTTGACGTTTTTGCTGTGAACTTGAAGCTTCCGGTCAACAGTTAGATGTTAGCAGTTAGCAGAACTGTTGCCACTGTGAGCTGGAAACTCACTTAACAGCACTCCAGTTCATATATTAATAGTCTTTGCGAGTAGCAATGGTGCTCCATGGTTGCAAAATTTGAGTCAGTAGACACACTCTGGGGCCCTGCAGCAATTAATTAAGAAGAACCATATTTGCTCAAGTAAAATGTTCCTGTAAGGTGTCAGATTCTCTGGAAATAATGCATCAAAATGAATAATTAACAGTGAACAAGAATTTATTCACTGTAAGATAGAAACACACTGGTGCTCCATGGTTGCAAAATGCGACTGAATAGTCACGGTCTGGGCTTCCCTACTTCCTACCTTCCTACTCCCTCTGCTTGGGCCACACCCATCTTCAAACTCGACCTTTGATTGTAAAATTTCATGACTGCGTTTTGGATAATTGTGATGACAGTACCAGTCATGGCGACACTTCTTGTCGTTGTTGTCACAGTTTGTTCTCTCTGGGTGAATTATCACTCTCATGACAAAGTCTACAAATGTGAGTTGTGTTTTACTTCTGCTGAGACGTCTGAGTCTAACTGTGCCAGATATTTGTGAAATGAATCAGTTAATAAGAAAAGCATTTTGTGCATTTTGCAGAAGCATCACTGAGTAAATGTCAGACATGTATGTATTTAGTCTCGTTGTAGCTAGGGCATGTGGTTGCTCTCGAGATACAGTCCCAAGGCACACACCGCCACCACAGCTCTGCAGCTCATTTGCTGCGTGCATGATTGCAAACGTCTGCTAATATTTTCACTGACTGCAAAAGTCAAGTGCACTTAATCCTCACATTAATTCAAATTCCAGCTATTGCCACAGAAAGCCAAAGCAGCAGGTGCACTGTGATTTTTCATCTCTTTATCCCATTCGGGAATATTCAATTTAGCCTAACTGTTATTCATGGAGAGTGTGGTAAACAGTATTAATGTGTTTTAAAAAAATGGAGCCATTGTACATACTTTGCATGCGGGGCGGGTAAAAAGCCCATCATTTCCGTGTCCCTGCTAAGCGGGGTGTTGTGAGATGAACTGAAGTGTGAGTTTAATCTACTGGGAGCAAAAGTGAATTTCAGACGAGTTATAAGCCGATGTGCTCTGTGAGGCGTGTACGGCACGCTGCTGCTAAGGGATGTGTCTGTCGGCCCAAAACCACAGCCGCAGATCTCTGTCTGGCAAACAGCCGGCACCTTGTGATGTGGAGGAGTTGATACTGCCCCCCCTCCTCCCTCCGCCCTGCAGCCAGGGTTCGGCCTGAAGCTCTGCTGATAACCAAGACTCTCCGCGGGGCTCAGGGGGGTGTGAGCACGGCTGATGGTTCCCAAACTGTCCATCAAAACACCCCATCTGACAGGTAAAAAAGGAGGCATCGCCACAGTATGACGGGCAGACTCATATATCACTTTTACTAATATTGACCTTTAATTTGAGGCAGATTCAGTGCAGTGATTGTGGTTAAAATACAATCATGCTATCAGCTTATATCAGAGCAGCAGACAGGAAATCATCCCATCAGCAATTAATTAAGAAGAACCATATTTGCTCAAGTAAAATGTTCCTGTCAGGTGTCAAATCCTCTACATCAGTTGGAAGCTGGAAACAAACCAACAGCTGTCTGCTTTGTTTATTAATAGTATCTGCAAGTCGCACCGGTGCTCCATATTTGCAAAATTTGAGTGAATAGACATGGTCTGGAGCTCTGCAGAAAAACCCCCCCACTTCATCTGCTAACACTATCGTTAAACTAATTAAACATGATGATTTATTAACTGTAATCTGGAGGCAAACTAACAGCTCCCGGGTTAATGATTTCCAAAAGGCAGGCAACTCAAAATCCAACTGGGAGCAGAAACAAAAATTACAAACTAAAAAACAATCAGGAAAAGACATAATGACCAGGGATGGACGTAGGATGAAAGCAGGATGACGAACGCAGAAGGTACGCAGACAGACTGACCAAGGACAAAGGGAAACACGCAGGTATATATACACAGAAGACTAATCACAAGGACAAGACACAGCCGGAGTAGGAAGACAACAAGGGTGGAGCAGACAAGACTAATACAGAACAGGTGTGAAGGGAAGACTCAGGGAACAGGGAAGGACTAACGAGACAGGTGTGGCAGAGAACAGGCGGGAAAACACACAAAGACAGGAAGTAAAACCAGACACAAAACAAGGAACACAAACAGAAAACACTATCTGTGTTACCATGTGTCCTCCTTTGATTATCACTGGAATCACACTGAATGGCATGCTCATTAATGTGCTAACTGTCAAAGTTCATCCCAGCTGAGAGCATGGACAGCAACTGTGAAGCATTCAGAGACATGCCCTGCTTGTTAGGCATCAGCAGACAGCGCCAGCCTTCCGCCCTCCACCTCCACCTGCCTGTCCATCAGCTCCTGGTCTCGCTAATCCTGATGCCACGGGGTGTGAAATTCAACATCAGCCCTGAGCTTCCCGCCCCCCCTTTCCCACTCTCTCTCTCTGAGAGATAGTGGAGGACCTGGCCCGGCCTTGACTGGGGTGGAGAGAACAGTGATAGCCATCTGTTGTGCGCGGCGAGGGCAGTGATGCAGAGAGAATGGGGTGGAGGAGGGTCAGCGAGTGCGAGGGGGAATCTGGAACCTCTGATGCCGACCTTCTCAAAAATAAAATGGTCAGAGAAAATGAGTGGGCTCAACCAAAAGTCACAGCCTGTCACCTCAGATCACCTGGTCAGAGGTTGACTTTGTGACCTTTGGGCGATCTTTACTTCTCAACAATTCGGGTTTGGTCCTGCGGTTGTCTTTGTGGCATGTGACGCCAAACCTCTCTGATGGGATTCCGATTATGAGAGTGGTCATTGTCTTGAGCCTCCGGTCCACATCACCCTTCGCTGTTACGACAAGGGCTGCATCAACATCTTCATCGATCTGGCGCCACTCTGACTCTTTGTTGGCCGACCACAAAACCCATGGGTGTTCAGATGGTCTGCTATGGGGTATGGACCTCTTGGGTTTTTGCAAACTTTGCCGCATCTGCAGACAGCACTCGTAATCATTTGTCCGTTAGCTTGGGTCATCTACGGTAAATCTGTCCATTTGGGGTGCTGTAGAGTGGATTGTCCACTTATCGGTGGTCGGATGACTAGAAAGAAAACAACACTATCGTCCACAGACGTCTCAGTTCAGCAAGAGCTTATTTTATTACATTTATTTTCCATTTGCCAAACCGCAGTAGCAAAATTACCACTGTAAGGAGATGTAGTGCTATGGGAAAACATTCCTGCTCTACTGGTCCCCCAGCACGCATGTCTCTAGGTCCCAGTTGGAGACATGCCACCACGAGCACAGCTTTCACAAGCATGTAGTCAGCAGCAATTTTCAGGCCCAGGAGGCCCAGGCTACCCGTGATAGCGTTAAATGAAAATAAGAATGTGTGCCAGGGGAACAGTGGGGAAGGAAGGGGGGAATAAACTGGCAATGTTGCAAAAAAAAAAAAAAAAGACAGCGAAGATACCTGCGGCAGACAGGGAAATATCTTACTGCGACATGGAAGCATTCACAGCTGCAGTCACATAATAGCAAGCTTATTTACCATTTTATCCGTCAATAGAATATTTGATACATTCAAACATGAAACCTGCCCTTAATGTTCATTATTTATATTTTATATCCAGTCACTGTGTATTTGCACCTTGGCTCTGTCAAGATTAGGTCAGAGTGACAGTGTGAAAGAAATGGAAAATGAAAAAGCTGTATATCAAAGACCAGCGAGGCCCAATCAGTGTGTTAAATAAAAGTAATTGGCTCTCTGTCAGCTCTCTCATTTCTTAAATGTCATGTGTATGAAAAATCACACATTCTGTAATCATGGTAGGGAAGTGAAGAAACGCAACATGATTTCTTCAAAAGGATAATGATTTCTTGGCATGAATACATGGATGTGTGATTCTAACTGTTTTATGACATTATGTGATAGTTACGGTAATTTTCTAACCTATAAAACTCAAATACACTGGTAGATCGACAATAAATAAACATTAAGGTAATGATATTTAGCATTAAAAACAAAGGATAAAACAAAACATGACAGGCTTGAAGTCTTAGCTTAATACACCTACCCTTTTAACATTCATTATTTTCGTGAGCTCCCTTTAAGTTATACCGAGCAATGAAATAACGTAACAGAAACTAAACTATACATGTGAAGTTTTATATTTCTTATCATCTTGAGTTTAAATATTTTTTTAAATCTATTGTATTACCCACTTTGATTTCCATTTCTAAACCATTCCACAAATGGACATACATTAGACAAACATTTGTGATTGTTTGATACGTTTTTCCCCAAACCTCCGCACAGTCAGTAATCTATGGAAGTATGAAAGAACGATATAATATTTGTTTTGAATTTAAGCTAAGAATGTATTTTATTTTGTTCAATATTTTGACGGACTATGATATTTTGGTTTTGTCTAATGAATATGTGGCTTCTCGCAAAGTTTGTGATTTATGACAACTCCGAAAAATTTGTTCTCATATGGTCCTTCCATTTCAGTATCATCTGTCGTAATTTGTACTTGATTATTGCCAGAAGCTGCTCAAGGTTTTTACCAGAACAAAACAAAGTCGTATCATCAGCAAACAAAACTAAATTAAACAATTTGGACACATTACAACTATGATTTACATATGTACAATATAAAGAATTTGGGACCCAGTACGTATCCTTGTGGAACCCCACATATAGCGCTCAACAAGTCAGACTTAGTATTGTTTGTTTGCAGATATTATTGTCTATTTTTAAGGTAGTTACTGAGCCACTTGTGAGCTACTCCCTTTAATAGTCTTTTTTCTATTCCTTGTAAGATAATTCAATTCTGACTTAACGTCTTTAGACTGTCACTAAATAGTCCCTATAGGTCCGATTCACACAGCTAAACATTTGACACATCTGTGCTGTCACAGATATCTTTGTGTATCTTTGAAGAGTCCAGTGCTCACTTCCAGGCAACGTCCACCTCAGATGACCTTGAGCTAAACACATGAGCTTAATTTCATGTCATATAAATGAGTCCTGTGGTGGTTGGCCCTGAGGCTTCATTTACAATACGCTATCCAAGCATTCTCTCTCCCCGTCTCCCGTGCAGTATGGAAGGAGATAATCCACTTAATTGCTTTACCTTCAGGAAGGCTGGCACGTCTCCTTGGCCCCCAGTGGAGAGGGTACTACAGTGGTTTGAATAGTCTGCTGTCAGCAGCACAAATGTCTCTGTGAGGGGAGGGCGAGCTGTGCGGTGGTCTGCGTAGAAGCCCTGTTGGTTAAGTGAGTCACATTAGCGTGTGGAATTGATACAGCATTCGCCCTGCCCCTCCAGCTACTGCCAGGGCCACACAGCAAATTAAAGCCGTCATAAAGATTTCACAGAGTCTCTGTGAAAATGTTAGAAAGATGGCTGAAGCCTGCGAGTGTCCTTGGGAAGCAGTGAGGGGCTTCTCTTCTGTAGCAGTGCTGGTGTGACAGCTGGATGTTTTAACGCTGTATACCAAAGTTTCCCTGACATGCAGAGACACAGGAAGTTACTGTCAACATCTTTTTATCATTACAGCATTTAGAGGGTTAGTCTTCATGACATCATTATAGTAGCATCAAATGACCAGTGACAGAGGAGTAAGACAAAATGAATTAATGTGAGGATGGATCTGCCTTCATTGTCTTTGTATTGATGTCATCTTTCATTTCCTCAGTGTGACCTGTAGTCACTGTTATGTCCTCACATCACTGCGAACCACAGTGAAATTAGATAACTTCAAATAAATTAAATGAGACAGACTTCCCTTCAAAAAGAGGTCATTTGTACAAGCAGCTTTTTACAACCCACTTGGTAGCGCCCTCCAGTGGCTGTAGTTGTTCTGCGCAAAGGAGGAAGTCAGGTGACAAAATCTGCATAGGGAGGAGATCAGGGCAGTGGATGGGTCAAACATACACAGGACTAACACCCTAAAATCCGTCTGTTCACGTTGGCATGATACATGGCCAGAGGCGGTTATTGTGTACAACAACGCTACGTTAAGGGGGCAGAAGTCCAAGTTGGGCCGGCGGTGGATGGGTCCAACAACCATCAACATTTACCCAGGAGGCAGGTGTTTGCTTCCTGTAAGTTTGTTAAGCCAAACCTGGTTCTTTTGTTGCCTTAACCCAACGATTTGTTGACTGAACGTAACCACGTACATTTGTTGTTGAAGGAAAAAATTGGCAGTGTGGTACTGACGTGCGTT
Source organism: Epinephelus awoara (assembly GCA_035609425.1). Lineage (NCBI taxonomy): Eukaryota > Metazoa > Chordata > Actinopteri > Perciformes > Serranidae > Epinephelus > Epinephelus awoara. The sequence continues at coordinate 18,165,254 of CM069317.1, read as the reverse complement.
CCTTTTTTTTTTTGCCAAAGTTGAACTACATTTGAATTACATTCTGGTACAATACCAAACTGCACATCCTCTTATTTGATTTAGAGCAGTTAAGGAATGTTATCCCTATATTAGAATTTAGTAAACGACAAACAACCTGATGTGACTGTGCGATAGAACCAGAAACTTCCTTCCAATGTGTCCAGGTTCCTCGTCTCTGTCCCCTCTCATCCACCATCTCATCACCTCTCCCTGCCCTATCAATATGTCACACCCCGGTCCGTCAGGCTCCAATTTCTGCACGTCCCAAAATGTCATTTCATGGGGAGAAAATGGAGTTTGTGTGTGAGAAAAGGATTGTGCTGCTGGCAATGTTCAAGAAAGTTGTTTTTTTCGTCTGCATCATATGTTTGAGGCCGTCTTTGCTGTCTGCTTCTCCTCCAGATCGATCAATCTGCATCAGGCCACTAAGAAAGTCCTTTGACAGCTGTTTGCAGTTGTTTTCCCTTGTTTTGGGGCTGTGATTGTAACTCACCTCAAGCTCCAGAAAAAGGCTCCAGAATCCATTCATCACTGTCGGCTCGGTGGCTACTTCCCTGAGACTAACACAGGCTCCCAGAGGTGGTGTTTCTGACATGTCTACAGATGTGTATTATTTTAATTTCTTCCCCAGGAGTTTGCAACAAACTAAGACCAATTGATTTAGCATGCTTTTGCCTATTTATAACAATGACTCATCCAGTCTTAATGAGGGTTTGCTACAGAGTTCGTCCTTGTTCCTAGAAACCAGGGCCCAGTTGTTCAGACGCTGGATATCGGTTTGGATCCAATCTTGAAAATAGGTTGTTCAAAATCAAAAAAAGGATTCCACATCTAATCCGATCAGATTAGATCAGGTAACCCAATCTTGGTTTTGATCCAGATCAAACCTTCAGTTGGTGTTGGATATCTTTGGTCCGAAAAAATGAGAATGATCCTGATCCCAGCAGGAACAAAACGGAATAAAACTTTCAAATTGATCACAAATATAGGTTTATTTATATTTTACACATGATTTGTTTAACTGTTAGGGTGATAGTAGACATTAGGCAACCTATTAAGCCTTTCAGTATGGTAAATTTAAGAAAAATGTGTTTTGAACCCTTAAAGAAAATCCCCCAAACAGTTGTCCATATTACACAAAAATGATTTCTGCTTTTTTTTTTTTTTTGAACAACTGGGCCCTGAAGATTTTAGATATACCGCGTAACAGGTAGAAAAATTGATTTGAAGAAACATTAAAGGGATAATAATTCAAATTTATTGGTTGATTTTCTCCTGTGCCGGCTCCTCGCCTTGTTTAAATGTACACAGCATCTGCCGTCTCTGCTCAGTGTGTGAATGTGTTTAGGGCTGTTGTGGTGAGTGTGCTGCGATGCATGATCGGAGGCAGGAGTGTGTCAGAGTGTGGGAGTAGGCGGGCGTAAATAGATTTTTATTTATTTTCCACCGCTTGTCTGATAAACGACATGGATGGCGGGCCACGGATTCCTTTAATATACGTGCCACTTTCCATTCCTGCCGGCGGTTTATCCTCCACAATCTCATTTTCTTTTCAATTTGTTGATGGCGCTTTGTGTTACTGCTCAACAAGCAGTTTTCCATATGTATGTATGTATGAAACTGTGCATATGAAACAGTGTCTGCGTCACATAAATCGCATTCTGTAGCAAATGGCAACAAGTCACCATAACCTATATACGAGGCAGACAGTCAATAATGAGGTAAACTAGGTTCTTGAATGAGCGTAATGCAATATTCCAACCCTCCAAAGTTTCTGTTTCTGTGACAGGCCTTCCTGATAACTACATTTGTTGACATTTTGCTTCCTCTCAGTTCATTTTCTTCCTCTATTATCTTGAGAAAGGCAACCTAAGCCCTGTTCTCCTTCCACCCGTCTCACACAATGGAGCCAGGGAAGCCTGATAACATTGTCATTTCTAATGTTTGGAGCCACACAGCTGAGTGGCAGCAGGGCAGGAGGCCATATCTGCCAACAGAGGAGCGATTATACAGACCAAGTGTGAAGCCTTTCCTGTCAATCCCATTGCCGTGGAGTTTGCTCTGTTCTTCTTCCAGAGGAAAGCTGATTAGCTATTTCATCGGGTCTAATTGAGGTCTTCTCATTTGTCGCTGTCTGTAGCAAACATTGTGAGGCAACAATTTCTATAAATGGATTTCCCTCAGAAACAAAAACAACACAGCATCACAGAATTTCCTGAAATAGGCTCAACGCTGACATATTACAGGTATAAATGGTGCAAAACTGTGAAAAGGTTTCGACACCTTAAAAGTTCGTCAATGGATTGAGTCTAAGCAGCTTAGAGAATATGGTTCTGGCTGAATGGCTTCAACTAAGTCCTCTGTTTTAACATGAGGAATGACTGTACTTTGGACTTGATGCAGCCCGTGTTGTTAGAACGAGTCAAATAGTCTTTTTATTGGTTTTTAGACCTGTTGAAGAGGCACTCCACCCATTAAGTCCATTTACAGTCACAGCTACTATAACTGTCGTATCATTACATTTCTTTTTGTCAAGTCTAAGAAATGAATAATAATAATAAATTAGTTATTCAAAACCCTGACAACCCAGAGTTGAGACCAGGAATCACAGTCACAGTCTTACACACTTCTCCGAGCTTCTAGTGCAGATACCCACCATAGTTTTATACGAACGGTGTCTGTCCAAATCTAAACTTTCTGTCTCATTGTGTCACACGGATTACTGTTAATTTATCATGTGGATGTGTTTTGTTCTGTCCCCATCCACCAGGGTTTGTCTAAAAACTCATAGCCAGTTGGATCCCTGCGTATCCTCACGCACCACAGCTGAGAGTGAAACGACACAGCCGTCATCTCTGCAAATCAACCATAATTATTGCGCATTTTCTGCTGGTCTCAGTTTGTTTATTTATGTCCAGAGCTGGCATGCTGAGTGACAGTTTCCTGATTGGACCGGTGGAAATAATGGCAGCTCAGTGTCTCTTATCGGCCTGCAAGACGAGTACCTCTGTTTGACAGGAGTAGCTTAGGGCAGGGTGGAGGTGGAGGGGTGAAGAAGAGGGGTGATGAGTTGTGACAAATGAGAAAGGGAGGTTGTTGAGGGAACAGGGATGGATAGATTCAAGCAGGGGAATGTCAGTGTTGGATTTGTTATTAGATGTTGACTATAATGGCATGAAGTAGGTTGTTGTTTCCCATTGTTAGGTCAAATTGCAATCAAGGAAGTGTCTCTTCATCAGACCTTGTTTCAAATGTCTTTGATAGCATTTTTATATGATACTGCTAACTTTGTTCACCTTAAAGTCTTCACCATCAGCTCGACTGTGATTTTGTTTTTACCTCTCATTTGCAGAACTTAAAGTTTTCATTTTTAAATGTTCGGCGTGTTATATGGAATGAATAAAAAGCTGTTAGAAGATGACAGTTAGTCAAATGTGTCAGTCTCAAAAGGCTGCTCAGGCGGGCGGTGTCTGCTGAATGTTAATGTTTTCAGCAGCAACTCGGTTTCATCTGCCACTGAGTGTTTGTTTTCTCTGCCGGGCTGGTTAGCAGTGAGCACATTTCTTTTAGTGCATTGGTTTGTCGCCCATTGTCTTCATGAACATGTTTATGGTTTTTCAGCTCAATAAGTTCTGTATTTAGCCTGATACTTTATTCTGCTGGTGCTGTCTGCATTTGTGTCCCCTACAACACGTTCTCATCCCAAGGTGTCACATATCATCGCTTTGTCATATATATTACGTGCTAGGGAAATCTCGTGCGTTGGTTGTTGACGTTGTGGGATGCCGCAACCAATGGCAAGACATCAAAGGCACATGGTTAGGTTTTTAAAAAATCATGATTTGGTTTTACATTCACAAGGGAAGCAACCACCGACTCTCAGGTAAAAGTCCAGGGTTTGTTGGACTCATTTACCACCCCTTCTACCCACCCTATAGGGACATTACAGAACAGACCGACCCCAACCACCACCACAGCCTGCTGCTAATGTGCTATACTTCTGGGCTTTGATCATTTAATTTAAGTAAGATTTAATGTTCACGTATGTATTAATGAGGTGAGATCGATTCTGATTACTTGAGAGAGCAGAGCCTTTCCCGCTAAATCTAACTGTATAGACATTTGCTATAAGTGCATCACTTCTTTGATGAAAGTGTCTCTGAGTGAACTTTGTCAACTTTGTGTCTCCTTTAGGTCGAGTGGGAGATCGGCTGACTCGAAACCAACAAAGGCTGCTCTCCGCAGAGGGGGACGAAGTAAAAAGCATGAGTGAGTCAATTTATGCATATCTAGCGGTAACTAGACATTGATTTCTGATCTGATCCATAAGGATTTACTCCAATTGGAAATGTATAATCAACTTTTTTTGTGTCCTGGTGTATGTCCAGGTTGTGTATGACATGCATGCATATAGGTAAAGACAACACAGACTCTTGAGCTTAAATATCACAGGTGCATTGTATTCCTCTCCGTCCGTCCTTGAAAATGCACCATCCAATTCCTTTTGGCCGGCTCAGGAGGCAGGATCAGAGCTTAATCCTGGGGTCAGGGTGTATCTACTGTGAGATTTCAGTCTATTTTGATGGCAAATTCAGAGCTTGTCCCCTTGCTCTCAACATATAAGCTCCCTAAAGCCCCCTGAGAGCCACCTTTGGATTTGGAACGTAGGTCTATTTCAGCCCTAAAACCGCCTGACCCTTGATAAGTCTCAATGGGATTTTATGGAAAAGATGGATGTAGAAAGGTCCTACGTCAGGTTAATATTCAGGACAAAGAAAATCAAATTAGCACAAAGCTTTACTTTTATCTGACGCCTCTTTTTGGTTATGAAAGTTGATTTGTGGCTTGTAGCATCAAGCCGAGACAGCACTCCATTTTCAAAAGAAGTGAATCTGGCTGTTTGTCAGGTAGGCTGAAAGGAGTCTGTGTGCTCTAAGACACAAACCAGATGGCCAATTTAGCATTGTGATTTGGCCTGCAGATGCTTTGCCCAGCGCTTACTGATGGACCTCTTTAAACACAGCTTTATTTGCGTGCACACAGCAGTAATCCTGGCCCTGTTCTGTGTGTAAGCCAAAGTGAAAGCAGTTGGGAGAGAATGTGGATTATGCCTGACAGTGTAGGGAGAGGCGATCGCAGACTGATGACGAACGTGCTCAAGGTTGTTCAAGGGCTGTTTGCTGAAATTATAAACAGAAAGTCATGGAAGAACTTAAGTATTTGATGCCAGGTAACATATTCAGCACTGACATTACAATTGGACATGGTAAAAGACAGTGACACCCATGGACAGTTGACCTTGCAGTTGGAAGCACCCAATGGATTCACTTCTCAGTCTAATGAAGAGAATTTCTGTTTCTGCTTCGAGTGACTATTTTTGCTTGCTGAGCCGCAGCACTGGCTGTTTCACTACAGTGACAATAACAATATGTTCCCTGTTCCCCAACAGACCTATAATCATTCTCCCCCTCTTGTTGCTCAGGGCATTATCTGCTATTGTGTTTTTCATGTTTGAGTTCTGGCCTCCTCTTGCATGCTTGTTATTTACTTTGCTTAGAGTCGTCAACGGGCTGTGACTGAATGTGGAATTCAACTCTCTCCAGGCACTGCACACTGGTTACGGACGGACTCATGTTCATGTCGTATTGGAATGCATTATGCTGAACTTGGCTATAATGACAGTTTGTTAGGGATTGGGTTCTGTTGCATTTCATCATGAACCATATCCATTTTTGAATCCCCCCTAATTCCTTACGAAATCTTTGTAGGCAGTTTGTTTGATGGAGAATAAAGACAACTGGGTTAAAACCTACGTCCAGTTAGTATTTCACTCAAGACATCTAAACCATACTGTCCTGAAAGGGTGTACAGGTAGGGTCTGAAATTAGCAAACTGCCAAGCCTTTGCGTTGTCAAGTGGTGGTAAATATCCATGTCCAGCTTAAGTAAAGAAAGTACAGTGTAAAAATACAAATAGAAATATAGCCGCAAGCTGCAATTCCATGCCAGCATGGACGTTTAAGACTTGAAAGCTGGGTAGAATCAAGACCTTTGACAGTTCAGGACGCCTGCATTAAAGATTACCGAGAGATGCTCTTTCATTTATGTCCGGGCCACGCTCTTCCTTAGAAGCACTGACGCTTCCCATTGGTCAGCTGTAGAAACATTTTCGGGACAAGCTAAACTGTACGTTTTACCTGCTGAAAACAGATGCAGTGCCTGAACTGTGGTTGACAAGGTGCAACTTTTATCGTAATGTACTGACGCTGCTTGTTTTCTGTCTGATCAATCAAGAAGTTAATATATTTTCTCTGGTGTTCTTCTTCAGGCTCAGTTGAAGTACAGAATTATTTTGGGAAACGTTGACATCCTTGTTTGCACCCCCATCTCTCCCCACAACCCGTCTAAACCTGCAATTTATAGGATTGTTTTCTGTCCTGAGCACCAAAAGGAGTAACCTATCGAGCTTTTGCTGGAGGATGTTATAAATGGAAATTTACATTAAGTTCCATCAGCTTTGTTAACAGGGTCTGGTGATTTGTGTTCTCAAAAGATTGTCCAGATTGTGTCTATACAGCTGCAACAAATAGCAGCCACTTATTTGTTTGCCTTTAATGCTAATTGATATTTAAGGCAGATTGCTGAGACAATAATTTCATCCTAATTATGTGAAACATTTGTATTGTCATAAATGTGTTTAAAACACACTTTTACCGCTATGATTTACTGCCACTATGTTTTTATAATGTCACTACGTAAGTATTGATTAAGGAACACACATCACTTGTTCAGTTGCAAAGAGAGGTAAAGGAATCTCTAAATTTTGCATTTACAAGATCCTGCAACGAAGGCATTGTAAGTTACTCTTTCTGGGCACCGCAGGTTCATGCAGCACAGATGTTAAGGAAAATCGGAACTTGGACAACCTCTTCTCCAAAGAAGGGGTTGCAGCTGAGGCTGCTCAACTCCCCAATGGGAGTGCTGGGGGTGGGAGGAAACGTCCCTTAGAGGAGGGCAATAATGGGCATGCACATTCCAAGTACAGGCCCAAGAAGCGTAAGAAAGTCCCTGGGCCCATTCTGCCTAAGAATGCTCTAATGCAGCTGAATGAGATCAAGCCAGGGCTGCAGTACAGACTGCTGTCTCAGACCGGGCCGGTCCACGCGCCTGTCTTTGTTATGACTGTGGAGGTAAACGGGCAGCTCTTCGAGGGTTCAGGTCCTACCAAGAAGAAGGCCAAGCTGAATGCAGCAGAGAAGGCTCTGCGCTCCTTCGTCCAGTTCCCCAATGCATCAGAAGCCCACATGGCCATGGGCCGGACTCTGTCCGTTCACACAGACTTCACCTCGGACCAGGCTGACTTTCCGGACATGCTCTTTAATGCCTTTGAATCATCAACTCCTGTAGATGACCCGTTTTACCTCGCATCCAACAGTAACGGTTCCTTCAGCTCACTGGGAATAGAGTACCCACTACTACCCTCCCCTATCCCAAACCTGGTCCAGGCCCCCTTACCTCCAGCCCCCTCCACCTTCACCTCCCCTACAAGTGGCAAGAATCCTGTCATGATCCTCAACGAGTTGCGGCCGGGCCTCAAGTATGACTTTGTGTCAGAGAGCGGGGAGAGCCACGCCAAGAACTTTGTCATGTCAGTGACAGTAGATGCTCAGAATTTCCAGGGTTCTGGGCGGAACAAGAAGCTGGCCAAGGCCCGGGCTGCTCAGGCAGCTCTGTCTGCTCTGTTTAACATGCAGCTGGATCAGGCTCCATCGAGACAGCCTATTCCCAGAGAAGGACTGCAGCTTCACCTGCCACAGGTAAGCACTGACGAAGGTGAAAGACTATTGAAAGGCTCAATTATTTTGTTGCTTACTTTACCATGTTCATCTCTTTCTTGTTAAAGATATAACAAAGTAATGTAAATGAAAAGAGTTAGGGATAGCATTGCAATGTACTTAAGGTATGACCTTTTTAGGGGGGGGTTACTTAGCCCATAGCAATGTTTGGGTGGGTTTAGGGCGTTGAGTAGCACTCACATGAATGCCAGGACCAAAGGTCTCCCAGCAGAACAATGCATACTCACTTCACCTGTCAGTGGTTTTAATGTTTTGGCTGATCAGTGTAAGCTAAAGCCTGAAAGGGGTCTAAAAGTATGCTGTAAACACTTCCTTGTTATATTTCTGTAGTCTAATGAAAGACTTGTCTACAAATGTCACCGCTTGTGACCATCCTGACAAAGTGTGATTGAAGATGGAGACGGCGACAGGAGAAACAAGCTCAATACACTGAGAATCTATTTACTCATAAACTAATCCCTACCTGTAATCCCTGCACACTGATAACAAAGCCGCTATCTTAATTACCATCACCCTCTGAGTGCTATTCAAACACTGCTGTTCATTATAGCGGCCCGTCCAAGTCACTCTGCTTAACTCACAGAGCAGTCAGTGAAGCAGAGGATTTGACTGTTTTAAGCTGCTCAGATCCCTGCCTGTCATTCACACCAGCGCAGCATTCCTAATTGAAATATTCAATAATAGCTTCAGTGCAGATAAGAGGAGCTTTCACTTTCTTTTATCGCATGTCGGCGTTACATAAAATCTGATGATGAGAGTCGGTGTGGCTCACACTCAGAGGTTCGACCTAACTTTTGTCATTCTGCCATTTTGCTTCATCTCATTGTCAAACATTTGTCTGGGTGCCACCTCAGGTCCTGGCAGATGCCGTCTCTCGCCTGGTGGTCGACAAGTTCAGCGAACTGACGGACAACTTCACGTCTCCACACGCCAGACGGAAAGTACTGGCAGGTGTCGTCATGACAACAGGTGATTTCTTTTTCTCTGTCACACAGTTGCTTCTGAAAATGTTTAACTATGTGGCTATGAGGCTACCTCTTGGCCAAATATGGTCACTTTTGGCTCTAAAAAACAAGACGGTGACAATCAAAATGCCGAACTCGAGGCTTCAACGCGGGAGTTCAAGAACCAATGGCTGACATTTTTCAGAAACATATTTTAGCTGTAAAATGAGAAAGTTTTTTGACCCAGCAATCATGTTGGATACGGCAGATCAAAATCCCACTTTGGACTTCCATCTTCATTCGTTCTTGTGCAGGTACCGATGTGAAAGAGGCTCAGGTCATCTGCGTATCCACAGGGACAAAGTGCATCAACGGTGAATACATGAGCGATAGAGGTTTGGCCCTTAATGACTGCCACGCTGAGATTGTGGCTCGCCGCTCGCTCATCAGGTACCTGTACTGCCAGCTGGAATATTTCCTCAGGTGAGTCACAGAACAGCAAAGAGTGAGTGACATGCGATCGCCAACTAGCAAAGCAAACTATCTCAGCCGGCACCAGACGTCAGAAAGATGTTAGAGTGTTATGTTGAACAGATGAACCTTAGCATTCCCAAAGGTATAACGTCACCTGACTCGACATTGGTGTCTCCAGTAACCACGAAGAAGAGCAGCAGAAATCCATCTTCACCAGGTGTGACAACAAACTAGGCTTCAGACTGAAGGAAAACGTCCAGTTCCACTTGTACATCAGCACCTCGCCCTGTGGAGACGCCCGCATCTTCTCTCCTCATGAAGCTGGAGTAGAGGGTGAGTGTCTTCATCTGGCCTTAGTCAGCTGTGAAAGTTCCTTAGATTACATGAACATGTATGGCTCACCATAATATCCTCAAAGTGTCTGTCCTTGTCTTCTTCCTGTCTCAGATCAGGGTGACAGACACCCGAACAGAAAAGCCCGCGGCCAGCTCCGCACTAAAATTGAGTCTGGCGAAGGAACCATCCCAGTGCGCTCCAGTAACACCATTCAGACGTGGGACGGGGTTCTTCAGGGTGAGAGGCTGCTCACCATGTCCTGCAGTGACAAGATAGCCAGGTGTGTGTTCTTTCTTTGCCTGTTCACACACACTGTCCCCATGTCCAAACAGTCAGACATTGCTTAAGGTGTGCCACTAAATTTAATACAAACTGTCCTTTTCCCTGCAGACCCACTTGAAGTGTTGAAGGATGTCTTTGAACAAACCAGTTGGAGTCCTAATGATTATGTGCATGCGTAAAGAGGCTGAATTATCTCGGTGTCATGCTGCAATCACTCGATTCCTGTCTCTGCTGTCAGCTGCGTTTCTCAGGTGTCATTAGGCCACTGAAGCTTTGATTAGGCTTCTTGATGAATCTCCAGGAGGCTGCTAACAGCTCAGGACTCCTCTGAGCTGGAATCAGAGAATAAACTGGAGCAACAATGTAGATGCTTTTTGCAGATTTGTGGCGTTCGTCGGGTTTAAGGCTCGTCTCTGTGGTTCCGGTATGTCTGATTAAATAAAACTGTCTGTCCTGCCCCCCTCAGGTGGAACGTGGTTGGATTCCAAGGCTCTTTGATGAGCTACTTCACCGAGGCCATCTACTTCTCCAGCATAATTCTGGGCAGCCTGTACCACGCCGACCACCTCTCCAGAGCCATGTACCAGAGGATCACGGAGATCGAGGAGCTGCCGCAGTCCTTCAGCTTGAACAGACCACTGCTCAGCGGTGAGGAACAGAACATACTTTTACGAATAACGGATTTCCACTGATCTGTCGCCTGTTTGCAATCTTAAAATATCCTATTGGAGCTCTGTACAATATCCAAGTGAAGCACAGTCTCACTCAGGTAGCCTTTCTAATAGTCTTGGCCCTCCATTCTTGTTTATGTCCACTGTGAACTGAAACTCTGCCCACAGGAATCAGTAACGCTGAGGCTCGTCAGCCAGGGAAAGCACCAAACTTCAGTGTGAACTGGACGGTGGGAGACCAAGGATTAGAGGTGATCAATGCCACCACGGGGAAAGATGATCTGGGTCGACCCTCCAGGCTCTGTAAGCACGCTCTTTACAGCCGCTGGATACGCCTGCACTGCAAGGTAACTCTCTTTACACGTAATATCCTGTACTGTTCTGTAATTTCAGGGATTCAGTGGCAGGTAGTGGTGAGGACTGCAGATTGAAGCCAGCTGAAACTTCTCCTGGTTAGAATTCCTTCAGTGTTGTGATCTAACAGTTTTGTTATCTGTCCATGTCTCATAGCTCTCCTCCACCCTGCGGATCAGAACAACAAGGCCCAGCAGCTACCACGAGGCCAAGCAGGCAGCGGTGGAGTACCACAGCGCCAAGCAGACACTCTTCAGAGCCTTCCACAAAGCCGGACTGGGCGCCTGGGTGAAGAAACCTATAGAGCAGGACCAGTTTGCACTCACCACCTGAGCCAGGGCTGGGCTGGCAGTGATGGGGTGTTTGACGAGAAACATGTCAAAGTGCTTGCTTTGCTTTCTGGGTCAGTTTCAGTGGTGGAATAATTTCCCTCTGAATCGTCATGGACTGGACTTTTACTGGCAAGAAAGAGGCGCCAAATCCAGATGTCAGAATCCATGGATTTATTATTTCCTCAGTTATGCAACTTTATACAAAAGACAAATGTGAAGACAGACTTTTGGAAATTGTAAAAAGCATTGCTAGAATAGTGACATATTCATCTTGCATGTGTGGTTATACCAAATTCATAGAAGTCTACAGTGAAAGGTTGATCATGTATCAATGTTGTGATAACTTGAGAATGTGTTTTCTCTGCTTTGTTGCAGTTCTTTGACTGCAAATTTGAGGTCACAAAGATTTTCTTTTTTAATTTCAAGCTACGAATACGCACACTCACATGTCTAAATGGCATGAAAGACTTTGGAATGGGATCCTTCTCCATCCTGCATTTCAAACACAGCTCTACTCTGATGTATTTCTTGTCTGTGGCAGATGAGATGTCACTTCTGACTGATGTCCAGAAAAGACAGGTTACCCAATCAGGTGCCAATCAGGCACCTGGGGGTACCAGAAGCTCAAAACAAGAGTAAAAAAAAAAGCTGTTTGGCAATGGCAGAGAAGATTTGGCAAATTTTTCATGGGCGCAACCCACATACTCAGCTCTGCTGCTCATCCCACAATCCCAACCGAAAACATCTCTCAAAATAAGATCAGGGGAACAACCCTTATGCAATGAAACTCAACAAATACTCCAGAGTCTGTGAATCTCTCATACAGTGATCGTCCCTATGCAGTAACTACAGTAAGCCCACACCCTGCTCCTGTTGTTGGTGTTAACACTTCAGTCAATATGATTCAGCCGCTCTGGGAGTTCAACACACTGCAGAAGAAGATGCATCCTCCCCCAATCTGAGTTTGGTGAAGGTGTGTCTTCATTTGCTCATGCTGGGTCTGTTGGCGGCCAGCATGCTATTACCACCAACGAAAGCTCACCAAAGATGATGTCAGCATCTGTAAAGACTTTATTTTCTGTGTTGTTTTCCACACGTTTAAATGTTGGCTTTAATTACTGTGATCTGCCTCGACTACTTGTGATGGTGTGTGTAGTGTTATATGTGTGATTTTTCTACTCTTTCAAACCAAACAAGACCCATTTCCTCTACAGCACAGAAATAACCATATTTCATGTCCTGATGGAGCTTGTATATATGCTTATGTTTTAAACTGCTGTAAAAGCATTTATCTGTACCAACTTTTAAATATGTATTTAATTTTCTAAATTCTATATTTGCTGTAAAAAGTCAAACCTCCAGCCTCAGACACACACAGGGCATACTGAACTTATTTACTTTTGGTTCTTGTCTTTATATATTTTGAATGTGTATCCTTCCACTTCTGTTTGATTGCTGAAAACATGACTTTGAGCATGTGTTCCTGTCTGAGCATCCCAGGCTCCAGACTCGGGCCCTCAGGGTTTTTGGAGGTGCCGACCAATTACATTTCCACAGGATATGCACTTCTTAAAAAAGGGAAACTTTTACTTTTTTCCAGTGACTTTGTGGTAAAGCAAAACTGAGTGGATGAATGTTGGTATGTTGATCCACCCTGTCCCTATGTTGGTGCTTGGTGAGCCTCCACACTTCTGATGGGTTCATGCACTATGTTGGTTTTCCCCATAAAATATAGTGTGGGTCCTAATGCATGAGCTCCACCTGTAAAGCATGAAAACTGTGGATATAAAATATGTAGAAACTGAGTCAAGTCACTGAGCTAGAGATTTAATAAAATGCTATTATGGTCATTTTGTCTGGTTGTCTTTGGTTGGAAGGGTTCTGTACATGCATGTGCATTTAAAAAGCAGGTAATAGCAGTTAGTGGCTAACTTAAAGAAAAGGAATAATCCACGATGCCCACAGTGTGATGGTGGTATGATATGCTGGCTCAGTATGAAATGCTGCCAGTAACGACATAATATAAGAAGCTGGAAAGTGCCAATAGGGTGGGCGGGATGGGAGGTGGATGGGTCCAACAAACCTAGGACTTTAATCCAGGAGCCTTGTGTTTGTTGCGTGCCTGAATTGGCCACAAAGTCTGACTCCTATCAGTGCAGGTAGATTCTGGATCTAAATAGTTCTGGGGGCTCCCTGATACCTCTTTTCCACCAACACTGAACCAGTTCCGGTCCTGTTCCTTCACCCAATCTTAGGCCTTGTTTACACGGATACAGACACAAATAAAAACGGATTTTTATTTATCCCGTATAAAAAAAATCCGGGTTTACACGATCAGTTGTGAAAATGATATCCGAGGTTTTTGCTGCAGTTAGCATGCCAGGCCAGTAGGTGGCGGTACGCTATATGTCAAACACCATAGAAAAGCATTCTGCGCATGCACAGTGATTCATTTTCCTCTTGGCGCTAGTGATAAAAACCATGATAAACTACATTTTAACCTTATGTAGCATAGTTAGCTGCTATGCACTTACTAATATTGGGCACAGCAGACGTCTTTATGCGCCGATGTTGATGCAGCAGTGCTAAGTTCATTTGTAAGCTCGTAAGTTGTCCTAACAAAACGTAAACAACCCGGCATATATCCGCCATTGTTGTTGTGGTTCCTGGGCACCTAATGGGCATGCGCAAACTGGGTTGCAACATCATCGTTTTCCAAAACCTTCATCTGTCCTGTTAACACGTCACCACAGAAACAGATATTTTTTAAAGAAAATTTCACTTTGGAAGCCATTTTTTTTAAATTCTCTGTTTTCGTCGAGAAAAACACCGGCTACGTATAAATGATAGGTGCAAACGCAAAGATAAATACCCGTTTTCAGAAATATACGGAACAGTATAAACAGGCCCTTAAGTCGCCGAATATTTTTTGATCAAAAATAAATTGGTTCTTAACCCGAAAAGTTGATTCCCAGCTGGAACCAAAAAATAGCAGGTTTTTCTCGTCCTTTCTTGTCCATGAGAAAAGGCTGTTTTGGGCCCAATGGGATCATGTGATGGCCATGGAAACTGTAATTCCACTGTTTCAATTAAATTTTATTTACAAAGCCCAAATCATAATTTGCCTCAGAGGGCAGATCAAACAGACAGGTGTAAGTTTTAATAAAAGGCGAGCTTTAATATAGCTGGTCAAGGAAGAAGAAGGTAGGATGAACCCATGACGAAGGCAGAAGGAACGCAGAAGGACTGACCAAGGACAAAGGGAAACACACAGGTATATATACCCAGAAGACTAATCACAAGGACGAGACACAGCTGGAGAAGGAAGACAACAAGGTTGGAGCAGACATGACTAATACAGAACAGGTGTGAAGGGAAGACTCGGGGAACAGGGAAGGACTAACGAGACAGGTGTGGCAGAAAACAGGCGGGAAAACACACAAAGACAGGAAGTAAAACCAGACACGACACATGAGGAGAGAGAACCTACAAAATTAAACAGGAAGCAGATTAAATATGAGCTAAACAACATGAAACAAGGAACACAAACAGAAAACTCAAAGTCCACAAGATAACCAAAACTCATGATGACATCATTGGGGTATCATAGCAACATTCAGTCTTAAGAGCCAATTCCAGACCAGTAGGATACACTGAGTAAGATAGTGAATGCTGCACTGTTTGTTGACACAATCCCAGGTAGCTGCTGTTTATCTGCCGCTATCTAAAGCTGCTCTGACCGCCATCTCCACATGGGCTGTTAGAGGCCTATTACTTTCTGTCCTATCAGCCAGCTGCACCTGTGCAACATGAGAGAGCGACGTAATCTCACTGTGGATTACCTGTCCTCTCTGCATCACCAGGGAACAGCCAGACCACCTGCGAAAATACAGACCTTTTATTGATAGGGGTTTTTTTTCTTGCAAGAACCGCTGACTCCTTTCCCCTGTCCCCCCCCCCTCCTAGTCCACGCACGAGAGCAAAGTTTAGATGTTGATTCCTGGGCTGTGGGATTTAAGATGATAGGGTCTGGCTTGAAACGAGAGAAAAGAGAAGTCAGACAGCTTCAAGGTGAAGTGGGATTAGTGAAAACAGCTCTTCGTACATCTCCATCTTCCCCAAGTTGTCTGTAAATTATGTTTCCAGGCTTAGTTCTTCAAATCAAGGCCACACCCCTGCGTCACTTCTGTCTTTTCTGCTTTCAAGTGTGGTAAAGTAGGACTATCTTACTCTCAGTTTTGTTCCCAGAACTTTTTAGTTTGAAAACTCTCTTAAGATAAATGTTTCTTCCTCTTTGAGAGCAAAATACTGCGGATGAAGAGGCCGATTTGGAGCCGAGCCCGAGAGTCCTGCCCCCTCCTCCATCAAACTCTCCGGCTCAGTGGCTGAAGTTGTCCATCCATTAGGACATCTCCTCATTTGTCGTGGCTCGTTTCACCGGCAATCAAACCCCATTAGCCACTTAATGGGCCTCTGCGTGAACTTAATGTACATACAGTACAGCAGCACTCAGCAGATGGTCGGGAAAAATGCTCCGACCACAGTTTGCTTTTCCTCCGAGATGTAAAACCACAGTGGTGTTGTAAAAAATACACCAACCACTCACCAATCACACATTCATTTGTCTTCAACCCTTACCATTCATACCAGTCTGCTGGGAAGCTGCGTCTTCCCTCCCACGTCACTGTTTACGTCACACACTGAGCTACACGTTTTGTTACTTGCTCACGCCCCTCATTGCCCCGAAAAAGGAACATTCTGTACAAACAAAAGTAGGTGGGCGGCATTTTGCTGTACTCTCCGATTTTGTTTTTATACTGCCAATGCTGAAAGAAGACTGATTGGGCTTTCCTGTCTCCTATAAAGAGCTGACTAACTGATATAGTGAGCTTACACAAGAATCAATTCATATCCCATATTAATCTTGTGCAGAACCATGAACATCATATAGTGCTGAGATTCACTGGACCACAGATGATTTTTCATTCTTTAAGATCTAAACTGGACACGTGAAGCCTTTTCTTATGGGTCTTGCCATCTGGAATGGTGGCTCACACAAAGCATGAGGTGATGTAATGTAAATTAAGTCGCTTTATTTAACACACTTAATAATTATTGATTAATTCCGATTGCCATTTTGATACTTTAACGGGAGGCCTGTCACGAGGTCAGGTCCCAACAGCAGCATGAGCTTCATTACACAATAGTCAATACACAGCTCGTAATGACTGACCTGTATTTACCGGTGAATAATGATCTTTACATTCAAAGTATCAACGTGATAAACACGACTGGTTATGAGTCGGAGCATCGAGTGAGCTCCGTGGTCCAAGTGGCATCGAGGTGACGTAATCACCCGCCATAAATCACACGGCACAGGTCAATGGGACCCTCGACTCCGTTCAAGGCCCAGATTTCCATTTTAATTTTCTGCTCAGCGGAGTTGATGTATGTGGGGACGCAGCGAGTAGCCAGGCTCTCCACTCCATTCATTATGAGATGACGATGACACTTTCCTCTCTGCGAGAACTCGTCTCTCTCACATGAGGAGACAGGTAGACAGTGGAAACAAATGTTATGTCGGGCCAGATGTAGGATTCAGAAAGAGTGGTGTGAGTGAACCCACATGCAGCACTCAGGGCCAGCTGGTATTGACCTTTATTTGTTCACAGAATAAACAGGAACTCGAGCTGACGAAGATATCAGGCAGGTAAGGAGTGCTGGGAAGTCTTGCATGTGGGTGAAGAACAATCTGGCAAAGAGTGTGTGTGTGTGCTGGAGAGGCTTTTATAACAGGCTGATTGGCTGATGAGCTGCAGCTGTGGAGGCAGGTGAGTGGAGTCTCTGTAATTGTAATTGACCCTTGGCCCACCCTGTAGTTTGGGAAATCAAGAAGCAATGCATCATAGAAGACTTTAGTATCTGCGCTTTTTGAAAAATGTAAGTTAATGCCAGGCACAAGGACTTAGACGAGCAACTTGATTCAATATTTTTCATATGTAGACATTATAATAAATCTATACCTGCTTGTGGCATCTACAGAATGAATGTGAGCAGTTCTTGAGAAAGCGGCAACACCACTATGAAGGACTGAGACTGCCAGAATCATAAATAAATAAATTAACAAAATCATCAAGAAAGAAATTTAGAAATAAATTATCAAATAAATGTGCAGGTTCATTTGAAAATAAATAAATATGCACAGAAATATAAAAATAAACAAATACAATTTATTTATTTATTTGACAAATTACTTATTTTCCATACTCATTTATTTTCATATTTATTCATTTCGTCATTTATTCTTTTGTTTTCATTTATTTCCCTAGTTATTTATTTCTGTTTTCATTGCTTATTTTCAGATTTATTCATTTTCTGATTTATTTCTGTTTCATTTATGTCCTTATTTATTCATGTTTTAATTTATTTCCCTATTTATGTATTTATTTCTGTTTTCATTTATTTCCCTAGTTACTTATTTGTTTTCATTTATTTCCCTATTAATTAATTAATCAAATTCTTTCTTTTTTAATTTATTTCCCTAGTTATTTATTTCTGTTTTCATTTATTTCCCTATTTATTTCGGTTTTTATTTATTTCCCTATTAATTAATTAATTAATTTCTGTTTTCATTTATTTCCCTATTAATTAATTAATTAAATTATTTCTTTTTTCATTTATTTCCCTATTTATTTCGGTTTTTATTTATTTCCCTATTAATTAATTAATTAATTTCTGTTTTCATTTATTTCCCTATTTATTTATTTATTTCTGTTTTCATTTATTTCCCTATTTATCATACTGTGTCTTCATGGTGTCACACAGACACAGCAGAAAACATTTATTTATTTAATTTTGATTTTGGCAGTTTCAGCCCTTCATACACCACAGGCCGAGCGATCTGCCCGTTCCAAACAGGCAGTTTTTGAAGGGGCGCTGCATTCGTCATATTTAATACATGACTCATAACCCACCAGCGGCTCCACTGTATGGATCATCTCAACAGAGTTTGCATTCATTTTCACATTGATGAGGAAAAATTGATAAAATGTCTTTGGTGGTTCAAGGATCAGTCTTAATATAAACATGAAGATGAGCATACTGTCATAAAAGTGATGCATCGCTCAGACTTAGAGCTGAGGTAGCTGGTTATACATATATATATTTACACAGCACTAACTGAGACAGATAATCTATGAGAGAAATCATAATCCTACAATTAACGAAACTTTTCTTGCTCCTCAAACACTTTGACTGATATTTAATACATTATTAGTTTAAAAACTAGGCCCAGTGTGACCCTGACACTCTGTGTTCAACAAAGGCTTGAAACCAAACTACATTGCCATCCATTGAGCCTTTTTCATTACACCAAGAGTGCCATCTAGTGGGTTCAGCAAATACAACTACATTTGGACACCACTAAAGAAAACACATGAAAATTAAGAGAGATCTTCACTTACCTCTTCAGCAATTTAAGATGGCTGCCATCTCGAGATGTCTGACTCTCACTAGACTGTTCAAACCTAAAGGCCTGATCACATCATCATCACAGTTAATCTGTCATTAGCTTTTTGATTTGGAGATGCGATACAGGTGAAAATTTAAAAATGAAAAGTGGATGTTAAGAGGTACCTTAAATAACATCTTTAACATTATTTAGATGATACAATGACTTGTAATAGGAGTTGTTGAATGCTCAAAAAACACCCGTCTTCACCGACACCACATTGATAAAATATCCAAATTTTTATTAAAAACAAAAGTCACACTCCGCAATCGACAAACGACGTTGAGCAAAACGCAGCACTGAGATCAGTTCGTGCAGCAGTGTGTCATTGTGCTGCTTGTTTCAAAGACTTCAGAGCTGGAAGGATGTCGTCCAGGTGACTCACGCCTGAAACACGCACACACAAAAAAAATAAAGAAAATGCTTCATGAAGCTTCATTTGGCCATTGCTAGTTGAAACCAAACTGCATTGCCATCCCTTGAGCCTTTTTCATCACACCAAGAGCGCCATTTAGTGGGTTCAGCAAATACAACTGCTGGTTCAAGAAGCTTCATTTGGCCGTCACTAATGTTTACCACTAGTTTTCTCTTTTAATGTCACTGAAATAAAATAAAAGAAGCCAGAAATCTGTGTTTTAATAACACAAGATGGGGTTGCTTGTGTTGTTACGTGTCATATTTACCAAGAGTCTGTAAAATGTCCATAATGAGGGCATGGAAAGCGGGGAAGAACTCCTCGTGCTGCTTCACTTTGACGATGACGCTGGAGAACGAAATCAAAGAATGTTTAAAAAGCAAAAGAAAAAAACATTTAAAGGAGCGGTCTGGATGTGTGTTCTGTGTATGTGAACCTGTCAAAGTCGGTGTCTCCCAGCAGATTATGGAACCCAGCAGTGTGCTCAGTGGAGGAAACCAGCCTGGCCACATGGTTCACCACCTCAGCAGGAGGAGCCCTGCAGTCTGACACACAAGCACAAACATCTCTGCTCAACTTCTGTCCGATTTCTCAAAAGCTGACTGACCGACATACGAAGCTTTGTCTCTGGCTGAAGGTTACCTAGCTCCAGGACGTCTCGGAGGTTCCTCATGGCGTTGGTCATCTCTCCCAGCCGTGTGTAGACCTCATTCATACGGGGGTACACCCCTCTGAGGGAGGTAACGTCGAACAGCTTCTGGAAGTGAGACACCATGGAGCCCAGAGTGTACCGAGTGGGACTCCGGAGCACCTAGCAGGACACCGCAAAGTGTATCTTGCACCATTAATACATACTACCTTGAGCGAGTAGTACAAAAGTAGTGCAGCGATCTACCTTTTCGTCATCAGCTGAGGTGCTTTCCAGCATGGTGTCCACCAGCAACATCATGTCCTCCACCTTCACTGCTTCCGCAGCATTATGGCCCCCATCAGACAGCTGCCAGGGCATCAGTCTGGCCCTCAGGTTATTTAAAGCCCTTTGTAGATCCTATAGAAACACATCCTCTTATTCGACTCCACACGCTGTATTCGGTATTTCCTGGTGAATGATCAGTGTCTGGTAGGTGATGACACTGAAGCCGGTTTACCTTCAGTAGGTGCAGCTGCTGGGCCCAGACCTCCAGCGCGGGGAGGAGAGTCTCAAACCCCGCCAGCTCCGAACCGACAGCGGAGGGTCTCAGCTTGTGCAGTCGCAACGGAGCGTTGGGATCGGTCACGACAGCGCTGATCTCGTGCAACAGCTGGAATTCAGGAGGGAGTCATTAGTGTTTATTTAAAAGAAGTGAACCCCAGAGAGAAGAAGGGAAACACTCAGACCTCATGGACCAAACACACCTGGTGATAGCGGCCACAGAGACTGGCTTCCCCGGCGTGATCACTGATGTTCTCACTGATCTCAGCTGTGCTGTCTTTGGACGATCTGCAAAGATGGTTGGTGCTCTGCATGAGTTATGTGCATACAAACATAAGATGGGCACCATCTTGCTAGCTATTGTACAGGCGTTGGAAATAAAGTGGACGAGCAGATGAACACACACCTCGTCTCAAGCTCCTGCTTCAGGTGGTCAACCTCTCTCTTTAGTTCTTCGATTTGAGTGTTGCTTTTCTTTTGTTGTGTCTGGTACGCCTTGGAGAAACGTAAGAGTGTGACCCACTGCTTTAAGGGGGAAGCAATCTGGAAATGAGCAGATGTTTGTCAGGGTACCTTAAGAATGGTTTTGAAAGACGGAGTAATGCTGCTGGATGCCTTCTTGGTTCGTGTCCGATGATCCACTTCTGGTTCTCCTTTGACAGATCTGTGGTGACGTAAATAGCTCAGCGCAAGCCATGGAAACAAAGTATTAAGTCAGCACGTTCTGGGAGGCATGTGTTACCTGAGCTCATCCAGCAGCTGAGTCATTTTAGTCTCATAGAAGTCGATCACATCCAGCAGCCTGCAGAGAGAAGAAGGAGGAGAGCTGTAGCACTTGACTCATCATAGAGGACATAATCTGTCTCAACAGTTTAAACTTATTTTCCCCTCTGCTGTGGACCAAAGGAACCCAACTACAGGCGTGAAAGCACCCTTAAATGTTCTTACTGCTGGTCTGCCGGAGAGCTCTGCTGGCTGACTCTGTCACAGATGTGCTGGATCGTGTCACTCTGTCGAGCCAATCGCAGCTCTTCTTCTTTGAGGGTAAAGTAAAGTTTCCTTTGGAGCTGGGCTGCTTCGTCCTTTTGTTTCGTCAGCTTCTGCTCGAGGACCTGACACCGTTTCTGGGCAGATGAAACAAAAGATTTACTACACAGATAATACTTGACCATTCACAAACAAAGATAATCATCTACGTACACTTGTGTGCAGTTTGAGCACTAGTGATGGCCAAATGAAGCTTCATGAACCATTTTCTTTATTTTCTGGGTCCACTCTGGCACTCTTCGTTCAACAAAGGGTTGAAACCAAACTGCATTGCCATCCCTTGAGGCTTTTTCATCACACCAGGAGCGCCATCTAGTGAGTTCAGCAAATTCAACTGCTGGTTCATGAAGCTTCATTTGGCCATCACTACTGAGCACCTTTACGTCAGCGGACACACCTGTGCATCTTGTTTCTCCTGCTGCAGTCGCTGCGCGTGGCTGTGCTGCTGGACAGCCTTGCCGAGGCAGCGGTCCTCCAGGTCCTGGACTCGGGTCTTCACCGTGTCCAGCAGCCCCTCCAGCTCTGTGGCCCTCTGAGACTGCTGAGCCGCTCGACTCATGTGCTCGTGAGCCTCCTCCCTGAAGACACGCACACAGAAGAGGGTCGTTCCAACAATGCAATGTGTATTTCTTTTTTAAGATCACTGCTGGGCCCTGCAACCTAACTCCAGATCAGCATGGATGGATAGATAACAGTCAGCTGGTTTCTCTTTGATCACTCAGGCTGAGACTTCATACCTGCACTGAGCTACTGAACTCAGGAGGGGCATCTCTGCGACTCTCATCTGATGCTGATGAGATTAGATGACAGGAGGACAGGTGGTCGACGCACAGCGCACATACATTATTCAGGAGATGCCAACACCCACAGTGCCACACACTGCAGGCATGTATACACTGCATAAGATCCTCAGCTGTCTGAGTTCTTCCACAGATACCATTCATACTGCTGTTATGCTGCTGCAGTACTATTTATTGGCTCGATGTTTGACTTACTTGAGCTGATTGTTGGACTTGATGAGCTCCTGGATGAGGGCCTGTCTTCTCTCTGAATCCGTGAGCATCGTCCTCAGGGACATCCTGATCTCACCCGCTGACTTCTTGTCCAGCAGAATCAAATCTAAGGAGGACACATGCAGAGCCATGCCACAAAACTGAACTTAAACTTCCTTAGAAATTAATATTTTGCTCATACATTAGAATTTTTGACTCGTACCTGAGAGGTTCTTGTTCTCCACGGGATCTGCAAAACACACTGGCTTAAAACCATGATGCTGCAGAAGTTTGTTCACATCGTCCCACTCTATCTGCTCCTGCTGCAACATATACGATAAATGAGCAAACACACATCACACAGCAAAGCAAACCTGCCGAGGAATCCTGAGCCCTACCTGGAACTGCCTGTCAGTCCACAGATACACATACGTCTTATTTCTTGATTGCAAAAAATGAGCTTTCCTGCTGTCCATGTCTCCCACTCAGCAGCACTAACTTTACTCCTCAGGAGCATCACTCAGATCATCACCTGACTCGAGCAGCTCATGTTTCTACACCAGAGAGACTGAGCGACAGCCTTCCCCTTCCACACACACACACACACACACACACACAAGCCTCCACAGCCTCTGATCAGCACAAGTTTTGTCACGGTAACTCACCTGCTCCATCGTTTCACCCCACTGCAGGAAAAAGAACAACATGCGCGGTGTTAGAGTTCAAAGAGCTGCAGGAGATCCGGAATCACGCTGATTAAAAAAGTCGACGCGGAACTCCGTTTAAAAAACAGGGGATTCAATTCTGCTGGGCTACAGCTGCTAACACACAACTCCAAATGTACAAAACACTATCATTTATGAACCTTAAGGTTATTATGGTGAATTCGGCATACTAGTAGCCGACAAACAAACACGTTTAATAATTAAAATGACATTAAACTGAATTTTGCAGCAGGAGTTTGTCATCAAGCTCGCTATAAAGGAGCTACAGTTCATATGCAGTTTCTTCCCATAGTGTCTCAATATAAGATGATATAAGGTTAATTCAATGTACCTGCAGCTATAGTTGTGACGTTATTTTGTAGTTTGGTTAGCTTCTGTCGCACCTTATTAACGCTGAGGTTAGCTGTGTATTGTTACTGCTAGTTAACAGAAGTTACCAGTTGTTGGTGTTGTCTTTATCAGCTCAGTTTTCCCACACGGTACAACAACAGATCGTTTAATTAACATTAGCGTTAGCATTTGCTCCACGAACACGCCTTTTCCGGCATTCAAACAGTGACGTAACTGTACGCAACCAATGGGATTAGGGTGTTTAGGGCGCTAGTGTACTGTAGAAATAATCGAGATAATCTTGTCTGTTCCGTTGTTTTTATGTACCATAATATATTATTTTGATTTGTGTTGTAAATTTGCGAATAAGAAATAAAATAAAAAAATAAATAAAAAACGACTGTAGAAATAATAATATGCTCGACTTCCGGTTAGATAGCGGAAGTAGCATTAAGCTAGCTACTCTTGGCAGCTAACCGTCACTTTAGCAAACACTTGTTTATTTTTGAACAAATATTCAACTATTGTCACCTTTATGTTTTCTAAAATGTCTCCACAGAGCTCTGGTACATGCTGCAAACCACAGACTGTAAAAATAAGACATTAATCTAGTTTATTTTTTGTGTAACGTTGGTTTTTACCTGACTCAGGTTAATGCTGGGCTACTGGACTTGCTCATTCCTGTTGTGCGGCACAGAAACCGGTTCATGTTTGCCCAAAACATACTGTGGGCTCCACACATGACTCATTTAAACTAAATTAATACCTGGAGTTAAGTTTTCCTTAGTGACGCCATGACAGTTCAAGTGGCAGCCACACCATTTAGCCTCACTGCGAAGGATCACTTAGAGAAAACAAAGCAAACAAAAAACTTAGACAACATTAAAACTAACGGTATTTCATTTTATAAAGTATCTCGTGTGAAGGTGCGTGTAATAATATACAAACAATAGTTATTCAGACGTTTATAGCAACAGAAATAACGGGTTTAACTAGTTAACCCCCCCGCTGTCACAGGGTAAATGGTGCAGTCCGCATGTGTCTGTTTCCTGCACTCGGTTGCTAGGTGACGGGGAACGCCTGCAGGCCAGAAACAGAAGGTGGGGAGAAGCTTACGTCACTCCAGCTCCCTCTCTCTACATCATTAACGGGTCTGTGTCGTGTGTTTCTGCACCGGGGAGTGATCCGGTGCAGCACGGCACGACAGGGGAGCATGTTCACACGTAGTTTGCTTCTGTAACGGTTCCCCAGCGTGTTAAAAGTGTCAGTAGCGCCATTTACAGCTGTGTACAATGGCCACCGAGTGCACACAGGACGCTGTTCTGGACTTTCTGCAGGAGAGAGGAGGCAAAGTGAGAAACACGGAGTTAATTGAGCATTTTAAGGCCGTGTTCCCGGAGGAGCCGCAGCAGAAAGCGGCTGTGCGGAAGAGTTTTAAAAGCTACGTTGACAACGTTGCTTATGTCAAAACTGAGAGTGGAGTTAAACATGTCTGCCTGAAGAAGAAGTTCCGCGGAGCAGAGAGTGAGCAGGCGCGGGTGTTAGACGGAGAAGAGCCCGGGAAGCGGTATCCAGGTGACAGCCGTGACGTAGCGGAGGCTCAGGCTGCAGGGGATGAGGCGCAACATCCACCTGGCTCAGGTTACGGAAATAACAGCCAGGTGAGAGTTCCGCATGCTTTCTCCCCTGCGCCCATTGTGCAGCGCGCACCACACGACGAGAGCAAGTGTCATGAGTTTGTTTGTGTAGTCGAGGAAGTGGACAGCCGCTCAGGTGAGATGGGGAACAGACAAAGCTTCCGGAGAGAGAAGAGGGAGTCCAAGAAGGAGCATGCTGGGAAACAGCCGGACATACCAGAAATTGCAGTGATTGAAGCTTCGCCTCTCCCAGCAGAGGGATCTATGTTCACCATGCCTGGGCCTGCACAAACTGGTAGGACAGGACAGGTAGCTGCTGCTGGACTCAGTCCCAGAGACAGGCAGGTTGAGACTGAGTCCCATCAGAGAGAGCAGGTTGATGTGGTGATCAGGCGCAGAGACTCCAAAGGTTCCCAGCAGCAGGAGGCAGACGACAGGGAGGACGAAGCGCTGTTGGATGTGTCCAGTTTGTCAGGGAGTGAAGGCAACTGCAGCCCCAAAGGCAGCCGCAAACACTTCATCGAGGTCATGATGAGCAGCTCCCCCCAGGTGAGGCGCAGCATGGTGCTACGCAACTCAGTGTACCTGCCCTCCAAAAGTGACAGCGACTCCATTTCGTTGGTGTCCTGCAGCCTGGACGACGACAGGACCTCGGTGGCTCTGGACCCGCTGGAGCACGAGTGGATGATGTGCGCGTCGGACGGGGAGTGGGACAGCTTGTACCCGCTCCTCGCCACAGAGCCCGGCCTCATCCTGAGGAAGGATTTCGTCACTGGGTTCACCTGCTTGCACTGGGCGGCCAAGCACGGCAAGCCTGAGCTGATCGCTCTGATTATCAACTTCGCCAAGCAGCACAACGTCCCCATCAGTGTTGATGTGCGATCCAACACTGGCTACACGCCGCTGCACATCGCCGCCATGCACAACCACATGGAGGTGGTGAAGCTCCTGGTGGGCGCCTACAATGCAGATGTGGAGATCAGAGACTACAGCGGGAGGAAGGCCTGCCAGTACCTCACTGACAACGTGAGCGTGGACATACGGGACATCATAGGAGCGTACGAGCGCTCTGACCCGGAGAACGCACACTGCAGTAATGGAGGGCGCTGGAGGTTCTCCAAGGGTTTCCAGGCGAACCTGAAGCCCCTCAGGCTCCTCAGCCCCAACGACTGTGACTCTGTAGACGGGGAGGGGAAACCAAGACAGAAGGTCCTCAGGAGGAAGTCGTCGCTCAGCAGAATGAAGCCCAAACTCCAGAAGGTCCGTCTGAGGACGTCACAGATTGTCCACAGCGTGTCGTTCCGAGACACAGAGGAGCTGGAGCTGTCTTTGAAAGGTTCCTTCAAGCACAGACCCAAGACTCATTTCTTTGGGTGACATCAGTTTGGAGCTGGGGATCAATATTTGTGGACTTTCCTTTTGCATTTTTAGTCGGTACAAGTGACAGCTGGTACTTTGTGTTGATACTCGGTACCTCAAAAGTGGATCATTTCTATGTCAAATAATCATCAAACCTTGATAGGGTGGAGGATCTTTGAAAATCCATTTCGTCACATCAAGTCTAATACACTATTTCAGTTACTTTATCACATGTTCTGTTTTTTATATGAAATTATAACAAGTTTGAAAACACAAGTTAGACCAGTGGTTCCCAGCTGGTGGGTCACGGTCCAATCTGAGGTAGACGACGAGATGTTGAAAGTGTCTGACTGCGTCTCGTCTTCCACCCGCAGCCGATACTAAACCCTCTTGACCTTGAGTGTGTAATCTCCGGGCAGATTACTGCATCACATGGCTGTGCTGTGAGGCCGGGCCGGTCCTATTAAGAAAGTTTTGGTCTTGGGTGATTTAACTCGTCATTAATTACAGGACCAGAGTTTTAATCCGTCCAGATGAAATCTGACGTTTGTAACTAACTTCAGTTTAATGCAGAAGGATGTAGGCCGACAGTATTTTACTCGTAAATGTGTATCGCATGAGATGGAGCGTGAAACCAGACTGGAAAACAACATTACTGAAGCAACTTAGTGTTACATGAGTAATTCTGTGACACAGTTGGGTCATTCATGTCTCAACACAGGCTCTGATTTGCACAATGTATTCTGTTACGTAACATAAACAATATTTCCTTTGGTTATGGGGCCATTTTAATGATGTTTTACGCCGATTGAATAAATAACTGCAGTTTAATAAAGGACTGTGTGTCTGATTTGATTCTTCATGGGTTCAAATGTGATCTTCCAGTGGTCATTGAAGGAGTCCTGTGAGGCTCTGCTATTGTGCCACTAGATGGCACCCTCTCTCCTCTCTGTCAGTATGACTCACCAGGGGTGGATCACACACACTGGATTCTCCACTGGGCAGGGAGGGTAATCTGTTGCCACTGCGTATAATGATAGTTTATACTGACTGAATCCCTGTCGTTGTGTTTATACGTTCACCCACAGGGGAGTAAATTCCCAGACAGAAAGTCCGTCTTCTTCACATGATTAAAAACAGGGAAAATTGAGAAAGATTCTGAAGATCTACACAATCAGCACAGTTTCAAGATTAGAGTCACACATTCAGTGTCTGACCAAATGTCCTCCCTTGTGTTTCTGTGTTCTCATCTTGAGTAATGGATGTCACAGTGATGCTTTGACCTTTTGGGTATAAAATGTCATTACTTCGTCAATATATCCTGTTAGACATCTGTGTGAAGTTTTGTCATTGTCAGCATTTGAATTCTTGAGTTATGGCCAAAAACATAATTTGTGAGGTCACAGTGACCTTGACCTTTGACCACAAACTTCCAATCAGTTTATTCTTCAGTCCAAATGGACATTTGTGTCAAATTTAAAGAAATTCCATCTAGGTGTTCTTGTAGTCGTAGTCACAAAAATGAGACAGAAAAGGTCACAGCGACCTCGACCTTTGACTGCCAAAATCTAATTAGCTCTTTGGGTGCAAGTGAATGTTTGTGCCAAATTTTAGGAAACTCTCTCAAGGTTTTCTTGAGATATCTCGTTCACAAGAATGAGAAGGATAAATGGTCAGACAGACTTGACCTTTGACCTGTGACCACCAAAATACAATCAATTCGTCGCTGAGCTGAAATGAATGTTTGAGCCAAATTTGAAGAAGCTGCGTTCATGAGAAAGAGATGGATACAAGGTCACAGCAGCATTGACCTTTGACTCGTGATCCCTGACCACCAAAATCTTATGAGTTCATCCTCGAGTCCAGGTTAACGTTGGTGCCAAATTTAAAAAAAAAAATTCGCTCAAAGGAAAATAGAAAAAAAATAAATAAAAAAATAATTCATTGCTTTCCTCATAGTGTGAATGTATGAAAGCCAAAACAAACAAATATATATAAATATGTATATAAATAAATTTGCTGAAACAGATACAAAGTTAAAAAAAAATTACATGACACGATAAAATATCAGGTGGCGTCAAGGCTTAAAGGTAATTTGTTTATTAGCAGTTAACACATTGTTCATTTAAAATTTTGATATCATAAAAGTAAACTCATCACTGTAAAATAAAACACGGGAAAAGGCTTCAGTCTCAGTGATCATGGCAACCATTGGTGTGCAATATAATCAATACATTGGGTGATTGGAAAATAGTTTCCAGTGCTGACATATATAAAGTAGGCTACATTTCAGAGGGTAGAGTTCAGACCAGAGGCTGTAAGAGACACAATACAAGTTCCTATAAAGTGGTTCTTCTTAACAAACATTACTTCAACAGGAGAATCAGTGCATTTGTTGGGAACTATTTTCAGTGATGGATTAATCCACATTTGGTGCTTTAGCAAGTGTTTCTAGCAGCAGCATGGAATAAAAACAGAAAAGAAGAAGTAATCATGTCCTCACAGGCTTTTGCTTTTCAAACTTTGCTTTTGGCAAACATTCGGGATTGTCAAAGCTAAAGCAATTAGCACGGAGGGGTTTTTGATTGCTATATATGCTAAATAATACTGCACTGTAAACACTGATTCACACTATGAGGTAAGATTACATACATACATTACATTACTTCAGATAGTGCCAGAATATAGAAAAAAATCAATAAACAATCATTCAGTTAAGGCATTTCGGTTGCTCATGTGCTCAGAACGGGTGTGGGTGAACATGGACGAGAGTAGCGCATCCAAAGGTCTTCGTTTAAGGGGTTCAGACACACACTGTGGACGCGAGGCGTAAAACACAACGTATAAGGGTCACAGCAGTGTCAGTTCTCCTGAAGGCCCACCAGCTCACAGCTCTTCTTCCATAGCTCGGCTTGCAGCTCAGAGTCGTAGGAAAAGTCGGACGACTGCGTCTTCTGGCCGTTGTACAAGTAACAGCCCCCGGCCCCTTCCAACTCGGAGGCGACTGCAGCGTAGACGGATATGGATGCTCCTTCTGCAGGAGTCTGAGGAGGACAAAGCATGAAGAGACGATTCAGTTCAGAGAAGATCTTTGTCTGAAATCACCCATCACTAGTGAAAGACATACCCTGAAAAGGATCTTCGCCACTGGTTTCTTCAGAGCCTGTGCGAGGCTCCAAAGGTTGTTGTACAGCGCCGTGTCCACCATGCCAGGGTCCACCGCATACGTGGTCACAGGGAAGCCGCCGGCTGTCATCTGCTCCTGCAGGTAGTAGGTGAGGAGGACCAGGGCCAGTTTGCTCTGAGCGTAGGCACCATGGGAACTGTAACAGATCCTAAAGACAGGGAGAGGGATGCTGTCACTGACATGAGAGTCCCATAAAAATGAAATGCTAGCAGCCTTGGTTGAAGACGTACCTCCTGTTTAGGTCGTGCATGTGCATAACTCCTGCGTAGTGTGTAGCAGAGGACATGTTGACGATCCTGGAGCAGCAGCCCTGGCGTCCTGACCTCTTTAGTGTGTCCAGCAGCAGGTTGGTCAGCAGGAAGTGGCCGAGGTAGTTGAGCGCAAAGTGGAACTCAAAGCCGTCCTCCGTCTTTCTCTCGGGGACCATCATGGTTCCAGCTACACAAGGGAATGGCAGAAGATTTTTATAGTATGCATGCACTACATTAGTATGTATGATTCTTCGTGCACTGACCATGAGGATCCACGCATCTTACCATTGTTGACCAGAACGTGGAGGGGGAGACCTCTGTTTTTGATTGTCTGAGCAAAGTTTCGCACGGATTTCAGTGAGGTCAGGTCCACGAAGACGAACTCAACTGTCAACAGAAAACAGAAGAGCATGTTAGGACAGAGCTCTGACAGTTCTGCTGTAAACACATCAACATGTCGCCATAAAAACTGGCGATTTCACTAGGCTAATTTATACAATGTAAAATGCCATAGGCTTGTGCTAAAAACATTAGCATGTTGTACTTGTGGGAAAATGTGTTTGAAACTGTCTCTATTAAGCCATGTTTAATGTGTGTTTAATGTGTGTTTAATGTGTGTTTTGAATCAACTAAACTTTACAGCACTTCACAGAAACCTCCACTGCCCACTAGTGTTTTGGAGGTGTAACTGCAGAGTGACACAGACACTATTGTCAATGTTGTTTCCTGTTATAAATAAGTGTCTAAAGTGAGTGTGTATGTGTGGGAGCTGTTGGGGGTTTACAGTATAGATATTTAGACATCATATATCTAAGCTAGTCATATATTTCCCTGCTCATTACTGTGCACAAATGCATGTATTTAGACCTAAGGAGACACACTGGTGCTTGCAGATAGAAACCTCCCTGCAGGATGCACTTTCTGTGTGCACACAATTTTCTATTTATTTATTTTTTTTGCACCAGCAAAAAAAGGCCCCTTTCCCCCACTTGAGAATATTTACAGATGGCCATTTTGTATACTGACCTTTCCCCTCGACACCTTCTTCACGAATCTTCCCGACGGCCTCTGCGCCCTCTTCTCTCTCGTTCCCAGCTGGAGATGATGGAGATCAGAGAGGCTTGGTGGGCTGATGTCCAGCAGATATTTACTCAATCCTAACGCCTACTCTGACTCAACAGACTGGTGAAAACTACTGGCTACGTCTCTGTTTACACTCATTCATATGTCCTGAAAAATAACAAGCAATTGTGTGTACGTAATAAATCTTGTGCTCAAATTGAAAAGCCATGCTGTTGAACAAAGACAGGAATACAACTATGCAAGCTCATCAAGTTCTATGAGTTCCTATAACTAATACCGTGCTTTCCCTCCCTAATACAGGTTAATATCTAACCACAGTCCAGCTTTAATTTGTAATTTTGTCCTTTGAATCATCAAGCTAAATCTTAGGATATGAGCCACAAGTTAAAAAGTAGGCAATTTCAAGCTCAAGCAATAGCTCAAATCAAAAGTCAGAGCTTCGAATCGTCAGTCGGAGACCCCTCAGACGACTGAGATTGCTTGAAGTCGAGCAGTCGAGCCCTAGATTTTACACAGTTCTGGCACACAACTGTTGATGAGGAGAAAACTGCAACTCAAAGCTGGACTGCAGAGAGGTACTCACCTGCACGACGGAGTGAAAGCAAAGGAAGGCATGTGTGATTAGACAGTAGCCTACCTATGATAACATGCATGCCAAGGCTTGCCAGGTGTCTCGCTGTCTCATAACCCATTCCTCTGGTACCCCCCGTCACAATGGCAACCCTTCCATTTTGCTTGGGTAAGACTGTGTGGGAGGAGAGAAGGGACCACATGAGAACATAACGTGATTCTTCATTCCAAGCTTCTGTGGAATCAGCAGCAAAATGACTGGCCTTAAAATGTTTTTCAATGTAATTAACAGTAAAGGTTAAATGTCGTTGGACTATATAAGGCTGGAATGTCTTGTATGGCAAAAATGAATGATAGCGTTCGTACCAGTGCATCAGTTCGGACATCAACCAGTCAGGGAAATACTGAAAACAAAATCTTTATTCTCAAACTTCTCAGACATCGTAATGTGTAAATGTTCTGCACAGCAAGACATCCATTGTTAATGCTGTCATACCTACATAACAGCATGTATTTACAAAAACAACTCGTCCAACCCCCCAACAAAGGTTTATCATACAGCCTGGATTTGTAAGAATTCAAAAAACAACAAAAGACAGTCTTCTAATGGAAGTTATGCCCAATTTATTGAGTTACAGTCCTGTTTTTGAGCGTGTATAGCCTCTACGTTATATAGGAGATCTATTGATACATTTTTTAGTCACAGAAAGACTATGTCTGAAGGGTACTTTTGGTGGAGACAGGGCTAAAGTGAACTATGAATTGTGTGAACAGTTACCCCCCTAGAACGTAGAAAAAGGTCAAACCATGCTTAGAAAGTTTACCAATTAACACGAAATATCTTGAGTCATACATGAACAGAAATGTTTGGGTTAAGTGCTAATGTCATCATGTTCTCGCTGATGATGCTATAATGCTAATGTTAGCGTGTCATTATCATCAATGGCATTCGTTTCGCAGGTATTTAGTCATAAACCAAAGTGTTCGTCATATCAATCCAAGACTTAGCGACTTAGCTAGCGTTGTATGAAAGTTTTGACTCCGCCCTCGAGTGCCATCTATTGGTTGTATCTACATCAACATATAGGATGCATGGAAGTATAAAGGTACACTGTTTAAAACTGACGAATCTGTTCTCGTATTTAAAGGGATGAGCTAAAACCACTGGTACATACACCTGACTGATACACTTTGATCAGATTTTTAATGCTTTGATGCTTCAGTCGTCAAAATTCTTTGAGTTTTTACAATTGTCAGCACACAGTCAGTCAAGTGGCTGGCCCGGGTTACAGTTCCCCTCCCAAGCATCGTCCAACTCATCCTCACAGGGTTCAGGCACATAGTAGCTCCGTGAGTTCTCATACAAGAAGATCTGCTGATCGACTAAAGCCGGAGCTATGCGGTTCCTTTTCCCGCACAGAACAGCCCCGGAGGAGCTTAACAGCCTGTGACAAGGTACACTTGTGGCAGGGACACACCAGTACTTCTGAAGCACCTTGGGGAGGGTGGGGAACAAAGGTGCATGACTGGACCACCACAGTAAAGGGTCTTCATTCAGACCGAGGACTCTTTGTGATTTGTAGTTGCTCAGCTCCTCGACCACCTGTGCATGCAGCTCTTCCTGGCTCTGGTCTGCGTCTGACTGACAAAATATGGCAGCCAAAGGGTTGTCTTGGGTTGCACCGCTGGCTGAAGACTCTCTCACAGGTGTCTGCTTTTTGCTCGGTGGCTCGTCAGATACAAAGGAGAAATCATCTAGGCATGGTCGCTCTGCAACCTGCTTCTCAAGGATTGCTTTTGCCTCCTCTATGATGTTACTCTCAACTTTGGAACGCTCCTGAGTGGACAGGAAAGGCAGCTTCTTGTACCGAGGATCCAAGAATGTAGCTATGTTGAGGAACGCTGAAATGTCTTGCGATAGCTGTGTATTGTGTGAATAGGTGCTTGAGAGGACTTTTGAGATGACCTCTTTGGTCATGCTAATCTCTTTGAGGTCCCCTTCCTTGACCTTGAGTGTGGTGTTCAACAGCATATGGAGCACAGGCCTAACCATGCTAATGGTTGGGTACTTGCAAGAACTGATCATGTTTGCCACAACTTTAAAAGGCTGGAGGACATCAATCAAGCCCTCCAACAAGGCCCAGTCAGGGCCATCAAAGTTGAAATGATGACTGCTGGAGCTCTCTATAAGTGTTGCAGTTACTGCAACCTGTTGCTCTTTCAGTCTCTGTAACATTGCCAACGTGGCCAACCAAGACCGACCCCTGTCTGTGATGAGTGCACACTGAGTGAGGCCACTCTGCTTCTGTTTTTCCCTCAGCAGATACAGCGTTGGTTCTTTGAAATGATCAATAAGTTTGCGGCAACATCCCAAAAAGCTGTCGACCCGTGGCAGCTGGAAGGCTTCGTCCATCGCACGATTTATTGTATGTCCAAGGCAAGGCATTTCCACTGACAGGTCGAGGAGGGAGCATGCTTTGACAATGTCCACTGAACCATTTGTGGTGGCACCACTGACTTTATGAGTTATCCCCCATTCAACAAATGCTTCATACATAGCTCTGGTGATGTTCTCGGCTGTGTTGTCTTCTTGTACCTCAAATGTTTTAAGACACTTGTTGGTCATAGTGAAGCCAGTTGTGCTATTGTAATTAACCGAATGCATAGAGAGTGAAATGTATGTCCTGCTCTGGGTTTGGCTTTGCCAAAGATCTGTAGTAACGCCACAGTTCACAACCCCAGCAAGCTCACTAAAGACCATGTCTCTGGCGCGGCAGTACATCTGAGGAAGCATTTTAACCGCCAGGTCACTTTTGCTCGGTGGCGAGTACCCAGGATCGACGGTACTCATTAAGGTCTTGAAAGTAGGCTCTTCAACTAGAGATACAGGGTACAGCCCCTCACAGATAAAGTTGATGACAGCTATTGTCAGATCATTGTGTCGTCTGTTTTCGTAATCTAAACTCTGCCTTAGGTTTGTGTCCTGGGATTGTTGCTGAATATGTACACTTGAAGGCTCAGTCTTTATCCTGGAGAACGCCGTGGCGAACGCCTCGCGCATCTGATCCGTGTTGCTCTTCACAAACTCACTGAATTCGACAGGGTGGTTCTTCTCGAGGTGGTACGAAAGATTGGAGGTGTTTCCAGAGTAAGCAATCTGACTCATGCATACACGACAGTATATCCGTTTCCAGTGCAATATACAGCCGTCTGCGTCTGTGTCAAAGCCAAAGTATTTCCAGACTTTGCTTTTTGCCCGTGGGTGTGCGACCAGATTGAGGCCAGAGCACGAAGGTCCTGAACTTTTACCCTCCATTGGTTCGTCCGGTAAGCAATCCACTTGGATGCCTTCACTTAACGAGCACCTATCAGGAATAGTGAAACACACATTTGAGGATGTTGATTAAAACATTACAGACATTTGTGAAGCGACACTGAGATGTGATTTTGAAAACCTTCAGCTATGTTTACATGCACACAAGAAAGAAGATCACAGTGAAAAATCTCGTCAAGGCAGGAGATAAAAGATAAAACTAAGCCTTTACAGTTAGTGAGAACAGCTCGACAACAAGATACCTTAAGTTTGTCGCAGGATTTTCTTGAACTGTGACCAAACCCTGCAGGTGTGGTCCGCTGTACCTGTGACCACACTCAGCTGATGCACTATAGCGCCACACTACATTGACTGCACAGGGTGTGGAACATGAATTTTATCAAGGTTGGTTGGCAATAACAGTACGATTATCAGATTGGGTGCAGCCAAATAGTCTTGTTGGCTCTGACAGCTACTTCCTGTCTCAACTCTGACCCGTTCTACTTAGTTGTGCAGTCAGAGTGGTGCAATGCACTGGAGGAACATTGAATTTTTCAATGTTGAAGACATGGTTTCAATAACTTGTGTAAGATCTCATCCACAACCAAGTCCCGAGGCAACATTGGAATTTCTGCTTTATAATCAGGAGCGAGTCAGGCTTTATCTTTGGCCATGGTGTGGGATATGCCAAATAAATTACAGGAATTTCCCAAATCCCTTTTAAAGCCTGTTAAACAACCTGCATTCTCTGTGAGATTAGTAGTGTTTAAACCTCTAGGGTCTGACCCACTTCACTCTCTGGAGACACAATCGTCTTTTTGTCTTGAGGTGGAACACATTAGTAATATCTCACTCTTTTATCACATGATACTACACACACATTTTCCTTTGGTTTTATGGCAATCAATGAAATGCTGTAAAAAGTAACACTCAAATCAGTAGCGCTCTGATGTTTTAAACAGCACAGTGGGAAAGTGGAGAGATGTACTCTCGCAAAACCAGTGTGGTTTGGCAGTACTTTGATCTAGAAAATGAATTCAGCTGCAGTTTATCTTTTTTCACAACGCACGGCACAAAGTGTCTCGTACTTCAGCGGCATTTAAAATCCGACATGGTTGTTGAAGATTGTGATTAAAGGCTCCAAAGGGCTCATAATGCACACAATATTTTTGGGACAATGTTTCAAATATTAACAATAATTTGTGCTAAATTTTGACTGTTTTCTAGTCGACAAGTTGTTATTAATGTTTTCGTTAAGTCGACAGGGAAATTAGTCACCAAGAACATCCCTAATGGAAATGTAAAATGTTTTAATGTGTCGTGAACAGAGCAGAACTGAACCAGACTGCTTGGTGGAAACGAGACTTTTGAGGCAGCTGTTCCACATGATTTTTGCTAGCCTATTAGAATAATATAATCAATTGATTTTCAGTCCACTTTATTTCATTTCTATGGGGACATAATTTGCAATTGGAAAAAGATAATAAATCACATTTTATTTTATTACAAAACTCGACATATTGCAACTAAATTCACCACATGTAACTCGTAACTCTCTAGCACTGTGGTTTAATTATATATTTAAGGGATTTTGATTATAAAAAAACATTACTCTAGCAGTTTCAATGGAATCTTGTTGTAGGTGACCCTCACTATGATCATATCAATTTTCATACAGTTTTACCATAGAGTTTATGAGGAATTTAAAGGTAAAGTCTGCTCAAATTACTGTACAGTATAATCAGAATTCCCCCATATTCAATATTAATTCTATGCATGTGTATTACTGTCAATAAAAAATACCAATTAATTTAGAGCTCCTTTAAAAAGAGTACAGTAGGTATATCAATGGGAGAAACGGGCGACTCCATCACTTTTGGCCGTTTTCACCATCCGTACCGTAATACTACGAATACACACGCATACTGCTTGACCGCAGTATAAGGAGCGATCCTCTCTAAACTTGACGTGCTCTGTGTATCAGACCAACGCCGAACTGATGACAACACCCTGCTGTTAAACCATCTTCAGCCAGAATCCATTTGGTGTTTTCATTAGTCGATGAATAACATCAGAGTTTTAAAAACTGTCACATTTCTGACGGAGTTCGGCACACGAGCGGGGGATTCATACACCGGGGTTTAACGACTAAAGATAAACACAGGAAGTAAATTCAGGAAATAAAAGTGGACCTGACCTGGCAGCGCAAACGACCTGTTGAACATCTGATAGATCAGAACTTTAATGCCGCACAGATACAGCCTGAGGAGAGGCACCAACACTGACTGCAGCCACATCCCTCTGTTTCTGGTGTCCCACCGAACAGCTTCCGACACGCACTGTCCCGCACGGTAATGAGTCCGGCAGGGAGCCTGTGTGGGACTTTTCTATCCGTTCCGCCCCCGCGAAGAATTGCGTCACAAGATGCCAACAACCGTGCAGATGAACTCTTTTTTTTAAAAAAAAGGCTTTTCTCTTTATCCTGCTGCACTTTCTGAATGCACGGTATTGTGCGGTGTGCTGAAAAACGGACAGAAGGGAAAACAGAAAGGACACAGATGAATAAGAGTCTTGTTTTGTGTCACTGCGTGATTTTTTGGCAGCGTATGAGTCAAAGTCCGCTGATTGATAATGTTTCACGGCTAAAGATTGGGATCGTTTTATTCACTCGGGGTGTGTTTGACATTTGGGACCATATCTATTAATGACAAGCTCGCAGTGTCACAGCCACTAATTGAAGTGTGATCCAACATGTCCGCAGGCGCAGTTTGAAAACTATTAAAAGTGTCATATGGTTGTGTACTTCTTCTGCCAGCAGCGAGCAATGGCGCCTTCCCTTCTTCCTACCCTCCTACTTCCAAACCAAAGTCGGCCTTCATTGTGATTGTTATGTGTCATGACTACATTGTGCATTTTGTTATAAATAGCACATGAATTCTTGAGTTATGGCCAAAAACATGTTTTGAGAAGTCACAGTGAGCTTTGACCTTTGACCACCAAAATCGAATTACTTCATCCTTGTGACCAAGTGGACGTTTGTGCCAAAATTTAGGGAACTCCGTCAAGGCTGAGATATTGTGTTTACAAAAATGAGGCAGACAGATGGAAGGACGTACAAACAGTTGGTCAGAAGTGGCTCTGGACTCCCAACAACCACCTGGACTCAATGATGAACTGATTGGATTTCAAAGGTCAAGGTCACCGTGACCATGCCTGTCTCATTTTTGTAAATGGGTTATCTCAAGAACAGCTCGAGGGAATTTCCTCAATTTTGGCACAAACAATCACTTGGACTCAACAAGGAACTAAATGGATTTTGGTGGTCAAAGGTCAAGGTCACCATGACCTTGCATTTGTCTCATTTTCGTGACTACGATATTTCAGAACACCTTATTTTCTTTAAATAAAATAAATTGACTAGAAATTTGTGGTTGAAGGGTAAAGGTCAAGGTCAGTGTGTCCTCACAAATTACAGTTTTTGGCCATACCATGAATAATTCATATGCTAATTATGACAAACCCTCACACAAATGTCTGATAGGATGATATAATGAATTGATGACATTTTTATGTCCAAGAGGTAAAAGGTTAACTTCACTGTGACAGTTTCAACAATGCTCAACTCAAGAAAAGTCTGGATTAACAACCAAGACCCACAGGGGCCACAAAGGCACCAGGCTGTCTCTGAGCCAATGAGCTTGTGGTGATTTAATTATACAAATACACTGAGTCTAAACAATATCCCCATCTCACCATGTGATGGTGTTTCTATAAAAGCATCTGGAGCTAGACAGGGCTCGCTGTGAAAGGGTGGGGTTGTGATGAGTTACATCACAGGGTTAATACTTAGGTGAACTCAGATGTGTTGCAATTAACCACAACATCTGATGTGATTAGCCTCAGACAACAACAGTAAGTTTGGTTACATTAAAATCTACTTATATATATGCTCCATTAGATTAAAGTAAATGTCACTCACCATTGACTTTGGGGGCACCAGACAGGTCAGATCCTGAAAGACATCCAGTTGTTACTGATGGTGTAAACCATAGAGAAGTCAGACACAACCCCAGGGAGGCTCCTTGTTCTGTTAATGGAACATACCAAGTCATCACTGAGGGATAGGAGTCAACCACTAATTGTTCTGTTGTGTTTCACTAATCTGTCTTTGTCAGGTTCATTAACAACATTTTTCACAATATACCTTTTGTAACGGCCGTGTCAGACTGCCGCACCCAGTGTGTTCTTTAAAAAGTAGGAGCCAGGGCTGGAGCGGCTCACCTGACTCCTCTGCCGTGCTGCGACTGGTTTCTATCTGGTGCTGTGAGGAAAGCTGCAGACACAATGAAGTCTGGTTTGAGGGTCGCCTTCCTTCTACTTGTGCTCACTGGAACAGTGACTGTAAAAGGTAAGACCAGGTTTCATCCTTACAATAGGGTTGTTTGTCACGTGATCTTCATTTGCAGTTTGAGGTTTATTATTTAAAAACATCCCACTGGTATGCTTGTTGAGATTTTAAGGAGTTAAGTTTGGAGGTAGTCTGTCTTTCCTCTTTCCAGGTTTATGTGACCTGCATGTTTTCCTGCAGCTCCAGCTGTTGTTACCAGTGATAACCTGATGTTCATTTGAAATATCTTTTAGGATCTGACCTGTCTGGTGATCCCAAAGTCAACGGTGAGTGACATTTACTCTGATCAAATACTACATGAGCACCCTTCAGTTAGCCTTCAGCCCTACAGGGCGAACAAAACTCCAACACTGACCCAAAATAACCACATAAACTCCTTTAAAACACTGAAATCCATTGGATTTATTTCAGTACAAGCAAACAAGACAACAAAAATCCCACGCTGAGAGGCAGCAGGGCCAGCAGTCCCCACACCAGAGGCCTCTCTGTAGATGTCCACCAAGGTGTGCCTCAGGGGTCAGTGCTAGGTCCGATCCTCTTTTCAGTTTACATGCTCCCTCTTAGCCAGTCACACCCTGAGATCCTCAGATGCATCTTTTCTTGTTCCGAGGTCTCGATTAAGTCACAAAGGTGACAGAGTCTTCGCAGTCAGAGGTCCACGACTTTGGAGTGACCTGCCTGAGGAGATCAGGGCCACAAACTCAGAGAAACAAAATGTCTCGGAGTTGGTATTTTCTGTTTTTGTCTCATAGATGCACTTGATGTTTCTGTGCTCACAGGTCCTGATCATGACGAAGCTGTTCTCGGAGCCAGGCGTGTGGTTCGTGGTGAGTTAGTAAGTTATTCTATGTCCGAGCAAAAACTTGACAAGCAACAAAGTTATTGACTACTATTTCTAAGCCATGTTGAATACTTGTTCTGCTGTATATATGACCCATCAGGTGTGAGGAGGAATTTAAAGACACACACCCTGATTTTTCCAATAACAACCACAAATCCCCAAATATCTCCCACTGGTGTTTCACAACATCCTGAAACTTAATGGCTGTCGTAACTGACGCAGGAGGTGGATTCCTTAAATGGTCGTTAACCTTGTGTTTCGTAATGAGTACTCATGTCTGTCTCTAACAGGACTGAGCTTATATGATCGTTTCCGTGGCAAAGGTGAGTCGCCTTATTTATAACTTATAGCTTCTTGTTATGTTGATGCATTAGCTATCATGGTATGGAAATCAGTGAGAGGCGTCACAGGTGTGCAGTGAGGTCCACGAGTCCTTGTATTTATGCCTCTCTACCTTACAGGAGCCTCACCACAACCCAACCCTACTAAACCCCCTGCAGGATGTGAGTCTACAAAATAATACACACTAATACAAAGAATATTAATTTAATTTAGATTTTCCTTTCTTTTTCATTTTGAACAACTTGATTCTGCATTTTTTTTTAGATGGGGTTAAGCCATCAGGTGTTCCTCGTCCAGGTAATGACGCTGACGGTTTCTAACAAACTTTGGACGAGCTGACAGCAGCAGTCTACACTAATATTGTTTATGATTAAAGCTGCATTAATTGAGTTTTTGGCCACTTGGGGGCAGCAGAGCAAGCTGTAAACACAGCACTGACATGTCATCACCCAGCTCGCTTCTCTTTGACTGAGGACAAGAAAAATCTATCCTTGCACCCAAGTTATATAGTATATATAGTTTGTTTTTAAAATCAGAAACCCTTCCAGTTAATTAAAGTCCGCCCATATGTTGCAGTTTGAATGAACACTGTCACTGATATACTTCTCCTGTTGATCCATAGATCCCAAACTTTCCAAGCCTGCTCAAGGAAGTGAGTACACAAAACGTCCACTTACTCTTGACATACGGATAGGTGACAAATTAAAGTAAAAAACACAAGGTGTGATTTTGAAAACTTGCTAACCTTTGTCGTTCTTTATTTGTAGATGATGTTGGTTTTAATCTGGCGGATGCGCTCCATCCAGGTAAGGTTACCAGTTTAAGGATGAGGGATTTATTTTCTGTTGAATTTGGAGGAGCAGGCTGGAGTACAGACACAGACACAAAGCAATGTACTGCTACGGAGGGGTTTAGTTTTAACCACCAACTCTGTGAGAGGACACAAAGTCAAACCTCCAGACTAACATGCTGCAGATTAAGAAAGAATTCAGGCTTTAATTAAGTGATTTTTCAGCTTCTTAACAGTGAGATCAACAAGTCAGAGTTTACGATAAGCCTGGGTACAAATACTACTTGTCTCAGATTAGTTATTTGTAGTGTCAAAGTGCATAAATAGAGAGATGTTGAGCTTTTCAAATGATGATCAGTAACAGTGTGCCCGTTAATCACCCCTTAAAGTGTCGAAAATAAATGTCTAAATGAAAATTTCATACCTGTCAGTTCTTATTTTTTCTGTACTTCTATTCATCAAAATTGGCACGTCAAATGTAAAAACATGCTGTCCTGTGCAGACTGAAATGAATCCCCTGTAAAATAATACAATGATACAGTCTTGGCTAAAGTGTGTGCTGTGGGGCCTAACCAGTGTTCTGTCCAATGTTGCTCCTCCAGCTCAAAGACCCACCGTTCCACCCACTGGAGGAGGTGAGTCTACAAACCTTACCTCTTCTTCCAGTGTGATTATATCGTCTCTTCTCGTGAACAAATGACTGACGCATCCAAACTCCTCCTCAGAGTGCCAGGGATTTGCCAACCAGAAACTGAGCGCCGTGCTTGAGAATCAGAATCAGCAGCTCCGCCTGCTGCTGCAGCTGGTGGCTCGCTCGCCTCCTATTTCTTCTCGCTTCATGCGCTGAGAGACACAGGAAGACATCTGTGAGTAGAGAGAAGTCTGTTAAATAAAAATGTTCTTTGGGTTTACCATATACTGAGCAAACTGTGGGTTTTTCCAGATATGAAGAGGACGAGTTGGATGATGATGCCTTTCTGAATCCTTCTCCCTGATCAACATGTATTAAAATACTGGCTTCCTTCTTTTAATGTACAGTGATGATAGCTGGTGGAGGATACAGACATATTACCCTTTGCTGAGTCAATAAAGATGATGTTGAATGGTGAGCTTTTGTGTGCAGTCTTTGTATTAAGCCTTATAGTACTCACACACACACACACTTGCTAAATCTACTACATACACCAGAGGGCACACAAGCTTCAGAGCAAAGTGTGAGTTCATGTTGGGTCAAGTGAGCTGTAGTCCACACCCATGCAAGGAGACAACCCCTGAAGCCAGCGACTCCACCCACTGACTTTTCATGTGAATTAGTTTATCTAATACTTGATGCCTTTAGTTATTCTGGCCCCGTGTGTGTGTGTGTGCTTTGTACAGCTTGCAGAACAATGCATAGGAACAAAATAATCAAAGTTACTCACTTCACCTGTCAGTGACCGTAACCCGTCTGTATCAGTGAAAGTTGGTCTTATCTTGCTCTTATCTTGATGCACGTGTGTGTGAGATGAAGCAACACACTCAAGAGTTAAACCTATTAATTTCAGAGGCATGTGACGCCCAGGCTGGGAGAGACTGCCACACCCGCTCCGCCCGTCCTGCATCGGCAGAGTTGAGTCATAACAAACTGTAAGAGGACACCTCACAGACGGGGTTTGCTGTGCAGTCTGGACAAGAAAGCTGTGTCCGCACATACCTGCTAACCTTAGCTAAAGCGAGACACAGCAGAAGTTAGCGTGGGAAGTTTACAACTTTAAGTTAACCTCGCTGGAAACTTCAGCCGCA
This sequence comes from Epinephelus awoara, assembly GCA_035609425.1. Taxonomy (NCBI): domain Eukaryota; kingdom Metazoa; phylum Chordata; class Actinopteri; order Perciformes; family Serranidae; genus Epinephelus; species Epinephelus awoara. Next base: position 18,122,211 of record CM069317.1, on the reverse strand, counting down.
GCGAAGAAAGCAAAGTTAGTGCCAACATGTTGCGTTTGAGGATTATTTTACTTCTTTGTCTTGTTACCGGAGCATTAACACAAGGTAATGTCTTTACTGGGACTTTTGTCAGGAAACATGGGGCGTGTAATGGTTATATAATGGTTGTGGTGTGTTTTCTGAGGAGTGAAGAGATTTAAAGTTTGTTCAATTTAAAGCAGCTCGAGCGTTTGTGCACACGCTACAGGGAACATGTTTAGCGTTTGCTATAAAAATATGTGGTTATTAGTTTTTAATTTAACGTAGTAAACATGTTTGATTGTTATTTATTCCCACCCTGTGGACACTATGTGCCCGTGTGTGCGAGTTAAATCTCATACCAGGGGCGTAGCAGCGTCCACCTCGTTCCAAGCCCCCATGATCCCTTGCGCTAATTATGTGCGGAACTTCCGGTGTTAAACGGAAGCCGGCGATTTCCTATGCGAACAGTTTGTTAACAGCCCTTTTTTCTTTTTTCCAAGAGCAATTGGGAAAGAAAACGTGCAACACACCATAATATAATTAATTAAAAATAATGTTTTTTTTTCTTTTAAACCAAGTATGCTAGCAATTAGCTTCACTTGCTACGCTAAAATATTGTTAGCTTTAACGTAGCCCAAGCTAGCTTACGCTACATCTGCTTCTTATAAAGATGATTTATGATGTCGGATGACTTATTAAGAGATGCTAACACGTTCGGCAAACATTTAACATAATTCAGTATGAAATGTAGCTCGTTGTTTGTCTACATGCTACAGAGTACATTTTTAGCATTTGCTATAAAAACAGCAGCTATGTGGTTATTAATTTTTACCCTGTAATAGTAAAAACTGTTTTATTTTTATTTATCTACCACTGTGGACACTATGTGCACATGTGTGTGAGTTAAACCAAGACGGTCCACTGTGAGTCAGTTTCCTGTATCAGCGTCACGTGGGGTTCGCGACCACCACGCCCTCTAGGAGACGAACAGCTGGTCCTGAGTCCATTGACTTCAGTGGGGGAAATGAACGTGATTACAGATTATGGCAGATTCTTTCGCCCCATAGTCACGGAAGCAAATATTGGGCCCATTTATCACAAGCCACATATCTTCAGAACATTCCGACACCAAAATGGCAAATTTCAGACGGACAAATCAGGAGAAAATTTACTTTGTTCAAGACCTGTTTCTGTCTCAACAACATTCTCTCGCAAGATCTGGCAACACATCTCCTCTTTGGTGTTGAAATCAGTGCAGTTTCACTCAGAGCTGCTGACGTTTTCCAAAACTGACATTTAAAACTGAAATAAAACTTGTTTCTTTTCTTAATAATACTATTATTGTCATTATTATTGAACTGTTTTTGGAGGAGAAATTGGATATCATCAGACTGATCCTACGATCTTGAGTATTTCTTTACATATATATATATATATATATATATATATATACATATTAAGAAATACTAATTTTACTCAAACACATACTTGTAAGTAGTAAAACCAGAGAAACTGATCGTTTTGCAGTGGTCTCTTATTTTTTTCCAGAGCTGGATATTTGGAGTGGTCAAGAAGGGGGGTAGCTTATGGGGTGTATTAAGCATTTTGTCAATAATGTGCACTTATTTCAGTTTCAAATATGTAAAGCATTTATTGTCTTTAATAATGAAAAATACACATGCATGCAGGTGATGAGCAAAGTAAGACCAGGGACAGGAAAGACTAAAACTTCTCATTACTATATCATCTTATCTAACTACTCAGGAGAAAGAGATGGCTTGTCAACATAAGGAGAGCAGACCTGTCCATCCACCTCTCCCAAGATGCCCTCAGAAAAGGGGGTTATGGAGTGTGTGAAGTCCACTTTGACCACCGTAGCATGATTGTCCAAATGGTACAGCTGTACAATACAGCCTTTCAATTTACCAATTTAATAACACAAGAGATCCTAATGAGAATATATTTTGCAGCAATCGAGAAAACGTCTGACGCACAATGCTACACCCACACAAATCAACTGCCCTAATCCTCCTCCAAAAACTGGTGGTAGACGTGTGCTTCACAGAATTGAAAACATTGGTAGGTATTGCCCCTCCCTATAGTTGAACAGCACAAAAGCACAGGTGACAGTTAAACACTTGCATACCAATACTTTTCCGCTCATATATGGCTACTTTAAATGGAATGATAAGACCAGTTGAATTTCATTTTTTTCTGTAAGCCACCTGTAAAGCTACACTTATGGCCAAGCTGGATTCGAACCCAGCCAGCTGCAGTAAGGACTCAGCTTCAGTGGAATGTGCTCTACCAGGTGAGCTATCCGGGTGGCCAGAATTTCATTTTTTGTCAACAGAGCCTGTGAAAGGACCAAAACCTACAATGCATTTCTTCTACTCCAATTATTCTTCCTGCTCCCTGTCCTCTCTTACCCTTAGGAGCTCTGAAGTCCGGGAAAAATGTTCAGCTCAACAATAAATGCTGATCAAAGTATCTCTGTGACTTGTTTTAATTCTTCTTTGACAATGGAGTTCTATGACTTCTGGATACGAGCTATAATCTAGTGATGGCTAGATGGGCCATGCGTGTAAGAAGGAGAAATACATTGTAGATTTTGGTATTTTCATAAAATATCTCATTTCCTATTAAGCTGCACATCATCATATAAATGGATTGTAGAGCCCTTCAGCCAATAACATCTTTCAGGGACCCGAGGATCGAAGTGGTCAGATCAATATTGGCTTGAGATGCAACTCGAGAGCGAGAGGGGAAGAGAAAGTTGAGTGTACAGCTTTGCAGGGAAAAGGCAAGCAGAAAGAAAACAAAAAAAGGACTTCAAGCGCAAGTGAAAGACCTCAAAGCAAAGTAGGCATTAATTACAATAGAGGTGAGGTGTAACTACTTTGTGTGTGTATTGGTTGTTTTGGGTGTTAAGTTGCCTCCTTTTAAAAATAAAACATTTCTTTATTCTGTCAAGGTTGACAGTGGAATAGGCGAAACAAAAACTGTCCGATGCCATGAAAGACCTCCCACCTGAAACTGCAGAGCTTGTAAAGCACCAATTACAAACTTGCAAGCAGAAACGGAGGGGAAGAAAATTCCCCACCTGTCTGAAACAGCTGGGTGTCCAAATATATCACCACAGCCCAAATGCACACAGGACATTGAGGAGGCATTTCATTCTTCCACCCCTTTCAACCCTGAAGAAATTCATTAACAACAATGTGGGCCATTTCCATGTAAGAGTAGTTTCAGAATCTCATGGATCATGACATAATTATAGACCTAGAGTGATGTGTCAGCAGTTCATAATATAGTTAAGTAACATATTGTAATATCAGACTTTCTGCACTATTACCATGTTTTTGTTGTGTTATTACAAATCTATGACAATTTGTCCACACTGCAGTGACCTCCTTTTAGATGTTTTTAATATTTCAATCTATTCCACTAACAGGCTACTGCTCCTTTGGACAGGGTAGATGGGCTCACAGCGAAAGGTGAAGTGGCTAACCAGGCAATGGTGTTAATGGCTCGAGGAGTAGCCTCAAAGTGGAAGCAAGTGAGTTAATGTTCATTAGTTTCATTCTATACTGCTTAAAGCAACTGAACACTACAGATACAGGATACAGTTTATTTCTCTTAAAGGGGTCATATCTGCATCCACTTCCATCTGTTCACTGCAGGCGATAGGATACTTCCTGGCGAAAACCACTTTACCTGGGGAAGAGACAGCACAGAGAGTCAGAGGCTGTGAGGCGCCTGCACATGATTGGTTTCACAGTAAGTCTGAATAAAATCCAATTAGAGGAGCACAACACATTGTGTGAACACTTCACTTCAGTGTAATGGAGGTTGTATTAACATGTACACTATGTGTCTCTTACAGGTCACTTCTGTGATCTGTGACCAATCCTCCTCCAATATTGAAACCTGGACATCACTGACAGCACAGATGTGGCACATTGTATATCAGTGGATGGGAAGACAATTTTATTCTGAAACGTCTGATGAAACATTTAAAATATACGAAAAATGTACTGAATCAACATGAACAAAATCTTTATGATGCATGTATGTTACATAAATATCAGAATCAAATCATAATTCAATCTGATTGTTGTTAGATCAAATTGTCATACCTGTGAATTCTTACGTTTTACATGATATCTCTTCATCCTTTTTAATTCATTGTGTGTTATGAGTGAGTGAAAGCATGCAAGTCAGAATGTTTCCATGCAGCTTTCCTCAGCAGAATGCTGAAGACATTGACACATCATTGACTTCTCTGTAATGTGTTACTACAGGCCTGGATTCACTCCCCCTTGCCAGTGGGGCTTCATCCTCACCGTCCGCAGTGTGATCCTGATTGTCCAGCAGCTGGGGAAAGAATTGGGAGAGCTGAAATTCCTGTGCACAGCCAAGCTGAATCAAGATTGCCTTGAGATGTAACTAAAAAAATAAATAAATAAATAGTAGAAATACACAGAAGTAACATTATGTCCTAAAACCCATCTTATTTTAGTTTTTATTGTTGCACTACAGTGTTTACACCTGGGTACACTGCTGCCATGCCACTGTGATATATTAGCCAAATCTCCATGTCCTTCTTGGTTAAATAAAAGTTTTTTAAAAATCCCTTAGCCCTTTTTGCTGTATATGATAATTTATGAAATCAATACATTAAAAATTATAAATTGGTCTAACTCATTCTTATATTTTACATTGTGTGTTACAGAGTGTGAAGAATTCACAGAGGAGATGATGGAGGTGATGATTGAGGAGACTGTGGAGTCAGACTGCATCCAAGGTGAAGTCTTGACATATATATCTGACTGGTTGATCAGAGAAATTAAGGTGGACTCACTACTCTCCTCCTGCTGCAGATGTGAGGAACTGCTCGTCCACGTCAACCACACCGACCACAGCTATGCTGCAACCCTTGGCGACTCAAATATTTTCCTAAAGAGGAAAAGATACACACATGATGCTAGCCTAATTGGACCATCCAAAGTCTTCCAAGACACAATCATGAAGATAGAGGCCAAGTTAAAAGAGTCCCTGAAAGTGCACTGGACAGAGAGCAGTCTCCGCAAGGCTCTGAGGCAGGAGGTGGAAAATACGAATGCTTTCTCCGTCCTCACCGAAACACACCCAGAGCATGCATTCGCTCTGCAAGAAAAATTAATGGAAAAATACATCATGTGCAGGATAGGAGCAGAGTCAAGGCAGGGCAACCGAAAAATTCAAGAGGATCAGACGAGAGCCAGAAGAAAATTGAAATGCTTCACAAGCTGAATGTGTGTTTGTTTATTTGTCGTTTGCGTTTCCATGCAATAAAACAACGTTGCTAAAAGCTACATCGAATGTGTGATTCTGTGTTTTTTCCAATACATTGTTTGGACTTGCGTTGTTTAGCCTATGTCTTACATGTTATCTTGTTCAAAACCAAACGTTAACATCTAACAGCATTAAAGTTAGCACAAACCGTGTCAATAACGTTAAGCTAATGTCAACTAACTTTTGCGAGCGCCCTCGCTAACTAATATTCGTCATGCTAAATATGACTGTTAGCTGTGCAAATACCTAATGTTAGCAAAAGAATAATAATATAAACAGCTCACTTACCTCTACCGATAACATCATGCAACAAACATATGTTATCCATCCAAACATGTTGACAGAAGCCAGGTTGGGGATACTCGTCTTTGATTGGCGGTTCTGCATCGTCTTTGATTGGGTTACGGGCGACAACGCCTACTTAAGAGACCGGAAATGTATACCATTTCATATAATGGGAGTATATTGTAGGTGGGCCATCTTGTCATGATCCAGTATCTTTGGTTAAACCTCATTCCAGGGGCGTAGCACCATATTCTGGGTGCTGTCCACCTCATTGCAAGCCCCCATGATCCCCTTCTGGTGTTAAACAGAAACCGGGGATTTCTAATGCTAACAGCTTGTTTACAGTACTTTATTCTTCTTTCCAAGAGCAATTAGGAAATAAATCATGCAACAAATTACCTGTTATAATTAATTAATTATATATATATATATTTTTCCTTTTTAACTGAGCATGCTACCAATTAGCTTACCTTGCTACATTGAAATATTGCTAGCTTTAATATGGCCCATGAGTACGAAACAAGACATTAGATGATATAATTTTGGGTTTGGTAGAGACAGACCGACAGCATTGTGTCAACATTCAACACATTTTTCGATAAAATGATTAGTCGACTAATCGAAGAAATAATCGACAGATTAGTCGACAGTGAAAATCATCGCTAGTTGCAGCCCTAAATAGTAATATAAAGGTGTTAAACTAGGTGTTAATTTACAGACACAGACTGTGCAACAGGTGCCAGAGCTCCACAGAGACATTTTAGAAAAAGCTAAGTTAACATTAGTTAAATATTTGTTAAGAATAAATGAGTATTTGCTAAACTGAAGGCAAATTACTTTTGAAAAGCCCCCCTGTCCTTCCCAGTTGCTCTTTCTTGGGAGGATGACGTAGTAGCCGAGGAATGAGTCCTAACCCTTGAAGTGAGTTAGCATTTTAGCCCTCCCGGTTCCCCCCTCTCAAAGTCAGTGGGTTTTGGAATAAGTTTTGGTTCGATGCCTGAAACAGAGCCCTGCAGGGGTCCAGTTTTTAGAACCCACAGCCGCCCAGACCTATAAAGCTCAGTACCAGAACCGATGTGTCCGCAACCTGACCCGCACCATGATTAAACACACACAGGCTACAGTCACTCACATTAAGCTGGGCTCTCCGTCCTTGGATTACAAATCCAGTGGAGGAAAAGTCTCTGTCACTGGCTGAGCTCAATGCGAGATGGCGAAAACATTCAATGACTGCCAGGTTAGGAGCATTTTCGCACACATAAACACAGAACACGTGTCCAGTATGAAGGAAAACACAGGATACTGTGGCTGGTGGTTGTGGTCAGAGGTAGTCAGTGAAAAGCAGATAAATACTGTCGCTGATCAGCTGATCTATTTCTGCGTTCCTGTGAATCAGTTTCATGTTGTCCTGTTACTCCAGCAGGCGAAACTGTCACTTCCACTGTTGATTTGTAATGGTGTTCCTTGTGTTTTTCACACACAGATTTTTTTGACCTGTCCGATGTTCTCGATGATGTCAAGCCAGGTGAGTGACTTTCTCTTTGGAAGAACATTTTAGAATCACATTTGGCATGATGTTGATGTTTTTTGGCGCCATTTTGTTTGAGCACTCCTCTTCCTCGTGTAAAATGTGGATGTGTTCATGTGGATGCTACTTGACGCGCTCCACCCACCCGAACACAGTTGCAGACCAAGTAAAACCCCTCATGGTGACTGCATTGTTGATGGCAGTGGCCCGCCAGCAGGACAGTGCACCATGCCACACCACAAAAACTGCTCAGGAATGGCCCGAGGAACGGCACAAAGAACTCAAGGCATCGACCTGATCTCTAAATACCCCAGATCCCAACCTCATCGAACATTTGAGGGACGTGCTGGTGCCGATCCATGGTGGATTCTTCTTGGATCGGACGTTGAGTCTGTGGGTTGCGAGGTGGGGTACCAGCACGCCCCACAGATGTTTGATCAGACTGGGATCCAGGAAGTTTGGAGGCCAGAGGTGAGGCCTTTGTCACCTCCCTCGGACCATTCCTGAGCAGTTGTTGTGGTGTGGCATGGTGCATTGTCCTGCTGGGGGGCCACAGCTACTGGGGAGTGCCGTTGCTAGAAGGACGGGGGTACATGTTCTGCACTGGTGTTCAGGTGGGTGGATCAAATGTATGAGGAACAGTGGGGTTCATGAGGGTGCTGGATAGAAATGTTAACATGCTGTCAGATAGTAACACGGCCTCCTTGTCTTTGTTCCTCAGCAACTCCGAAATCCCCAGAGCAACCGAAGGCCCCGGAGAATCCGAAGCCGAAAGATGATGGTTTGTATCCTTTCCTTTCACCTGTCTCAGAATACCATTATTATTTAAAAATGGCAGGGACGCGTTCCCTGTGGAGGTTGTTTTCTTGTGTCCTGGTCAGACAGGAAAGTCTGGCTGATGTGTGTTCTCTGCAGCAACCTAAAGGAAGCTGACATTTACAAAGATTAAAGTAGTACGTACATATCAGACAATGGCTCCTATTACTCAGACCACAACACCTTATACAAACTGCACCATCACACTGATATTGAAGATGAATATAAATATTGTTTCATCAGTGTCTAAGGTTTGTGTATTTGTGTATTATAGGTGACTTTGGACTTGATTTGGTAGATGCTGTGGTTCCAGGTAAAGCTGTTTGACAGTCTCTCTGATATGAAATTACAAATGATTCTAACTAGTCTCTTGAGTGTATAATTATATGAAAATAAGACTTGTGTTTTCTGTAGAAAACACAGATTCTTTTGACCTGTCCGATGCTCGCGATGATGTCAAGCCAGGTGAGTGACTTTCTCTTTGGAAGAACATTTTAGCATCACATTTGGCATGATGTTGATGTTTTTTTGGCGCCATTTTGTTTGAGCACTCCTCTTCCTCGTGTAAAATGTGGATGTGTTCATGTGGATGCTACTTGACACACTCCACCCACCCGAACACAGTTGCAGACCAAGTAAAACCCCTCATGGCGACTGCATTGTTGATGGCAGTGGCCCGCCAGCAGGACAGTGCACCATGCCACACCACAAAAACTGCTCAGGAATGACCTGAGGAACGGCACAAAGAACTCAAGGCATCGACCTGATCTCTAACTACCCCAGATCCCAACCTCATCGAACATTTGAGGGACGTGCTGGTGCCGATCCATGGTGGGTTCTTCTTGGATCGGACGTTGAGTCTGTGGGTTGCGAGGTGGGGTACCAGCACGCCCCGCAGATGTTTGATCAGACTGGGATCCAGGAAATTTAGAGGATCTGCATGAAACTGGGTGAACATAATCTAGGGACCAATATCTAAAGTACTCAATGGGTATGGACTAGTTAAGTGTTATTATCAGTTTAAATCACCTGGTGCGTTTGTTGTGGAGAGAAAGACGCCTCTGTGGATAATCAAGTTCCTGCTAAAAGAGTTAAATTCATCATGTTAAGAGTTCATCATTGATGCCATTAATGTCGTTGTCCCCACAGACCTCAACCCTCCCAAGCCTGCTGTGAAGCCCCCACATCGTGGAGGAGGTGAGTGTACAAATGTTTCAACTCACTTGTCGGCTCTTAACATGCATGAGGTGTTTTTAAAGATTAACATCCTCAGTAGCAACAATGGCTTTGAGCTGAGAGGCAGAGGAAGGAAAGGGAAGTCATTTCATCGTGAGAGACAAACAAACACATTGTTGGTTTTAGTCTCTTGGGACTTGTTGACAATAGATCCAACACAGTTAGAATATTTAAATATTACTGATTAAGAAATGTACAGTTTGTGAATCATATAAGAGTGAAATGATTATTTTTTTTACATATTATGTCGCTGATTCCTGAAAGGTGGAGGAGCTTTCGATGACTCAGACTTAGTTGATGTCGGCGGCGGTGGCAGTGACGGTGGGCGCTACAAGCCTGACGGAGGCCGCGCAGGAGGAGGTAAGACATCATGCCACTGCATCACACTGCTGTCGTTATTCTTGTTTTGCTTGTGGTGCCAGCTGCTCGGTCAAACGTCACATGAGGACATTAGGCCCCATGTCCACCACAGCGTAAATGTGCGGCCATTGCAGAGCATTACAAAAATAGGCAGGCCTGAGAAAGGCTGGAGCCTCCGAAAAACCCCTTAGCCTATGTTCACACTGCAGCCTTCATGGTTAAATATACACTGTGTGATTTACAACAGCACGCTCACATCCCCAAATGACATCCCGGTGCTCTGTTGATGCCATCGCTGTAATTCTTGGTCTCATTTTTGTCTGGAGGATAATCATGCTCTTTTGGAGTTCTCATGCTTTGGGGGGATGTAAACAGGAAGTATAGCATTGCCATTCTGTAAATTCCATTGCGAGCTGCAACTTAACAACTTGAGCAGTGATATTTACCCATATTTGTTGACGTTGTGCCGAATAGGCACCTTTTAAAGAATTCCCAATTATCTATGAGCCGATAAAATGTCCTCTGAAAGTCTGTCTCTGTGTGTTGTGGGAGATTCAAAGCGTGGTAGTCGCTCACTGAGGATTTTAAAACACCTTCATTGCCTCCATTAGTGTGTGTCACAACCACTTCTAACTGCCGACACCAGCATGTTTGCTTCGTCTCGTCTCCTATTACTCAGACCACAACACCTTATACCATGACCTCCTGTCCTCAGATAGTACCTATCTAACCTCAAACACAGCTGTAAGACCTAATATATATTTAGATTGCTTCTCCCCAATTTCTCTCCAAGAATTGACCGCAGTGATTTCTTCATCTAAATCATCGTGTCTCTTAGACCCCATCCCAACTAGGCTACTCAAGGAGGTCTTACCTTTAGTTAACACCCATATATTAGATTTGATCAATATGTCCTTATTAACAGGCTATGTACCACAGTCTTTTAAGGTAGCTGTAATTAAACCTCTACTAAAAAAGCCCACCCTGGATCCAGAGGTGTTAGCCAACTATAGACCAATATCTAATCTTGCCTTTATGTCAAAGATCCTTGAGAAAGTAGTCGCAGACCAGCTGTGTGATTATCTCCATGATAATAATTTATTTGAGGAATTACAGTCAGGATTTAGAGCGCATCATAGCACTGAGACAACTCTAGTTAAAATTACAGGTGACTTTGGACTTGATTTGGTGGATGCTGTGGTTCCAGGTAAAGCTGTTTGACAGTCTCTCTGATATGAAATTACAAATGATTCTAACTAGTCTCTTCAGTGCATAATTATATGAAAATAAGGCTTGTGTTTTCCGTCTAAAACACAGATTTTTTTGACCTGTCCGATGTTCTCGATGATGTCAAGCCAGGTGAGTGACTTTCTCTTTGGAAGAACATTTTGGAATCACATTTGGCATGATGTTGATGTGTTTTGGCGCCATTTTGTTTGAGCACTCCTCTTCCTCGTGTAAAATGTGGATGTGTTCATGTGGATGCTACTTGACACACTCCACCCACCCGAACACAGTTGCAGACCAAGTAAAACCCCTCATGGCGACTGCATTGTTGATGGCAGTGGCCCGCCAGCAGGACAGTGCGCCATGCCACACCACAAAAACTGCTCAAGAATGGCCCGAGGAACGGCACAAAGAACTCAAGGCATCGACCTGATCTCTAAATACCCCAGATCCCAACCTCATCGAACATTTGAGGGACGTGCTGGTGCCGATCCATGGTGGATTCTTCTTGGATCGGACGTTGAGTCTGTGGGTTGCGAGGTGGGGTACCAGCACGTCCCACAGATGTTTGATCAGACTGGGATCCAGGAAGTTTGGAGGCCAGAGGTGAGGTCTTTGTCACCTCCCTCAGACCATTCCTGAGCAGTTGTTGTGGTGTGGCATGGTGCATTGTCCTGCTGGGGGGCCACAGCTACTGGGGAGTGCCGTTGCTAGAAGGACGGGGGTACATGGTCTGCACTGGTGTTCAGGTGGGTGGATCAAATGTATGAGGAACAGTGGGGTTCATGAGGGTGCTGAATAGAAATGTTAACATGCTGTCAGATAGTAACACGGCCTCCTTGTCTTTGTTCCTCAGCAACTCCGAAATCCCCAGAGCAACCGAAGGCCCCGGAGAATCCGAAGCCGAAAGATGATGGTTTGTATCCTTTCCTTTCACCTGTCTCAGAATACCATCATTATTAAAAAATGAGAGGGACGCGTTCCCTGTGGAGGTTGTTTTCTTGTGTCCTGGTCAGACAGGAAAGTCTGGCTGATGTGTGTTCTCTGCAGCAACCTAAAGGAAGCTGACATTTACAAAGATTAAAGTAGTACGTACATATCAGACAATGGCTCCTATTACTCAGACCACAACACCTTATACAAACTGCACCATCACACTGATATTGAAGATGAATATAAATATTGTTTCATCAGTGTCTAAGGTTTGTGTATTTGTGTATTATAGGTGACTTTGGACTTGATTTGGTGGATGCTATGGGTCCAGGTAAAGCTGTTTGACAGTCTCTCTGATATGAAATTACAAATGATTCTAACTAGTCTCTTGAGTGTATAATTATATGAAAATAAGACTTGTGTTTTCTGTAGAAAACACAGATTCTTTTGACCTGTCCGATGCTCGCGATGATGTCAAGCCAGGTGAGTGACTTTCTCTTTGGAAGAACATTTTAGCATCACATTTGGCATGATGTTGATGTTTTTTTGGCGCCATTTTGTTTGAGCACTCCTCTTCCTCGTGTAAAATGTGGATGTGTTCATGTGGATGCTACTTGACACACTCCACCCACCCGAACACAGTTGCAGACCAAGTAAAACCCCTCATGGCGACTGCATTGTTGATGGCAGTGGCCCGCCAGCAGGACAGTGCACCATGCCACACCACAAAAACTGCTCAGGAATGACCTGAGGAACGGCACAAAGAACTCAAGGCATCGACCTGATCTCTAACTACCCCAGATCCCAACCTCATCGAACATTTGAGGGACGTGCTGGTGCCGATCCATGGTGGGTTCTTCTTGGATCGGACGTTGAGTCTGTGGGTTGCGAGGTGGGGTACCAGCACGCCCCGCAGATGTTTGATCAGACTGGGATCCAGGAAATTTGGAGGATCTGCATGAAACTGGGTGAACATAATCTAGGGACCAATATCTAAAGTACTCAATGGGTATGGACTAGTTAAGTGTTATTATCAGTTTAAATCACCTGGTGCGTTTGTTGTGGAGAGAAAGACGCCTCTGTGGATAATCAAGCTCCTGCTAAAAGAGTTAAATTCATCATGTTAAGAGTTCATCATTGATGCCATTAATGTCGTTGTCCCCACAGACCTCAACCCTCCCAAGCCTGCTGTGAAGCCCCCACATCGTGGAGGAGGTGAGTGTACAAATGTTTCAACTCACTTGTCGGCTCTTAACATGCATGAGGTGTTTTTAAAGATTAACATCCTCAGTAGCAACAATGGCTTTGAGCTGAGAGGCAGAGGAAGGAAAGGGAAGTCATTTCATCGTGAGAGACAAACAAACACATTGTTGGTTTTAGTCTCTTGGGACTTGTTGACAATAGATCCAACACAGTTAGAATATTTAAATATTACTGATTAAGAAATGTACAGTTTGTAAATCATATAAGAGTGGAATGATTATTTTTTTTACATATTATGTCGCTGATTCCTGAAAGGTGGAGGAGCTTTCGATGACTCAGACTTAGTTGATGTCGGCGGCGGTGGCAGTGACGGTGGGCGCTACAAGCCTGACGGAGGCCGCGCAGGAGGAGGTAAGACATCATGCCACTGCATCACACTGCTGTCGTTATTCTTGTTTTGCTTGTGGTGCCAGCTGCTCGGTCAAACGTCACATGAGGACATTAGGCCCCATGTCCACCACAGCGTAAATGTGCGGCCATTGCAGAGCATTACAAAAATAGGCAGGCCTGAGAAAGGCTGGAGCCTCCGAAAAACCCCTTAGCCTATGTTCACACTGCAGCCTTCATGGTTAAATATACACTGTGTGATTTACAACAGCACGCTCACATCCCCAAATGACATCCCGGTGCTCTGTTGATGCCATCGCTGTAATTCTTGGTCTCATTTTTGTCTGGAGGATAATCATGCTCTTTTGGAGTTCTCATGCTTTGGGGGGATGTAAACAGGAAGTATAGCATTGCCATTCTGTAAATTCCATTGCGAGCTGCAACTTAACAACTTGAGCAGTGATATTTACCCATATTTGTTGACGTTGTGCCGAATAGGCACCTTTTAAAGAATTCCCAATTATCTATGAGCCGATAAAATGTCCTCTGAAAGTCTGTCTCTGTGTGTTGTGGGAGATTCAAAGCGTGGTAGTCGCTCACTGAGGATTTTAAAACACCTTAATTGCCTCCATTAGTGTGTGTCACAACCACTTCTAACTGCCGACACCAGCATGTTTGCTTCGTCTCGTCTCCTATTACTCAGACCACAACACCTTATACCATGACCTCCTGTCCTCAGATAGTACCTATCTAACCTCAAACACAGCTGTAAGACCTAATATTTATTTAGATTGCTTCTCCCCAATTTCTCTCCAAGAATTGACCGCAGTGATTTCTTCATCTAAATCATCAACGTGTCTCTTAGACCCCATCCCAACTAGGCTACTCAAGGAGGTCTTACCTTTAGTTAACACTCATATATTAGATTTGATCAATATGTCCTTATTAACAGGCTATGTACCACAGTCTTTTAAGGTAGCTGTAATTAAACCTCTACTAAAAAAGCCCACCCTGGATCCAGAGGTGTTAGCCAACTATAGACCAATATCTAATCTTGCCTTTATGTCAAAGATCCTTGAGAAAGTAGTCGCAGACCAGCTGTGTGATTTTCTCCATGATAATAATTTATTTGAGGAATTACAGTCAGGATTTAGAGCGCATCATAGCACTGAGACAGCTCTAGTTAAAATTACAGGTGACTTTGGACTTGATTTGGTGGATGCTGTGGTTCCAGGTAAAGCTGTTTGACAGTCTCTCTGATATGAAATTACAAATGATTCTAACTAGTCTCTTCAGTGCATAATTATATGAAAATAAGGCTTGTGTTTTCCGTCTAAAACACAGATTTTTTTGACCTGTCCGATGTTCTCGATGATGTCAAGCCAGGTGAGTGACTTTCTCTTTGGAAGAACATTTTGGAATCACATTTGGCATGATGTTGATGTTTTTTGGCGCCATTTTGTTTGAGCACTCCTCTTCCTCGTGTAAAATGTGGATGTGTTCATGTGGATGCTACTTGACACACTCCACCCACCCGAACACCGTTGCAGACCAAGTAAAACCCCTCATGGCGACTGCATTGTTGATGGCAGTGGCCCGCCAGCAGGACAGTGCGCCATGCCACACCACAAAAACTGCTCAAGAATGGCCCGAGGAACGGCACAAAGGACTCAAGGCATCGACCTGATCTCTAAATACCCCAGATCCCAACCTCATCGAACATTTGAGGGACGTGCTGGTGCCGATCCATGGTGGATTCTTCTTGGATCGGACGTTGAGTCTGTGGGTTGCGAGGTGGGGTACCAGCACGCCCCACAGATGTTTGATCAGACTGGGATTCAGGAAGTTTGGAGGCCAGAGGTGAGGTCTTTGTCACCTCCCTCGGACCATTCCTGAGCAGTTGTTGTGGTGTGGCATGGTGCATTGTCCTGCTGGGGGGCCACAGCTACTGGGGAGTGCCGTTGCTAGAAGGACGGGGGTACATGTTCTGCACTGGTGTTCAGGTGGGTGGATCAAATGTATGAGGAACAGTGGGGTTCATGAGGGTGCTGAATAGAAATGTTAACATGCTGTCAGATAGTAACACGGCCTCCTTGTCTTTGTTCCTCAGCAACTCCGAAACCTCCAGAGCAACCGAAGGCCCCGGAGAATCCGAAGCCCAAAGATGATGGTTTGTATCCTTTCCTTTCACCTGTCTCAGAATACCATCGTTATTTAAAAATGGCAGGGACACGTTCCCTGTGGAGGTTGTTTTCTTGTGTCCTGGTCAGACAGGAAAGTCTGGCTGATGTGTGTTCTCTGCAGCAACCTAAAGGAAGCTGACATTTACAAAGATTAAAGTAGTACGTACATATCAGACAATGGCTCCTATTACTCAGACCACAACACCTTATACAAACTGCACCATCACACTGATATTGAAGATGAATATAAATATTGTTTCATCAGTGTCTAAGGTTTGTGTATTTGTGTATTATAGGTGACTTTGGACTTGATTTGGTGGATGCTATGGGTCCAGGTAAAGCTGTTTGACAGTCTCTCTGATATGAAATTACAAATGATTCTAACTAGTCTCTTGAGTGTATAATTATATGAAAATAAGGCTTGTGTTTTCTGTAGAAAACACAGATTCTTTTGACCTGTCCGATGCTCGCGATGATGTCAAGCCAGGTGAGTGACTTTCTCTTTGGAAGAACATTTTAGAATCACATTTGGCATGATGTTGATGTTTTTTGGCGCCATTTTGTTTGAGCACTCCTCTTCCTCGTGTAAAATGTGGATGTGTTCATGTGGATGCTACTTGACACACTCCACCCACCCGAACACAGTTGCAGACCAAGTAAAACCCCTCATGGCGACTGCATTGTTGATGGCAGTGGCCCGCCAGCAGGACAGTGCACCATGCCACACCACAAAAACTGCTCAGGAATGACCTGAGGAACGGCACAAAGAACTCAAGGCATCGACCTGATCTCTAAATACCCCAGATCCCAACCTCATCGAACATTTGAGGGACGTGCTGGTGCCGATCCATGGTGGGTTCTTCTTGGATCGGACGTTGAGTCTGTGGGTTGCGAGGTGGGGTACCAGCACGCCCCGCAGATGTTTGATCAGACTGGGATCCAGGAAATTTGGAGGATCTGCATGAAACTGGGTGAACATAATCTAGGGACCAATATCTAAAGTACTCAATGGGTATGGACTAGTTAAGTGTTATTATCAGTTTAAATCACCTGGTGCGTTTGTTGTGGAGAGAAAGACGCCTCTGTGGATAATCAAGTTCCTGCTAAAAGAGTTAAATTCATCATGTTAAGAGTTCATCATTGATGCCATTAATGTCGTTGTCCCCACAGACCTCAACCCTCCCAAGCCTGCTGTGAAGCCCCCACATCGTGGAGGAGGTGAGTGTACAAATGTTTCAACTCACTTGTCGGCTCTTAACATGCATGAGGTGTTTTTAAAGATTAACATCCTCAGTAGCAACAATGGCTTTGAGCTGAGAGGCAGAGGAAGGAAAGGGAAGTCATTTCATAGTGAGAGACAAACAAACACATTGTTGGTTTTAGTCTCTTGGGACTTGTTGACAATAGATCCAACACAGTTAGAATATTTAAATATTACTGATTAAGAAATGTACAGTTTGTGAATCATATAAGAGTGAAATGATTATTTTTTTTTACATATTATGTCGCTGATTCCTGAAAGGTGGAGGAGCTTTCGATGACTCAGACTTAGTTGATGTCGGCGGCGGTGGCAGTGACGGCGGGCGCTACAAGCCTGACGGAGGCCGCGCAGGAGGAGGTAAGACATCATGCCACTGCATCACACTGCTGTCGTTATTCTTGTTTTGCTTGTGGTGCCAGCTGCTCGGTCAAACGTCACATGAGGACATTAGGCCCCATGTCCACCACAGCGTAAATGTGCGGCCATTGCAGAGCATTACAAAAATAGGCAGGCCTGAGAAAGGCTGGAGCCTCTGAAAAACCCCTTAGCCTATGTTCACACTGCAGCCTTCATGGTTAAATATACACTGTGTGATTTACAACAGCACGCTCACATCCCCAAATGACATCCCGGTGCTCTGTTGATGCCATCGCTGTAATTCTTGGTCTCATTTTTGTCTGGAGGATAATCATGCTCTTTTGGAGTTCTAATGCTTTGGGGGGATGTAAACAGGAAGTATAGCATTGCTATTCTGTAAATTCCATTGCGAGCTGCAACTTAACAACTTGAGCAGTGATATTTACCCATATTTGTTGACGTTGTGCCGAATAGGCACCTTTTAAAGAATTCCCAATTATCTATGAGCCGATAAAATGTCCTCTGAAAGTCTGTCTCTGTGTATTGTGGGAGATTCAAAGCGTGGTAGTCGCTCACTGAGGATTTTAAAACACCTTAATTGCCTCCATTAGTGTGTGTCACAACCACTTCTAACTGCCGACACCAGCATGTTTGCTTCGTCTCGTCTCCTATTACTCAGACCACAACACCTTATACCATGACCTCCTGTCCTCAGATAGTACCTATCTAACCTCAAACACAGCTGTAAGACCTAATATTTATTTAGATTGCTTCTCCCCAATTTCTCTCCAAGAATTGACCGCAGTGATTTCTTCATCTAAATCATCAACGTGTCTCTTAGACCCCATCCCAACTAGGCTACTCAAGGAGGTCTTACCTTTAGTTAACACTCATATATTAGATTTGATCAATATGTCCTTATTAACAGGCTATGTACCACAGTCTTTTAAGGTAGCTGTAATTAAACCTCTACTAAAAAAGCCCACCCTGGATCCAGAGGTGTTAGCCAACTATAGACCAATATCTAATCTTGCCTTTATGTCAAAGATCCTTGAGAAAGTAGTCGCAGACCAGCTGTGTGATTTTCTCCATGATAATAATTTATTTGAGGAATTACAGTCAGGATTTAGAGCGCATCATAGCACTGAGACAGCTCTAGTTAAAGTTACAGGTGACTTTGGACTTGATTTGGTGGATGCTGTGGGTCCAGGTAAAGCTGTTTGACAGTCTCTCTGATATGAAATTACAAATGATTCTAACTAGTCTCTTCAGTGCATAATTATATGAAAATAAGGCTTGTGTTTTCCGTCTAAAACACAGATTTTTTTGACCTGTCCGATGTTCTCGATGATGTCAAGCCAGGTGAGTGACTTTCTCTTTGGAAGAACATTTTGGAATCACATTTGGCATGATGTTGATGTTTTTTGGCGCCATTTTGTTTGAGCACTCCTCTTCCTCGTGTAAAATGTGGATGTGTTCATGTGGATGCTACTTGACACACTCCACCCACCCGAACACCGTTGCAGACCAAGTAAAACCCCTCATGGCGACTGCATTGTTGATGGCAGTGGCCCGCCAGCAGGACAGTGCGCCATGCCACACCACAAAAACTGCTCAAGAATGGCCCGAGGAACGGCACAAAGGACTCAAGGCATCGACCTGATCTCTAAATACCCCAGATCCCAACCTCATCGAACATTTGAGGGACGTGCTGGTGCCAATCCATGGTGGATTCTTCTTGGATCGGACGTTGAGTCTGTGGGTTGCGAGGTGGGGTACCAGCACGTCCCACAGATGTTTGATCAGACTGGGATCCAAGAAGTTTGGAGGCCAGAGGTGAGGTCTTTGTCACCTCCCTCGGACCATTCCTGAGCAGTTGTTGTGGTGTGGCATGGTGCATTGTCCTGCTGGGGGGCCACAGCTACTGGGGAGTGCCGTTGCTAGAAGGACGGGGGTACATGTTCTGCACTGGTGTTCAGGTGTGTGGATCAAATGTATGAGGAACAGTGGGGTTCATGAGGGTGCTGAATAGAAATGTTAACATGCTGTCAGATAGTAACACGGCCTCCTTGTCTTTGTTCCTCAGCAACTCCGAAACCTCCAGAGCAACCGAAGGCCCCGGAGAATCCGAAGCCCAAAGATGATGGTTTGTATCCTTTCCTTTCACCTGTCTCAGAATACCATCGTTATTTAAAAATGGCAGGGACACGTTCCCTGTGGAGGTTGTTTTCTTGTGTCCTGGTCAGACAGGAAAGTCTGGCTGATGTGTGTTCTCTGCAGCAACCTAAAGGAAGCTGACATTTACAAAGATTAAAGTAGTACGTACATATCAGACAAT
Organism: Epinephelus awoara; assembly: GCA_035609425.1. Classification (NCBI taxonomy): domain Eukaryota; kingdom Metazoa; phylum Chordata; class Actinopteri; order Perciformes; family Serranidae; genus Epinephelus; species Epinephelus awoara. Next base: position 18,102,760 of record CM069317.1, on the reverse strand, counting down.
GGCTCCTATTACTCAGACCACAACACCTTATACAAACTGCACCATCACACTGATATTGAAGATGAATATAAATATTGTTTCATCAGTGTCTAAGGTTTGTGTATTTGTGTATTATAGGTGACTTTGGACTTGATTTGGTGGATGCTATGGGTCCAGGTAAAGCTGTTTGACAGTCTCTCTGATATGAAATTACAAATGATTCTAACTAGTCTCTTGAGTGTATAATTATATGAAAATAAGGCTTGTGTTTTCTGTAGAAAACACAGATTCTTTTGACCTGTCCGATGCTCGCGATGATGTCAAGCCAGGTGAGTGACTTTCTCTTTGGAAGAACATTTTAGAATCACATTTGGCATGATGTTGATGTTTTTTGGCGCCATTTTGTTTGAGCACTCCTCTTCCTCGTGTAAAATGTGGATGTGTTCATGTGGATGCTACTTGACACACTCCACCCACCCGAACACAGTTGCAGACCAAGTAAAACCCCTCATGGCGACTGCATTGTTGATGGCAGTGGCCCGCCAGCAGGACAGTGCACCATGCCACACCACAAAAACTGCTCAGGAATGACCTGAGGAACGGCACAAAGAACTCAAGGCATCGACCTGATCTCTAAATACCCCAGATCCCAACCTCATCGAACATTTGAGGGACGTGCTGGTGCCGATCCATGGTGGGTTCTTCTTGGATCGGACGTTGAGTCTGTGGGTTGCGAGGTGGGGTACCAGCACGCCCCACAGATGTTTGATCAGACTGGGATCCAGGAAATTTGGAGGATCTGCATGAAACTGGGTGAACATAATCTAGGGACCAATATCTAAAGTACTCAATGGGTATGGACTAGTTAAGTGTTATTATCAGTTTAAATCACCTGGTGCGTTTGTTGTGGAGAGAAAGACGCCTCTGTGGATAATCAAGCTCCTGCTAAAAGAGTTAAATTCATCATGTTAAGAGTTCATCATTGATGCCATTAATGTCATTGTCCCCACAGACCTCAACCCTCCCAAGCCTGCTGTGAAGCCCCCACATCGTGGAGGAGGTGAGTGTACAAATGTTTCAACTCACTTGTCGGCTCTTAACATGCATGAGGTGTTTTTAAAGATTAACATCCTCAGTAGCAACAATGGCTTTGAGCTGAGAGGCAGAGGAAGGAAAGGGAAGTCATTTCATAGTGAGAGACAAACAAACACATTGTTGGTTTTAGTCTCTTGGGACTTGTTGACAATAGATCCAACACAGTTAGAATATTTAAATATTACTGATTAAGAAATGTACAGTTTGTGAATCATATAAGAGTGAAATGATTATTTTTTTTTACATATTATGTCGTTGATTCCTGAAAGGTGAAGGAGCTTTCGATGACTCAGACTTAGTTGATGTCGGCGGCGGTGGCGGTAACGGTGGGCGCTACAAGCCTGACGGAGGCCGCGCAGGAGGAGGTAAGACATCATGCCACTGCATCACACTGCTGTCGTTATTCTTGTTTTGCTTGTGGTGCCAGCTGCTCGGTCAAACGTCACATGAGGACATTAGGCCCCATGTCCACCACAGCGTAAATGTGCGGCCATTGCAGAGCATTACAAAAATAGGCAGGCCTGGAAAGGCTGGAGCCTCCGAAATACCCCTTAGTCTATGTTCACACTGCAGTCTTCATGGTTAAATATACACTGTGTGATTTACAACAGCACGCTCACATCCCCAAATGACATCCCGGTGCTCTGTTGATGCCATCGCTGTAATTCTTGGTCTCATTTTTGTCTGGGGGATAATCATGCTCTTTTGGAGTTCTCTTGCTTTGGGGGGATGTAAACAGGAAGTATAGCATTGCCATTCTGTAAATTCCATTGCGAGCTGCAACTTAACAACTTGAGCAGTGATATTTACCCATATTTGTTGACGTTGTGCCGAATAGGCACCTTTAAAAGAATTCCCAATTATCTATGAGCCGATAAAATGTCCTCTGAAAGTCTGTCTCTGTGTGTTGTGAGAGATTCAAAGCGTGGTAGTCGCTCACTGAGGATTTTAAAACACCTTAATTGCCTCCATTAGTGTGTGTCACGACCACTTCTAACTGCCGACACCAGCATGTTTGCTTCGTCTCGTCTCCTATTACTCAGACCACAACACCTTATACCATGACCTCCTGTCCTCAGATAGTACCTATCTAACCTCAAACACAGCTGTAAGACCTAATATTTATTTAGATTGCTTCTCCCCAATTTCTCTCCAAGAATTGACCGCAGTGATTTCATCATCTAAATCATCAACGTGTCTCTTAGACCCCATCCCAACTAGGCTACTCAAGGAGGTCTTACCTTTAGTTAACACCCATATATTAGATTTGATCAATATGTCCTTATTAACAGGCTATGTACCACAGTCTTTTAAGGTAGCTGTAATTAAACCTCTACTAAAAAAGCCCACCCTGGATCCAGAGGTGTTAGCCAACTATAGACCAATATCTAATCTTGCCTTTATGTCAAAGATCCTTGAGAAAGTAGTCGCAGACCAGCTGTGTGATTTTCTCCATGATAAAAATTTATTTGAGGAATTACAGTCAGGATTTAGAGTGCATCATAGCACTGAGACAGCTCTAGTTAAAATTACAAATGACCTTCTGATTGCTTCAGACAAAGGACTTGTCTCTGTACTTGTTTTATTAGATCTTAGTGCAGCGTTTGACACTGTTGACCATGAAATGCTGTTACAGAGACTGGAACACTTAATTGGCCTAAAAGGTTCTGCACTAAGCTGGTTTAAATCTTATTTATCTGATCGTTTTCAATTTGTTCACGTTCATAATGAATCATCCGTACGTACTAAAGTTTGTTTTGGCGTTCCGCAAGGTTCTGTGCTTGGACCAATCCTATTTATTCTATATATGCTTCCTTTAGGCAACATCATTGGAAATCACTCTATAAATTTCCATTGTTATGCGGATGATACACAGTTGTATTAATCGATGAAGCCAGAAGAAAGTGATCAATTAACTAAACTTCATAATTGTCTTAAAGACATAAAAACCTGGATGAGCACCAATTTCCTGATGTTAAATTCAGACAAAACTGAAGTTATTGTTCTTGGCCCCAAACAACTCAGAGACTCTTTATCTGATGACATAGTTTCTCTCGATGGCATTGCTCTGGCCTCTACCACTACCGTAAGAAACCTCGGAGTAACATTTGACCAAGATTTGTCTTTTAATTCTCATTTAAAACAAACCTCACGGACTGCATTTTTTCATCTGCGTAATATTGCAAAAATTAGGCCTATCCTGACCCGAAAAGATGCAGAAAAATTGGTCCATGCTTTTGTTACCTCGAGGCTGGATTACTGTAACTCTCTATTATCAGGTAGCTCTAGTAAATCATTAAAAACTCTTCAGCTAATTCAGAATGCAGCAGCACGTGTACTAACAGGAACTAAGAAACGAGATCATATTTCTCCTGTTTTAGCTTCTCTGCACTGGCTCCCTGTAAAATCCAGAATTGAATTTAAAATCCTACTGTTAACTTATCAAGCTCTAAATGGTCAAGCTCCGTCATATCTTAGAGAGCTCATAGTGCCATATTATCCCACCAGAACTCTGCGCTCTGAGAACGCAGGGTTACTCGTGGTCCCTAAAGTCTCCAAAAGTAGATCAGGAGCCAGAGCCTTCAGCTATCAGGCTCCTCTCCTGTGGAATCATCTTCCTGCTACGGTCCGGGAGGCAGACACCGTCTCCACATTTAAGGCTAGACTTAAGACTTTCCTCTTTGATAAAGCTTATAGTTAGGGCTGGCTCAGGCTTGGTTGTGCTGCTGCCGTGGTCCTGCCAGATGCCTGCACCGGCACCTTCTCTCTCTCTCTCTCTCTCTCTCTCTCTCTCTCTCTCTCTCTCTCTCTCTCTCTCTCTCTCTCTCTCTCTCTCTCTCTCTCTCTCTCGTATCCTATTACTGTATCTTTTTTACTCGGCCATTCTGGATGTCACTAACTTGGCTTCTTCTCCGGAGCCTTTGTGCTCCACTGTCTCTCAGGTTAACTCGTATTGCAGCGGTGCCTGGAAAGTGTGACGTGTGTGGTTGTGCTGCTGCCGTGGTCCTGCCAGATGCCTGCTGCTGCTGCTGCTGCTGCTGCCATCATTAATCATTAGTCATACTTCTACTGCTATTATACACATGACTGTTACCATACATGTATACTGCCTGATACTAATATATACTTTCAACATATTGTACCACAGTAGCCAGAACTATAACGACAGTATTATTACTTTCATGAATGTTGTTGTAAGCTACTGTCATTACCGAGGATGTCATACAGATTACTGTATTGTGTCATACAGATTAGTACGTACGTAAAGTAGTACGTACATATCAGACAATGGCTCCTATTACTCAGACCACAACACCTTATACAAACTGCACCATCACACTGATATTGAAGATGAATATAAATATTGTTTCATCAGTGTCTAAGGTTTGTGTATTTGTGTATTATAGGTGACTTTGGACTTGATTTGGTGGATGCTGTGGGTCCAGGTAAAGCTGTTTGACAGTCTCTCTGATATGAAATTACAAATGATTCTAACTAGTCTCTTGAGTGTAAATTTTTATGAAAATAAGACTTGTGTTTTCCGTAGAATGAGCTTTTCATATTTGATCGGTGCAGGCCTGTCAAGCTTTAGATTTCTTGACATGTTGGGCTCCACTAAGAGCTTTTTATATACTTAATTGTTGATGCAGATAATGTCCCACAGATCCCCCTAAACAGATACAAACAGGCCGTCAGTGGTGATTATGTTAATGTAGACACCACCATCTTGTGGCCATGTGTAGAAACACAAACTGAATCTCAGTTCTTATTTTTTCTGTAAATCTGTTCATCAAAATTGGCACGTCAAATGTACAAACATGCTGTCCTGTGCAGACTGAAATGAATCCCCTGTAAAATAATACAATGATACAGTCTTGGCTAAAGTGTGTTCTGTGGGGCCTAACCAGTGTTCTGTCCAATGTTGCTCCTCCAGCTCAAAACCCACCGTTCCACCCACTGGAGGAGGTGAGTCTACAAACCTTACCTCTTCTTCCAGTGTGATTATATCGTCTCTTCTCGTGAACAAATGACTGACGCATCCAAACTCCTCCTCAGAGTGCCAGGGATTTGCCAACCAGAAACTGAGTGCCGTGCTTGAGAATCAGAATCAGCAGCTCCGCCTGCTGCTGCAGCTGGTGGCTCGCTCGCCTCCTATTTCTTCTCGCTTCATTCGCTGAGAGAAACAGGAAGACATCTGTGAGTAGAGAGAAGTCTGTTAAATAAAAATGTTCTTTGGATTTACCACATACTGATTAAACTGTGGGTTTTTCCAGATATGAAGAGGACGAGTTGGATGATGATGCCTTTCTGAATCCTGATCAACATGTATTAAAATACTGGCTTCCTTCTTTTAATATACTCATCTACTGTATGTTGAATGCACAAGTTAGACTGCAGTGAGCAGAGAGAGAATAAATAGCTGGTGGAGGATACAGACATATTAACCTTTGCTGAGTCAATAAAGATGATGTTGAATGGTGAGCTTTTGTGTGCAGTCTTTGTATTAAGCCTTACAGTACTGACACACACACACTTGCTAAATCTACAGTACAGGCCAAAAGTTTGGACACACCTTCTCATTCAATGCGTTTTCTTTATTTTCATGACTATTTACATTGTAGATTCTCACTGAAGGCATCAAAACTATGAATGAACACATGTGGAGTTATGTACTTAACAAAAAAAGGTGAAATAACTGAAAACATGTTTTATATTCTAGTTTCTTCAAAATAGCCACCCTTTGCTCTGATTACTGCTTTGCACACTCTTGGCATTCTCTCAATGAGCTTCAAGAGGTAGTCACCTGAAATGGTTTTCCAACAGTCTTGAAGGAGTTCCCAGAGGTGTTCAGCACTTGTTGGCCCCTTTGCCTTCACTCTGCGGTCCAGCTCACCCCAAACCATCTTGATTGGGTTCAGGTCTGGTGACTGTGGAGGCCAGGTCATCTGCCGCAGCACTCCATCACTCTCCTTCTTGGTCAAATAGCCCTTACACAGCCTGGAGGTGTGTTTGGGGTCATTGTCCTGTTGAAAAATAAATGATCATCCAACGAAACGCAAACCGGATGGGATGGCATGTCGCTGCAGGATGCTGTGGTAGCCATGCTGGTTCAGTGTGCCTTCAATTTTGAAAAAATCCCCAACAGTGTCACCAGCAAAACACCCCCACACCATCACACCTCCTCCTCCATGCTTCAGTGGGAACCAGGCATGTGGAATCCATCCGTTCACCTTTTCTGCGTCTCACAAAGACACGGCGGTTGGAACCAAAGATCTCAAATTTGGACTCATCAGACCAAAGCACAGATTTCCACTGGTCTAATGTCCATTCCTTGTGTTTCTTGGCCCAAACAAATCTCTTCTGCTTGTTGTCTCTCCTTAGCAGTGGTTTCCTAGCAGCTATTTGACCATGAAGGCCTGATTCACACAGTCTCCTCTTAACAGTTGTTCTAGAGATGGGTCTGCTGCTAGAACTCTGTGTGGCATTCATCTGGTCTCTGATCAGAGCTGCTGTTAACTTGCGATTTCTGAGGCTGGTGACTCGGATGAACTTATCTTCAGAAGCAGAGGTGACTCTTGGTCTTCCTTTCCTGGGTCGGTCCTCATGTGTGCCAGTTTCATTGTAGCGCTTGATGGTTTTTGCGACTCCACTTGGGGACACATTGGAAGTTTTTGCAATTTTCCGGACTGACTGACCTTCATTTCTTAAAGTAATGATGGCCACTCGTTTTTCTTTAGTTAGCTGATTGGTTCTTGCCATAATATGAATTTTAACAGTTGTCCAATAGGGCTGTCGGCTGTGTATTAACCTGACTTCTGCACAACACAACTGATGGTCCCAACCCCATTGATAAAGCAAGAAATTCCACTAATTAACCCTGGGAAGGCACACCTGTGAAGTGGAAACCATTTCAGGTGACTACCTCTTGAAGCTCATCGAGAGAATGCCAAGAGTGTGCAAAGCAGTAATCAGAGCAAAGGGTGGCTATTTTGAAGAAACTAGAATATAAAACATGTTTTCAGTTATTTCACCTTTTTTTGTCAAGTACATAACTCCACGTGTTCATTCATAGTTTTGATGCCTTCAGTGAGAATCTACAATGTAAATAGTCATGAAAATAAAGAAAACGCATTGAATTAGAAGGTGTGTCCAAACTTTTGGCCTGTACTATACATACACCAGAGGGCACACAAGCTTCAGAGCAAAGTGTGAGTTCATGTTGGGCCAAGTGAGCTGTAGTCCACACCCATGCAAGGAGACAACCCCTGAAGCCAGCGACTCCACCCACTGACTTTTCATGTGAATTAGTTTATCTAATACTTGATGCCTGTAGTTATTCTGGCCCCGTGTGTGTGTGTGTGTGTGTGTGTGTGTGCTTTGTACAGCTTCATTTTCTTCTGTTAATGTGAAGGATCTAGTGTCGAGACAGGCTGCAACACATTTAAACCAAACTCTACATTGCTCATGAAAGCCACAGCATGCTGTGACGCTGTTTTGCTTATACAGCGATCAGCCGAAACATTAAAACCAGTGACAGGTGACAGGTGAATTGAGTAACTTTGATTATTTTGTTCCATTGTTCTGCTGGGAAACCTTTGGTTCTGGCTTTCATGTGGATACAAGATGACATGTTCCACCCACTCAAACACCGTTGCAGACTGAGCAGCATGCCACACTACAAAAAATTGTTTAGAAATGGCCTGTGGAGCGTGACAGAAAGCTCACACACGTGCCACAGATGCTCCTTCAGGTTGGGATGTGGGGAATTTGGAGGCCAGGTTGACACTTTGAGGTCTCTGTCACATTTCTTGAGCCATTCCTGAGAGATGTTTGCAGCGTGGCATGGTGCACTGTTGCCATGAGGGGGGGCACTTAGTCTGCAACAGCAGCAGAACAATGCATAGGAACAAAATAATCAAAGTTACTCACTTCACCTGTCAGTGGTTTTAATGTTTTGGCTCATCAGTGTGTGAAAATGGGATATAAAAGTTAGTATTTCAGCAAAAGTAGAGTTTCAGGAAGACCCGGGTGTAAGCCGAATTAAGTACCAGGTCATTGTGATTTGTTTGCGCAAGTTTTTCGAGGTCTTCATCTTTGCTGGCAAGAAAGCGAGAACATAAAATATAAATTGCGGCTTTTTTACATGAAGTTCGGCGTGGCTTGAAATGAATGAACACATTTAAGAGGCGGTAACCCGTCTGTATCAGTGAAAGTTGGTCTTATCTTGCTCTTATCTTGATGCACGTGTGTGTGAGATGAAGCAACACACTCAAGAGTTAAACCTATTAATTTCAGAGGCATGTGACGCCCAGGCTGGGAGAGACTGCCACACCCGCTCCGCCCGTCCTGCATCGGCAGAGTTGAGTCATAACAAACTGTAAGAGGACACCTCACAGACGGGGTTTGCTGTGCAGTCTGGACAAGAAAGCTGTGTCCGCACATACCTGCTAACCTTAGCTAAAGCGAGACACAGCAGAAGTTAGCGTGGGAAGTTTACAACTTTAAGTTAACCTCGCTGGAAACTTCAGTCGCAGCGAAGAAAGCAAAGTTAGTGCCAACATGTTGCGTTTGAGGATTATTTTACTTCTTTGTCTTGTTACCGGAGCATTAACACAAGGTAATGTCTTTACTGGGACTTTTGTCAGGAAACATGGGGCGTGTAATGGTTATATAATGGTTGTGGTGTGTTTTCTGAGGAGTGAAGAGATTTAAAGTTTGTTTAACTTAAAGCAGCTCGAGCGTTTGTGCACACGCTACAGGGAACATGTTTAGCGTTTGCTATGAAAATATGTGGTTATTAGTTTTTAATTTAACGTAGTAAACATGTTTAATTGTTATTTATTCCCACCCTGTGGACACTATGTGCCCGTGTGTGCGAGTTAAATCTCATACCAGGGGCGTAGCAGCGAATTCAAGGTCCCGTCCACCTCGTTCCAAGCCCCCATGATCCCTTGCGCTAATTATGTGCGCAACTTCCGGTGTTAAACGGAAGCCGGCGATTTCCTATGCGAACAGTTTGTTAACAGTACTTTTTTCTTTTTTCCAAAAGCAACTGGGAAAGAAAACGTGCAACACACCATAATATAATTAATTAAAAATAATTATATATGTTTTTTTTCTTTTAAACCAAGTATGCTAGCAATTAGCTTCCCTTGCTACGCCAAAATATTGTTAGCTTTAACGTAGCCCAAGCTAGCTTACGCTACATCTGCTTCTTATAAAGATGATTTATGATGTCGGATGACTTATTAAGAGATGCTAACACGTTCGGCAAACATTTAACATAATTCAATATGAAATGTAGCTCGTTGTTTGTCTACATGCTACAGGGTACATTTTTAGCATTTGCTATAAAAACAGCAGCTATGTGGTTATTAATTTTTACCCTGTAATAGTAAAAACTGTTTTATTTTTATTTATCTACCACTGTGGACACTATGTGCACATGTGTGTGAGTTAAACCTCATACCAGGGGCGTAGCTACATATTCTGGGTCCTGTCCACCTCATTGCAAGCCCCCATGATCCTGTCCGCGAATTATGTGCGCAACTTCCGGTGTTAAATGGAAACCGGCGATTTCCAATGTTAACAGTTTGTTTGTTTGTTCCTTTTTAACCGAGCATGCTAGCAATTAGCTTGCCTTGCTACACTGAAATGTTGCTATCTTTAACATGGCCCAAGCTAGCTTAAGGTTAACATCTGCTCCTTATAAAGATGATTTATGATGTCGGATGACTTCATAAAGAGATGCTAACACATTTGGCAAACATTTAACATAATTCAGTATTAACTGTAGCTCCATGTAAAGTGAATACATGTGATGTTTCCCAGCTAATCCTCCGGTCCTCCGCGTTAACGACGCAGTTAACATGTTTTGCTTAACGTCGGATTTATTAAAAACTGTTCTGAGTGAAACATGATGCCGAATTTAGCAGCAGACTTCAGTAATAATAATAATAATAGTAACAGGGCTGCAACGCTTAGTCGGCTAATCGATGACTAATTTAGTAGTCGGTAATCGGTTTGAGTCATTTTTCATAGAAAAGTACTATAAAAGTACTCAAAATACTCTTACTGCAGCTTGTTATGTTCAGATATTGGCAGCTTTACACACTCTCCCATGACGGTGAACTAAAACCCTTTGGCGTGAGTACGAAACAAGACATTAGATGACATCATTTTGGGGTTTGGGAGAGACAGACCGACAGCATTGTGTCAACATTTTAACACATTTTTCGCTAAAATGATTCGTCGATTAATCGAAGAAATAATCGACAGATTAGTTGACAATGAAAATAATCGCTAGTTGCAGCCCTAAATAGTAATATAAAGGTGTTAAACTAGGTGTTAATTTACAGACACGGACTGTGCAACAGGTGCCAGAGCTCCGCAAAGACATTTTAGAAAACGCTAAGTTAACATTAGTTAAATATTTGTCAAGAATAAATCAGTTATCGCTAAACTGAAGGCAAATTACTTTTGAAAAGCCCCCCTGTCCTTCCCAGTTGCTCTTTCTTGGGAGGATGACGTAGTAGCCGAGGAATGAGTCCTAACCCTTGACGTGAGTTAGCATTTTAGCCCTCCCGGTTCCCCCCTCTCAAAGTCACTGGGTTTTGGAATAAGTTTTGGTTTGATGCCTGAAACAGAGCCCTGCAGGGGTCCAGTTTTTACAACTTGCACCCGCCCAGACCTATAAAGCTCAGTACCAGAACCGATGTGTCCGCAACCTGACCCGCACCATGATTAAACACACACAGGCTACAGTCACTCACATTAAGCTGGGCTCTCCGTCCTTGGATTACAAATCCAGTGGAGGAAAAGTCTCTGTCACTGGCTGAGCTCGATGCGAGATGGCGAAAACATTCAATGACTGCCAGGTTCGAAGACATTTTAGGATGCTCCTTCCACCACCATGGAGTTCTCCACGTCAGTGACGAATGTAACGACAACATATGTCAAAATACATTTTTGTTCTCACGTGTGTGGAGGGTATTTTTACCCGTTACACAGCTTTTTTCGAGGTAACCTTTGAGTACACCGCGCAGATGTCTGGCCTGAAATAAGGTCTGTGGTTAACACAAGCTTAAGAGACATTCACGTGTTGTCCTGCGACATAAAATACACCAGTAAATGCCCCTGGAGGCTGTGTGGTTCATTGTGTTGAATGATTGGGGTCAAACGGGGCCATCAGTGAGGTGTGGTGAAGCAGTTATTCTCTCGGGAACCTTTGAGGACTATAACAATGCTGAGTTCATGAGTAAAGGTCAAGAAGACGTTCACCAATGTCCAGTAAACATTTTAACAGGTTTACAGAAACCAGCTAAAAGAGCTAAGAGCTGTGTCCTATCTCTGCGTCTACTTCCTGTCAAAGCAGGGCTGTGGGCTGGTAGAGAAAACCACAGGCAGCAAACGAGAAGTAGCTGGCACGCTGTCTGGTTGGAGGCGGCGAGAGCGATATTTTGCAGCTTAGATAAGGCTGATGTCAGAGATTTAACATCTACCAAATTTGACCTTATTCATAAATCCTTACTGTTCATTTGTCAGTGAGATTTACTTATGTATTTATCTTTTAACAGCATCTGGAAGGTAGTAAAAATTGCTGAATCCCACAGAGAGAAAGTATTTTTAGTCAGGTTTCACTGAGGAAATGAAAAAAGGAAGTAATAATAGACTTAAAAGCAGCAACTGATGAATTGATTCCGTGTTAGTCTAACCATAGCTTGAAGATGAGACGACCACGTTAAGTATTAAGGATCCAGCCTTTAAACCCCGTATACCTAATCCCCATTAATGCGGAACCAAATAAAACACCACACGAAACAGTTAGATTTGAATAAAGAACAAAGTGACACTGAGTCACCTTACACACTTTGGGCTGTGCCACAGCTTGTGTTGTGATATGCTGAGTATTGCAATAAATACATTGCGATTTATTACATTTTTTCAACTGTGTATCACCTGTTTTATTTCATAAGATAAAGTCTGTTCATCTCATTTTAGTCAATTTTATGCAGCACAAAGACGTATCTTGTGGACTGAAAAAGCAACTGATTATATTATTCTAGTACGCTACCAACATTTGAATTTGTATTTGGAATATTAGTAGTTTTTACATAATAAAAAAATCGATATTTAGCACTGTGCGGCGATACAATATCGCCACTAAGAATATAGTGATACTAAGCTGTATCGATTTTTTTTCCCCACATTTCCGGTCGCCGTTTTTCTTCTGTGAGTTAGCTGCTAACTGCTAGCAGCTGCTTTTTCGTCAAGACCTCACACCCGTGCCGTCCATGATCCTGTCGTGTTTATCCAGACACAGTTATGGCACTTTTACGACCTCCATGTGCAGCTCGGAGGCAAGACAACTCTGTCCTCTCATACTGCGATGGCGTGGCGGAGTAACAGCGGGAAATTCCCTTCTTGCAGAGGCAGTGCAGAAGAGGCTTCTGAAACTGCAGTAGTGTGGTCTTTAGAGGGCGAGGCTTCTCATATTGTAAGCATATGCCTGCCTACAGTACGACACTGAGAAATGTGCATGTAACATCAAAGGCCTCTATGGGTGTTTCACGGCCTCCCGGGCAGAAAGTGTTGGAATGTGCTCCTCTGTGGAGAAACAACTTGACTCAGTGGTGACTCATGCTGCAAAGCTGCTCGGTGTAGCAGTCAGTGCTGCCATAGCAACCAGCGAATACACTGTATGACTCCCTGCAACACCCAAACACAGAACACATGTGGTCAGTATGAAGGAAAACACAGGATACTGTGGCTGGTGGTTGTGGTCAGAGGTAGTCAGTGAAAAGCAGATAAATACTGTCACTGATCAGCTGATCTATTTCTGCGTTCCTGTGAATCAGTTTCATGTTGTCCTGTTACTCCAGCAGGTGAAACTGTCGCTTCCACTGTTGATTTGTAATGGTGTTCCTTGTGTTTTCCACACACAGATTTTTTTGACCTGTCCGATGCTCTCGATGATGCCAAGCCAGGTGAGTGACTTTCTCTTTGGAAGAATATTTTAGAATCACATTTGGCATGATGTTGATGTTTTTTGCCGCCGTTTTGTTTGAGCACTCCTCTTCCTCGTGTAAAATGTGGATGTGTTCATGTGGATGCTACTTGATGTGCTCCACCCACCCGAACACAGTTGCAGACCAAGTAAAACCCCTCATGGCGACTGGCGGCAGTGGCCCGCCAGCAGGACAGTGCACCATGCCACACCACAAAAACTGCTCAGGAATGACCTGAGGAACGGCACAAAGAACTCAAGGCATCGACCTGATCTCTAAATACCCCAGATCCCAACCTCATCGAACATTTGAGGGACGTGCTGGTGCCGATCCATGGTGGATTCTTCTTGGATCGGACGTTGAGTCTGTGGGTTGCGAGGTGGGGTACCAGCACGTCCCACAGATGTTTGATCAGACTGGGATCCAGGAAGTTTGGAGGCCAGAGGTGAGGTCTTTGTCACCTCCCTCGGACCATTCCTGAGCAGTTGTTGTGGTGTGGCATGGTGCATTGTCCTGCTGGGGGCCACAGCTACTGGGGAGTGCCGTTGCTAGAAGGACGGGGGTACATGTTCTGCACTGGTGTTCAGGTGGGTGGATCAAATGTATGAGGAACAGTGGGGTTCATGAGGGTGCTGGATAGAAATGTTAACATGCTGTCTTGTTTTTGTTCCTCAGCAACTCCGAAACCCCCAGAGCAACCGAAGGTCCCGGAGAATCCGAAGCCGAAAGATGATGGTTTGTATCCTTTCCTTTCAACTGTCTCAGAATACCATCATTATTTAAAAATGGGAGGGACGCGTTCCCTGTGGAGGTTGTTTTCTTGTGTCCTGGTCAGACAGGAAAGTCTGGCTGATGTGTGTTCTCTGCAGCAACCTAAAGAAAGCTGACATTTACAAAGATTAAAGTAGTACGTACATATCAGACAATGGCTCCTATTACTCAGACCACAACACCTTATACAAACTGCACCATCACACTGATATTGAAGATGAATATAAATATTGTTTCATCAGTGCCTAAGGTTTGTGTATTTGTGTATTATAGGTGACTTTGAACTTGATTTGGGGGATGCTCTGGGTCCAGGTAAAGCTGTTTGACAGTCTCTCTGATATGAAATTACAAATGATTCTAACTAGTCTCTTTAGTGTATAATTATATGAAAATAAGACTTGTGTTTTCCGTAGAATGAGCTGTTCATATAATGTCCCACAGATCTCCCAAAACCTGCCAAACCTACCGTGAAGCCACCGAAGAGCGGAGGAGGTGAGTCTACATAGTTTCAACTCACTTATCGTCTCTTTGGGTTCTTGATTTACGTGGATGCTGAAGAAGAAGGCGGTAAAGCATCCAAATGTCCGCACTTCACCGCGCTTGCAGGCTCGCTAACTTTCTGGGCGCGTTCCCGGGAAGTCTGGCAGTGCTGAGGGCTCCAAAGCCACAATTCATCCCGCCCACAAGGGGCCTCAAGCGGACTTTCGGCAGACATCCAGAGAGTCCGCTTGGGGTCCAGACTTCAGTAGAATTCACCCTCAAATCATTGCAATACGGATGTGATGTTGTGGGTTTTTCAACTGCGGAAAAACACCTAAGGAATGTGTAAAATACTTATTGATAGTTATGTCTATAAGAATGTTGAATTGTGTGGACCAGAAATAATATTCAACCACATCATGATACAGAGATATGTAGAAGTACAGGCTGTAGAGGGACTGAAAATACAGTTTCCGCGAGGGCTTATGGTGCGTTTGTTTTGTACACTTTCCTCCTCCTGCACAAATTGGCCCACACTGCCAGACTCGCTTCCGCATTTTAAAACACGAAAGAAAAAAAAGAATGCAAATTTATCGCACACTAGTGAGTAGGTGTAAAAAAAAAAAAATAGTCACTCCTATGCCACTTACTGTACCTGCATGAAAAAGAAATGACGTGTGAGGTGGTTAAGTGGTTAAGGATCTTTGCCGGATGTCGTACCTCTCTCTCCTCACGTTTCCTGTCTAATCTTGATGAAAAATCACATTGATATTGAAGATGAATGTAGATATTGTTTCATCAGTGTCTAAAGTTTGTGTGTTTGTGTATTATAGGTGACTTTGACCTTAATTTGGAGGATGCTGTGGGTCCAGGTAAAGCTGTGTGACAGTTTTTTTGTATCATGAAATCACTTTATCTTATCTTACTATATAATGACGAAAACTCTGTGTGTCATGTTTTTCTCCTCACTGACTTGGTCAATCCATGTGAAATGTGGCACAGTGGTAGAGGGTCATGGGAGGATGCCAATGAAGCAATATTACATCAATTGGCCAAAGGGGGGCGCTATAGCAACCCATTGAAATGTCAAACTTTGAATGGGCATATCTCATGCCCCGTATGTCGTAGAGACATGAAACTTTGCACAGAGATGCCTCTCCTCATGAGGAACACATTTGCCTCAAGAACCCATAACTTTGCTGATATAGATTTTCCGCCATTTTGAATTATTTGAAAAACACTTCAAATGGATCTCTTCCTAGGAAGTTTGAGCGATCTGCATGAAACTGGGTGAACATAATCTAGGGACCAATATCTAAAGTACTCAATGGGTATGGACTAGTTAAGTGTTATTATCAGTTTAAATCACCTGGTGCATTTGTTGTGGAGAGAAAGACGCCTCTGTGGATAATCAAGCTCCTGCTAAAAGAGTTAAATTCATCATGTTAAGAGTTCATCGTTGATGCCATTAATGTCGTTGTCCCCACAGACCTCAACCCTCCCAAACCTACTGTGAAGCCCCCACATCGTGGAGGAGGTGAGTGTACAAATGTTTCAACTCACTTGTCAGCTCTTTACATGCATGAGGTGTTTTTAAAGATTAACATCCTCAGTAGCAACAATGGCTTTGAGCTGAGAGGCAGAGGAAGGAAAGGGAAGTCATTTCATAGTGAGAGACAAACAAACACATTGTTGGTTTTAGTCTCTTGGGACTTGTTGACAATAGATCCAACACAGTTAGAATATTTAAATATTACCGATTAAGAAATGTACAGTTTGTGAATCATATAAGAGTGGAATGATTATTTTTTTTACATATTATGTCGTTGATTCCTGAAAGGAGGAGGAGCTTTCGATGACTCAGACTTAGTTGATGTCTTGGGCGGTGGCGGCGGTGGCGGTGGTGGCAGTGACGGTGGGCACTACAAGCCTGACGGAGGCCGCGCAGGAGGAGGTAAGACATCATGCCACTGCATCACACTGCTGTGGTTATTCTTGTTTTGCTTGTGGTGCCAGCTGCTCGGTCAAACGTCACATGAGGACATTAGGCCCCATGTCCACCACAGCGTAAATGTGCGGCCATTGCAGAGCATTACAAAAATAGGCAGGCCTGAGAAAGGCTGGAGCCTCCGAAAAACCCCTTAGCCTATGTTCACACTGCAGTCTTCATGGTTAAATATACACTGTGTGATTTACAACAGCACGCTCACATCCCCAAATGACATCCCGGTGCTCTGTTGATGCCATCGCTGTAA
Organism: Epinephelus awoara; assembly: GCA_035609425.1. NCBI lineage: Eukaryota > Metazoa > Chordata > Actinopteri > Perciformes > Serranidae > Epinephelus > Epinephelus awoara. Next base: position 18,086,172 of record CM069317.1, on the reverse strand, counting down.
TTCTTCGTCTCATTTTTGTCTGGGGGATAATCATGCTCTTTTGGAGTTCTCATGCTTTGGGGGGATGTAAACAGGAAGTATAGCATTGCCATTCTGTAAATTCCATTGCGAGCTGCAACTTAACAACTTGAGCAGTGATATTTACCCATATTTGTTGACGTTGTGCCAAATTTGCACCTGTGTCTCTGGACTCTGTGTTTTGTGAGAGATTCAAAGTGTGGTAGTTGCTCACTGAGGATTTTAAAACACCTTAATTGCCTCCATTAGTGTGTGTCACAACCACTTCTAACTGCCGACACCAGCATGTTTGCTTCGTCTGGTCTCCAGTATGATAAATGTGGATTATTTCCCATCATGCTTCTGTCCAGTCCACAGTAACATGTTGTTGGATGTTGCAATAACTTGCTATGATATTCTTAGTTTTGGTAAATACACTGGTGAGTCATGGTTGGGGATTCCTTGGTATCCTTCCTTTGTTGCGTCTTGTTGTCCTTCACTACCGCTGACTCAGTCAAACTGAGCGCCTCAAGGCAGTGGCACAACATTTATGTAATGCCATGGCAACGCTGACAAACTCTGATGTGACCTTTTTTTCTGTAGAGTGCAGGTCACATGGCACTTTCTTGATCATATGCCCATGTTGGCTCAGGGGAAGTAAAAATAGCTTGTAGAAGACAGTTGAAGAGAGACGGCATCCTGGTTTCACAGAGGGTGATGTGGTGGCGTTGAATGTGTCTTTGTGCTGTAAACCACCATGCACACAGCAGATCACACAGTCAACATAAAAGCACTATCTGTTAGAAATGTACTTGTGTATAAAAATAGTTCTACAGTCGATGCCCTAAAGTTACTTTAGATCGTCCCTCAAAATAGAGTCAAAGCAAAGATAAAGAACCTTTTATGTCTGTGTGAGGAAACCTGTATAACTCAATGACCGAAGCACTCAAAAGCCCTTTTTAAACAGGAATTGTGCAAATTTGCAGGAAAGGGATGTGACGTCAATAGAAAGATGGAACAAGAACAGCTGTCACTTTACTTTGGGTATACCTTGGATCGGTTGTAGTTTTAGACATAATAAATACACTCAGGTTTAGTGCCTGTGTTTTCCATCGGTTGTCATGGTTTTCCATAGATAAAGACGCCTATTGTTGATCATTTTCTATGACTCAAACGCTACTTGCTGTCCTTTTGTTTTGTGTCTGTGCTGTTGTTCAGTCAGAGCATGGAAGTAATTATTGTTCTTCTACCAAAGAAAGAAAGGAATAAAAACCCACAGGCTCTCCAGCGTAATTAGAGCCACATGGTTGGTTTTCAGATCAGATTCTACATGATCGTACTCATGAAGGAGCAGCGGCAGTAAGCTGTTATTAACTGCAGCTCACTGCACACACAACCTCTGCTGGAATTTCACTCTTGGTCAATAATAAAAATCATCGGTATAAAGGGAGCACAGTGATGTGACTGATCCTGATCTGTTGTTTCTGTTACAACTGCTGCCCCTCAAGTCTAACTTCACCTTTCTCCTTTTTCTGTTGAACGCAGGTGGTGCAGTGGACCCCGGCTACGATCCCCGTGGTACATTTTTATTCCTTCAATTCTTTATTCTAATGCACCATAAAAAGTTTGCTATTAGTTATAGTTGATGATCAGAGATGCCAGACTGACAGAAACCCTAGCACAAAGAGACTTAAAAATGAACAGGATTGAACAAAAGTGAAAATCAAAAATTTCAAAAATATCCGACAGTCATAAACCTTGTCAGTTGATTGACATTGTGTCTCCCTCACAGGTGGTGCTGCTGCTGACGAGCCTCAAGGTAAATCCATCTCTCGTCTCGTCTCCCTTCTGGATCTACTTCCTCTCTTTGTGTGTGTGCTCTCAGTGTCAGTGTGGCCATCAGTATTTCTCCCTGTCCTGTGGAACTGATCTGTTCTTGAGTTGCTGCTGGGCATTTCCTGTTTCTGGTCTCACAGGAAGTCGCGTTAATTGCCTCTGGTTTGTTCCCTCTGTGTTTGTGGAGTTGAAAGCAAGCAGCTCACTAACTTCGACTCTGTTCGTATTATCTTGACGTAAGATTTCATCTGGATCACTTTAGAAAAAGTTAGTTTGATTTCAGCAGATAAAACATTCTTAGGATTCTTCAGCTGGAGTCTCACACTGGTATATTCTTCATTTTGGTACCCCCGGTCTGGTCTCTTTGGCTAAAACCCTGCTTCGATTGTGTGTCGTTGCAGATCCAGACCTTCCGTGGGGCCAAATCCTGAAGATGCTAAATGCTAACATGCCAGAGGAATTCTTTATGTGGATGTCCAACTTAAAGCAAATCCTAGCCCCTCTGTTAGAGAGGGCCATGGATTTGCTGCAAGCTATACCATGAACCATTTAAGTTGTGATAGTTTCTCAGGTCCAAGATTGTACTCGTCTGGTTTACGAATGTTTGATTTGACGTCTCATGGACTCTGTCTTGAAAAAATGTATAGTAGCGGTTTGAAAAGACTCTGATCACTGGCATACTTTTGTATCTGTCTTGCAGTTTTTTGATTTGAGTTATGTCGAATGGTTTGGTTGCAGTGCAGCTGTAAACTCTGTACAGAGCATTCGAGACCCTCTTTATACCTTGTATTGATAGTGTTTGGGGTGTTGGCATCGCAGTAGGATAAAAGTACAAGTGTAAATGCATCCACACACTGAGGACAGACTGCGATCTGATAGGCCAAACCACTTCCAGAGGTTGTCAGCCATATATTTCCCCATATATGGCACAAATGTTTCTTTGGGCTCAGGAATGAACTGCTTAGAATTTAGTGCTTCAAGGTCAAGGTCACTGTGATCTTGCGTCCGTCTCATTCTCATGAACGAGTTATCTCGAGCAGTCCTTGAGGGAACTTCCCCGTATTTGGCACAAATGTTCCTTTGGGCCCAGGAATGAACAGATTAGAATTTGGTGGTTGAAGGTCAAGGTTACTGTGACCTCACAAAACATGTTTTGGCCATTTTTTTGACAGGTGGGAGGGACTGCATGGGTATACTTTCCGGGTCAGAGTCAAGACTAGACCAAGTGTCTGCTTTCAGTATCGTCATTTATTAAGCAGATGGTGGAGAACGTCTAACACTGGAAGGTTACGTGGGCTCAACAGTGCAATCAGATCTCAGTCGAATCTCAGTGTGGACGGTGGAGACGTATATTGTCACCAGGTTTAAATGTATTCAGGTTAAATCATATCTAGATATAATCTGCGTAGGAGATGCATTTTAATGCAAGGTGTAAAGGGGGTCTTTGACTCAGTGTGCTTACTTGGACCACTTGCTGACTTTGTCTCATGGACACCAACAGCTGCAGGTCTGTGTTCGAGCTGGAACACCTGTGTATTGGTGTGAAATGTCTTGAAGCATCACTCCAAGACAAGAAACACTTCACACCGTGTGTGTGTGAGGCTATAATTATGTCGCACTGCAAGAAATCGTGTTGCCTTCATCCCTGTTATTCCAGACTTACCAGATACCCCGTGTTTAGGTGTGGACATGGAGTCATTTTTCTTTCAGTCTCCACCCAGCAGTGCCATGACTCATTTCTGTGTTGTAGTTTACAGCGTTAATGTTGCAGCAGAGTGTGAACTCATGTTACCTTTCTTTATGTGTGAATGCACCACAGATCTGTTGGTGCGTCAGGTACTCATGCTAGGTGTTCTGATGCTCATCATCGTCGTATTTAATTCAGCCCTAAATAAGCTCCTATGACGGGAAATAAAGTGTCATTTGATGAGTCACGACAGAGCGCTGACTCCAAGAGTTTACTTGATCTGGAAGCTGTACCCTTAAATAGAGTGCAGTGACTCTTATCATCTTTGGAAAACAAAGTCTCGGTTTCTTTGTGTCAGGACATGCCTGCTTTAGCCTGTGGACACACTGCAGTCTGAACTCCTTGGATTCTCCACACTCAGCTGCAGTCTGTACACATTCTTTACATAGCCAGCATTCAGAGCGCTCTGCTGACGCATCCAACATGTAGAGGTCTAAACCTCAGGTTTTTTATCTTCTTGTTTGGATTCTTCTTATTGACTTTGGACAAATATCACTTTTAGATGTTTGATCAGATGATGGTTTTTCCCGTTGGCACTATTTTGCTTCTGAGTGGTTCTTTGTGTGCTCTTTGGCGACGCTCACAGACAGTGGTGTAGTGGATGGGTAGGTTACGAAGGAGGAAGTGGGTATACACTCCATATATTCCAATCATGGCTTTTTCATAGGTGGGTACACTGTACATACCTGCCTGTACCCTCTGCTACACCACTGCTCACTGATGTGTTTTTATTGGGAAGGTTTTTCTTGCTTTGACTGGAATCTGTATGGAACATTGCTGCGATGATTGCAATGTAAGAAAGTCACGAGATGTACCATCCATACTGAATAAAACCAACTACAAGTTCACATTGTGTTTGAGTTCTGATCCATGGGAGGCTAGAGATTCATCTGAGCACAGCAGCAAACTGCATGACTGCCTCAGGTCCCAGAGGCTGGGTGGCCCTAGGGAAGGGTTGGGCCAGTGTAAAAATGTGTAAACAAGTTTGATATCAACAGCTGGACCATACCAGATCCGTATTGGTATACATACTACTTAAAAAATGGGTGAGTAGTATACAGAGAACACATTTTATATTGTGATATACTGCAAAAGATATGAGCGATCTGCATGAAACTGGCAAAAGGCACTGGCACTCTTGGCAAAAGTTGGAAAACTTCGTAAAACTGAGCTTCTATAAGGCAATGAAGATTGCAGAGGGCGTGGCTCATCACATAGAAACTGCACATAGGCATTGAGGACTGGCATAGGTAGAAGGTGACAAGGTTTAGTCGGGAGCCACAGTGTATGTTAGATAGTTTCTGAATGTCATGCAATAGAGCTTCAAGAAGCTGACAGCAAGGACTACAATACATATTTTAAATTTTCTGTAGATACCGTCATGTTATTGTTATTGTGAGCTCTTTTGCCCGTGATAATCATGTCGTAAAAATCTGACATTGTGCCAGCTGTAGTGTGGCGTGTTGCAAACCTGTTCGTAGACTGACAGAAAGCCAAAACAGTTTCAACTTGCATGAAATTTTCATGAAAACTGGCCTAGAACATGTGTCTGTGATCACATTATTACAAAAAATAGACACTCCCGGGCTTAATCCGGCCATGTATCATGATTCAAGTGGAAGCAGACACCTCAGGTGTACTGCATGTGCGTGCTCTGCATTTCCTAGCAGCAAGTCACGCTGTAGGCTGGATCCTCTTTCTTTTTTTATGTTCAGGCAACACCCTATTTTAACACACTGCACCATCACAAGACACTCCTCTCCCTCATGACACACTGTGGTTTGAAAGCCCTGCCAGTCAACAGAAGAGCCAGGCCTATTATTCTTAGAGCCAGTGTGTGTGTGTACGCATGTGTGTGTGTGATTACCCTTCTGTGCCCCACCCCTGCCCTGGAGCTTGGGCGTATCACTTGAAACCCAACTCTCTAGAGCTGCTCTGTTTTGTCCATTGTGTTCGTCTGCCTTCTTTGACAAACACTCATGCTCTGTTTTTTTACAGTAACTTCACTCAGTCCTGGGAACTTTTAGTCAGTGCAAGTAGACTCTGGCTGTCATTGAAAGCTATTGAGCCCCACCTTGTGGAGAAGAGAGGCTATGACAGTTCACAGTTCAGGAGCTGGCCCTATTATTACAATTGCACAATGAAGAGCTCCTTTAGTAGAGAAAAAGTTGTCCCATTCGGAAATAGGAGAAGTTAGGAAATATCAAGCAAGTCACTCAGGACTTCTGAAGTAATCACGATTATGTGCAATTAACAAGTGATATAATATGTTTATATTTTGTCCTGTAGCAGCTGGATCTGGACAGATTGCAGGGATTGCCAGCGCCATCGGAATGGCTCTGTTGGGAGCAGCATCCAGTTACTTTGCTTACCAGAAGAAAAAGCTGTGCTTCAAGGTGCAGGGAGGTCAGTGTGGTTGTCTTAATATAACCAAATGTGGTGTTTTTTTACAATGCCAGTAGACACACGCATCAAAGAAAGTCTGCCATCACAGCGGCTAACATGTTGTGTGTTTAGGTGCGGATCCAGAGAGGGGTAAAGTCCATCATGGTAACCAGTCTGACGGTACTCAAAGTAAGTGTCTTTGCTCATTAAAACTACTTTATATGCCGTTGGGGAGTTTAATCCATAACTACGCATCATATTTAAGATCTCATATGTTTGAGTCTTGAGTATCAGCTTAATGTAGTGCAGTAATAACACAGCATGTATATTATTGCACATATCCAAAGCAATGCCTTAAAACAGATGTAAAAGGAAGAATTTGGAATAACAAAGCACCAAACCCAGGTGTGTGTGTAGCCTGACATCTACTGGTCGATAGCAGGTACTGACCTGCTCTGCGCTCAGTTGGGTTTAGGTAGTGATGTCCAAATGAAGCTTTGGTTTCAACCCTTTGTGAACAAAGAGTGCCTGATTGGACCCCAGAAATAAAGAAAATAGTTCATGAAGCTTCATTTGGCCATCACTCGTCGACAGCAGGTACCGACCTGCTCTGTACACAGCTGGTTTCAAGGTTTGGTAACTCTTTAATCCCATTACGTATCTTCAAGTTGATTGTTTTTTCTTTCACATTCCAGTTTTCAGCAACCTGCTCCGGACGTCCTAGACACCCTCTGCACACGCACAACACAAGTCAGTGGCCTTCTCTCCAAAACTCAGCACCATTCACCTTTGAGTCAACTGTCTGGGCTCGTCTTTGCTCTGAACAATGACACTTCCTCTGGGTCCTCCTGTTACCTGTTAGTTTAAACCATATATCAACTCAAGCCTAAGGTGACAAATGTAAACTGAAAATACATGTAGTTGTGTGTCATTTGTTTTGTTTTCTTCAGTGATGATTTCAGCAGCTTTGTGTATATGTGCTTCGGTTGTGTGTTTCCTTACATTTCTTTACACTATATGAACTACAGTAGTATTTACATGGGTGTGGTTTACTGCATCATACAACTCAATCAGGTGTTTGTTCGTTAAGATTGTCTCCTGTGACCTTCTGAGCTGGTTGTAGCAGCCCCGACGCCAGCTGGCATCCAAGAAGGATCGGACAAACCTTTAGGATTTTAATTTGCCCCTTCGCACTTCCGAAACGGTTTGTTCCCACATGAAAACAATCTGTTTTATGTCGGTGTTGAGATATCTGTCCCTGCGATTTCGGCCTCCAACATTTCTTTCTTGTTTTGCTTGTCTGTGTGAACTGACCCGTTTTAATGTACGCCTCAGAGTCTGCCTAATCTATGTACTGTCTATCCTTAAATAAAAGTAGATATTCAAATAAGGACAAGGAGCGTGGCCATCGAGAGGCCATCGAAACATCCAGCGGCAGTGGAGTCACTACCACAGTGGCTCACTAAATGTGCATTCCCGCAGCAGTCAGGACAACAGTCATGCCATCTTGTTAACTCCAAGCTCTTCTACTGCCAATGAAACGCAAGACTTCCTGCGGATGTTTCAAACTAAAAGCGTACGAGGAACAGGAGGGCGTTTGCCTTTCGTGCTGCTGAAGGCTAGAAGTATTGAGTTTCATTAATTGAAGCTTAAAGGGATGGTTCAGATATTTTTTGAAGTGAGGTTGTATGGGGCACTTAATCCATAGACAGTATGTTATATACACACGTGGACCAAAATTGTTGGTACCCATCCGTTTCTTTATTTTTATTAGTATCCCCATTAGCACCAGCAACAGCATCGACTGTTCTTCCTGGGGTCCAAGAAAGAATGGTCACTGAAATAACTTGAAACTTACAAAAGTGATAATAAATAAAAATTTACTGAAAATTAACCAATGGAAATCAGACATTGCTTTAGAATTGTGGTCCAAAAGAATAATTTTAAAAATCAAACTAATGAAACTGTCACTGAAAGTGTCAGAAAGCTTGGTCTCAGTCGCAGGTCATGGGTCCTCCAACAGCATTTTTGTCCAGGCCAGTTTCATTCGCTTGTTTTTTAAAGTGATTATTTTTCAAGTTATTTCAGTGACCATTGTGGGTTTTTCTTTTTGTAATGGAAGCTACCAACAATTTTGTCCTCGTGTGTACAGTAGTGATGGCCAAATGAAGCTTCATGAACCACCAGTTGTATTTGCTGAACCCACTAGATGGCGCTCTGAAAACTGAAACCAAACTGCATTGAGCCTTTTTAAGAGCGCTATCTAGTGGGTTCGGCAGATACAGCTGGTGCTTCATGAAGCTTCATTTGGACGTCACTAGTGTACAGTAGATGCAAGTTGGCACAGCCCCAGTTTGGAGAAGCAGACTGGAGTCTGACACGGGAGCTTAGCAATGTACTGCGGTGGATGGGGGCGAGCAACAAAATGAATTTTAAGTCCCACCTAAAAAAAATCAATTGAAATATAAGGGACTTTTTTTAGGTAGCCAAAATGCATTTTGTTGCTGACCTTCCACAGCAGATTGCTCAGCTTCCATGTCAGACTCCAGCCTTCTTCTCCAAACATCTACTGTATGTAATATACTATCTATGGATAAGTACCTCATACAACACCACTTCAAAAAATCTGAACCATCCCTTTAACTAACTTTTTTAAATCTACAAAATGTTAGATATTGGAAACAATTAGTGATATATGATGTGACTGATGATTAAAAAATGCTGTTGAAATACACATTTTACCGAATCTATCAAGAAACCTGAGACTGCATCGACAGAAAATAGCAAATTAATGCCTTGAACATGGTTAAATGTACTCATAAAGGAGATGAAAGTCCAAATAAAGACCAGATTTCCTCTGCAGTAAAGGTTCCAGACACTATTTGAGAATGTACAGGTATTCTTTTATCTACATAACGCAGCCATGCTTCAGGTTGTGTTAACGCAATCATCATGTAACTGGATCTTCATCCAGCAGAAGGAACTTTTAATGTAAAATGCTGATTGTGATGTGAGCAGATGGAGGTTATGAAACACAAAGGAGAAGCTTACATGTGTACATCCAGTGATGTGGTGGAAGTGAGATCATGATCTTTTGTATCACATATGTTAATGTGAGCTACAATATAAGTCCGGCTTTTGTTTGTTGTCGTGTTACAGGTTGATCCTACGTGTGAGCACTGCAAAATTCATCATGTCTCTGATTTGATTCCTTTTTTATTCTTGAACTTACACCATTTGCTTTTATTGACAAACCCGCCGATCAGGGAAACTCAATTTGCTTTGCCTGGGGGCCACTTTTGAAAGATGACAGGTGGCCAGGGGTCAGTCACAAAAGGTCACAGGTCAGGTGTACGCAGGGGCCTCTCTTGGATGTGAGGACATTGGGGCTTAGCCCTGACCTCTGTTTTTAAAAAAACAAGCACCCGGTCGCAGGTCAGATTTGACCCACGGGCTGCTAGTTGAGTATCACTGCTACAGATCATGAGCCAGATGCTTTCCTCAGGATTTGGTGAAGACCTGATCCAAACTAGTAGACGTTCCTGTCTCAGCAGTGACACCTATATCAAGTTAAATGTTTCCACTGCCCCCTAGTGATCAAAAAAATAATGAATGTTGCTTTAAAACAAGTGAAACATAAAACAAGCAAACTTTTTGTTGGAAACAAGTTGACACATCTTTACCACACTGACATTTTTCCCGTTTGTTTTAAGAAAACAAGTTTACGGAATCAATCATAGACAGAAATGACTTTATGCAGTCTGTGTATTTTTTTTATAACCCAGCTTTGACGCTCTTTGTGCTTGCCGTAGCAGAGCAGCAGCCACGAGTCGCCCATGAGTCATCAGTTTATTGGAGGAGCACGTTAAGAATCATAAAATCCAAACTTGTTATGATGCTAAAAAAAGAGCTGTGCCCCTGTGAGCTGTAAATACTTCAGTGCAATGTGTATAACGCCTGCTGACTTTTGCTTTAGGCTTGATGCTGCAGTGTGCTTTGAGCTTTTTAGTATCAACATTTTGAAGTGTATTTTGGGAGATTTTTGTCATGTCTCTGTTTTAAAATGATAGACTTAATCCAGGTATGTTACATCTGATGATGAGACGAATGTTAATTTTGTGAGTGGATTTAAAGTGTGTGTACGTTTTCACTAAAGTGGTGTTGTACAGTTTGTCCGTGTTCTGTCATTACTTACTTTATAATGACTCGTGAGTTGAGGATGGAGGTTTCAAACCACTGGCGTTGGGCCAGTGTGAAAATTTTTAACACTGGTTTAATATTATACCAAACACTAGACCGAATTTATACCAAATTTAAGTCCCACTTGACCCGGCAGCTGCTTCTGAGTGGAACAGAATGACACTGTGTCCCAACAGAAAACAAGCTTTTGAGCTCTCTGTCCATGTTTATCCATTAAATATGCACTTGTTGTACTTCATGTAAACAAACCTCGCAGCTATGAGCTGTGCGCTCGAGATCGGACTTTAAAAAGCCTTCCTGTTAAAGTATGTTTTTAGGAGTGTCTAAAAGGAAGACACTGACTTTGCTAACCTAAGTTCCACATCTGCGGGGTTCTAACGGAAAATGCTTGGTTTCCCTTTGTAACGCTTTGGGCTATGGGAACAGTTAGGAGGGTTCCTACCTGAAGAGTGCTCGGCTCATAGAGTGTGATTAAATGCTTTACATTGGAGGACAGCTTCCCAAGGTTCTTTTTTAAGTCACAGGTCAGGTTTGAGGGGCCCAAGAAAAAGGACCTCAGATTGGGATTCATTGAGCCAGACGAAGTTTTGTGACATCCAACACTTAATATCCAAGAGACAAGCCATAACATGAGTCACTGGAACATAAAGTTGAGTGTCGTCTGCATAACTATGCAAATTAATATTATACTGACAGATTATCTCACTCTTAGGAAACATATTAATAGAAAACAGAAGAGGACCCAGAACTGACCCCTGGGGAACACCACAAGAGAGGGGGGCTTGGGATGAGGAGTATCCTCCCAACAACACAGTAAGATCTTTCAGAGGGATAGGAGCGAAACCAAGCAAGAGCACTGTCCTTAATTACAATTTTTAAGGCGCTATATAAGGATGCTGCAGTAATGGCGTCCTTATAATGAATAAATAAGAAGGTATCGTCTGACAGCAACACAGTCAGTTAGGACACCTCTTTCTTTGGCTTTAAATCCAAAATGTTGTCATATTGGTGCAGTTTTCTTGAGTCTCCTCTTATCACCTCAAAAAACACATGAACTTTGAAGTAAACAAACAGCGTGCACTGCTCTCTGACCTCCCACCTCCACTGAAAAGTGATCTCCTTCATGTAGCCGACGCTGGCCTGGGCCCAGCAGTAAATTGCACTCAGCCTGTGAGACACTGATGGCTCCATTGTCCATTTGTTTATGACATTATATTATATCACATTGTCATATTGTTTATTACCAATGCAATATAAGTTGGATTGAGCGCTGTGACACTGTCAGCACAGGTTGCTTATAGAGGCTACTTTTTAATTTGCCAGAACTTGTCACGAAATCAAACCGGTTTAAGCTCGTACACCGGACCGGAAGCTCCTCAGTGATTTGGCTGATGTGCACTGTGTAATTGTTTCCTTATTTGTCTAACAAGAACCCCTCTGTGGAATGATTACTGGACCACTGAGGAGTGGAGGGATGGGAGGGCACGCTGTGAAGGTCGACATTGTTGCATAACACGTGGCAACGCTCACTATCTACTAGTTGAATGACCAGTTGAACCAACAGATGAGTAAACACACACACACAGAGGGACTCTGCTCCACTCTTTACTCCGAATGCGGACTGGGATGTGACTTCACTGTTGGATAGTAATTCATCTGTCCAGGAGCAGCTGGCACAAAGATGTGACTGTCCCCTGGGTCAGCTTGACTCTTCCTAGAAGTCTCCGTGAGAGGCTCGTTGTGTTACGGTGAAGCAGGTCTCCTTTGTGGATGCATTGACTGGATTTGCAGAGGAATTGATACATCAAACATGTCAGGTAGGTGACATCATTTCATGTAAATGATCTACATTTGAGAATGTATCCGATCAAACTTTGAGCAGTAAAAGCTGTGTCAGTTAGCTAGTTCTCTCCACGGGTTAAGTACGTTTAGATGAAAGACAAGCTTTGCAACTTTGGGAAGAACTTGGGAACAGAATTGTAATTTTCTCAGGTCCCTGAGTAGTTAACTTGCACGGAGCACACTGAAGTGACCCAGTTTGACTCGAAATAAACTCTATGCTCCAGCACTTGCTGCCCAAACACTGTGCCAATTGAAATTGAACACTACACGCAGCCCAGAGATGGCTGTGGACAAAGGTTACAAGCCTCTGCATCTGACCACAGGGCACAGGCCAAGAAAATGAAACTCTGACACGCCTGTCACGTCTACACACTTCATATTCCACACGAAACTAGTCTCACCCTTATGGTAAAACCCTAATGGCAACAAAAGAACCATTAGTGGCCTTTTGTGAGAAAATGTCATTACATAAAGACGGTTGCAGTGGGAGTGCAAAAATGGTCCGTAAATGTAGTTCAAGACACTTGGTTTCATGTGAACACATTAAGGTTTGGACAGATGTGGGCTTATGAGCACTACTTTTATTATTAAGAGGGGTTTTTTTTTTCTTCTTTTGTGGGAATGGCCACAGAAGTTTCTTTTGCCTGATATCAGACAGAATTGTGAGCTCCGTTTCAAGGTCTAGAACCAGGCAAACACTTCCCAAGTGTTAATGGTCCATCATCCAGTCAGTCACAGCTGAGGTAGACAGTGATATCAGTGCAGAGTATCGGTCTAACCCTGTCATGTGACCATCCTCCAGCTGGTGAGGCCTTCGTCACCCTGGCCACCACGGACTCATACTGCATGGGAGCTACAGTGGTGGCTAGAAGTTTACGGTCTCACGGGACAACGCGCAGCATCGTCATTATGGTCACCCCCAACGTCTCCGAACAGTCAAGGCGGGTGATCGTTTCCTTTTCTCCAACATGTCCCCCGAGTGCTGTCTCTGTCTGTGCCCCTAACTGTTTCCATCTTTACATTTCACCAGGCTTGCCCTGAAGTATGTGTTTGATGAGGTCATCACAGTGGACGTGATGGACAGTGAGGACCGTCTCCACCTGGCCTTGCTGGGACGTCCTGAGCTCGGCATCACCTTCACCAAGATTCACTGCTGGACTCTGACCCAGTACAGCAAATGTGTCTTCCTGGATGCGGACACACTCGTGAGTCTTCTGAACATACAGATACTGCCGCCCCGTGTTAGTGAATCCAGGATCTCCTGTTTACCAGACGTTTTAAGTTAAAATGATTGCTTTCTCAAAGGCATTAGACCTACAGCACAAGGGCGCATTGCTGTTTTACATCACACTTGATAAACATATCACACAACTTAAACTATCCAGCTTTTGGGGCACCCAGCAGTTTCGTGGGTAGAGCATGCGTCCCATATACGAAGGCTACGTCCTTACCACAGCAGCCTGCCCAGCCTGCAGCCCTTTTCTCTCGCTCCCCCTTTCATGTTAACGCTGCGTTCATTTTGTAATCAGAGTTTGGAAGTCGGAAGTGGAAATGACGTCACCTCCGAGTTGACAATGGTGGACAAGTCGGAAAAAAACATGGATGCCCGCAAGAAAGCCTTTGTTGCCCTCACACTTTCGGAATATAGACAGCTTCAAAACCATCATGCACTCCAACTGATGAACGCCGCAGATGAGGCTGACAAACAGTACTTTAGCAGAGTGTTTACTCACTATGTATGTGACCGGCAGCCATCTTGAATTCGTAAGTCGGGGTTGATGCGGTTCCTCCATCTGATCTCAGGGTGCGTTCAAGTTTAAACTTCCGACTGGGAACTGGGAATTTCCAATTTCCGAGTACAAAACGAACGCACCATTAAACTGTCCTATCAAATAAAGGCAAAAGGCCAAGAAAATAATCTTACAACAAACCTACACAGCTACTTCTGAACACTGTGGGCTCATCCAGAATTTGGACCGCGCACACCCAAAGCAAGAATCATACTCCTAGACCAACGTGCCACAGGAAGAATACTTCACCATCCCAAGAAAACATGCCTACGCACAGGGTTGTAACATGTAGTTAATAGTCGGTGTTGGCTAACTCTAGTGATGGCCAAATGAAGCTTCATGGTATTTGCTGAATTGGTGTAATGACAAAGGCTCAAGGGATGGCAATGCAGTTTGGTTTCAACTAGCGATGGCCAAATGAAGCTTCATTGTCTTTATTTTTTGGGTCCACTCTGGCACTCTTTGTTCAACAAAGGGTTGAAACCAAACTGCACTGCCATCCATTGAGCCTTTTTCACTACACCAATTCAGCAAATACAGCTAGTGGTTCATGAAGCTTCATTTGGCCATCACTAGCCAACACTGACTATTAACTACATGTTACAACCCTGTGTGTAGGCGCCTTATAGAAAGGGCCACTAAAAGTCTCACTCCAGACGGACAGTAACAGAGTGACCAGGAAGGTTTCATGTTTCTAACAAACAGGAACAAAGTGAGAGCCACAATAATACACACACGCTGTTTACCTTCAAGACAGATGAGTCCGTCATTTATTCATTAAGTGCGTATGACACATTTCAAACCGTAGCTTTGATCCCACTTCAAAGGAATAGACTCTGTTTAAATAAAGCCACAGCAGGTATTGCACAAACCGCTCGACAGCACGTGGACATGCTGGCTCACTGAGCCACCTGTACGTCACTATCTATCACATCTATCAGTTAACATACCGTCTCTTTTTGCTGTGAACTGTGGGCCAGTGAAGTCAGTCATATTCCTGTTAGCAGACATGCTACAGTGTGTTGTTCTTCCTCTGCGTAGTCAGTGTAAACATGCTCACATGCTAGCAGGAGTGTGTTTGAAGGCTGAGCTCAGTAAACAGATATGAACAGTCTCAAGGTCACAGCTGCACTGACCTACATATAGCTACTCGTGCACACACGTGGTGCCAAAGCTAGTCTTACGCAACTCAATGTCACTACTTATAATTCTTAGTGAACAGCACTGTGATGTTTCCTGTGGTGTTTCCCCAAATCCACAGACCTTTCCCCTCTCGTTCTTCCTTTCTTTCTTTCCTTTGATACGGTTAAACTCCATCAACCACCGACTTTCATCCAGGAGGCCAGTGTTTGTGATTGTAAAGCCCTGTTCTGTATGCAAATGGTACATTTCCTGTGAGTTGAGAAAACAGACAATGCACGTAACAGTCTGAAGTTGACACAGCATCCTAGAACGTCAACAAGCAACACACCTTGGGTACCTTTCACGTCATAAGACGGCCCTCTGTGTCGTTCAGTGTTGGAAAAACCACCAATTCTTTAACACGAAACTGCTTTGTTTTAAATCACCAGGTCAGTTTGTTTTGGAGAGGTAGAGACCTCTGTGGATAAAATCCGACAGATTAGCAGGTGCTGGGCGAGCAGCCTGTCTCCAGTGTGCTAAACAGCACCCCATATACCCTTGCCTCACAGTTGTGTCTTGCGTCACAATCTCTTTCTTGGCAGTTGCATCTAAAATGCCTCTAACTTTATCACCTGCTCTAACGCATATAGAGTTTCTGCTTCCGTTGAATGTGTTTGACCTCTGATAGACTTTTCCATCTCAGGTTCTGAGTAACGTGGACGATCTGTTTGAGAGAGCCGAGCTGTCGGCAGCTCCCGATCCGGGCTGGCCCGACTGCTTCAACTCTGGCGTGTTTGTCTTCACACCGTCGCTCCACACCCACAGAAGCCTCCTGGATCACGCCTTGCAGCACGGCAGCTTTGACGGTAACACATGACCACATGTATGGGTTGAGACCAGCAGGCAGAGAACGCTGTGCGCTCTGAATACTGACAAGTATTCAAGTACGAGTATGGATGCATAATATGATGTTAATTCCACTACTGAAGAGACTTGATCACTAAAATTGGGTGGGGACAAAAGTGGATATAATCAAGTCAAATGAGTTGTTATATATCGGCAAAAACTCCAGTATCATACATCCCCAATACAGACTCTTGTATTTCCTGTTGTGTTGTTTGTTAATGCAGTACTGGACAGGAAGTAAACAGGGACCAAAGCCTTTGCCTTAGCAACATAATAGCAATGAGACAGTGTATTATCTATGGACATGTAGACATGGCGGGTATTTATTCATGTTTTACGTCTTTCTCTTCTCATACCTTGTGTCGCTGTCAGGTGGAGACCAGGGCCTGCTGAACTCTTTCTTCAGCAGCTGGCCGGTGGAGGACATCAGCAAACACCTGCCATTTGTCTACAACCTCACTGCCAGCTCCGTCTACAGCTACCTCCCTGCTTTCCTACAGTGAGTGTGTCTGCACTGTGTGTGCCCGTCTGTTTACACACGTCTGTATTTGGGGAGTACAGTTGCCTCATTTCCAGGCTGACGCCAGACGTGACTTGTGTTTGCTCTCGCCAGGATTGAAAGTTGTTGCTCTCTTTTCTCCGTCAATCGAAGATGAATTTGGCGTCATGTAACTTAGGTTTAATTTTTAAAGTTGGCCCATTGCTTATGTGACAACGCTGTGCTTACCAGTGTAACTACAAATTTTCAATTGTTCCTGCAGGTTTGGCCACAATGCAAAGATCGTTCATTTCTCAGGAGCAGAGAAACCCTGGAGCTCCGGCAGTCAGACGGGCGACAGCCGTTCACACACCATGGAGCGGTTTGTGTCTCTGTGGTGGAAGGAATACCACAGTAACACAATCGCACCTGCACCAGAGAAACCACAACAGGTACAGCATCTCTGTGATCTGAAATCTTTATTTTTTCTCTCTGATTGGTCGCACAGTAGGACATTTCATAGGATGGAGTGGGTTTCACACTGTTAACATGCTCCAACAGTCAGAGTGAACGTGTGTGAAGAAAAGAAAAGTCTGCTTATTATCTGCACTTTGCTCATTTGCTCATGTGGCATGGATGAGAACGAGATAATGATAATGGCTATTATTGTTGTAAGTATTAATATCGCCTCATGAGCTTGATATTTTGCTGCAACCCTGTCTCCTAGAAATTCCTTGTGTATTTTACTGAATTATATTCATAATTATGTTGTGGTGACAACATAATTGCTGCCTGGATTGTGCTCAGAGACAAACACTACATTTATGTGCCATGCTGCATTCACAGGGAGATGGACTGTGGATCCTGAACCCCAGGTTCATGTCCACGCTGCTGTTTGTGGTTAGTTCAGGCAGCAAAGCACTTGGGGTTAAAGGGTTAGGGAAACGCCATGAGTTCAATTAAATGGTAATAAAAAAAGTTAATCAAAAAAATTTATACCTTGAATAGTGTACTGCGAGATTGCAATTGTGTTCACATTTTGGCAAATAGATTTGAGCTTGTTTTTCCCTCTTGCTGTGAGGCGACAATGCTAACCACTGCACCACTGTGCCGCCACTAATTACATTCCTAATTAATTAATTAAAATAAATATTGCAATTACTCCAAAACCAACCA
Organism: Epinephelus awoara; assembly: GCA_035609425.1. Taxonomy (NCBI): domain Eukaryota; kingdom Metazoa; phylum Chordata; class Actinopteri; order Perciformes; family Serranidae; genus Epinephelus; species Epinephelus awoara. Next base: position 18,068,693 of record CM069317.1, on the reverse strand, counting down.
ACTCATTACAACGTTATTTTTTATTCATTCTTATAAAAAACAATTATAAAATGTTTCATTCTTATTAGAAACTATTACAAAAAGCTTCGTTCTCATTAAAAATAATTACAAAAAGCTTCATTCTCATTGAAAACTGTTACAAAAAGCTGTCTCCAGCTGCTTAAACGCTATTTGTGTGATTGGGGCCTTAAAGGGCATGTTTAAACACAGTAAACGATATTATTAATGACACATAATTACATTATACCTACATTAGGAAAAGACAAAAACCAACCTCTGTGCCCTCAGCTCAACCCATAAAATAAGGCATCACCAGTAATCCCACTGTAATTGTCTGACAGCAACTGGTGAATCCTTTACAATGGCTCTGATTATGAATGTAGCGTTCAGCAGTGCCACTCAGGGTTGTCGTGCAGGAAGTCAACCGTGTGCCGTGTTTGGCGGATGCCCTGTAGGTTTTCACTCCAAACACTCGAGCAGAACATTTCACTGATGACTTCCCCCCTCTTTAGTTGAAGGTTTGCTAATCAGTCACATAAGCTGCTGCAGACTTTGGCTGCAACATAAACATGCAGAGCAGCAGCCAAACGCGACACATGGCTGCCCAGCCCTGGTATTGGTCGGCGTCCCAACACTCAACATCCCTCCCTTGTTTTGCAGATCCAAGAACGAGAAGCCAAGATGCCATTTAGAGAAAACTTGGACAGTTCCAACTCACTGCTTGCACATTTTTCACCCCCTTCTGAGACGCTCCATTCACCGCCTGAACCAGAGACAGTAAGCCGAGACGCCAACAAATTGATCTGTTTTATGCTGTGTCCTTGTTGGACATTACGTTGTTATGGATACGATATCTTTATATTTGAAACCGTGAGTCCAGAGTTATAATCCTTAAAGCTGCAATTAACACTGACTCAGATGCCAAGGTGTTCATGAAGCTGCATTTGTTAGCCTAGCTTAGCACAAAGACTGGAAGCAGGTGGAAACTGCTAGCTCCGTCAAAAGGATTGAAAACCTCCTTCAAAGAACTCTCTTGAACAAATAGTCCATTTAAAGTCGCACATATTGTGTGCAGCCGAGTAAGTAGTCGTTAGAAATATTAACCAATCAATCCATTAATTAGCTTAATGAATCACCATATTAGCATAGCCGCTTGTGTTTATAATACATCACGGTGATTATTATGGTGGGTTATTAGGCAGCTCAAGTGCCTCTTGTTAGTTCCAGTAGATGAGACTGGTAATTTATGAGCATTTCTGCTTGACTGCTTTTGACTCCAGCAGAAAAAAGAAGGAGTCAGGGACACAGAGCCTATTATCTGCCACAGGCCCGCTCATTGCATTGCTGTCATTTGTTTAATTCATTCCAACTTGATGCATTGTGTTTAAACAAGCTTGTACGATTAGTGTGAACAGGCCCACGCCCTGCGGTACGACAACAGCCACCAACATACATCAGCGGTGTTATCAAGCGCTGTGCAGTGAGAATGAAGCAGAGCCGAGTTGTATTTAAACCTGACGATGTTTGATTTCACGTTTTTAGCTGTTGCTATGAAAATACTGTCAGTGACATGACTGTGGTGTCTTCAGTGTCCCGATACAGATCACACACCGCTGAAGGAACAGTCAAGAACATCTAAGGAGACAGAGATCCAGGACACAGCTACTGAAGCAGATGGGGTTCAGGTGATGCACAGCCTGTACTCACACCTTTCCTTACTCACCTCTTTTCCAAGATGCATCCCCTTACGTTGTCATACAATGTACTGCTGTAGATGGGGGTCAGCCACCGCAAGAAGTCCCACCTAAAAAAATCTATTTTGGTTTCAGGGTAGGGTACATCGAGAGTATTTTCAACACTTTACCTTTGCGTTCTTATAAAAACAATTACAAAAAGCTTAATTTTGTTAACATGCTCCAACAGTCAGAATGAACATGTGTGAAGAAAGAAAACTCTGCTCATTATCTGCAACTAAAGCTACAACATCATTAATAATGACTATTATTGTTGTAAGTATTATTATCGCCTCATGAGCTTGATATTTTGCTGCAACCCTGTCTCCTAGAAATTCCTTGTGTGTTTCACTGAATTATATTCATAATTATGTTGCTGCCTGGATTGTGCTCAGAGACAAACACTACATTTATGTGCCGTGCTGCATTCACAGGGAGGTTCAAACAAAAAGTTTCATTCTCAGTTACAAAAAGCTTCATTTGCATCAAAAACTGTTATAAAAAGTTTCATTCTCATTAAAAACTGTTACAAAAAGTTTCATTTTCATTGAAAACTGTTACAAAAAGCTTCATTCTCATTAAAAACAATTACAAAGAGGTTAATTTGCATCAAAAACAGAACCACTTTACCAAAACAGCAATTTTAGCTTGCCGACACAGGAGCTGCTGATCTACCACTGCTTCAATCACTCAGTTGGTTTGTGTTATTGTGTGACTTTGGTGACTCCAAACCAACTCTTTTAAACCCCGAAGTCATGCAGCAACCCACACTAGCTAAGCTGATCGAGGCAGCGGTAGACCAGCAGCTCCTGTGTTCAGCTGTGTTAAATCACTGTTTTTCTCAATGGAGTCTGGCTGTGAAGAGAGAGACATAACAACTTCATTTTCTGGTTAAAAAAACTGGTTCACTGCAACTCCCAGGTTGCATTTTGATGTAAAAGTTCCAATTCCAGGACAAAATATTCGACTAGTACTCAACAATGAAAGAGTAATGACTCTGATTTTGTATTTCTCATGCTGCTTGTGCTTAAAGATGAAACTACAACTCTTACTCCTGAAGCCTGAATAGAGACTCTGATTTTTCTTGTGATAAACTGCCTTTGAAGACTGATTTGTTATTCTCCCTCTTCATCATCATGGCAGAGGGCAGCAGACCTAGAGGCGGAGCGGCAGGAGCATCGCAGGCAGTGGGAGGCTGGGCAGGTGGACTACCTGGGCCGAGATGCCTTCCTCAACATCCAGAGGATGCTGGACCGCTTTCTGGAATAATCACACACAGGGAAGTTTAATCTGGACCCAGTGGTAACAACAGCCTAATTTCGGGATTTGACTGTTATGCATTTGTGTCTGTTTGCAGACAGACAAAAGGACAGATTGTTTTACTTTACAGTCCCTACTTCTGACACCTAGTGGTCGTATCAAGGCACTGCCACCCAGTGTGTATCATGCCACCACAAAGGGTGCCTCCATGCGTCTGTGTCTGACGCTGATATCACCGACAAAGCAGCACTGTCTATCAAACTCTGACTCTCTGTTACATTGCTTCTTTTTCCTCTGCACGCTGTAGTATACTGTCGTATTTAAGCTGTGGAATATCTAACATTTTGTGCTCTGCAGTAATAAATAGTGCACCATAACACTAATATGGATGAAGATACAAGTCCAAGGTTTCCTGATTATTTCCCAGAAAGTAACTGATGTGTAACCGTGTATCCATGTCGACAGTTAAACATGTAAAATTTTCTTTTTGTTTTTCCTTTTTTTGTGTGCGTGTTTTCACATGTTCAAGTTCACATGGATAAACAGAACCCTCAAATAAACTGACTCGTGCACTTCTTCCTCCTCTTGACATGATGTTGACTCCTCCACCAGGGGGCACTGTGGCTCTTCTAGCAGAACTCCCTCCATCATGGCAACAAATCAGAGAATCAGGAACACAGATTAATAGATGTCTGACTGCAGTCAACACTATGCTGTGTGATCCTTATCCACCGGGCACACGGCGCATGTAATTTTCATAGGCTTTCCTCTCGTAATGTTGTGACACAGCGAAGGAAGATAGTGTGCTGCATACAAAGCAAATGGCGGGAGGTGAGCTCGGGCCGGGGCTGTGCTATCAGTGAAAAGGCCTTATGATGATTGCTTTGAAAGGCAACCTGGCACATCGCTGCTCTCAGATGACTGGCTCCCGCTTGACTCAGATTCATCAAGATTAAAGTGCGCGCACCGATCTGGGATAAGTTTTTGGTTTTCACTTGACCGCCTCATTCATTAGAATCAGAGATCAGTCCCCGCAGATGCTTCGCCTTCACGCCCTCCTCAACTAACAAAGGGAACAGTAATATCTTCATTTGGGGCTCCAACAATCTGCAGGTTTTATCCGGCAAACAAACAGCTGAGCTGGCTCTCAGGTTGAATGTGTATAAATCTGTGAAATCACTCCCTGAAATGATTAGCCGGCAGACTGGAGTCTAATCCTGCATTTGTGTGGTGTGTGTGATGTAGCATAAATATGAACCGTCATTCATGTCGGCCTCCTGGTGGTAATTACGAGTTGGGATTGACGAAGTGTGTCAACACATGCGGCAAACACTCATATTGATGAACCAATGTGACAGGCCACATTAATCAGAAGCATATATGATCATAAAGCAGTTGGGAATGCTGCGGTTTGTTTGTGGTCCAGCAAATAAAACTGGTTTTGGATGTGGGTCACTTCCTGGCAGATGTGTCCATGTGGCCTCCAACTTCATCTCACCCACTGGGCCAATAATGAGTAGCCTTTAGGAAACTTATTTCATCTAATGGTTAGATTAGTTACGACATATGCATAATAATTGATTGTATATGCTTTAGTATTGCAGTTCCATATTGACGGTGGACGCGTCAGAGAGATTTAAAAACAAACTTGTGGTCAGAATTGAAGCAGCAGAGACAAAGATGACCTTTTAAACAAAAGTTCAGCTCCAAAAATGCTGGATCCTGCATTTCCCATAATTCAACTTGACTTCACAATGACATCATCTGGGTTATTCTTTCAGATTCACAAATGACATAACATGACCCTTTTCTAGTGATGGCCAAATGAAGCTTCATGAACCATTTTCTTTATTTTTTGGGTCCACTCTTTGTTCTAGACGTGTCAAATTGGCGGAGTGACCTTCTAACAAACCCTCTGTGACTCTCCTTCAGCATTTTGTCCTTAAGGGGAAATCTTCCACCTACATCCACCCTTCAATGGAAAATCCAAAATGATTAGCTTTGCTCGCGGGCAGGTTTGGGTTTCGTCCCTCACCTTGCAACTCCGATGATATACAGTGCTAAGAGTTACCAACTGCTGAGGGGAAGTAAAGGAAGGCATGCTAAATAATTATTGAACTGCACCATGAGTCACAACCAAGCAAAGGCAAATGATATTGTAAAGCCTTATGTTTTTGTCATTAAATGAAGCGTTCTCGATGAAATGGAGGCTAATGGAAAAGCCTGCAGGGCCACTTATTTAATATGGCTATGTAGGAAAGCTAATTATCCAGCATGCTAACATATATAGCATTCACAGCAGCTGATCAAAGCACAGAAGCTCCGGTTTATCACAGTTCAGTTCAGGTCTGATCCATTCATGCATTCACATACAGTGGTTACCACTTTGTATTAAAGTCCCCTGCTGATATTAATAATAGTTTGATGACACAGAAGCATTAAATATCCTCGACCTTGTAAAATAAATGAGTAGCCGTGGACACAGGGAGGGTCGGGCAGAAGATCAAAGTCTGATAATGATAAGGTGGAAATGTGGGGCCTATGATATGAAACACTAAACAAATATTGAGATTAGCACCACAAACGGAATAGTGTGCAATTAAGTCACTGAGACCAGTAGCGGGGACAGTGCGTCACCTTGGTAGATGCTGAACTTAGAGTCTTGTTGATGTTGTACACTTCCAACCATTCCAGTATCCGTGTATGTGTGTGTGGCACTGAGTCGTAGGCTTTCTTGCAGTCGATCCAGGCGGTGCACCGGCTGGTCTACCTTCCTTCTTTTCTTGTTCCACTGTGGATTACAGCATAACTTTGTTAATGCTGATGAGGGCGATGTGACAGCCCTCTTACCTTCCTGCTTGGTCTGTCCTTATGAGGTGCCGTTTGTAAAGTGGCTCACGCTGAAAATAACATCAACATTTTGACACATTTAGCTTCAAACAATGTTTAAAAAAGTGTTGTGAATTTTTTTAACATCACCTTTTACCACCTTTACAGCAATATTTGTTAACTTAGAAATATAACAAATAGTTAAATCTAAATATTAAATGTGGCACCTAAATGTTAAATCTAAATTTTACATCTAAATCTAAATGCTAAATCTAAATGTTAAATGTTAAATCTAAATGTTCTGGGTGAAACTAAATATTAAGCTAATATGCAAATTCACACCGCCGGTCACCGGAAGTACCAAAATAAAAGCTCGAGATAGTCAGACTGTGTTAATAGAATCAAATAATGAATTAAAACCAACCTATCGGGGGAAATGAACACTTGAACACACATTAGCGAGATAACTACATAAAATAACAAAAAACATGTCTGGAGAAAGTTTATTTGACGTGTACTTTGAGTTGTTAGTGTCCCTTCGGGAATCACCTTGTTGTTTACAAATTAAATCTAAATCTAAATGTTAAATCTAAATCTAAACACATTTAGATTTAGATTTAGCATTTAGATATAGATTTAATATTTAGATTTAACATTTAACATTTAGGTGCCACATTTAATATTTAGATTTAAGTATTTAATATATTTCTAAGTTAACAAATATTGCTGTAAATGTGGTAAAGGTGACATTAAAAAATTCACAACACTTTTTTAAACATTGTTTGAAGCTAAATGTGGCAAAATGTTGATGTTATTTTCAGCGTGAGCCACTTTACAAACGGCACCCCATATGTCCTTTCCCTTTAAGGAGACAAGCAGGGAGCTCTTCACTGATGAACTCATATCAGGTGTGCTGCTGCTCCTCAGCTACAAAACATGCAGCTAACATTTTGTTTCCAGCAGACTCTACTCGACAATCAATGGCAATTTCCACCTCCAGAGCAACTTCCCTGCAAAGAAAAGTGAGTTTGTTTTGATGTAATCTCACAATGCATACCTTCAGCCTCACTTACGTAACCAGCACTGACCCCACACTGACCCCAGTAAGAATCTCACCACACTGAGCTGGTCTATTTGGTTAGACAGTGTGTGTGCTTCTGAGAAATGGCACCTCTGTGGGGCGCGTCACTGCAGACCTCAAGGAGGATGAAGCTGAACTATTCTTGGTCCAATAACCAGTAGCTCTGAGCTGTTTGGTGCAGATCGGTGAAGCACCTGGGTTCTATTCCCCGTCTCTCCCCCTTCACTTGTTTATTCTTTATTTTCAACAAAGGTGTCTTCCCCTTTCCCACAATCCCCCATCTGGAACTCCTCTGTGGCTTTATGAGTCCGCTAGCTTTCTGCTTGATGGAGTGCTTGTGATTCGGGGATGATTGTGGCGTGTGTGGGAGAGCAAAGAGGAAAGGAGGGAATGAGTGTGTGTGTGCAGGTGTAGGCTTCACGTCCATGCCAGTCAGCCACAGCTGTTATTTAAGCCGTGTTGTGATTGCCTTCAGATACACACACGCAGAAGAAATGTGAACTGTCAGAGAATCCTAAGCACCTCCATATGTTTCTGGGTTAACAGCTCTGAACAGCTCCTCATGTGTGGGAGTCATCAGATGACTATTTTGATTCATGCTCAAAGGCGCTCAGCTAATTTGATCAGCGGTTCAACCGGCGGCTTCGGATTCTAATGAACCGCAATTTCTGCCATCGGGCTAATTGGGGTTTGCGAGAGTAATGACAGTCAGCTGCGGAGGGGATTCTGGTCTGCTGCTGCTTCAAGGCTCCTGACGGGGCGGAGCAGCTGGGTGGAGTTCATCCTCGCAGTGACAGTCTGCTGATTGAAACTGGGCCACAAACCAAACCAGTTTCCCACAATTAGACAAGTAAGCACTCTGCTATCAAGTGGACAGATGCATCTTCAGGAACATTCCAGGTCAATTTGTCGCCTCTTGACTTGCTGGATACATTTTTCACAGAGCTCATAAAGCAGGATTTCACAGTTGGTGTTTCTGCTATCGGGGTCCAGAACTTGTAAAACAGATATCGATAGATTCTGTGAACCACATTCATCCACATGTGGGTCAACGGACGTGTTCACATCTGTCTGTAGACTTAGACACTAATTCCCAGAGTCGGGGATGATCCAAAGGTCCAAAGTTTACTGCACAGCTGCGGGAACCTGATCGAATCTGTTGGAAAGTTTCTGTTATACAGTTGAAACAAAGCAGCGGCAGTTCTAAGGCTCTGATAGACATCGTTCTACAGATGCGATCAGGAAAGGTTCTTAAAAACGTAAAACCATAAAGCGCCATCAAAAATCATGAATAAATGATAATGTTCCTCTCATAATCACTGGAGCTGAGGTAATCCTTGGCCAGCATTGCTTGAAATACATTATAACTCGACAGTAGTGACGGCCAAATGAAGCTTCATGAAGCTCCAGCTGTATTTCCCGAACCCACTAGATGGCGCTCTTGGTGTAAAGGCTCAAGGGATGGCAATGCAGTTTGGTTTCAACCCTTTGTTGAACACAGAGTGCCAGAGTGGACCCAAAAAATAAAGACAATGTCTCATGAAGCTTCATTTGGCCGTCGCTAGCAGCAGGAGTTTCCCGACAGCTTCCAGTCTGTACAGGAAGTCAAAGAAACACTCATTAAATGGCTGGCTGTAAAAACTGTGGCTGCCTCAATGTTGCGAGATTATTGATGACCATTTTGATATGATATGACTGATTAGAACATGTGTTGGTTGGTATTTATAAAGTACGTAGGTTTGATACCCGGTCATAGAGAGAATACTGGATTTGTTGGTGTGAAGACGCTTCTCACGTGATTGGTAGATTGAACTCCCTGGCTGATTAACTGAGCCGACCGCAAAATACCATCAAGGCCACGCAATTCTCCGTCACCTCTTTTCAATTTAGCAGCTCATTCGCCGAGACTGACGATCACATGATTTACTACGAGCGCAGGCATTCACCGAGGCAGCTCAGCACTCGTGTCGAAAACAAGTCATATATCACACGCGCAACTTAAATCTGAGCCTGATGAAAATGTTGTCAGCATCACAGCAGTCACACAGGAAGAGAGGTGTTAGCTCGGCGCTGCTTTCATTACCCAGGAATCTACACCGTGTTCTCATGCGCTCAAGAAAGACGCCTTCTGATGGAGCGGTCCTTTCAACTTTCCTTCAGACTTACTCTCTCTGTTGCTCAGACATGAAGGGCCTTGATGTTCAGATGTATTGATGGTGTTGCTGTAGGACACAAATTCTCCACAGCCAGAGCTCCCTCGCACTGTCTTTGATTCGTCAATCAGCTACAGCACCATGTGAAAATCTCCAGTCATTCACAGATCACAGTGGGCTCCCTCGCCGGAGCTTCTCTTCATTCAGTTGCATCTGAGCAGGAGATATGTCTTGATTAGGACTAATCCCTTAAATAGTGACGACTTTCTCAATTTCCCATGATGTCAATTTCCTTAATAGACCATCTGAAGTCGGAGCAGATGAGCACAGGAAAGAAAGTGTGACTATGAGCAGCGTAAACATCTGAAATCTGGGCATGACTTAATGCTGATGAGTGTCTCTTCGGGTAATGAGAGGAAACTACAGCCACACATGCTGGGGAACAGGTGGGCACAAGATGTGAGCGTCCAGCAGGTAGTGGGTCACACACACACACACACATGCGCGCTTCACAACACTGCAGCATCAGGACACAGTGGGCACGGCTGCTTTAGCTTCCAGGCGTCCTCAGCCACAGGGGGAAAAACATGCATCACTGCAGCCTGATTACAGCTCTGAGTGGAAAATGTTGATTTCATCGGAACGAAGAAAACTAAAGAGCGTTTGGGGAGAAGATAGACGAGACATCCCAGTGAAGCACTGTGAACCCTCTAATGTTACAGCCAGGCTTAACAAACAAGACAAAACAGTCCACTCAGCCTCTGTCCCACTCTGTCCCACTATAACCAGTCCACTCAGTCTCTCTGTCCCACTATAACCAGTCCACTCAGCCTCTGTCCCACTATAACCAGTCCAATCAGCCTCTGTCCCACTATAACCAGTCCACTCAGTCTCTTTCCCACTCTGTCCCACTATAACCAGTCCACTCAGTCTCTCTGTCCCACTATAACCAGTCCACTCAGTCTCTCTGTCCCACTATAACCAGTCCACTCAGTCTCTCTGTCCCACTCTGTCCCACTATAACCAGTCCACTCAGTCTCTCTGTCCCACTCTGTCCCACTATAACCAGTCCACTCAGTCTCTCTGTCCCACTATAACCAGTCCACTCGGCCTCTCTGTCCCACTGTGTCCCACTATAACCAGTCCACTCAGTCTCTCTGTCCCACTCTGTCCCACTATAACCAGTCCACTCAGTCTCTCTGTCCCACTATAACCAGTCCACTCAGTCTCTCTGTCCCACTATAACCAGTCCACTCAGTCTCTCTGTCCCACTATAACCAGTCCACTCAGTCTCTCTGTCCCACTCTGTCCCACTATAACCAGTCCACTCAGCCTCTCTGTCCCACTATAACCAGTCCACTCAGTCTCTCTGTCCCACTCTATCCCACTATAACCAGTCCACTCAGTCTCTCTGTCCCACTATAACCAGTCCACTCAGTCTCTCTGTCCCACTATAACCAGTCCACTCAGTCTCTCTGTCCCACTATAACCAGTCCACTCAGTCTCTCTGTCCCACTCTATCCCACTATAACCAGTCCACTCAGTCTCTCTGTCCCACTATAACCAGTCCACTCAGTCTCTCTGTCCCACTATAACCAGTCCACTCAGTCTCTCTGTCCCACTCTGTCCCACTATAACCAGTCCACTCAGTCTCTCTGTCCCACTATAACCAGTCCACTCAGTCTCTCTGTCCCACTTTGTCCCACTATAACCAGTCCACTCAGCCTCTCTGTCCCACTCTGTCCCACTATAACCAGTCCACTCAGTCTCTCTGTCCCACTATAACCAGTCCACTCAGTCCCTCTGTCCCACTATAACCAGTTCCACTCAGTCTCTCTGTCCCACTATAACCAGTCCACTCGGCCTCTGTCCCACTATAACCAGTCCACTCAGCCTCTGTCCCACTATAACCAGTCCACTCAGCCTCTGTCCCACTATAACCAGTCCACTCAGCCTCTGTCCCACTATAACCAGTCCACTCAGCCTCTGTCCCACTCTGTCCCACTATAACCAGTCCACTCAGTCTCTCTGTCCCACTATAACCAGTCCACTCAGTCTCTCTGTCCCACTATAACCAGTCCACTCAGTCTCTCTGTCCCACTCTGTCCCACTATAACCAGTCCACTCAGTCTCTCTGTCCCACTCTATCCCACTATAACCAGTCCACTCAGTCTCTCTGTCCCACTATAACCAGTCCACTCAGTCTCTCTGTCCCACTATAACCAGTCCACTCAGTCTCTCTGTCCCACTCTATCCCACTATAACCAGTCCACTCAGTCTCTCTGTCCCACTATAACCAGTCCACTCAGTCTCTCTGTCCCACTATAACCAGTCCACTCAGTCTCTCTGTCCCACTCTGTCCCACTATAACCAGTCCACTCAGTCTCTCTGTCCCACTTTGTCCCACTATAACCAGTCCACTCAGCCTCTCTGTCCCACTCTGTCCCACTATAACCAGTCCACTCAGTCTCTCTGTCCCACTATAACCAGTCCACTCAGTCCCTCTGTCCCACTATAACCAGTTCCACTCAGTCTCTCTGTCCCACTATAACCAGTCCACTCGGCCTCTCTGTCCCACTGTGTCCCACTATAACCAGTCCACTCAGTCTCTGTCCCACTTTGTCCCACTATAACCAGTCCACTCAGTCTCTCTGTCCCACTATAACCAGTCCACTCGGCCTCTCTGTCCCACTGTGTCCCACTATAACCAGTCCACTCAGTCTCTGTCCCACTTTGTCCCACTATAACCAGTCCACTCAGTCTCTCTGTCCCACTATAACCAGTCCACTCAGTCTCTCTGTCCCACTATAACCAGTCCACTTAGTCTCTCTGTCCCACTCTATCCCACTATAACCAGTCCACTCAGTCTCTCTGTCCCACTATAACCAGTCCACTCAGTCCCTCTGTCCCACTCAACATGTGTCTCTTACAGAGTGTCATGTCTCTGGAGCTCCGCCCTCCTGCAGACGCACCATCATCTTCCTCTCTGCTGCAGCTGCTGATCTTTCACCTTCATCATCTGTTTATTAGGACAGTTTCAGGTTTTTGCTTCAACAGATGTTTGACTACAACAAGTACATATATATATATATAGACACATAAAACACATAGAAGAAAGTCTCAGTTACAGTAAGAAGATGCAGTTCTTTAATGCTGTCCCTGGAAATGTGTCAGAGTGTGACTCTTTGAGGCCGAGCGTGCTGAACTAATGGGGGATTTCCTCATGGCTCCAGATGTTTCTTCTTTCTGGAAGACGAGACTGCGGCTGAATTCCCAGAGCGATGATTGCAAGTTTACAGTCTTCCAGAGAAACGGTGACCTACTTCCTTCATCCAAAATGCTAAGCTGAGCATTTTCTCAGATTCGTATCTGTGCTCTGGCCTCGAAAAACTACTTTAAACTTCTGAGTAATTTCATTACAAAAAAAAGTCGCAGACGTCTGTATGTTTCCCGGCAAACGCTCCTATTTCTAAAATCCAAAAACATTCATCTCAGTTACGGACGTCAGTCATAGTGCAGTGACAAATGTTCTCGAGTCATCATTTTCCCAATATTTTCCCTTCTCTGCCTCAGCAATAAAAAGTTTCTGTGACTCTGAGCGTCGTAGAATCAGGTGGAAATGTTTTATTGAAATATGGGGACACTGCTTTGCATCAGTCTCAAAGACAAATAATTTACACATAAGGACGTAGAACCTGCATCAGCATTCTTCACATGCAGATTCAAAGACGACGCACGCTGCCGAGAGCAGGAAACAATCAGTTATTGAAATATATCCAGTTATAGAAACACACAGAAAATACTTGCCATGGGAGACGTTACTGAACTGATGTCTCAGATTTGGGGAAAATATAAATCTACCTTTAAAAACAACATAGCAACACATATTTTCAATCGATTCCGCAATTAAGTTAAACAATATTTTCTAGGTAGAAAAAGTTACGCAGGTACATGTACAACTGAGGATGCTACAGGAAGTATTTGCTCATGTGGTATCATTTGGTTACCTTATTTCTATTGTGTTCTCATCCCAGGTCATCGAATACAGACACCTGCATCAGCTCTCTCCTGAATGAAACATGTTTTAACACACGGTTAACGTCGGACAGTTGTATTTAGATGTCGGTAACAAAACTACTTGGTTGGGTTGAAGAAAAAGATCATGTGTTGGGTTAAAGTAAGTATGTAATGCGACGTTAATACTAGTGACGGCCAAATGAAGCTTCATGAAGCACCAGGTGTATTTGCTGAACCCACTAGATGGCGCTCTTGGTGTAAGGAAAAAGAATCAAGGACTGGCAATGCAGTTTGGTTTCAACTAGTGATGGCCAAATGAAGCTTCATGAAGCATTTTCTTTATTTTTTGGGTCCACTCTGGCACTCTTTGTTCAACAAAGGGTTGAAACCAAACTGCATTGCCATCCCTTGAGCCTTTTTTGTTACCCCAAGAGCGCCACTGGTGGTTCATGAAGCTTCATTTGGCCATCACTAGGTAATACATCTCATCTCATCTACAATTGCCAGATTACACCTTAAAATGAATTTGGGTTCTCTGTGTTATTAACCATCTTCCCGTACAGGCATGGGTTATGTGACCTATATACAGTTTATAGAGCAGTCTTTCACAAGGTGATGGCATAGAAGAGCAGTGGTAGTTACCTGATTGGATGGTATTTTTTTTCTTGTATGTTTTTCACCTTTGTGCCCCAACTCCCTGAGTGATTTGAAATATAGTTTATTATGGTATTTGGCCTACATATATCCAATCAGATTACTACAACTACCCATCTGTGTCATTACCGTGTGGGACGAGGTTCATACAGCTGTAAAACACAACTGAAAGGTGTCCAAAAATAATGACTACACTGCAACAACAACAGAAACCATGTCCGAGAAATAACTGGAACATATGACTAAGCATCATTGTAGTCTGCTTTCCCACATGATGAGCAGTTCTTTAGCAAACATTGCTATTGGACGTATCTAAATGCTTGAAATGGAAGGCACATTGATAATTCCCAGTGATGTGGATCATACACAAAATGGTGCATCGTCAACTTTGTGCCTCTACACAGCACACGCTGCAGGCTTTAATTCATTATTCCATCAATGTGACAGCAGTTTTTACATCATTTTGATCATTAAAAACATTAGCTGCTTTTAACTAGGCAGTTGCTCGGGCATACAGCATGGCAAAGGACCATGACGAACAGTGAAATTCCTCAGAACACGTTGAGAACGGTGGCTTTAGAGTCTACGCCGATGGCGTTCCTAGCCGTACATCGATAGACACCAGCATCTCTTTGGGTCGGGTTCTGGATGATGAGGGAACCTTGTGGATGGACGTATTTGTTTCCAAAAAGGCGTGGCTGCGCACTGACAACCAAGCGGGTTTTATCAGGTGTTTCCCACGCCACCTCCACTTTAGGGATCCCAGTCGCTGCGCAGTTCAACTGAACAGCAACGCCACGTTTAGCGTAAGTCACAGAGGGAGGGCCGTTGGTGATTCTAGGTGGGTACGCAATCACAATTACTGACACAGAAAGCATAGAGCTGCCATACTCATTTGCAGCTCGGCAAATGTAGGACCCCCGATCGTAGACTGATACTTGCTGGATGGCAAGTGTCCCATTAGGCAGGACAGCATATCGTCCAGCTCTCTGCGGCCTGTTGAGGACAACCCCACTGGGTAGCGTCCATGTTAGTCTGAGAGGTTCCCCACTGGTCAGACAATGGAGAAAAAGGCTTTCCCCATTCATGATGCTGACAGGAGCATTGTATCTGTTGTTGATCTCTGGCTTTCTCCCCGGGGTCAATGTGATGACATGCTCCACAAGCCCTCGAGAGTTGCGCCCCAGACAGCGGTAGATACCAGCTTCGGAGACAGAGGGGTTGCTAATGATCAAAGAGCCGTCAGGCTTGTGGTAAAACTTAGAGAACCGAGCACCGATTTGCAAAGGCGTGCCATTGGGTAAGATCCAAGTGGCGTGAGGTAGAGTCAAGCCCTCAGAGGAGCAATTCAAAGTCATGGCGTTCCCCACAGTCAGCGAAAGGCTATCTGTCTTGGGGCCTCTAATTTGTGGCCTCTCGACTGCCTGCCTCACATCCAAGCTGACCATCAGCCTGACTTCTCCTCCTTCATTACGAGCGATGCATACCAGCTGCCCCGAGTCCGTCCTCTTGGCTGAGCGGATCTCCAAAGTACCATTTTGGTGAACTGTCATTCTGTTGCTGTAGTATGGAGCAGGAAGGATCACATTTCCTGGTAGAACCCACATGATGCGAGGGGTGGGGGTTCCCTTTGCCACACAGTCCACCAGCTTCCGCTGATCCTGGACTGCGGTCACCTTTATGGCGTTGGCAGTTCCTATTAACCCGTTGATCATCGGAGATGTTACCAGCACTTCAAGCCTGACGACTTTATGGTCTTGTCCTGCACTGTTCCTGGACATGCAGGTGTAGTTACCTCCATCAAAACGCTGGACCTTTTGCACCACCAATGTCCCATCATCCAGGACCTGGTATTTGTCTAATGCTGGGGAGATCACTCTATTTGTAGGGGATATCCATGTGATGACAGGCACTGGCACTCCTTTGGCGTTACATCGAAGTGTAACCGTCTCACCGTAGAAAACCCTGATAGTCTTTTGGTCTTTATCCTGGATTTTTGGTGGGGAAGTTGCGGCCTTAACCTTGACGCTGACTTTCATCTCGTCTTTGCCAAGTTGGTTCTCGGCGTAGCAGGTGTAATCACCTTCCTCTGGCATGCCGACGTGGTTGAAGAACAGCGTTCCATTGTCAAACACCACATACCTACATATAGATCAGAGAGGAAGGGGAAGGAGGGAGATACAGATTGTTACACTTTGATTGTATGCAAAACATTTTGTGCTACAGTGGGTGTATTTGTTGAGTATTTAAGATTCCTTCCTACTAAACAACTCGTACCTGCGAGTGCGTCCCACGCTGGCATCTCTTTGTTTCACCGGGTTGATCATGGTGCCATCCGGCAGTGCCCAGCTGATCTCAGGGTTGGGGAGACCAGAGGCCACGCAGTCCACCTTCAGGTCTCCACCGTACACCACCTCCTGACTGGATCTCTGCTGCTTCTGCTCGATCTTTGCCGGCCTGGTCAGCACGTTGACCCGCAGCAGAACGTAGTCATCGCCCAACTTGTTTCGTGCTACACACAGGTAGTCGCCGCTGTCCTTGTTGGTCACAGAGTGAACAGATATGGTGCCGTTGGGGAAGACCTTGATCCTGGGGTCAAAACTGCAAAAATCATAGAAACAAAAGCACTTAGAGGACATTAACAAGGACATTTTTATTTGATGTAGAGAAAAATGACATCTGTTACCTGTACTGAGCGTCCACCAGCTTCTTAGAGGGTGTCCTCCAGGTGATCCGGGGCTCTGGTCTTCCTGTTGCCACACAGTTGAGCAACAACCTCCCCCCATAGATCACATCTGTGCTCTGGGGGGAAGAAGAAGTGATACTGGTCTTGGCAGAGGATTGGTTTCTCCTTATGCTCAAGATAACCGTTCTCCTGCTGGATGCCACCATGTTACTGGCTGAGCACTCGTATCTCCCAGCATTCCCTTGGCTAAATGCCTGTATGTACAGGGTCCCATTGGGGAAGACGAAGAGGTTGCGCCCGGTCACAAACTGGGAGGCAGTAAGCTGTACGCCATCAGGTGTGATCCAGCGGATGACAGGCTGAGGGGCACCTGTGGCAGTGCAGTGGATGTAGGCGGTGCTGCCCTCTGGGAGGGTGGCGTTCTCGTGTTGCGCCTGCTGGATCACAGGCGGCAACACCAAGACATAAAGGCGGACTGAGACTGTGTGGGCTCCAGCTGCACTGCTGCCAATGCACTTATAAATCCCTCTGTCTGTGTGAGTGGCCTGGCTGATCCGGAGAGTCCCGTTACTCAAGATGGCCACACGCTGCTGAGGGGCAACACCAAGAGGGGCAGCAGCCACGTGGACGTGGTTAGGGAGCACCCACGTGACTCGAGGCATAGGGTGCCCCTCCGCAATACACTCTAAATCGACCTGGCCTCCGAGGGGCACAGTGATGTCTCGGTGCTGAGGCTGGAGGACCCGTGGATGCTTAGACAGGACCACAAGGTTGACGACCATCTTGTCTGTGCCGTACTGGTTCTGGACTGTGCAGAGGTACTGACCTCCGTCTGTGGGCTGTGCGTTCCTGATGATTAACGTACCATTGGGATAGACCTCAAACCTCTGGACCCTGGTGTTCTGAGCAATACTCGCCCCTGCACCAATGGAGACAGAGACATCTTAGATATGAAAGTGTTTTTTCACACACAGTATGAAATTTAAAATAGAGAAAAGACAAACATGAAACTGGTGCAGCACTGAACAATCCAGGGATGACTTTTTCTGTCGGCCGACAAGAAAGTTGACCACAAAACTTTAGCTTATTTAATAATGTGACCCTCCATGTTGTGCTTCACAGATTGAGACATAATTACCCGTGCGGCGTTCTTGCACACTCAGTATGGCAAGATATCGTGTGTTGTAGCCTGTGATTCATCAAACTTGATGTCGTACCCAAGATTATTAGATCCATGTCGCACCGTGTAGCCAATAATGACGAAAACTCTGTGTGTGTGTGTGTGTGTGTGTGTGTGTGTGTGTGTGTGTTCCATGTTTTTCTCCTCAATGACTTGGTCAATCCATGTGAAATGTGGCACAGTGGTAGAGGGTCATGGGAGGATGCCAATGAAGCAATATTACATCAATTGGCCAAAGGGGGGCGCTATAGCAACCGATTGAAATGTCAAACTTTGAATGGGCATATCTCATGCCCCGTATGTCGTAGAGACATGAAACTTTGCACAGAGATGCCTCTCCTCATGAGGAACACATTTGCATCAAGAACCCATAACTTCCGCTTATATAGATTTTCCGCCATTTTGAATTTTTTGAAAAACACTTCAAATGGATCTCTTCCTAGGAAGTTTGAGCGATCTGCATGAAACTGGGTGAACATAATCTAGGGACCAATATCTAAAGTTAATACAAATTCCAACCTCTCTGAAAAACACATTTGCATAGAGTCGCCTGGTTTCCTTCACTTTATAATAAAGTAGCTTGAAACAAACAATGAAAAGTTGCTGTTGTGTCACATTTTATCAGGTCATGTGAAAAACTGTGCTGCTTTGTATGAATACCTTCTAATAACATGACAAACATATCTTCATTGTTCAAGTATTATTTTACTGAAGCTTATTGGAAGCTGTAATAAAACAGACAATGGATAAAAAATATTCTCTGAGCTCTTGGACACTTTGTGGTTTAACAATTATTTCCATTGTGTAAAGAAGGGAGTGACAAGACTAACCTGACATGTACATAACATGCTGAGTGTTCATGCAGTTGAGTCATACATACCACTGGCGACTTTAGTCCACGACAGGAAGGGCATTGGCTCACCCTCAGTCTCACAGGGCAGCTCAGCATCTGTTTCAGCTTCCACGGTGAACGTCTGGAAATTGCTCTTGGTTATCCTTGGCTTCCCTCTTGGAACAGATCCCTGTCCAGGTAGCTGGTGCTTTCCAGACACATCCTGAGTGCTCGTTAAAGGTCCCTCTTTGGATGGATCAGTTTGGATTGCTGCAGATGTCGGGGCCGGGGCGGTCGTCTGCTTGATTGTGTGCCCGCTGGTTATATTTTGGGCTGGGGAAGTTGGGTTTGTAGTAGTAAATAGAGGCAGTTCAGTTGACTGCGCTGATGCGATGCTGGGTTGGATGTGTTGGTCTGGAATACTGATGACCCCGGGGGCCTCCTGGGAGGTTGCCTTCAATGTAGGGCCCACTTTGGCTCCTGTAGTTTGGGGTGGCGTCACTGTGGATGGGATCACAGCATCAGGCTTTGATGAAGTAGCTGTCGGAGGTGTTGTCAGGACGATATTTGTGGAAGAAGCACTAAGCTTAATTCTTATGGTAGCAGTGTCTTTAAGATGCAGATCTACCTCTGACTCACTGCGTGTGGTTTCATTGTCATTTGAAGTATGATGGGATGTTTCAGGCACTGTCGGTGTCTTTGTGGTAAACTGATCTGTGTCCAAATCACTCTGAAAGGGCACGCTTGGCGTCGTAATTAAGCTATTGTTTTCCTCAATTTCATGCTCCATCGAGGAAGCAGTGGAGGCAAAGGGGGGTGGCAGCAGTGAAAAATCCATGTCAGTCTCTTTCAAAAGCATATTTTCACCCTTTTCCACGTGTGTGTGTTGATGGTGAGATTGATTCTGCCCAGCATCTGTTTGCACTTGCGTTTCAGTGTGAAAACCCCCGGAGGAATTGTCAGAGCGTGGCGTAGGTCCAAGGTCTCCCGTAACGCTTGCCCTCTGTGTCTCCTCTGAGGGTTTAACAGGTGGAAGAGTGCTGCCTGCAAATCCCCGCTGAGTGCTTGATGTGAGCACATCCGAGCGCTCGGGAGGAGACGCACTCTCTGATATTCTCAAGGCTGTTTGAGAACTCGTCTTTCCGTGACCCACTCCTGGAGAGGCTGCTGGAAACGATGGTGCCGCTGATGTGCTTTTGAATAGCGGTTTGGCCGAGGGCAAATGGCTGTCGTGTGTTTCAGAGGGAGAAGCCGGGTTGGTGGCTGCCTCCTCGTCAAGCCCTGAGACTGCGCTCTCTTCATGACTCAGACTGCCTGATGATGCTGCTTGGCTGCTGCTGAATGGAACAGTGGTATTGAAACTGGCTGTTGTAACTTCTACTGGGTCTATTTTTAGCTGCGTAGAGGCAGTGGTCTTTACCGGTGCGAGAGGGTTTGCAGGTGTGGTGGCAATAAACTGGGTGGGTTTGCTCTGCTTTTGTTTCCGTCTGTTTGGCCGTCTCCGATGACCCCCATTCTTTCTCCTAGAGTTGGGTTGCCGGAGGCGCGGGGGTCCATCAGAGCCCCTCCGTCTGGTTGTGGTGGGCACGAGCGGAGTTGTTGGCGACACCGTCGTGAGCATTGCTTGAGATTGCAAATCGTCAAATGTGTCCTCTGGCCGAGTGTGCGACTGTGCTGTTGTTGCAGTCGCGCCGAGATATTTTCCATTTTCCTCTTGGCTTGTTTCTGACTCATTTGGGCTGACTGAGGAGATAATTTGACTTCCCCTTGAAAAGAGTTCTCCATCATTATTATTAGAGCTGGCAACGGCGGTCGGTCTACCCATATTCTCCCTCCTCTCCTTGGAAGCATCAGCTGTTTTGACTCCATCAACATCTGTATTTGTGCTATGGTTCTCTTGTAGAGAAAATGTAGCGCTGCTGCTCGCTGTGTTTGTGTTAGCCTGCCAGAAAGTGACAGCATGTAGGGGAACAGTTGTGGTCTGTGGGAGGAAAAATACACTGTTTGAAGTTGTGTGTAAATCCAAGTTTGCGTCCTGGGTTGTGTGCTGTACAGTGTATGTAGCCTGTGTTGTATAATGTCCGCTGTGTGTGCGCTGACTCTTTGATGTCGTATCTTGTGTGTTATGTGTAATGTAGCTATTAGATGTCACACGCGCGCCTTCGCCTTGCGCTCTCTCTTCATTCGTTTTCATCTGTGTAGTTTGTGCGGGAGTGTGTGGTGTTGTGAGGTAATCCTGACCCTCTTTTTCCTGCAGACTCATTCCATCTGATGAGCCCTCAAGAGTATCTTGTGTCTGTGCTGTCTGCTCTGTCAGTGTCCTCTCTGTTGCCGGCTGAGTTGGGAGCGGCGGCGCAGTACTCTGAGCATTTCGATCCCTAATCTTTGCCAAAATATCCGCCCATTTCTCTGGGTCTATTTTACTCTTTGACATATTAATTTTCCTCCTGCCATCGACTATTTTCTTCCTGTCTTCAACGTGTGATCCGGTCGGCTTTCGTTGCACCGCCGGCCTCCGCCTTGTGTTCCTTGATGCATGCACGCCCCTCCTGCCCGGGGCCACGCCTCCTGGAATTCTCCTTCTCAAAGGCTCCAACCGGCTCGCTGGAGGCCCCACCTGAGTGACCTCACTGTCCCCTGATGCCTCCTCTGCATCCTCTGTGTGGACTTGAATCTGAGTGTTGACCCCTGATGCTGACTGAGGCCTTGCTGGAAACTTCCTCAGAGGCCTTATCAGTCCTTTGCGCTGGACCAGAGTGACTTTTGTCGCCAGTGTATCCACACCATGTTGATTAATGGCGATGCACTTATAGTAACCACCGTCCTGTAGTTGAGTCTGTGGGATATGTAGCGTGCCGTTGGAATAGACCAACGCTCTTGAGGAGTTTGCTTGGAAACCAACTATGTTGCTGTTTGGCAGAATCCAGTTGATTTCAGCATCAGGGGAACCAGATGTGGTGCAAGGCAGGGAGATAGGGTTCCCTGCAAATCCCTGGATAGGTGTAGCTGAGGCATCCTCTCCTGGCGGAGGGCTAGAGGAGTCCTGCACTGTCAGATGGAACGGCAGGACAGCAAGGTCTCCATCAACCTTGGCTATGCAGTAGTAAATTCCAGTGTCTGTGTGGCTGACAGCTTTAATCACCAGCTGTCCATCACTGGACACAGACACCCTGTTGTCTGGGCTGCTGTACGGTGCCTCCACCTTGGAGCCGTCTGGCAGCATCCAGCGGATGACTGGCCGGCCAGAGCTTTGCACGTTACAGTACATTTGACTGGGACTTCCCAGGATAGCACTCAACACTTTACGAGTCGTGTTTGTTGACTCAATCATGACCCATGCCCTCCTCTGTCTCCGCACCAGCTCCGCCTCCACTGTCTCCGAGAGGTCTGTGCTCAGGATCAATTTCACCATATTGGCTGATGACTGAAGTCTGTTCAGCTGAAGTTCTGCAGATGTCTGCATCAGCCATTCAGGCTGGGCCATGACATTAACTTTAACACCTGTGAAGTACTGGGCATCCTTCTCAGAGTCCTGTCTGTACACATAGGTTGGATGAGGCTCCTTTGTGAGCAGAGCCCCTCTTTGTAAGTGTGCTGGCACACTGCTGTAGTATGCGATCAGCCTCCACAGTTGCTCATATTTTTCTCTATCGACAGGGCATTCAAGATCCACTGACAAAGTGATGTTGGATGCCAGCTGCAGCTGGTCGATCTGCTCCCAGCTGATCTTGGTGAGCTCTCTTGGCTCGCCCACGCCACACTTGAGATCCACTTCATTTCCATGTTCGTCCGACAAGCTCAGGGAGATGTTTCCAAATGGGTCCCTGAAGTCCTCCTTAGTCATGACCTCACTGTCGACATCATCAGGTGGGGACGTTCTCTGAGGGGAGCTGATGACGGGGCTGCTGCAGGCCAGGTTCTCCACAGCCTGGAGCTCCTTTCTCCGGAGATGTCTGGGGGAGGAGCACATGGAGCACAGCTGACCTCCAGGAAGGGCTCGGTCCTTTTTGCATTTCAAGACTCCTGGAGGAAAAAAACAAACAAATCTGTCAAATAAGACCTTGAATCATCATCTTTAAATGTTCCAATATATAAATCATTGAACATACTCTTAAGTGTTCATAACTCTTTAACTACAGGCATAAATAACGACAGCACAGAAATTTAAAGTCTAACCTGGTGAGCTTTTATTCCAGTCACGGAGCCACCTCATGTTGCAGTCACACGCCCACGGGTTCCCATGGAGGTACAGGTTCTCCAGCTGAGGCATAGTCGCCAGCAGCGTGTCGGGCAGCGACGTCAGCCCGTTGTCTGACAGATAAAGGTGCCTCAGAGTGGACAAGTGGAAGTGGCCCATCAGAGTGAAGGTGGTGAAGGTGGCTGGGTGCAGCTGCTGAAGCCGGTTGCCCTCCAGCTGCAGCAGCCGCAGGGAGGTGAGACCCTGGAAGGCGTCCGGGTGGATGAAATCCAGTCGGTTGTGGTCCAGGTGTAACCGCGCCAGGGCCCACAGACCGTGAAAGGTGTGCCTGTTGATCTCCTTCAGCTTGTTGTAGCTCATCTTCAACATCTAAACCCAATGAGCCACAAAGAGAAAAAAGTCTTGACACATGCTCCTCAGGTACAGTCACAAAGTTATTATGTAGATTACATTTTGATTCACAGTGCGATTGCAGAATATTTTGAAACATTTACCAGTTTTTGAAAGGAGCGGGAAGTCCAGATTTCAGCTTTATTTTTTAACAATAAAAGTAAAAAGTGCAAAGTGATAATAAAGAAATTATGAGCAAGTATGAGAAAGTAGGGGAGCGACTAAATGAAATGGCTGCTGTTCTTTAACTGAAGCTGGCACCAGATATTGGACTCTCATGTTGAACAGATGTTAAATTTTGGTTGGAATGAAAATGAAAATTTGGATTTATGTGACACAGAACCAGATTTGTACACCTTTTTTCATCTGTGTTTTTTATCCTCCATTTTAAAAATATATGCTGTAGCTGTACCGGATCAGTAGTGATGGCCAAATGAAGCTTCATGAAGCACCAGTTGTATTTGCTGAACCCACTAGATGGCGCTCTTGGTGTAATGAAAAAGGCTCAAGGGATGGCAATGCAGTTTGGTTTCAACCCTTTGCTGAACAATAAGTGCCAGAGTGGACCCAAAAAATAAAGAAAATGGCTCATGAAGCTTCATTTGGCCATCGCTAGTTCTTACTCCACTACATTTCTATTGATGCTCTCGTTACTCGCTCCTTTTGCTCTTACATCAGCTGACGAAATTCTGATACCAAAGAATATAAACCAAGCACCAAGAGCGCCATCTAGTGGGTTCAGCAAATACAGCTGGTGGTTCTTGAAGCTTCATTTGGCCATCACTACTGATCAGCCTAGGAACACAATGGAACCAGAGACACAAGGCTGGACACCACCTGTTCCTAATATGATGATAACAACACTAGCATTTAGCATTCTACGTTGTTTTTCTGCCTCTGTCCAGGTGGACACCGGCCATGGGGCGGCTGTGGCTCAGGAGACAGAGCAGGTCGTCCACTAATCGGACGACACTGGCTGTTTCAGACCTTTGGCAACATACTGAACCCCAAACTGTTCCCACTGGCTGTTCCATCGGTGTGTGACTGTGTGTTAATAGCTGCCTTGCATGACAGGTTCCACCACCAGTGTGTGAATGTGTGTGTCCAAGTGGGTGATTGTGAGATGTAGTCGGAAGTATTTGGACCACACGTGTAGTGCACAACATATACGAATGGCACCTTACAAAAGACTCACACAAGGAAACTGATGTTGATCCCTCAGTGGAGTTCAGTGTCTAAAACCTGCAGCTACTGTAACACCCAAAACTGTGACTCAGTACCAGACTCCATTCAAAAACCACAGAGTTTTGCGAGCTGTTGAATGAGTCACAAGTCGGTGCAACAACACCATTCATTCATCCTCAGGAAACATTTTGTGTGTGTTCAGCTGATGTACCTGCAGTGAAGAGAGGTCCCTGAACACTCCATGGGGGAGACTGTGGATGTCATTCCCATGAATCATCAGGAGCTCCAGCTTCCTCAGACCAGCCAGCGATTTGTCTGTAATCCTATTAATGCTGTTGAACCTGAAACAACACATTGGAGTCAGTGGGTGGTGTAATAAACATTTAAGCCAGTCATGAGAAACAATACATGAGCTTGTGTGTCACTGACAGTGTAGGAGAATAACGAGCATGCAAAGTGAGTGCTGAGGATGCAGGACTGACCCCAGGTTCATGCGTTCCACGTCTTTGGATACAGCAGATGGGATGGTGACCAGGGAGCGGAAGGTGCAGTGGAGCTCAGCGGGCTGGGGGCAGGAGCAGGGCCGGGGGCAGGGGACTGAGGCAACCGCGGGCAGGATCATGAGCGCCAGCAGAGTGTGGAGGACGCGCACGGCAGGGGGATCCATCTTCATCCGGGAGAGGAGCGGTCACAGCGGCTGCCCGGGGACTTACTACAGTGATGTTACCAGCACATGACATTATCATCATTATAATCATTGGTATTATTATAGATCGCGTTTTAGGAACAGTTTTCGTGGAAAAGGGGGAATAAAAAAATGCAAAAAACAGAAGCGAGAAACAAATACATATATGTTAAAATAAACTTCATTTTGCTGCTGATCCAAGTTTGGCTCAAGTGTCTTCTCAAGTTGCCTCTCTGCGTCCATCACCGCATGAATGGATGAACTCCGGTCCATTACGCACACCGCGCTGGAGCCGGGGTTTCACTCAGAGTGCGTAAATATTTCATAACTTCAGCTCATATCATTCCAGAGAGATAAAAAAAAAAACACTCTTACCTCAAAATCCTGATAGGCTCTCTCTGGGGAACTCCTCATATTCCATTTCAACGTGGATAAAGTTCAGAAACTTCACTTAAATTAGCGCAAAGACGCAAATCTCTCAGAGGAAATGCGCAAAACCGGTGTTGTAAAGTGTGTGGAAACCTCCACAGAGCAGAGAATGAAGACAGATTTTAATATAAAAGCCAAAGAGAGAAAAAGTTGTGTCTATATTCTAAGCTCCAGTGTGCTCTGCGGACCTCCAGTTAGGAATGAGCGAAGGAGCCTCTCCGGAGCGCACGGTGGAGACGCAACAGGAGGAGCCACAAGTTTTTCAAGAGGACAGAAGAGTTTTGGAGAGAGCGTGAGGAAACTAAGGAGAGGGATACTGTAATACAGCCAAGCACACTCTTAGCTGCTGAGTGAATGAAAGCTTGGTGGGATGTATTGGATGAGTCATATTGAAACTATGAGAGGAGCTCAGATGCAGGAGCAGCTGAGGAGGAGAAGCAGGAGGAAATGTGAAGCTAAACAAACTGTGGTCAGTGTTGACACAGTGTTTGGGGCAGTGAGCTGAACTAAGCACCCTGAGAAGTGATGCAGAGGCCTGAGTAAGGTACTGGAAGCTGGCTGGATAATCTCATTTATCAGCTTTGGGGGTTTCAAATGCATCTTACAGCCTTCATCCTGCTCAGGTGTCATGGAGATGGTCAAGTTGGCATCACATGACCAAACTACAGATTTTTAGTCACGTGATAACAGTAGTTTGGGTTGTAAAGTGTGCTGCCTACTTCCTTCTCCAAGCCACCAGAGGGCGGCATTAAGACTGTTCCTGCTGGTCCTGTGGGACCTGAGCAGAAAGTGTCAAGTGAAGGATCATCATCATCATCATCAGCTCAGTATAAGAGGTATAAATGGCTGTAATTATTGAGCTCTATCATATCAATGTCCCCAGATACGACGCAAATAAGGTGACGTTTCAATTTAGTTTCCTTTCCTTGCACCCCGTACAGTAACAAAGTAAATTTACTTATTACTACTTATTCAATGTTGAATCAATGTAACACACCATCACTGAATCACTGTTGAATTATGTTTTTATTTCGAAAGATGTGTCAATGTTGTTGAAATTTCAATGTTGATTTATGAGAATTCTCTTAATCGTTTTACAACCATTGGAATTAAATGTGGTTTCAATGTTGTTTCAATGTTTAAGGTGACTCGGCTCGTTTGCGAACACCAGAAACACCAGACCTGTAGGTAGTTTGAGGATCTTGTTTCTGGTCTGGTAATGGCATTACTGACCATTTTGTAACGAGCTAGCTTAGCGTAGTAGCCTCCCAGCATGCCTCACTGCAGTGCAGTGTTCTGGTTTGGGGGTGGGAGGGCAGACAGCATGTTTTCTGTTCCATATATTTGCACTCACCCTCTCCAGCACTGTGCACCGTTCACCCACAAACTGTTATGTCAGCATGAGGAGTGTTAAACTGCTGCTCACCCTGTGACTGTGAGCAGACGGAGGGGGGGGGGGCTGGGTGCTAGAGGTAGACTTCAAAGCTCTTTCATTAACACTGACTCACATATGCACAGCATGCAGTCTAGACACACACCCAGTGGAAACAAGCGTGCACAGACAAACATACAGGGCACATAGAAACAAAGGGCAGCCGGAGTGTGTCGTCTTATGAACCTGGAATATCTGTCTGATAGTAAAACTGATCCCAAGGCTGATTTAATGGGCCATAATATCATCTGCTGGAAATTTGGCCTCGTTTATGTTGACGTTCCTGCTCATCCTCCTTGAAACACTTGAGCTTTCCTCCTCTTCTCTGGAGGAAAGAGAAGAAGTGCCACAGTCCAGAGGCCCCGCTGCTTTGTGTCGGTGTTTGAGTTGGAGGAAAGCGTGGGTCAAAGGTGGCGGAGGAATGCTTGGCGGAGGGCCTCCCGTTCCCGCCGCCGAGCCGATAGACCCCATCCATCACGGTGTCACCGCAGGGCTATAACACACCTGCACCAAACCACATGGAAGTAAGGTCACTGAAGCTATGTGGCCTGTGTGAAGCCTCTATGCATCATCTGAGCACGAGTGAATATTTCATAGAGCTCTTGATAAAACCCTGACTCCTGATTCAGGTGCATTATCTGGACAAAGACACCTGATCACAGGCCTTTGTATGCACACCTGGCAATGACTCTGCAGCAGCCACAGGTTTTTACTGGTTGCTCTGTGGATAGAAAACTCAAAGTAGCAAAAAATGAGTTAAACACGGCTTTAAAAATGTGGTCACAGATGTTATTTACACCTGGTCGGGGTCAAAGCGCTGCCAATGGTGGCCTGGCAGGTCTGACTGCATTCCAGCCTCAGCGCGCTCTGTTTTCACACCTCCTTTCCTGGAATCTGGACTCATATGTCATTGTTTAAAAGCCTGACAACATTTTACAACTTACATATTTTTGCACGTCTGCCAGTCCGACTGTGATGACATTGCGTTCATCAGCGTAATTGGTAAGGTCTGGGCCCAACAGGGCAACACGCTGGCTCTGCAGTTATTACGAGAAAGGAACAAATAGGTGTTGCGGCATGTTGCAAAAGGTGTGACAAAAATGGCCGATTTCCAAATTCAGATCCTGTAAGCCAACGCTGAAACAGTTTACAGCCACCAGTTCCACTACAAACAGCATTAGTCTCCATTTTCCAGCAGTCCTCTTCCTGGAACTCGTCACTCCTCAGAGTTATTGCCTGAAAAGAAGAGAGAGGCTGTTAATCACACAATAAATGCTCACTTAATGAATTACTCTCAGGATTGGTGAGGCTGTTTGGTTCCAAGAGATTTGATTGACTTTCAATATGTGTGGCTTCCATTAAGTGGCGGGCGGCAACGCTGAGAGCAGAGAGGAGACTCCAACTTGTGTCATCAGTCACATGCTCATAGGATTACTGAGGACCCCCTAAGAGTTGTCTGTCTGGTCATTGGCGTGCGAGGTACCCTGGATGCATTGGTTGTTGACGTTCTGGGACGTCAAATGTTAGTTTTTGAGGAATGGTGAATGGATGGGGGTGTGGGGGTGAAGGTGGAAGAGGGGCGAGGAAGTAAAACCTGAACAGCCAATCTGAGTGATCTCTCTCACCGACAAGCTCCGCCGCCGATTCAACATGCTCAATTGGCTGAAAAGCCACTGACGCCGAAGTGCCGATGGTGCTGGACACGCCGCAAAAACTAAGGCGACAGACGCTTATCGATGGCCCGACCTTGACCGACGCCCAATTGTTGGCTTGGTGTGTAATTTGTAACTTTCTCACATTGTCAGCTGCTGCTTTGTAATCATCCATGTTTCCTGACTGGCTGCAGTGTGTGTGTGTGTGTGTGTGTGTGTGTGTGTTAATGGCATCCCGGATGGTTCTGGTAATCCATGGTTTCTGGTTGTGAAATGATGTCACCGTAGGTTTGGTTACAGCTGCTTCTGTTGTCTTACAGTGTAATCCACCACAGACTCAGTGAGTTCACGGATGTCATCCATGACGATGATGGTGGCATCCTAAAATGTGCTCCAGACTCTGGAGGGGATGCGTCGTAGTTGGCCTGCTGTTGCCTCCAGCGTTTGTTGGACCCATCCACCACGCCACCACCTGCCTTACAGAGATTTCCCAGGTCCTTAAATTACATTTTTGTCCAGTGGCGTTTCAAACTGACCTGACCTGATGCTGCCTGCTTTCCGTCTGATGACTTCGGTCATCACCGACCACAAAGAGCACCACTGGCAATTGCAAAATAGACATAAGAGCAAAGCTGACAGTGGAAACGTCCGTGCCTGTGTCACTGACTGTTTATTATTACACCAAGCACAGGTATTAACAGCAGTATCTGAAGGGACTTCACCCTGTTAGTAAAAGCTTTTATAAAGTGACAGTTTGATGACAACTGTGTTACAACAATCATAACAGAGAGCAGCACATGGACGTTTAATTCTATGAGAATGTCATGATGATTATCATCCACAATCACTCATGTTGACATGCTGTCAATCCCTGCAGACCCTGCAGAGCTGATTATGTATTGAGTGTTCCTGTCAGAGTGGATCATCCCCGCAGTGGAAGCACTGTTAACGACATCTGAATGTGTCAGTGTAAATTACAGTCATCAAATAGATTTCTGTCTGTAGACAAAAAGCGAGTTGTTTTTTTGGGGGGATTTTCACCGTAAACAAATACAAAACCCAGGCCTGTTATTTCCTCAGTGAAAGGAAGAGAGACACAATATCTACAATAATCCAGCTATTACGCTCAACAGCTTTTGTCGGAGAGTCATTACATGATGTGAGCGGAGGTTTTTTTTTAAAAATCAAAACATGATTAGCTTTGCTGAGTTTCTCCGTGTTTCATCTTTACAACGACGGATTCCTTCCGTGAAGCTCGGTTTGGGATGAAGGGGTCACGGACCACAGGAATTTGCTTCAATTGCGAAAACTACATGCAGCCTGTGAGCCGATCTATAAAAAGCCAGAGAAAAACGCTGCATTTGGAAAAAGGAAGAGCGGACGCTTTAATCGAAGGAAATGAACCAGAACAGCGGCTTTCTCATATCATCTGATGTTGTGGACTGTTTCATTTTAGTTTAATAGTGTTAGATTAGTTAAATTCAAGCTGCGCTGAATACATCATCCCATTATTCTCACATAGATTAGTATATTTATATGTGATTATATCACGCAGTAGTGGCCTAAATTCCAAAATATCCTCAAGCTTGCTGCTTATGTTTGAAACTCAACTGTGAACTCTGAAAGGAGGACTTAAGACGCACTGTTTGTATGTTTTCCGATGAAAATGTGGTGTTTACTTGTTGTCAGTTCAAGGGCGGCCATATTGCTTCCATTATGTACCTTCCTTTAGACGGCACCATTTGTAAGTTTTACAGTGTTAAGAGTGTTTTTGTTTGTATCAAGTAATTATTTTACTGTTTTGGATCAAGTATTCAAGCTAACTTTCAGCTATGGAGGCATGCCAACCAAGCTAGATTATAGCTGATCATACACTTCTGTGTGGTGTATCTTCTGTGGATGAGCAGACCGTCTGGATGCTCCCAGCTGCCGTGACATGACAGACCTGAAAATAAACTGAGTTTAAGAGAAAGGCTGAGTGCATAAATATATCTGACTGTGTGAGGGAGACAAACTGAATGAAAAAGGCAATAAAAGAGGGAGAAGTGAAAAGAATCGGCGAGAGTATTCCTGCCTTTACACACGCTGTAAATCTCTCTCAGACATATGGCTCTCGTATGCGCTCAGGGTGACTTTCTGCGATCTAATGACAATTTGTTTGGAAAAAAGCCCACACACTCCGCGCCAGAGAGCGCTTGGATACAGTGTGGACATTACGTAAACACCAAGGGAAGCCGAATGCCTGGAAAGTTAGAAGGTGAAATCCTCAACATCTGCAGATGCATCCCGGGCTGTGGTGTTTGAGGCTGACGAGGCAGCAGAAGGTAAAGGGATTAGCGCTTCATCCTTCTTCCCTCCAGACGGTTTTCGGTGAGAGATGCAGTGCAAGGTGAAGCAGGATCCCTCAAGATTTATTCACACACCCACGCCATTTCAGCCTCCGAGCGCCGAGGCAGAAATTGGGAAAAAGGTGCGGATATAAGAGCTTCACTAAACTTTGAGTCAGTATAAAATAAAGGCAGCTTTACAGTCTGAAGAGAGGAGAGGAAAAAGTAACTCACTGCTGCATGGAAAATCCTCCATGACCTCGTCACCTCTGGACACATTTTCAAACGTTAACATGTGTCAGCTTTTACAACATGACCTCGACTGATTTTCTCCCCCGTGTCCTCTTCGCTGGGACGGTTATGACCTCATGTAAGAACCTGACCCACAGCACGTAACAGCGGGGGAGGCTGATGTGTGTCACTCTAGCGCCTTTTTTCTACTAGACAGGATTTTTTAAAGAAAGTTCAGTTCCAGCAGTTGGACATAGACAGTCAATCAGACCCAAACTGGCCTCGGCACTCTGCGCATGCTCGACAGCGTCCACCCCGAGCTTTGACCTGGAAGTCAAATAGCATTAATGTGTAACAGAAGAAGAACACTCGGCATAACATCAAACATGTTCTCGGTAGGTGTAGGCCTCTGCCAGGGTCCCTTGTCAGGAATCCTGTTTGTGATATTCATGGACAGGATCTTGAGGCACAGCCAAAGGGAGGAAGGGGTCTGGGTTAGGTAGCTCAGAATCTTCTTTGCTTTTTGCAGACGATGTGTGTGCATGAGTATGACTTTTTTTCATGATTTTGGACGACATGCTATACTATGACTTTTTTCATGATTTTGAACGACATACTATACTATGACTTTTTTTCATGATTTTGGACGACATGCTATACTATGATTTTTTTCATGATTTTGGACGACATGCTATACTATGACTTTTTTCATGATTTTGAACGACATACTATACTATGACTTTTTTTCATGATTTTGGACGACATGCTATACTATGACTTTTTTCATGATTTTGAACGACATACTATACTATGACTTTTTTTCATGATTTTGGACGACATGCTATACTATGACTTTTTTTCATGATTTTGGACGACATGCTATACTATGATTTTTTTCATGATTTTGGACGACATACTATACTATGATTTTTTTTCATGATTTTGGACGACATGCTATACTATGATTTTTTTCATGATTTTGGACGACATGCTATACTATGACTTTTTTTCATGATTTTGGACGACATACTATACTATGATTTTTTTCATGATTTTGGACGACATGATATACTATGACTTTTTTTCATGATTTTGGACGACATGCTATACGATGACTTTTTTTCATGATTTTGGACGACATGCTATACTATGACTTTTTTTCATGATTTAGGACGACATGCTATACTATGACTTTTTTTCATGATTTTGGACGACATGCTATACTATGACTTTTTTTTCATGATTTTTGACGACATGCTATACTATGACTTTTTCATGATTTTGGACGACATACTATACTATGACTTTTTTTCATGATTTTGGACGACATGCTATACTATGATTTTTTTCATGATTTTGGACGACATGCTATACTATGACTTTTTTTCATGATTTTGGACGACATGCTATAGTATGACTTTTTTTCATGATTTTGGACGACATGCTATACGATGACTTTTGTTCATGATTTTGGACGACATGCTATACTATGATTTTTTTCATGATTTTGAACGACATGCTATACTATGACTTTTTTACATGATTTTGGACGACATACTATACTATGACTTTTTTTCATGATTTTGGACGACATGCTATACTATGAGGTTTTTTTCATGATTTTGGACGACATGCTATACTATGAGGTTTTTTTCATGATTTTGGACGACATGCTATACTATGAGGTTTTTTTCATGATTTTGGACGACATGCTATACTGTGACTTCGACAGACATCGACACACACACACACACACACACACACACACACACACACACACACACACACACACACAACAGAGTGAAGTCAGACAATAGCATAGATGCTGGGGTGCAGGTGAAGGGAATATAACTTCACATTACTCTATTTGACGACAACTACACTTGTTATTGTAAGTAAGTGCAATAAAACCTCTGCCTGTAAAAAGTTTGAAGGTCAGAGGATCAGGGTTCAGTTCTCAGGTGAACAGTAAGTCTGTTTTACAGA
This sequence comes from Epinephelus awoara, assembly GCA_035609425.1. Classification (NCBI taxonomy): domain Eukaryota; kingdom Metazoa; phylum Chordata; class Actinopteri; order Perciformes; family Serranidae; genus Epinephelus; species Epinephelus awoara. The sequence goes on along the minus strand of CM069317.1, from coordinate 18,035,753 downwards.
AACAAAGACATGAGATGTTTCTCAATGTCAAGGGAGGATCCTCAAACGAATTTGAAGGACGTTACGTCATCGACACCCACCAAAGGACTGTTCCAATGTCAAGGATCCTTCCGAATTTCACGAAGGACTGAGTCCTTCTTTCAGAGAAATTCGAAGGATGCATTTGTCGATCCTCCGCAGGTATAAAATCCCCACAATGCTTTGCACAGTACACAATTTGCTGGAAGTGAGGGCGGGGCCTCCTCAATGAATCCTGTGCCGCGGAGCTCGGCAGGATTTAGATAAATATGTAATTTATTTGGATTAATGTCTCCAGGAGTTTTTATCATACAAGCGTGAAAAAAATATTGAAAGAAACGTCATAATTTACACTTTCAAATTGTGTCCACTGCCACTTAATGAGATTTTTTAAATAACGTGATTGAAATAAAACATAAACATTTTAAATGAATCCTGTCCAGAAGAGAGAGAGGGAATAGCTCAGGCTGTTAAAGTACTGCTTGGGAATTATAAGATCTGAGGTTCAGTCCTGGATAAGGACAGGTAAATTTTTAAAGTTCGCTGTCCAGAGGAGAGTGAAAGGGTCCATGAAGCACTGTTCAGATTGAAATTGGATCGCTCACACTGTTGAAGCGCTGCTTGGGAATTCTGAGATTGGAGCTTTGATCCCTCTTCAAGGCAGCTGAATTTTAAAGTCTGCTGTCCAGAGGAGAGAATGAAAGTCTCCTTAAAAACACAATGGAAGTGTGAGGTGGAATAGCTCAGGCTGTTACAGCGCTGATGGTGTCTTCTGAGATCAGAGGATCAATCCTTATCCAGGGCAGGTGAATTTATTACGTCCAACGCCCAAATAAAAAGGCTAAATGCGCCCGGAGAAAAGGTGATATGTGTAGCAGCAGGATAGCTCAGTGGTTAAGGCAACTGGCCTTAGTGTGGGAGACTGGAGTTCAAAGCTGCTCAGGTTGATGGTTTGATCCTTACCCAGGACAGGTGAATTTATTACGTCCAACGCCCAAATAAAAAGGCTAAATGCGCCCGGAGAAAAGGTGATATGTGTAGCAGCAGGATAGCTCAGTGGGTAAGACTACTGGCCTTAGTGTGGGAGACTAGAGTTCAAATCTGATGCTACCATGTGCACGTCATCGCATGGCATGGGGGAGCCAGGACGCCAGGGAGAGTGGGGATGTCATCATCATCCCCACATTGACTACACAGTTAATGCACTGTTCATGATGAGAAGTTTAACAGTAACACTAATAAACTGTTGGAGGAATAGGCAACAGGAAGGCAGGAAAGGATGATTGCCTTGGTGAAGGTAGCTAGGACTGGATGATAGGAGAGCAAGATTGATAGGAAGGTAGGTAATTTTTTAATTATAACTTTCTTTGGTTAAATACAAATTACAGTTAGAACATACATTATTATTATCTAATAATTTTATAATTTGGACAGATTTTGGAATTGATGTCTGAATGTCATAAAAAAGTGTTTCTTCAACTTTATTGTCTATTAAATGTACCTGAGTAACCTGAGAAACAGAAAATGAGAAAGTCATAATAAATAAATAAATGTTAATAAATAAATAAATAAATATAAGAAAAGTTATAATGTCTCAGACCCAGTCCTAGCTACCTTCCCATCTATCCATCTTGCTCTCCTATCATCCAGTCCTTCCCTACTTCCCCAGTCCTAGCTACCTTCACATCCAAGGCCTAGGCAATCCTGCCCTTGTAGTTTCATAGTGTTACAGGTTACTGTTAAGCTTCTTATAGTGAACTGCACATTAATCATGTACTCAATGTGGGGATGATGATGACATCCCCACTTTCCCTGGCGTCCTGGCTCCCCCATGCCGTGACATGACGTGCATATGGTAGCATCAGATGTGAACCCCAGTCTCCCACACTAAGGCCAGTAGTCTTACCCCCTGAGCTATCCTGCTGCTACACATATCACCTTTTCTCCGGGCACATTTATCCTTTTTATTTGAGCGTTGGACTTTATAAATTGACCTGCCCTGGATAAGGATCAAACCATCAACCTGGGCAGATTTGAACCCCAGTCTCCCGCACTAAGGCCAGTTGCCTTAACCACAGATCTATCCTGCTGTTACACATATCAATTTTTCTCCGGGCGCATTTAACCTTTGTATTTGGGCGTTGGACGTAATAAATTCACCTGTCCTGGGTAAGGATCACTCCATGATCAATCTATGACATTTTTTTTCTTCCTGATTTTGGACAACATAGTACAGAATGACCTTTTCTTGTGATTTTGGACGACCTACTATACTATGACGTTTTTTCATGATTTTCCACGACATACGAAATTATGACTTTTCTTCATGATTTTGGACGACACACTAAAACTATGACTTTTCTTCATGATTTTGGACGACACACTAAAACTATGACTTTTCTTCATGAGTTTGGACGACATGCTATAGTATGACCCACCCTCAGATAAAGCCCAACTTGCAGGTTGGAGACCGTGGTGAATAAATGTGTAGGAAAATGACGTAGAATCTTGATTAAAACAAAAAACATAAACATATACACACTACAGTGACTTTTGGGGTCGTTTTTGTGAGAGAATTTTGCTTCCGCATCTAAAAACCCACTAACCGGAAATGACGTAGCGTAAGGGAGTCTGGCTGAGTTCGATTGAGTGTAACATTAATAAACATGGATCCCAGTACTAGTTTTGAGACTGAAGAAGTTGAAAATGTACATTCATATGCATATGACGGCCCACAGGCTTATAATTATGAGCCTGTCAGGCGACCTAGAGACCAGGAACAGATCAGGGTTAGGAGAAATAACGGCCACAGGAGAGAAATAGAGCTGTGGTGTGAGGAGAACCAGTGGAGAACTGGGCAGGTGTCTTGGTGAGCGACCAGTGTTAAATAACAACAGCTAACACTGTGTTCACATCACAACATTAAGTTTGCCATCACGTATTAGGTTAGAACAAAGCTAACAATAGTTCTGCCAGTATTAAATAACTAATGCTACTTACCCATAACAGAAACTAATGCGCAAATATCAGCTTGTATCGGACATATCTTGCTATGCGTGTTATAACTCCGCATTATGGTGTATTGACGTTCGCAGGGGGGGGAGAGAGAGAGAGAGAGAGAGAGAGAGAGAGAGAGAGAGAGAGAGAGATGAAGATTTCCTGATCATTTTTTGTATGATAGGTGCTTGTGTGGGAACTGCCAGCTCATGTCCTCAGCTGTGGAGAGTATGTGCTGCAGGGAGGTGGATGCCTGCCAGAGGAGGACACGTTAACCCTGGCATAACTGAGGCATTACAGTAGATCACATTACAACATTTATTAAATGACCATATATTACAATAAAATAAAACCAGACATCTGAAACATTATGAAACAGATTTAGTACAAAACTGGGACTCGGTTGCAGAGAAAAACACCAACCACCAAGAACAGTTTATCAGATCCAAATCCTTACTTCAGAGGTCAGGGGTCATACACGTGAAGGCAGTCAGCAAAGGCAGAAAAGTCTGTTCATGGTGGAGAGCGTGATCACACTAAAGTGACAATGACAATCTGGCAAAGTATTTGGGGAAACGCTGGGCAATGAAAACACATTTCAAAATAAAACAAGAGCTGGACACAAACACATGAACATAATCTCGACAGAATATCACTTAAATATTACATACAGTAAGATGAGTAAGAACATGATAAACATTTTTAGCATTAGAACTGCAATCTAGTAGCAATCTTGATTCCCGGATTTGTCGGGTTTATGAAAAAGGCCCAAAGCCCGGGTCCTGAGACTCCTCTCTGACATACACCGGGATCAGGTCTGTAAAACCTCAGGTAAAAACGCGTTGGGTGTGTGTTTTTAAAAGTGATTTAGTCCAGTTGGATCTCAGAATGAATTTCCTGGGTACATTAAGGTTTAGGTCTGTCATTTTCGACCCATGAAGACCTCTAGTAAGAACATAAGTTCGGCCAGTTGTCATTTGCATTGTGTCTGCTCTTTGTTTTTTCGGTGAGATCATCTCTGTCTCCAAGAGAGCAACAAAAATCCAAATCTAAGAATAGAAAGCTCTTTAAAACTTTAATGTATCATGCTATCATCCACTATCTTTCACTTCAGATAGAGAGGTTAGTACTTGAAGCATACTTTACTTTGCACACAAACCGACAATGTCCTTTGGTTGAATAATTGTCTGAAGGTATCTGCCAACTGTAATCTCACTCCCCGCACTGCCTCTTGCACTCAATATGCTCTTGATCTTGCCCTAGCTAGAAATCACTGAAGTTTCCATGCTCTGTGATGTAGCGAGCCAGAGCCTCTCCAGCAGAAACACGCACACCGAGGGACCAGGAATAACATCTGTTCTTCTGTTCTTCAGACACACCTAGCAGGCACAGAGCTGCACAAAAACAAACAGCACACTCCCTCACAACCACGCAGGACCAAACACAAGCACTCACATCCCAACAGGACACAATATCCACTGCATTAATATGTCAAAACCACAATGCAACTTTATTTTCTAAAGCATTCTTCTTGGTCATGTGTGTCAATGTACAAAGACTTTATCTCTTAGTTGTGTCTTATTTGTTAGAATTTCTTCTTGATGGCCTTTTGCTCACCTAAAAAACATTTAAACAAATTTTAAAAAATCTGTTTTTGTTGTGTTTGTTTTACTTTAAAAAATATTCCTGCATGGATTTAAAGGATAAAGATTACAAAAAAAAGAAAAGACCCAATCCAACAATGTGGTAACCCCCGGGTTTTGATGATTGAGTGACACTTTAAGGAGCCAGCATGTGATTGATGGCCATGCAGGACAAACGCAAACATAAAACAAAATAATTCCAAAACCAATCATTTATCTATTGGACATTAACATGCCGGAGAGCCTCCGAAGCAGCACAGAGAGAGCGATAGGCGGGAAATCTCTTTGCAGACGATCCACTGTTTTCTCTTTAACCATGCGGCGTCATTTCCGTCTAAGAAAGTCAAAATAAACTATAGTGTGTTGTCAAGAAAAGAAATATGTAGCGCTCTTCCAGCACTGACTCTGCACCCAAACCTGCATTGAGTAGTGCAAAACAGCACGGTACACAACAACATGCGGTGTTCTCACCACAGCGGCCAAGGTTCGATGCCATCCTGGGGCCCTTCGCTGCAAGTCGTCCCCTCTCTCCTCTCCCACTTTACTGCCACTCTTCTACAGAGGATGACGAATGCTGTGTTTGACTCAAGATCCTCTTTACTGATCAAGTCGTATACACCCCTTCCCTTGACTGGCTGTTTAAACCAATACAGTATTGTGTATTGCAGCTGAATAATGAAGCCATGGAAATAATGTCCCTTCTTAATGACTGGCTATTTATTATTCATTTTTAACCTTTCCTCCCTTTTGGGCCAGATTCTCCTCAGGTGTATTTTTCTGATGTGTTCCAATAAAAGATCCTGCCGGAGGACGAACACCTGCCAGAGGGATTTTTCACAACACTTGCAGCTCATGCGATGCTGTATTATAATTTATCTAAATGTGAAGTAAATGATTTATTAACCATTAAAAAAGCGATTGGTCACAACTTACAAACCACACATAAAGAGTGAATCTTTATTCATATGGTCACATGAGTTCAGCAAATGTCCATCAGCAGCCCTGAGGAAGCTGCTGGCTGCTGTTTCCCCTCCTCATGTTTCTCTAGTTGTGTGCGCTCACTCACAGCTTTCTAGGTCAGCTCCTCAATTCAAGGCGAGCCTTTTTCACCGTTTTGTATTCTGCTGGCTCGCAGCCTCACTTCAGAGAATAAACAGCCTCCCCCTGCCTGCTGCGCTGCAGCTGGGCTCAGACCCTACAGATGCCTCATGTCGACTGGCCGGTGGGCAGAAAAAAGGAATCGGTCTGTCTGCCATCATAAAGCAGTCGCTAACACGCAGAGCCGCCTGAGACGGGGGAGCAGCAGGTCAGACTGCAGCCCTGCGACTGGCTGCCAGGTGTCGGGGAGCGCCGCTCGCTGTCATTAAACATACACAGTAATTACAGGAGTGTGAGAGGGTTCATACACATTAAGCACACACGTGCATCAGTTAGCACAGTTATCAGCTCTTCCATTAAACATAATGAAATATTATAATTGTGTGTATATGTGTGTATAATCTTTAATAAGTACCTGAAAATTGTAACACTGTCTTGTTCAGTACATATTAGTTTTTTACCGTCTCTTCATACAGCGTTCGTATTATATAGTCGGGTCTGTGCCCCATGACTTACGTTAAATCCTCACATAAAGCTATGTATTTAACATAAAGTTACTGAGGTTAGGTTTAGGAAAAGAACCACGGTGAGGACGTTAAAATGTCTCGAAGTTTATATGGTTCTGAACACCAGTCGCCTGAGAAAAGTCCTGTGTTCTCACAAACTGTTTGTACATTTTCCTGTGAAAAATAATCTAGCATCTAAATTCGTACATATCTTACGTATTTTGAAAGACTGCAAACACGTGACGAATGTGCTGAAAGGAGTAAACGAGGCAGCAGTCTCGAGCTGTCTTGTAATGGAGGCAGGTTGGGGTGGTGGATGGGTCACAAAAGCACAGGACTTTCCCCAGGAGACGGCTGTTTGAAACTTCGACTGGAACTCGTTATATTACTTTTCCGTTACTTGGCATAAAATTGGTAATTTCTCCCAGAAATTCAGATGTGCGCGTCTGTGTTCATGCCAGGGTAATTGCTGGTAAGTTAAGTGTAGCTAAGGCTAGATAGCATGCAAATGATTTTTTACATGAGGGTTTTCTGTTGCCTGAAGTAACTCGTGAGAAGTAACTAAATTTCATTAGTTCTTTGTTGTTTGCTCAAGGATTCTTGGGATATACCGGTACCCCAGATGTACCCCTAATCCAAGGTGGGGCCTTCTTGGATGGGACGTGGCTCTGACCTGTGGAGGCAGTTCCAATTTTCTAAAGTACTAACAGTGCATGAGAACAGCCTTATTTGACCTTAGTGATATCAAATAGATGCTAATAAATTGATAAAAACCACGTTGCAAAACACTAACTATCAACTGGGTCTATCTGAATATACTGGTATCAGATGAAGTCGTGTTGGGAGAGCTTTCCACACTCGGGTGAGGACAGGAGATCAGCTGTAAATGACTCCCCTTGTCTGGCATTTCCAGCACTGAGGAGCTGAGGAGGCAGCTGGATCATAAGAAAGCTATGCATGGGAATAATGACGTGTAAACCAGGGTTTCATGGGAGAGCAGGCTGCTTGGTGACCACCTGTTTCTGAACAGGATACTGCATGCATTCTGTTATGTTTGCTTGTGTCATCGTTGGACGATCTCATCCTTGTTGCTCTTGACAACTTGACAACAAGGGTTCACAGTTGAATTTTCTCTTCTTGTCACAGAGAAGCTGTCCCTGTGACCTGAATGCATCAGTCCTGGAGTCCCACATTGATCCAGATAACAGAGATAAAGCAGACTCTATAATGATATCCCTGCTGGTCCCCGTGGAGCTATCAGTATCAGGGAGCATAATTTCAAATCTAAGGCACGTCTGCTCATTCGGCAAATCTCCTCTCCATTGAGCGTCTCCCTCCTGGCATCGTCCGCTCCCCTGGGCACAAGCCAGCCGCTCTGTTTCCTCAGCTGGGGACGGGGAATTCAGCCAGGCCCATTTGTCTCCATCAGCAGCGAGATCCGTCTCCAGAGAATAATACTCTGCGATCCAGAACAGCTCATACGGCTTAGAGTTTGCAAAATAACAGACACTGCAGAGCTGCTGGCTGTACTGAAGGTGCTGAAGAGCATCCTGAAAGCAAGTGTTTACTTAAATTATAGCTTGAGCGAGGGATTGAGGGTTTGCTGAAAGGCAGCACTTGTTGTGGACAGGATGCAGTGCTGCTACATTGACGTGTCAGTTTGCCGATATTGGCCTTTAAATAGAAACTGGACATGAGGCAGAAAGATGGAAGTGATGACGGGACTTTAAGGATCAATGCTGGTGTCAGTTTGAATAAACTCATGGAAGCAGCTGATACAGACTAATCACTGATTCAGTTTGAATTTCAGAGGATTCAGTCAGTCAGGGTCGTAGTTTTACACCAAATCTGTCAAACCAATCCAGGAGTGCTGCAATGTTGTTAGTCTAAATGATCTAAATGCTGTTATATACAGTCTGCGGACAAGACAAGTAAGAAACGCGTTAGAAGTTCAGAAGAAGGTCTACATGCCTCGGCGTGGTGCTGGTCTCAGTCACATTACGAATCCTCGGTTTTATTTTCCTTACTTTCATCCAATCCTGCACTTTTGAGAGTTTTTCCTGGGAAGAAGAGCTTGTAACTTTCGTAGACGCTACCGCAACACTCGGTCAATAAGTTAAGTTTGCGATTGAAAAGACTCAGCTACGGCCCAACACTGCGTATGAACAGAACACAGTGAGTTCGTAAGCACTTACTTTAAGCCACACCATGATGTTTTTTTCAAAACATGACCAGGGGGTTTTGTTGCCTAGACCTGTGGAAATAAATCTAAAAATGAAGTCCTTTATGGATGTAGTTCATTTATTTTGAAAAGGACTATGCATGTAACAGACAAAAACTGAAAACGTGAATGTATTTGAAAATATGCAATGCCTCGTCAATAGAGACGCCATCTGTGAATGTCCAAAGCTGACGAACATGATGGAGCGCACATTTTGACTCAACACCAAGATTTACATCTTCAGTAGGGACCATGCGGTTGGAGTTGAGAGACACAAAATCAGACAGTATTAAGAGACTAACTCATATGTTGTTGGTTTACAACTTCTTCTAAAGGAATTAGTTTGATGGATAACTGGAGAACAACAACATTTGACGTGTCTCAGACATGTGGAAACCATCCTGAAAGAACAACGTCACGCAGAGGCGTCTCGGGGGCCGTGCACATGCCGCATCTTTAACTGCCTGGAAAACGCAAGGTCGGGTGCTGCTCTTGTGCCTACTGAGTGCTGAGTGCAGAGCTGATCCTCTTCCAGGCGCTGTTTATAAGTGTGTATAAGGCCGAAAATATTGCCCGTGGGACGCAGTCCTGCACTAAAATGATCAACTTACAGACTGATATTTACGGAAGAAGGGAAAGATATTTGCCAGCTGTAATAAGCCAGTAATTTTTTCGATGGAAGTTCAAAAGAATTGCAGACAGAAACACCCAGCCATGATAGCTTTAAGTCCTGTGTCTTCAACAGGGGGATCCAGGGCTGTGGAAAAGTCAGAGGTTGCTCAAGGCCCAAGAGAAGCATCTCTGCTGATGGATCGACAGGACCAAAGTGAGGGAGTCACACCCAAGCAGGAAGACGACCAGGAGCTGCTGGAAACCATCTGTCCACATTGTGATGCAGAACTCTGATTCCCAGGTTCGTCATCTGACAAGGGCGTCAGCGGCAGGACCTCATTAGCAAGAGACTGACGCCTCAAAGATCGACTTTGTCAAGAAAACAGAGGGGCTGCCAAAGACATCCCGAAAATGCATGAAAAGAAAGTGGAGAGATGGTGTTTGGAGTGAGAAGCTGAAATCACTCTGACCTCTCTGCGGACTACACAGAGAGACAACAGAGGTTTCAGCTGCTGGAGAGATACTGAGAGATCTATTACAGGAGGAATGACCCTGATGATTAAGAACGAACATGCACACTGGACTCGGATTAGAAATGTACTGTAATGTCTCATGGCCTTGCATGACCTGACAGTGAACAAACAGCCTCTCATATAGTCTGACTGCAGCAGCCAGGCAAACACACTCGGCTCAGGCCAACTGTGGGACTGTTGCTGACAGTTCATGTGCTGATAGTGGCCTGTTTGTGTTGTCATGCTGCTCCTGGGTAATGAAAAGATAGTTATATGTGCATGCTGGGCTGAGTTTGCCACAGTGGAGGCACTACGGTTCAGCCAGAGATGGGAAAATAGAGTTTATGTTGCTCAAGGTAAAGCACTGCTTGTCTGCTTGCTGTGTGACTCAGTGCAGTGATTGTGACGAAAGTATGAACGTATTTATTTTCTACTTAACGGTTAAGCTGCACTTATCAACATTTAAGGTCAGTAAGAGACGGCTATAGCTCAGGATGTAGAGCAAGTCTAGAACGTGGGGTAAAGTAATTATCACCAGGGATTTTAGTCCCATCCGAATGACTTTTACCTTCTGTAAAACGGTCCGGAGAAAACACCTCGGGTAATATTAATCCCGTGCGAACACGATCCTCATTTTGTCACCATTTTTCCGCGTTTACAACTTGTTTCCCACATTTTTTTGATGATGGAGGCGCTTGAAGAAGTCGGCAGTCGAGTTACCACTCCCATCTCTGGTAGAATTACGGAGATTTCTTGTCCCGTGCGAATCGGACATTTATATTACAGACATCCTGTGGTAAACTAACATTAGTTCACATCCCTATGTAAAACTAATCCTGTCCAAATAGTACTAAAGACTGTGATAAGTTCTACTTGAGCCACAACGCCACGACTGTGTGGTAGATTCTGGGGCGGCTGTGGGCCGTACCCGGCACAGACAGTTAACTCTTGAAAAGATGTTCTGGGGTAATCTGAAAGACGCTTATTTTAGTCAATCAATGTCCATTAGTGACTCCGTGCCTGTTGGAAATTATAGACTCTGATTGTTGATGACGTTGGAAGGCCTAAAAGGTGACGCAAGAAATTAATAGGATCTTTAATCACTACCACTTTAAAATAAAAACTGTGGAATAATCCTTGTTTCATGTGGTGGGTGATTCATGTACATGATTCATTAACCAAGTGCCTCAAAAAATCCGCGTTCGGTTGTAAGACCCTCTATGGAGATACTGAGCTTGGTGTCCTTCTGCACCTGCACCGAGAGAAACTGACTAGAAAAGATGAACCAACTCTTCACTCAATAATCATTTCACGCTCTACAAATTGAGACGGACAACACAAGTCCAGACAACACAAGTCTCTTCCTCCTCTCAGGTAAAACACAAAAAATTACAGAGGACACAAAAATCGATCCAGGTAGTGCATCATAAAAAATATGGCATGCTCAGCGGGAGGCAGATGGGACAGCAGGTCTTTGAGTGTTGGGAGTTAAGCGGATGCATCTTTGAAACAGAAACACATGGATGCCTTGTGAGCAGTGCAGCAGAGAAGGCTGGGTGAGCATATGGAGAGGCGATCACAGGGACCAACGCCAGACAGACACATGGAGAGTGAAAGGAACAGGAAGAGGAGAAACACACCCCAACAACTCAGCAACACCTGCTTCAGGAAGGAAACTCCACACATACAGTTATGTCATAATCAGGACCTCCATCTTTTAAAATGTTGCAAAATGTTAAAATTCAGGGCAAATAAATTACAGCTACCTGGCAAAATTAAACTTAGGTTACAGTTAGCTCTGTAGCTGCCTAGCTAGCTGTAATTTAGCTACACTGCATGGATCTGGTGTTGTTTGCTTTGTAATGTCAGCTGATAAAATAGGCTAATTTGCAATTAGCCACAGGGGTCTGGGTGAATTAGTGCAGTGGTTCCCAACTTGGATTCTAGCACTTGTTAGCATCTGTCTTGCGGCTAGCAAGTTGGATTCTAGTAGGCCTCAATGCAGACTGGTGTTAGCAGGCCAGGGTGCAGCCTGGGTGCCACCGAGCTGCAGGCTAGCTGATTGGGAAGTAGGCTGAAAACAGGTGTATTGGCCAGGGGTTGACAGGCTTGAGACTAGCTGGCTACAGGCTAGCTGACTGGGAAGCAGGCTGGGTCTCAGGGGAGACAGGAGTAGCAGGCTCAAGAGAAATGGGCAGAGAGTTAAATCTGTTAAATGCCACCATCTGGGGCAAACTCACTGGCTGTAGGGCACCCTGAGTGTTGCAGGCAAAGAAGTAGAGTGGATAGGCAGACAGAAAGACTTGGAAATGGTTATCCTGAAGGCACTGTGGAGGCACAGCCAGGCTGCCTGCAAAATTGCAGATTCGTTAGTCATTTCAATGAGACCGCTGCGAATGTAAGTTCAACTATGCACAGTCCGAAAACTAATCAGTTCATTGGTGAGTCCACCTGGACGTTCGTGCCAAATTGGAAGTATATCTCCTGAGGCGTTCTTCAGACATCACGTTCACAAGGATGGGGTGGACGAACAACCCAAAAACACAATGCCTCCAGCTATCACCAACAAGGTGGCATAAAAACAAATTTTAAGTCAGGAAAAGTTTGACATTTAGAAAAACACATTCCCTTGTCGAGAGTTAAATGGTCAACACCACTCTCCTGTTAGTGAGGGGAATTTGAGGGCACCATGAGATGTCTGATGGTAACACACAAACAAATTGCAGTAATGTGTGGTGGTGAGGGGAGAGCAGATTAGATCACTGTGCATCTCTGTACAGCACACCGCAGACTCTGAGGTAACCAGATTTCCATGATAACATGTTAGCAACGTGTCTGGACACTTTCTATGAGTTATTCATGATTCATAAAGGAAAAGAGGGGGATTGGCGGGGACATGAATTTCTTTCCCCGGACCAGTAAATATAAAAACGCACTCCCTAGCAGTGTGGTAGCTAGTCTCTGTGACATGCCTGCTGAATTAAGCCAGCTGATACTCTGCACACTATCTAACAGGGCCACAGATATGCAGTTTTGTAAAGAAGACGCATTATCCGTCAGGAATTAGGATGATTCATTGACTTGTGGCGGGCCAACTGAGCTAGGCAGCAGTGTTTGGATGTGTTCCTGGCTAGCAGGATGATGAATCTCTGAATTTCTCTCTCTCTCGCTTGTCTTACAGCCATCAGCCTGTGTTTAATGTTTTCTTACCCCTGTGCCAGGAAGATGTCTCCAATAGCGCTGAATCCCACATTGTGCTCGACAGCAAAGTGTCCGCTGAGCGCCAGGGCACCCGCGCAACACTTGCTCTGTGTGTCAAGGGGTAACGAGGTTAAGTGGGCTTAATGTGCAAACAAGCATGGCCGTACAGCTAAGTAGCATCTGGGAGGGGGGGGCAGCTAATATGAAAATCCATCAATGAAGTGATTTCCAGGGATAACAGAGCTGGGAAAGAAATGCCAGGTTCACATTCAAAACACATGGGAGGTATTTGAGGGAAGCCTGAATGATTGAGCTCCTGCTGGTGCCTTGAAAATGGGCTTTCTCCAGAGGTTTGGTTTGATGTGAGAGAGAAAGTTGGGAGGAGAGAGACAGTGAGACTAGACTGTCTGTGAAATGGAGTGTGTGTGTGTGTGTGCGCGCCCTTGTCTCCAGAGGACTTAAGGACGGGGAAGAGAAACGCTCAATCACATCCAGCTGTTGCGCTGATGGATGGGAAGCACCGGGCATACGAGTCCGTTTACTGAGAGAGGAGTTCCAGTGTGATGTGCACACAAAGAGACAAGCAGCACATAAACACAAGCTCGCCCTCCTATTTTTTTTTTTTTTTTTTTTCACAATTTGGCAAAACCCAACCTGTCATATTAAAAATACTGAGTGGAAATGGAAAAATACAAAATCCAAGCCTTTGAAAAAGTTTCTGCGCTCACTCAAACAAAAAAAGTTTTGTCAGTTCAGATGATACGCCAAATGTAGGGGTGTTGAGTCATGCTTACCAAGATTTGATAAAGTAATGCCTCTCAGACATTTGATTTAAAGCCCCATCAAGCAAAAGTGTTGACATTAACCTTTTGATGTCAACTTTTATTTTCTTGTGGCATTTTGTTTCTAAATGACCCCTTGGATTTCTAAATGTGGGCCAAATTTGTCGAAGTTCTATCAAGGCGTTTGTGAGGTTGCGCTTTCAAGAGAATGAGACAACTGTAAGTCATATTACCCTTGACCTTTGACCTATGACCACCAAAATCTAATCAGTCCAAGGGGATGTCTGTGCTAAATTTGAAAAAATTCCCTAAAGCTGTTCTTTGGACATCTTGTTCACAAGAATGGAGCGGACTGACGGGCAACCCGAAAACATAATGCGAAAAATACCCAGGTACAACGCTTTGCTAAATGTCCATGTCCACACAGCTCCCACTCCTGCTGGTCCACTATGCCCACCTCACCTAGGCAACTCAATTCACCTGTTTCTGATTAAACATGGCACATACACGGAGTTTACTCACCTTCATCGCTGGTTCCTCGACCCCTCTGCTCGTCCAACGACGTCTCCTGCCCGCTGCCTCGTGGTACAGCTGCACACAGTTGAACTATCTGGTGTGAGCGCACCCAGCACACGCGAGAGACTCTCCTGTTCTTTGCTTCAGCGTTGAACTTTGTCGCTGCAATGGGATTCTGCCACCTGTTGCATACTGTCAGGGACTGGTTCTTACCGTCCATATGCAAACCTACACCCTTGTGATTATCAACACTGATCTAATTTATTGATTTTTTACTGTTTAAAATGGGTAAATCAGATCGTAAAGCTGATTCATTCACATTGATTGAGCACAGGGTGTCAGAGACCATGGCCAGACAGGTGCAATGAACTCCTCTCAGATCAAAGTGAACAGCTTTGTTCCAACACCTACTACCCTCTAATTACAGCAGATGAAGACAGATCCAGTATCCTCCCACGCTGACAACCTCCTCACAGCAAACCCATCAACATCTCCACAACCTACTCAGCAACACCAGCCTCCTGGAAACTGACTTTAAACTTTAAACTTCCTGATTAATGTTTGAAAAACTCAACACAGGTTGCAGCTGAACTTTATACCTGTGGGGACAAGAAAATAGCGTAAAAAAGAAACCAGTGCATGAAACCTGTTTGGAGAAAACTAGTCAGAATTATGAGAAACATCTGAAATGTAGTTAAGAATTGTGTATCTAAGACAACAATTCTGACTTGAGTCCTCTGACATTTTTCACTCAACAATATTGTTTTGACTTGGCCTTAATGCTCTTACGCAGAAGAGAGTTTGTCTGTGTCGGTAGTAAATTTGCCTGCAGAGCTCCACTCTCGCGGCCGCTCGGCAGGACAGATACAAAGGTGAGCCTGAGTCCAGGTTGGTGGGTGGCACCCAGTAGGGCGCGGTGCATTCACAGCCTGCGCTGATGACAGGAGTCCCAGGCGACTGCTGCTGACATGACCTGAGTGCTGACTTGTTATTAGAGCAATATCACAAGGCACGTAAACAAGCACACCCTGTTGTTTGGCCGGACGGCGCTTCACAGGGCTGGTGACACTAAAAAGACCTTATAAGACAGGCTCACGTGATTTACAGTGTATAAATTGCTTTAAATGTCGCAATTCCAGCCAATTTTCCCCTCCTGTGATGAACCCTCCTCCTGAGCAGAGCCAATCAATACACGTTATCGGATGTCTGGGTGGAGAAATAACTTCAGTGAGGTGAGACAGGGCATCGTAAAGAGCTGCTAACTCATCTCCAGGACTTTCATTAGTCCGCCTCTCAACACTTTTAGTCCTGTCATGCTTGAAATGGTTCCAGGGGAAGCCAGTGCTGGTTGCCACAGAAAATAAAAGCTATTTGTAGACAAAAACCGAGTGCCTGCGCTTCCCAGTGAGCACCATTTATCACACACTCGAAGGGTCGGTGAAACATATAAAGCAGCTTTTCTCAGACTTTACTGGTCTCTGATCCCGTTGAACCCTTGGCAGGACCCTGGTGGGTGCATCACACTGAGGTACTGTTCAAACTCAAATAAGAAACCAAATACGTGAGACTGATTTTAAGGACGTCCAAATGAAACTTCATGAACCACCAGTTGTATTTGCTGAACACACTAGATGGCGCTCTTGGTGTAATGAAAAAGGCTCAAGGGATGGCAATGCAGTTTGGTTTCAACCCTTTGTTGAACAAAGAGTGCCAGAGTGGACCCAAAACATAAATAGTTAATGAAGCTTCATTTGGCCATCACTACCATCCACCACCCCAACCTGCCTCCTTACCAGAACACTCGGGAGAGCTTCCTTGATTACTCCAGTCAGCGCATTGGTCATATGATCTTTCAAAACATGTGGAATATGTACGAATTTACGTATTAACACTTTTTGAGAACAGTGTGGTTTAGTTGCTGCGTCATATCCCGCCTAAGGTACGAGTCAAACGAACCGCAGCCATATTGCTCAGTGTTTCTTCTCCTCTGTGAGGCAACAGTAAGCATACAGCATATGTTTGCTCTCTACACTATATCCAAGATTATGAGGGCTAAAATATAAATATCTCCCCAACTGTCTCGAATCTTAATAAGCCAATGTGAGATCAGCGCTGCTGCCAGACAGATAATAGCACACTGGAAATGTATTTGATTTCTATGATTGGCTCAGAGTGTTCCTTTTTCATTTGGCTTGAGTTTATCTCTACTTTATTTGAATGTCATCGCCGGATTAAGATCAGACATGGACTCATGAGGGCTGTTGCATCATAGTTTTTTATGTGATTGTCTTCACTTTGGCCTCCCAGGAGTCTGCATTAACCTTTAAAACCCAACATAAATCAATGTCCCAGACATGAGATGTGGTTTAAGAGTGTAAAACAATATTTTTTTTGATTTTCAGATTTTCATTTCAAAAGGGAACGCTCCAAATGGAGTTTATTGCCTTCATTAAGCGTGTCACCTCTCCAGCCAGAGCGAGTCAATGAGAACTGAGAATGTGGGCCTTAATTTCTCTCTGGCCTGTGGCCTCATTGCGAAAGCACTAATTATGTGTGCCCCATTCACAGCTTCAGTTTACACGCCGAGTTCGGGAGGAGTTCATTTGGTGTGGCAGGACCTCATCTGTGTGGATGCTGCTTATTATTATGTTGTTGCTGTTTCGGTGAGATGTGAGATTATGGGAAGCACGTTATTCATCTAAGAAACTACTACAGAATAATAATTAAAACACCATCGACAGTAACTCAAGCTTATTGGCTTTAATTCTGTACGAGCTCAAATAAGTCTTGTGTTTGTCAACAGGTTAATGCGCTCTCTGCAAGTTGGAGAGTAATATCAAGATAATTAGATTCACTCAGGAATTCAAAAAGATTCACATCTTATAAATGCTTTTCTCCGCTCGTCTAGTCAAAGTAGACATTTGCCAGGATGTGCTGATAGAAGAGAGTGAGAAATAAATTACAGCTTGTGTGGAAAGCTGACACATGTTGATGTTTGGAAATAGGACAGTGGCGTATCTTGATGCATTGACGCGTGTCATCCTGGGCTCGACATAGAAAACAACAGGCGTGGGTGTTTTGACACATGTCAGACATCTAAAAAAAATAAAGCTGCATAAACATTTTTTGGGGAGCAAGAGAATAAGCCAATATCTTGCATAGTGACCGTAAAGATGTATTGCTAAACAGTTTGCTGCTGTCTGGCACAAGGTGATGAAAGCAGAGTTTGTGGGCCAGAAGCCAAAACAAGGAGCTCAAAGAGGCTAAAACGTTGCAGACCAAGTACTGCAATGTCAAGGTGTCGACCTGCCGTCTAAATTTCCCAGGTCCCAATCTGCTCAAGGATTCTTGTGATGTGCCGGTACCACAGATGTACCTCTAATCCAAGGTGGGGCCTGCTTGGATCGGACTTGACCCTTGGCACAGGATCTCTGGGAGGGTCCTGCTGTGTCTGACAACATACTCAATTTGTATGTCATACTTAGTATAAACAGTATGTAGTATGTGATTTTGAGCAGAGTCTGAGACTTTTTCTTACCTCCTGACTGATTTCCTGTCACAGAGGCCTTCTGGGAAGTATCCCCCCGTATTACCACTGTCTCTGCCGCCACTCCTGCAAATCCACCTTGAAAGCTCTTCATGAGGCATTCATTAGCTGACTATTGGAGCCGTGCAGCTCCACAGTCCTAACTGTCATCACTTAGAGCCAGACTAGCAGGGACTCCAGACAAAACATGACTCACTTCTCCACTGTAAACACAATAACTCGCCATGAAACACAACGCTCAGCACATTCACACCAGTCGCACCTCTGGATTCCGGAAATTGATGGAGGAAATAAAAGCTCATGGAGTTTACCAAAATCCATGCAAATTACCGCATTAAGTTGTGATTAGACTTAAAGAGATACAGATGATAACAGCCACACCTCTGCTGGAAAATAACTGTGAAGTGCCACGTCAGGGTTTTCCACATGAGGTGGTTAACCAAAGAGAAACCACCAACACCTTGCTGTTGTCGAAGAGCTTAATTATTACCAAGCATTCTTAATATCAACCATCTGAGCATTTTTTTTTAAATCAGCAAAAAGACAATGTCACACTTTGGCAGCCCCACAAGGCAATGAGAGGAACTGCAGCACACTGGAGGACGGTTGTTTTGTCTCAGTCTTTTCAAATATGAACAGCTCATGGTGACCTCCCCATCGACCACATGCAGAGGCAGTCTGTGGCGGACGCCATTCCTGAGGAACTTATTCAGTAATGAAGTGTTTTCTTAATCATGCTAGAGGAAAAACTGACCTCCTGGAGTCGTCGGTGAGTCACGCCCACTCACAAGTTCTGGGAACTGAATACTCTCTTTAAAGGTTAAATGTGTAGGATTTAGGGGGATATACGGTCACAGATGGAATATAATATAATAAGTAGTGATGGCCAAACGAAGCTTCATGAACCATTTTCTTTATTTTTTGGGTCCACTCTGGCACTCTTTGTTCAAGCGTTGAAACCAAACTGCATTGCCATCCCTTGAGCCTTTTTCACTACACCAAGAGCGCCATCTAGTGGGTTCAGCAAATACAGCTGATGGTTCATGACGCTTCATTTGGCCATCACTAATAAGGAGTATAAAAATAATCATTGTTTTGGATAAGAAGAGGCGTCTGTGGATAATGCAGCTCCTGGTAAAAATCTCCTGAACAATGAACACTGAAGGAATTCTAGTCAGGAGCAGTTGCAGCTGGTTGCAATTTCCAGTTCTCACCACTAGATGCCACTAAATCCCCCAAAATCTGACACTGAATCTTAGTTTTTCACCTCTTCCACAGAACTGACCGAAGTTTATATGAATTCTCAACTTGAGACATCATATATTTTCATGGAAACAGAAACACTACATAACCTGTCAATCAACACGACTAATTAGTCACGGCAGTATATTTTATTTCGGTGACTGGCAACAAAGATCCTGTGTTAACTCCAGTTTGTCACATGCAGTTACATTTACAGTGACTGGGTCTGTGTCTTGGCCCTGTGACTCGCCTACTCTGCCTCTTGCCCAGTGCATGCTGGGATACTTTCCAGTCACCTGTGACCCTGAACAGGAAAGGCTTGATTACCAAGTGGGTGGACCCCTGGCCAGTAAAGCTTTATTTTATGGCTCTGTAATGTCCAAATTATTTTCAACAAGTTTCCTGGAAAGAAGTCTGTAATTTGGTATGAAATATATACGGGGAATAAGAAACTGTTCATTAACTCCATGAATCTGTCGTCTAGCTTCAACAGTGTAGTCAGCTGAACATGCAACATGACATACGAGTCAACAAATATGAAGAATCAAGCGTCCAATAACACTTAAGACTTATTACCAGGCTTCAAATCTTTTAAAACTCTGCTGCACTAGCTTCAGACATCGCCGAAATGAAGAGTTCATTTCCCCTCCCCCACAATAAGATGGGTTCGAACCAGGAATACCAATTGAATTGCCGGTGAAATCCAAAGTTTGTGTTGCTTTGGACAAGTTTATTTCAGCTGTAAAGTATCCCACTTGGCACATATCTTTGTACAATTTCCAGGATCCTACTTCAAACATCATGTCATGGATGTCTGTGTTACAAGACAGATACTGGTCAATGTGTCACATAATGACACTGCCCTGAAATATGCAGTGTTGACCCTGCTGTTCAGAGGGATTCACTCCTCCTCTTGAACACTTTGTCTGCCACGTGAACGCAAATGCATCTGTAGGAGAAGCCTCTGTTTTTCACTTGGCAGTGGTGAATAAGGTGGAAATGTGTGAATGAGGATGAACATGGTGATGGGGTTAGAGTTTACTTCTGTACAGTCAGACAACACACAAAGGACAGACAAGACAAAACTGTGTGAGCTGTGTATCGAAATAATACTCAGGCTGAAGCCAGCGAGAGACTCGCAGTTACAAAATCTCAAAGTGGGGTCGTGACGCAGGGTTGTCTGGCAAGAAAGCTGAAACGAGGTCAAATTGTTTTGCCATTGTTAACCAAGGCGATGTGCTGGCCAGTCAGAGAGTCCATACCTGGGGCCTGTTTCACCAACTTTCCAAAATGAGATCATCTCCCTCTCACACATCTTAAAGTCTTACCAAAACTGCCTTGTGGCTGTGGAAGCAACAGAAGAGGTCACAGTGACATTGACCTTTGATCACCTAAATCCAATCAGTAAGTCACTGAGTCCAAGTGAACATTGGTGCCAGATTTGAAGAAATTCCTTTACGGTGTTCACAGAAAGCATTGGACAAGGTCACACTGACCTTGACCTTTGACCAACAAAATCTACTTAGTTCATCCTTGAGTCCAAATACACATTGTGCCAATTTTTTCAAAAATTCCCTCAAGGCATTCTTAAGATATCGTGTACATGCAAATGAGACCAACAAGATCACAGTGACCTTGACCTTTGACCATGAAAATCTATGCAGTTCATCCTTAAGTCCAAGTGGACCTTTCTGCCATTTTCAAACATTCCCTCGAGGGATTCTTGAGATATCGTGTTTATGAGAATGAGACAGACAAGGCCACAGTGACCTTGACCTTTAACTTATGACCACTAATGTATCTACAATCTGAGCATTTGTAAACATGACAAAGAACAACAAAAGATGTATTCTAGTAAACCCTAATTGTATTTTCTGCCTTGTATTTCATTGCCTACCATTCTGTATACAACTAGTGACGGCCAAATGAAGCTTCATGAACCATTTTCTTTATTTTTTGGGTCCACTCTGGCACTCTTTGTCCAACAAAGGGTTGAAACCAAACTGCATTGCCATCCCTTGAGCCTTTTTCAATACACCAAGAGCACCATCTAGTGTGTTCAGCTTCGTTTGGCCATCACTACCGGCAGCAACACAGCTACTTTCGCTTTTTAACCCAGAGAACATGAAGGGTGAGGCACACAGAGCACGTCATCACTTGGATTTTAATGGGAGTGAACAAAATCACATGGAGTTCATTTTAAAGGCCAGTGTTGTCCCAAAATACCAACTAAAGCCTTGTGCACATTAAACTGAGCCACTGATAAATACTGACCGGGTCAACTTAGATGTAGCTGTATAGAGTGACAGGTTAAACATTGATACCTCACAACCCAGCACCTTTTTACCGCACATGACTTGGCTTTAAAAGCATGACAACAATGATAATGATAATAATGATAAGTGTAGTGAATGAGCACAAAGTGCCGTGGGAAAGTCCGTGACTGTTGGGTAATAACAAAGTCCTTTGGCTGTGAATAAACCATCAACAGGGAGCTGGGAGAAGGAAACTTTACACTGGGACTATTGGCAGCACATTCTCACATGTACCGAGAGTCCTATCATTACTGCACGGAGCGCTGACGGCTGACACAAGCATTATTTCAAGTGACCTTTCTGTAATTATGAGACATCATGCCCATCAAACTGTGATGTAAGGCACCTTTTTACAAGTGCTACTCATTTTGAAATAAAGTGGCTGACTCATGATTACATACGATATATTAAGTTTAAAACCGCACAGTAATAACTACTGGCCAGCTGACGGTTACAGCACCAGTCTGGAGTCACATTAAGTATAACTGCATGAACATTTTTAAAAAGAGGTAAAATATAAAACATGATAATATAAAAAAAGACCTGATTATTTTTTTCTTTTAAAACCTAGAAAGTAACAGTCTTTTGGTTTCAAACGAACCACTTTTTTTTTTTGCATATGAGCAGGCTCAGAGAAAAAACTGTGATAAAAAAAAATGAAAACAGCAAAAGGTTTGACTTTAGTCAGATAAATAAAAATATAAAAAGCAACTCATCTCTGTGGTGTGATACATGTCACAGCATCGATCGTTTGGAGGTTGTCTTCAGGGAGGCCATTTTGACAGATACAATGACACTCCCGGCTTTGATAAATAAGCTTTTTCTCCATGATCGTACCTGTGACAGGAACTTTACAATATGTTGTGTCAAATCTCAGGATATTCCGTCAATAAATAAGCCGGGCTCAGTGATCAGAAGTTCTTGAAGATCTCTAAGTCCTTCTGAGGCACAGGAGGGTCTTTCTTCCAGTCATCCTCTGGATAAACATCAAAGTTAGAGGTGTCGCCTTCATGGGAAACTTTAGGAAGTATGGGAGGCTGCGGAGACAATGGGACATTCAGTACAAGTTCAAGTGCAGGTCTGAAACAATCAAGCTAACTGAGCTATGGCGTAAGCGCCACTCATTTCCAATCGCAAACTACGGCAAGAGAAACAGAGCGAGTCAAATGGAAGCAGCTCTCACCTTGAGTTTCCTCAGAGGAACCGCCTCCCAGTCGACTGTCTTAAACCATCGATGCTTCTTCACATCGTCTGCTCCGTTCTGAAACACAAAACATGGCTGTAAGCAGTTGTGCTGTACAACACGGCGGGACATCCTGTGAAACCACTGCTTTTATTTTAAATTCTTACATGTACTGTGACTTCTGAAGGATGGTAGTGATCATCCATAATGATACACGTCAACTGAATCTCAAAATGAACCACTTATAAAGACAATTAAGTCCAACCCAGCAGCAGGAGCAGCAGCAGCAGCAGCAGGGGCTCTGATAGGCCAGACCCTGCTACTACTTAACAGCTGGCCAATCAGAGCCCCTGCTGCTGCTCAGTGGGCTGAACTTAATTAATGTAATTTGATGTAAGAAAAGGAAGCTGTGGGTTTGTTGAACAAAGAGTGCCAGAGTGGACCCAAAGATAAAGATGGTTCATGATGCTTCATTTGGCCGTCACTATGAGCAAGCTCATGCTAAAGCCGAGTACACACTACACGATATCAGCCTGATCACAGCCCGAGACATCGACATACGGTGTCAGCTCGGATTGTGAACGACAATGAGTGTGGTACATGATAATCCATTGTTTCATCTCGTGTAGTGTGTCATAGTGCGCATTAAAAGAAATATGAATCCTGTGTGTTTCCATTAAATGTACGGACTTTGGTGAAAACTTTCCGCAGAACTGGAAACAAAACAAGTCTCGCGTTCTTCTTCTTCTACGTTTCTGGCGGTCGGCAACCAGCTTGTAAATGCATTACCGCCTTCCCGACCCGGAGTGTGGATATCACCATGGAGAGAGGTGCGCTACGTCAGACTTAATTCAAACATAACTGTTTCCATCCCCCGTTTTGTGAATCAACATTTTTTCGAATCAATCAAAACCCGGCTAAAGCGAGTGTATGTTAGTTTGTGCGAATCAGGGGATTTAAATCCGAATTTTGGCGTTTCCATCATAATTTTCCGATGCGATACTTCTAGATGCGCATCTAAACAGGCTGATGGAAACATGACTATAGTCGACGACAACCGACGTTTCAACGGGAAGTCTAGCATGTTTGATTTTCTTTTTGTCGTTCGCAACTGCTCCTGTCACAGCTGTCACTTTAACCAATAGGAACACAGAGCGATCTGCTGCCGTAGACAACTGTACGACAAAAACACCCCAGGGTTTTTGTTATTTCCTCTACGGATGTTACCACACAGAGTAAAAAAGGAAAATGATGGCGTGAAACAGCAGAGGCACTTTAGTAACCCACTGAGTACTGCCGTTAGCATCAAGCTAGCAAACAATGTTATTTCTTTATAATGGAGACGA
Source organism: Epinephelus awoara (assembly GCA_035609425.1). Lineage (NCBI taxonomy): Eukaryota > Metazoa > Chordata > Actinopteri > Perciformes > Serranidae > Epinephelus > Epinephelus awoara. The sequence goes on along the minus strand of CM069317.1, from coordinate 18,012,014 downwards.
ACATAAAGTAAGAAACATTTGAAACAGACTACGTTATAAATGGGCCACTATTTATTATTCCCTCTGTATTTTTATATTTTTACTTTTTATCCACTCCCGTTTGCCTTGATGAAGTTAATGCATTGCGCTGTCATTTCAAACTCAACACTTCCTGTATCGGTTTCAAATTAAAACCGTTCATCATCCCTTCATTTTCTAATCAGGCTTTTATTGTGAAACATTTGAAGGAACTTGTTGTGGAGGATTCAGTGACTTGCATTTTTGCATACGGTACTTCAAATGTAGCTCCTGCCATCTGGTGGCAATTTTTATGTTACTACAGCAACATTCCAGCTGGCACACGAGCCAGACATGACTTGAAAATATTGAATGCAGAATTTTTTATCCCAGTGTATTAATGAATCATTTTAAATGCCAAACAGATGAAAAAATTTATAATAGCATTTCAGAAGGTCTATCATTATTATACTGGCACAGTTGGGCCTCCGTACACGAGGACAGACAGCCTGTGACTTACAGCAGCATCAGTGTTGTGTTAATGAGCGATGATGTGACTGCTCCGCAGAGGAATATTGGCAGACACAAATCAATATCATCTTGTCTGGGATTATGCGAGTTAATCACTGGGCTTAGAGAAGTATTTGTTTTATTGAGAGCAGCTCTCAGTCTCTGCTCCTTTCACTAATGTTAATTGAAACGCTCCAGTCCTCCGGTCTTTTTCAATGGGAATCTTCACAGCTCCCACTGTTGAGTGGTGACGCGGCACGCTTCCAGTAAAATGTACACACTATTTTCCTGTGGAGCTGTTTGGGAGGTCAGAGATCTTTAATCCCTCTGTTATAATCAGGGGACAAACTCAATATGAGGATGTCAAGGAGATTCATTCACTCCAGACACACAACATGTAACTTTGCTGAAGGACGATCACTGCGCGTGAAGCAGCAGCTGAGGGAGACATGATTTATGGGACATGTTTTCTGACGCCCTGAGACCTTCTTACACAGCCCTGTTTGAGGTCAATTCTAAAGAAGTTCTTCAATAACTCAACTATGAACTGCACTGTGCCTTTTTATTGTTGCCAGGCAATCTACGGTTGATCTCATCATGCCCACAAGAAATCGGCGTCGTCAAGCGTTTTTGTCATAAACCTTTGGTAATGTAAACCTCGCAGCTCGACAAAAAACTACATATATGTGACTGTGCGATAGTTACGGTATCATAACAGCCTGTCACAGGTTACAGCGTGATGATTAGAGTAGAAATAGCAGAGCATAAACGTCCAAAGGTTCTGGTTTCATGGGAGAAATGAACAGCAGGCTCTTGAGTTAAAGTCCGGTGTTTGTTTGACCAGCCCCTGGTGTGTATCGTACCACCACAAAAGGTGCCTCTGTGCATCGGTATCTGAGGCAGAGATCACTGATGGTACTTTTGTATTATGGGCAGGACCACTTCTTCTCCTTCTTTACTTTTTGTACTGAATGAGAAAACTTAGAGACTCTGAAAACGAGAGTCTGAAAGCGTACATCCCGATTAAATACTCCAGGGCAACTGTAACTGAAGTAAGGTATTTCCCTAACAGTCAGTTACAGTTTCAGTCTTTAGAGGACAGATTTTAAATTTGTATTCCTGAGAGGAGTGCCGCTGTGGCTTTCATTAGCATCTCACAATATTTAGATTACAAGTGAGACATTACAAACAGAGCCAACCCCAGGCGGGCATCACTCCTGCTGGATGTGAAAACCCTGGAACAGTCCAAACACACCTTCTGTACGTCTCTCCCCATGCAGAGTAATTGAAAGCATGTGGAGCTCCAGTCACACTGCGGCCACTTCCCTGCCATGTCCTGCTCCTCACACTGCTGACGTCAAACTACCTACTGAAGGTATGAAATGTGGTCGAGCTGCCATGTGGTTCAGGGAGCCTGGAAGTCTAACCAACTCACCTTCATGTTGCCTAGCCGTCTGGCTCGGTCAATGACCAGAAATTTCTTGATGAGGTCTCTGGGGGAAAAAGAAACAGTGAGTGAATCCAATGCTGTACAGTCGTCCTCTCTCTCACACACACACACACACAAGGAAAAACTGTCTGCTTCTCCCAGCACTGTCAAAATGACAAATGCATCCTAAGCAAAGGCAGCCTGACAGCCTGAGAGAGGTGGCGAGGGCTGCCGAACAGAGTTGTGTCCCTTTGACAATCTTTTAATTGAAGAAGGTAAGCACTTTTTTTGCAGACAGGAACTTTCGGAGTGTATATATACTTGTGCACGGGATGTAGACATCCATGTGAGGGGAATGATGATGATTCACACGGGTCTTAAAATGGCAGAGTGTAGGCTTTCTGATGAAATGTGATAGCTGCTGACGAACAGAGATAAAGGTGCCGTATCTCACGGCCGACGAGCTCCTGACAGCCTCATAAATACAGTGGCTGGATGTTGACAAGTCAGCGATTCCTCAGTTTTTGTCTAAATCCTTCCTATGCTTAAAGACAGGCCTTCGGAGCGATATGTCACGGAGAAATATTTTAATCAGCTCCCGGGGAAAATGTTTGTATTTATGCCTTTTTCGGTGGATTGCATGACAGAGAATTCATTTGGAAACAAGACGTGAAGACGTGAGAGAGGCTACTAAACAACACAATAAGGCAACCCTTGATTTGTGGATCATTTTTCCACGTCAGGATGTTTGGTTTTCCTTTTCCCCTCAAAGCAACACTGATTAGTTTGTCATAACACCAAGGGGTTCAATGGCTTTGGGTAATATAAAAGGAGTTGCTCGTAATGATGAACCCACAGAGAACAATCCCCCGTCTTTAAGCTCATTGTTTTGGTTTCACGGCACATTTCCTGTAAGATCAAGTCTCGGCGCTCTGATCAGCAGCTACAGCAGCAAACAGCAGTGCACACAACGAACTGAACAAGCACAACAGGCCACAATTTGTACTAAACAAACTAGCTGCTTCGCTTAAGCAAAATGATGACTAGAATTTCCACCCTGCGGTTGTATGCCTCCACACAAGAGTCCTGTTTCTCTTACTGTGAAAACATGGATGCTTCACACATGTCTTCGCCCCGGCAGCACAGATGATCTTTACAATCAGCACAGTTTCAAGATGGACACCAAAAATGAGTGTCTGTTCCTGAGATATGATGTTGAATGACTGAAAAGTGTTTTATACAGAACATTATGATGTCACGGTGAAGTTGACCTTTGACCTATTGGATATACAATGTCACCACTTCATCGTTTCATCCTGTTAGACATTTGTGTTTATGATAGTAGTATAAGTGTGAGCATTCTTCGGGCATGGCCAAAAACATGTTTTTTGAGGTCACACTGACCTTGACCTTTAATTGCATCAAGTTCATTCTTAGGTCCAAGTGGACGTTTGTGCCAAATTTGCAGAAATTCCAAGGTGTTTTTGAGATATGTTCACGAGAATGAGATGGATGCAAGGTCACATTTACCTTGGCCTTTGACCTTTAATTACAAAATTCTCATCACGTTTATTCTTAAGTCCAAGTGAATGTTTGGGTCCTATCTGCAAAAATTCCCTCAAGGTGTGTTTGAGATATTACGTGACGGATTCAAGGTCACATTAACCTTGACCTTTAATTACAAAATTCTCATCACGTTTCTTTTTTAGTCCAAGTGGATGTTTATGTCAAATCTGCAGGAAATCCAAGGTGTTTTTGAGATATTATGTTTATAAGAATGAGATGGATGCAAGGTCATATTAACCTTGGCCTTTGACCTTTATTTACAAAATTCTCACCACGTTTATTCTTCAGTCCAAGTGGACGTTTGTGCCAAATCTGCAGAAATTCCAAGTTGTTTTTGAGATATTATGTTTACAAGATGGAGACAGTTGCAAGGTCACATTTATCTTGACCTTTGACATTTAATTACAAATTCTCATCACGTTTCTTCTTTAGTCCAAGTGGACGTTAGTGCCAAATTTGAAGAAATACCCTCAAGACATTATTTTGACAAGAATGCGACAGACAAGGTCACAATGGCCTTTACATTTGACCATCGAAATCTAATGAGTTCATCGTTTAGCCCAAGAGTGTCAGATTTGAAGATATTCCCTCGAGGTGTTCAATGATATTGTGTTTGCGAGAAAGGGACAGATCGACGGACAACCTGAAAACATAATGCCTCCGATTTAGACACCATAGATTGAAAATGGTGGATCAAGTTTAGCTTACTGTTTAACTGTAATACGAGATCGTTTTGTTACCAGTGCATTCTGGTAGATTCTACCTCCCTATCCCTTTTTCTCCGTTTTCTGTGGTCATGTAAAAGCATTTTCAAAAGTAGTTGCATCTTTCTACTGCAGAGACGGCCCAGTTTTAGAAAATCTTCCCAGCAGTGAAATACTTGTGTGTAGGGAAAGTGGGGCATTTACAGTAGCAGTTATCAGAGAGCAAAGCGGAGCTGAAAGGAGAGTAAATGCTGGACTCTAGTGGAGTGATGATGCTACTTTAGGAAAACATAAATGTCCGGTTCCATTTTGATAACAGGAAGACATGGAGGAGGTGCAGAGGGTGTAAGGTCAGGTGAACACAATGTCAACATGTCCATAGCACCTAACTAGTTTAGTGACTAATGACCGGACTTTTCCTTCTGGGGTCACCCTAGGACAGCTCTGTAGTCTTTCTGCTGGTCTCTGCCCGGCAGCAGCTGCTCCTGGAGTCACAGCAGTCTGCTTGCAGCCCTCTGCAAGGCCTTTCACTCCTTGATGGATGGGAGCGTGTGACATGGAACTGTGTAAGAGTGATATAAATGGTGGAAATATTAAAAATCCTTCTGTCTGCCGGCCGCAAGATAGATGGCTTAACAGCGGGAAGCTGCGGGTTCTCTGAATTATCAGGGGAAGCAGTGTGTGTCTGGCCTCTCCGGGGCCACTGTGTCAGGACTGATTGAGTGAGTGTACACGCACTCACACACACACAGATGTACACACCCAGAGTGCACTGAGCCTGTAATCTTGCACATTCCAGCACCCTCCAGCTGGTCTAATAGCTAGTGTGAGCCGCGGAGGGATCGGTCCAAATCAGCTGGGTGTGTCATTAGTGACTGCAGGTCCACCTGAAGCCCCTCTTTAGCTCCAGAAAGCTCGTTGACCTTCGTGTTAAAGGGGCGCCGCAGCACTTAGATACCCCATCTACAGCCAATATGGCCCCCACGTTCATTTGAAGTATTATGCTAAAATGGTCATTTGAATGGTGGGGGTCGGGTGGGGTTTGTAAGTGACCCTCGGTGGGAAGAGGATAACTTCCTGTCTGTCACAGCTCATGAACGTGTCCTGCTACAGGCCAGGTTTTAGTTACAGGTAAGCATCGGTGTGGCTAAAGACCTGGTCCCAGGTCCTCAGACATTCTTGAGTGAAAATATATCGATATATTATAAAAAAGTCGATATACTGCCCACCCAGACACCACATAAAATGAACATCGCACAACATCTCGTGGCATAGTGCCATACAGGGACTAAACTAAATGTTAAGTTCCAGTACATACAAAGACATTCAGGACACACACACATTCCTGGCTTGTGTAATCTTACTTGACGTAGAAATCCAGATGGCGTGGGAATTCCAGTTTTCCGGCCAGAATCTTCTGATAGATTCCAAATGGATTGTCATCAAAGAACGGCGGGTACCTGCGGAGAGAGGTACATGTCATCTGCAGCCTGCCCCTCTGAAGCCGCGCACACACTGTCACAGCGTGCTAACTCAATTTGTACTCGGCAAAAAACAGCATGATGCAAGGAGCAGGTAAGCTAGGTAAGAGCTTACATTGCCTCGCCAGTATCAGTTTGAACTAAATGGTGAGCGAACAGATGGAGAGGTCACCATTTAGAGTGTGTGTGTGTGTGTGTGTGTGTGTGGGGGGGGGGGGGGGGATAGCTTTGCGCTGTAGACAGAGCAGCCTTTGTTCACAGTTATGATGATGATTCTGTTTGTATTCCTACCACCCACAGGCCTTCTGCTGCTGCTGCACTCCACTGAACGCTTTCCCAGCTCTCCTGTTCTTCCCTCTGCTCCGGCCTGGACAAGTCATTACCCACAAATTACATAATGGGACCAGCCTCTAAACGCATTACGCACGGAGCAGACAGGCGAATAATCGCACCAGTTTGTCACACGCCGTTTGCCTTCCCAGTGCAAAGCCCCAGAGTCAGGAGACTGTGGGATGGGGGTGTCTGGGAGCCGGCTGTGCACCACAGACTCCACTCATGTTTTTTTTTTTTCTTTCCTCTAAACTGGTGCTGTCATAGGTGGAGAATTTGGGTCACTGTGGTAAAATGGACGGAGAACAACATGATGTGATCATTTTCTGACCTAAATTGATGGTTTTATAATGTCATATATAACATACATCACACAAAGAATGATGACCTCTGGTTTTGTTGTTAAATGTATAATGAAAGTTTTTCTGATGACATCACAGTCTGTCGAAGAGAAACAACAACACTGCTTCGATATCCTTTTACATTTCAATCCACAGTTTGAATGAAGTTGTGATAGTGCTGTGTAGACGAGACGAAACCATCAGGTTATATTACAAACACATTAATGTAATGAAAAGAGGCATAACGCATGGATTGCCGTTCACACCTATGCAACTAGATAAGATGGTGTATCATCGCTATGCAACAACTCTCTGTACTTCTGTTCGGATTTGCAGCTTTTCAGGCTCATTTTGTAGCTGAATATAATTTGTAGCTTCTTAAAATATGAATGAGGATAGTGATAGTGAGATACTGGCTACAGCTGCATTTGTAGGAGTGATGAAACGGCGAAAACAGAAACAAAACGAGCATCAGATGGACTGTATTTATAATAAATACGCCGCTATCATCAGTCAATGAGAATGTGTGTTTGTGGGCGGGGCATAAGCACATACAGCAAGCAGCAGCAGTGACCCACTGTGAGGATGGAAACAGAGGGCTCGGCTGGCAAACACACAATTTGCAGCCATTTTGACTTGACGAGCGGACTTCACTACAAGCCAATTGGCTGTTGAAACAGGTGACATATCGGTGATTTGACCAGCTGAGTTGCAGGTGACACCATCAGCCAGCTTAAGTCGGGTTCAGACCAGCCAGTTCACACTGCTGCGACTTTTCTCTGCCAGCGATCAAAAACGGTTTCGTCTCGACATGAATCGTTGGTCTGAACTGGGCTTTATATCACGAGTGTTACGAACACTGCGGGAACTTGCTGCTACTTCCTGTTTCATGGTGCCTATCCAAAACAGACACTTACATATAGAGATGTACAGATACCACTTTTTCCTTCCTGATACCGATTCCGATCCCTGACCCTTAGGTATCTGCCGATACCGAGTACCAATCCGATACCAGCGTGTAAAATAAAAATAGATCGGATATGAATTGTTGTATGTCTCAGCTCCTAAAACTCTGCGTAAAATATTAAGAAATAAATACATAATAGTAGAGTGAATGCCATAAAACTTTTTTATTATTATTATTATTATTATCCAGTGTTATCTAAGACATTTTAAAGATTACAGTAGTAGGCTTTTTAAACTCCGCTCCGTTTCGTTTGCCTGTAGAGTGCGTATGCGTACTGAAGTGAGGCATTACGTGGTATTGGATTGGTCATAGGCTGTACTCGCCGATACCCGATACCGCATTTTAGGCAGTATCGGAGCCATTTCCGATACTGGTATCGGTATCAGTACAACTCTACTTACATATTAAGATAATTTGAACCATATCTCAAATGGATTTTTGGACAAATCATCTTTTCTTCTTCAAGCGTTTAAGGGAAGTATAAAGGTTAACATCAGGAACGTGGACGTTTGTGCAGAACAGGTCAACTCATTTTAACAAAAAGAAATCAAAAGATGGAGAAATCAAACTGGATAAAATGTCTGTTGCAACAAGGAACGTGTAGTGACTTATTCATGTAGCTGAATTTAACTCATTTTCAGACTTCTTACGAACCAATTTCAAGGAGTCTTCTCAGGTGTGATGTATGCTAAAAGGCACTATGGATGTTCGCGGTTAACTGTGTGCCCTCAGTCAAAACTCTTCCAGCTCCGTGACAATCTGACATTGTGGGTGACGGGCTGGTGTAAGAGGAAAGAGTGTTTCTCCATCTTTAATCACCAGGCTGACGCTCCACTGAACTGAGGTGGACGAGGGCTGACTGGGGAACAAGGAGAACTGAGAGACGGGAAGGGGGTCAATTTAATTTGTATGCAGTCAGTCCTGAAAACTGAGGCTGAGAACAGACACACTTTGATTAAAGTTCCAAAAATGGGATTCATTTTTGCATGAAAATGCTTTCTGATGCAGCTTATTTCAATAATGAAGATGGAAGTGACCCTGAGACAAACTCTCACACCACTGGGACTGAGTCACTTTGCTGCTTTGACTGTCACAGGCCTTCGTCTGAGGAAGGGCAGATTGGAAGTGTGAGAGAAGTCAGATCTCATATACACAGCCACATGTTGCACTGCATGAACACACAGGATGATTGGTTTCGATTAGGAGCAGAAATCAGGCCCTGGAGGCAGGATTAAGGAGGGAAGAGCCATTCCTTTTTCTTCCACTCTCTTGGCTCATCTCTTGGGGGCCCTGACCCTTCCCTGAATGTTTTTTCAACTTGCGCTTCACCCCAGAGGAGCATGATCGACCAAGGCCAACTTTTCAGAAGCAGCCGCTACATTCTTGGATCGGGACCTCTGACGATCAGCCGCACAATGCTGCGAGATGAAGAGAGCTCTTTGTGCGAGGGGACTTACAGTAAAGACCCTCGCCGGACTCATCTGGTGAGCGTCCGGTCTTCAAAGCCTGCCCTGATGAATGCCGGGAGAAGGTCACATTCTCTCTGCAAATTCAAAGCCACGTAGTTTGTCCTACCAGGGTATAAAGAAGATGGATGCAGGGGCGGGGGGTAGGTGACCTTTCAGTAGGGTTGGAGGAAGGTGCTCCATACGTGTAGCGCTTGAAAGCAAAATTACAAGCCAGCGCTCGTGTAGTGTTTCTATTAACGAACTGTTGTGTTATCGAATATCACCGGCTGTGTTCCTGAAACACGTCTCAGTCGATGTTAAAGTCAATCTCAACCTTCAGGCCTGTTCTCTTGGAATACCAACGAGGCGCAGACATTATTATTCACGGTGACTGACAGAGAACAAACCCGAGCTCTTTCTAAAGGGGATCAACGTCATTGTTCTCCATCGACGACAATGATCCCCATTCACAGATTAATTTGTCACAGCTGTGCGGTTACCAATAAGCAAAAATGAATGGATTTACAACACTGGGACAATAACGGCGGCGCGATTGATTGAATAATTCCTCTGTTCCGTGTACATGGGCTCCTTCGCCGCGCTGTTCTCTCGCTCTCTTTGTCTTGCGCAGGTGTTATGATGCATTGCATCACTGGTGTACAGGTGTTCATGTTATTGTGTCCACCCTCTTTGTGTCTATTCAAATGTTTTGAGAGAGGATCATCAAGTTTATTCCAGGCACGAGTTGCTCAAAGCGTTCACTGTCTGGGATTTTTCACCTGAGTGTGTGTGTGTGTGTGTGTGAGAGAGAGAGGGAGGCTAGAGCAGATGTTTCTCTGATCTCTCACACAGGGCTAACTTCTCAGAGATGTTTTGCACAGCAGCAGATCTCACCCGTGTTATCCTCCACACAGCCACACTGTTCTACATTAACTGTGTCTTTACTTGTCAAAGTGAAACCCAGCTGCTGTTAAACAGTGGTGTTGACTTCACCTCAGCTGCTCTGGTGGAGGAGAGTGCCCCCTGGTGGTGAGTGTCGAGTATACCGCACACTGCAGCACTTACCCAGCAAGCATCTCAAAGACGAGGATGCCCAGAGCCCACCAGTCCACCGCTCGGCCGTGACCTTTGCTTTGGATGACTTCGGGAGCCAGGTACTCGGGAGTGCCGCACAGAGTCCACGTCCTGATGTGGAAACACATTTAAAAAAGAGCCAAAAGGTTAAATGTGTTGTAGATAATGATGTGTGGGATGAGATCCTGCGGCTGAGGTTGTGACTCTGGACAAAACAGGACATTGTACTGATGGGGGGACACTTCTGCAGAAGAGGAAGGAACCACTGGAATCACTTGGACTTCAATATAACATGGATTTACATGGATAAAAATTAGATAAATGTCTGTATTGGGGACAGAGGACGTGAATCTCACACAGTAATTACTTAACCTCACATTTTTGTGCCTCTGTTTTTTGTTTTCTGGACCAGTGATGTAATGTTATGTGATGTTACGGTTTGTAAAATGGAAAAATTTGAATAAAAACAAAAATGTGAAAAACAAATCTGGGTGTACTCACTGGATAAGGGTTGCAGCAATATGAGATTTTCACAGTACCATGACTGTGTCAAAAAATAGAAACATTGTTGGTTGAATGTTTTGTCACTATAACTGAAACTCGAAACCATTTTTTTAATGGAAGTCTGTGTAAAAAGTTTCCTCTCTGAAAACTTTCACACCGCAGTATACCTTAAAGTGGTATATCTCTGCAGCCCTACGCTGGACTGCCTACTTTGCTGCACACATCCATGCTCTCTGCTCTCTTTTTCTTCAATAGAATGCAATGATCTTTTCTCCACCCTTATTGAAACAAGCACATTAACCAAGTTTCCAGCACAAGTAACCTCAATGATCTTGTAAGCTTTCAGTGAGCCCGATGACCGGGGAGCTCTTGAGAAGCCTAGAATGAAAAGTCTGGTTTGTTTGTAAGTAATTAGTGACTTTTGGGACGCCTCATGACGTTCCAACAGGAAGTTCGTTGGTTGATTTTTCCCGTCACAGCCGTCACTTCGACCAACAGAAACACAGAGCGATCTGCTGCTGTGGACAACTGTGGACAACAACACCCCAGGGTTTTTGATATTTCCTCTAGGGATGTTACATTACAACAACATTTCGGCTGGCGCACGAACAGACACAGTGACTGAAATAATAGTAATAATAACAAAAATAGGACAACTATAACCTGAAGACGAACGGGGATAATTGGTGTGGACCATCGTGTAGTGTGTCATGTCTGTCGGCCAAGTCATGGCACAATTTTGTGATCCCACAATCGGGAGAAATGTCGTGCAGTGTGAACCAGGCATTAGCGAACCAAACCATGTTTCCAACAGTTTTGCACATATCGACTGTAATCATAGATGTGTCATCAACAGAGGGCATTGCACAGCGCACAACAGAAGCGGATCACATTGACTACCTGTAAACTTCTGCTCTGTTATTAAAGATATTTAAAATACAAGCATGAACCAACTATTAATAAACTGCAAGCTCTTTATTTCTGATGATTTCTCCCTTGACTTCTCCATTGTTGCTCCCTCCTATAGAATATACAGAATATAACCCACTGATTTGCCACCTTTTGCACTTCATAGATGGACCTGCACTTGTATAGCGCCTTTCTAGTCATTCAACCACTCAACATGTAGGCTGGAGGAGCCGGGGATCGAAGCGCTGATCTTCCGATCGGTGGACGACCCGCTCTACCTCTCAGCCATGTCAAGGAAGACCTTCTTTTTTTTGGTGGAGACAACTTCGGACACAGACAAGCAGGACATTCTCTCATTTGAGAAACTGGAGTCATGAAATGTTTGGCATTTTTTAACGAAACATTACTTGTAACACATCGTAAAACAGCTGCTTTTGTTTTTAAGATACTGACAGGAACAAGTCCAGTTATCTCAGAACGACTTGTTAAGACAGGTCATTTGTAGACATACATCACTACTGTTAAAAGTAGGTTATTCACGTTAGGGTGTAATGTTAGAACTTCCCTCCTACCTGAGTAAAAATACTGCACATTGTTAGTTACCGTCAGCGTGTTGAGTGGCCCTCAGTGTGTGACAGGTGAGAAACGATAGCCTCTGATCATTACACACAGTGTGTAAACAGAGACACTCCAGCTGCAAGGGAAAGACAACACCCATGGGTAAAGTGATCTCCCGCCGCCACCTGACCCAGCTGTGTCATCTCTTATAGTACTATAAGGATATGTGTGGATACAGGAGTGATAGACGTGGAAGTGTCACTCAGGGTGGGCTGGAAGTGTAATAAGGGCGAGAGTCCAAATATACGCTGTGGACTACGCTGAAGCAGGGACAATAACAGGAAGTGTAAAGCAGATTATTTGCCTCTGGCTCTCCGTCGCGCTGGCTGACAGAGCAGCTGATTGACACTGTGTAACAAACATGCACAGTGTTCCCTGCGAAAGCCACTTGTCCTCTGATGAAGAGCACTTGGCCCGGTGCCAGCCTTTCATCGTCTGTCACCGATATCACCTGGGTAATGACCTCTTTCGGCCAGTTGCCATGGCGACGGTAATTTGTATGGAAATGATGTTGGTCCTGCCGGAGAATGGGGAGGCGAGTGATGTCGGGGGAATAAAGCGCCGGGGCTACGGAGGAGACGTGACCACGGTGGGAAAGGAGACGCGTGTTGTTGCTCTCCGGGGCGTCGTGTGTCATCGTGCGTGGCTTCTGTGTTTAGATGGGGGTGTCTACCAGCAGGGGACACTGTGGCAGCACGGGGAGGCGTGAGGCTGCGATGGCGCTCCATCACGTCCTGAACATGGAAAGTACAAAAGAGCTGGAGGCAATGAGGCAGTTGTCTTCCTATCCCAGGCAATTCTGCTGCCCTCCATTTATATAAGTGGGTCACTTGCACATCAGAGAGGTATCTACTCCCCATCTGTTTTGTGCTCCCAGTCTGGGGGAAAATGTAATCTTACTCCATTATGTTTACATGTCAGCGGGGGTCAACGCAGTGCCGGGTGAAACGCTCGGGAGAAACACTGCAGTAGTGAGGCTGCAGTGCAGATATAAAACCGTCTCTTCTCCTCTACGGAGCATCTTTCCAATTCTGCCGAGGTCGCCGGGAGGCCTCACTCACTGTATATCTAATTCAGACTAAATGACACCGGTTGGGGGAAGTTTGTCCTTCAGTGGCGGTGCCATGGGTGTTTTGGAATTGGGAGGATTCCCTCAAATTCCCTGAAGAAAATATGAGCTTTCAAGGACACTGTGCACACACAGGACATGAGTGAGACGGCTTTTCCTCATCCCCCTGCAGTCGAACAGTCGGTAAATGTGGACTCGGGATGTTCCTGGCGACTAATTTCCCTGTCGATAATTTCCACCACATTCACACCACACACACATAAGCTAAATCTAAGTGTAGCTTCCTAAGCACCGCCTGAGAGGGAATGTACAGTACGAGCTCAGACATACAGTGAGGAGTGACAGCTGCTTTGTCATTCTCTTTCGACTGACAATCAATCAAGCATCAAACACCGCGAGCTGAGAGTGGAGTATCCCCGACTGTCATTCAGCAGCTGCCGCACACACTGCAGGGTGAAGTGAAGAAGAAGGGAACTGCACCACAAAAACTCGACTAAGTTTCTGTTTCATGTGTGCAAAAGATGCCACTGTGAGCCATCTGAAGTGCTCTGGTCTGATTATGTCACCCAGAACGCAGTAGCAAATTAAAAGCTTTCGGTCAACCGTTCATCCAGGTCATGGTAGTCATCAGTCTTATATTGTGGGCAACTGGACTTGCTTGAGTTTCTTGAAGACGTTTCGCCTCTCATCCAAGAAACTTCTTCAGTTTTGACTGGTGCGGAGTCGCAGGCTTTAAACTCCATGAAGGTGTGAACCCTTACAGAGTCATTGAGGACATTGATTCTCTCGTAAGTTGGCCCATTCTTCACTGTCTTAAATGGTGTCATCGACCACCTCCTGTTTAACAATGGTCGTTCCAGCTTGACGTATATGGCTTCTTTCACGCCTCTTTCAAACCATCTTTCTTTGGCCAAGATGTGAACCTCACTGTCCTCGAAGGAGTGTCCCTTCTTCTTCAGATGATGTCCTTAGGGTGGACAAGCTTCTGCCTCAGGGTGTTACCGGGTTTGAAGTGCAGAGGGATGTGGTGTTTCTTGAAGATCATCCTGAATTTCTCAGATACTCCTGCGACATAAGGAATGATGATTCGTTTTTGTGTCTCTTCCTTTCCTCTTCTGTTCTGGGTGTTTTCAAGATGAACACACACGTCACCTGATCAGTGGTCTGGGTGGGTCGGGGAGTGTGTTTGTGACAGGTAGAGAGCCATAAGAGAGAGCTAGAGAACTAAACAGCAATGTTCAGGTTAGAGTAATTCTCTCCATCCAAAGTGGAAGGAGTTGTAATATCGAGTGCAACTGATTTATCACTCAACTCTATTTGGAAACAATATACATTTGCAGTAAAAATAAGAATCTTAGTGTTGAAATGTTGAAACGAAACTTTGTTGAAATGCCTTTGTGCATACAGTGTGTTTAATTTAATGCTGCAGCAAAGAACTAGGACACGACTTTTTCTTTTCTTTCTTTAAATGGATGCCACAAAAAAATAAAGAATTGCACCCTGACGTCCTTGTTAATTTACACAATCCATATGTGCAGATGGTGGAGATGTGCCAGGTGGTAGTATCAGGGTAAAGGTGGGATAAGTTTTAAAATACTTTCTTCCCTTTTTGCTGCATTCACTGTCAATTTGATTTGTTTCAGGTTTGTGGTTGCCAGAATGAATACTGATGTCGCTACTGTCACCTGTCAGAGAGCTTCTTAGCGAAGCCGAAGTCGGTCAGGCGGATGTGTCCTTCACTGTCCAGCAGGATGTTCTCGGGCTTCAGGTCACGGTACACAATTTCTTTGGAGTGGAGGTACTCGATGGCGCAGACGATCTCGGAGGTATAGAAGAGGCCAGTGGCGTTGCTGAAGCGCCCGCGGCTGCGCAGGTAGCTGAACAGCTCGCCGCCTGCCACATAATCCATCAGCATGTAGAGGAAGCGCTCGTCGTGGTGGGTCCAGAACCTTCGGAGTGAAAAGAACACAGGTCAAAAAACATGAGTAACACAGAGTAACGTCTTCCTCAGCCCACAATTGTCCTGTGCGTCCATCGGAGGGCAGAAGTGTTAAAGTACCCTCGGACGAGTTGAGGAAATCAGATAAAATAAGAGGCCGTATCAGTCTCAAACTCTTTTATCCCCCAGTGTGGTTTGCAGCAGTGTGCTACAACTATTTCAGCTGGAAGGGCACTTCAGAGGAATAAAAACAAGAGAGCACTGTCACTGATGAAGATGGAGGAGGCTCCAGTGTTTTCCATAAGTGCTGGCTGCTGGCCACAAAGACGATTACTGGCTCTTTCCTCCACTGCCATTTTATCTCCACACTTCCTTTGGCTTTTTCTGCTTTCTGAGGCTGTAGTTACCTCCATCTGCAGTCACCTTTGACTCCAGATATACAATACTGCAATAGATAAACATGATATTTCTATGCCATACTTCACTTTTCTAAGAAGAAAAAGGTGTATTGATCGTATGTTTAAACACGCAAATTAAAAATGGGCTACTTTTCATACATTTCCAGAACAAAAAAGTGAACACTGGATCAAGTCAGGCTAAAATTCTCGTTTGGTGGTTGTTGTCATATAAGAGACAAAAGTTTTCACAGAGGGACTTATGGATATCTCTCTCTCTGTCTCACTTCATTCATCACAAAATACTGTTAACAGCCATAATACCAATCCATTTTCACCATGTTTTTAGGAATAAAATGTTCTATACATTAGGTCACGAAGGATATATAAATATAAATAGGATATAAAATAGCTAGGACGCCATAAGTCAAAGTGTTCCACTATTACTTGTGGTGTCCCACAAGGGTCTATTTTGGGACCTAAATTATTTATATTACATGTTAATAACATCTGTAAGGTTTCTGACTTAATGGAGTTCATTGAAACTGAAAATGTACAAATTCAAAGAGTGTATGAGATCAAGTCTTGGTTTTTTTTTTCGATATATGCTTCATATTGTGTTAAATTTGGAGTGTGTCTGTTGATTTTTTTGGTAATGAAAGTACAGTAGGATAATGTAAAAAAGGCCCACTCGAAAACAAATGTATTTGTTTTTTTAATTTATTTTATTTTTATTGTATTTGTATGAACTATTTTACTTTATTAATGCATTTATTGTATTGTTTTCATTCGACGTTTTCATTCGACATTTCATACTACGGCCATTCATAACTAAGAGCTGTGGCTCGTTTACTATCGGCAGAATTAAAAGATCAATCTCGGATTTTACGAATCGATATACAGTCATTTCAGTGAAGATCGACTTGAATCAGATGGATTTTTGTATTATATGTTGTATTTTAACATGTTTTGATTGGCTACCTCGGCCAGGTCTCTCTTGTAAAAGAGATTTTCAATCTCACTGACACTTCCTGGTTAAATAAAGGTAAAATAAATGGATAAAATAAGCTCCATGATAACCTTATCCTCTGCTGTGTTGATTTGATGAATAACAGAATGATACTGTAGTGCAGACGTGTATTTATAATTTGAACCAATGTGTCAGGATGCACAAGCAGACACAGAACTTTGACCTTTCTTTATCAGAAATGTTCACCCAGTGGGCCGTGAGCCCTGCCTCCACCTCCACCTGCCGTGTTTGAGGCTAAGACCAGGGAGCAGACTCACAGTCGGATGAGGAAAGGGTGGTTGACCTCTGCCAGCACCTCCTTCTCGTTGTGGACGTGCTGCTCTTGCTTCAGTCGGATCACGTCCGGGATCTTCATCTGCTTCAGGGCGTAGAAGGCCCTGCTCTTCTTGTCCTTGACCAGGAAGACTCGGCCAAAAGTCCCCGTGCCTGAGGCGGGGGGGGGGGGGGGGAGACACAGGGAGGGGGGGTTGAGGATTAACCACCATGACAGGAATTCAGAGCACACAGGGGAACTAGACCATGATAAATAACCGCTTATCTAACACTCTGCATGTATTGATTGTGTTTGGTGCTGTGTTGCACTACAGTGATGTTCACACCTGTAATTTATCATAAATGCATGCAAGAAACTTTCGGCAACGTCAAGCACGAAAGTACGGACGTTCTTCACTTTAAAGACTCAATCAAAGGCCTTAGAATTCAGTCATCGGACAAACTGACGTGATGCTTTAAACACACACACATAAACAGACATATATGGCTGTTACTACGATGAGTCTTTGAGATCACAGCGACCCTGACCTTTGACCATCGAATTCTAATCAGTTTATTCTTGAGTACGAGTAGACGTTTGTGTCAAATTTGAGGAAGTTCCCTTGAAATTGTTCTTGAGATTTCATTTTCACTAGATTGAGACACACAAGGTCATAGTGACCTTTATTTTGACCTTCAACCAACAAATTCAATCAGTTCAATCTTGAGTCTAAGTGGAAATTTGTTCCCTTGAGATATTGCATTCACGAGAATAAGACAGATACAAGGTCACAGAGACCACCAAATCTTCAAATTCAAAATTTTCAAAATGAATATCTTCCGGTTTTGGACTGTTGCTTGGATTAGGGATGTTCCTGGCTACTAATTTCCATTTCGACTAAACGGAAATTTTAATTAAGACCAATCGACTAGTCTAAAAAAAGGAAAACACTCAGAAAACAGTCACATTTTATTGTTAAGTATTCAAAACATCTCAGATTTTAAATGCCACTGAAGTACAAGACACTTTGCGCCGACGTCACCTTGGGCTCGAAAAACTGTGATGGCCGTTTTGTCACTATTTTCTGACAACTGGTTTAGCAAACTACTAATCAATTAACCACAATTAATGAGTAGAATTGCTACCCCTGAATCTGTTTGTGTTTATAGACAGTCTAATCTCAAGACTTAAATCTGGACTGGTTATAGTGGCACAGAGAGACTGAGCGAACTGGTTACGAACTCATAACAACACACTGCCTTGTTCTTAGTGAGTCAGTGTACAGATAAGGACGTCAACAACTGCAGCACCACTGTGTGTTTGTGTTGTAATACTATTAGACATATCTGTTGTCATATTCTCATCTGATTTTTTTTTAACGCTCAAACACGGATATTGGCATCAGCCTTAAAACTCAGCATGCGTCAGTGATAAAATGGTGACAGGCTGTTATTATCAGTCTAAACCATGCATGGAAGAGCACTGACTTGCAGTAAACTGTCTGCCTCCGGGGCACAACATGAAAGTTTACTTTCTCTCCCTTTGTCTTTGACAAGTTGTGTCGTCGGTTGCATGTCTTTTGTGTACGTGTCAGTAATAGTCAGCGACGGCGGAGCAGTGGAGTGGCCAGTAACTGATGAAAATCCTGCAGGAGCAGGGGGAGTTGAGGCAGAATGACTTCACGTTCTGTGGCCTCGTATTGCCCTGAGTGCGGTGCTGCTGCTGTTGTTTTCTCCCTAAAAACCAGGAGAGGCATTTGGCATTTTATTCCCGCCGTGCTGATGAGCAGTGAGGGAGACAATAAATGGCTGATGACAATATGTGATACAACAGCCACTCTGAGTCAGACACAAAACTGCTGCAACTTCCAGACGAAATGCTGGGTAGTGCTGTCTCGTTCCTCTGCTCCACCAACAGTGAACCTTTGTCTCCCGCCTATTGGGGTTGCCATGGCAACAAAAACACAGGAGCACACCGCTGCTGTCGGGTGAAACCTCGTATCACCACTATGTCAAACTTTCTAAGGGATAAAGAAAAACAATCAGGATATTCTGATGGGTGCATGTCGGACTTCTTCAGATCTCCTTTATGGATATGTTGTAAAAAGCCCCGGCACATCCGTTTCCTCCGATCAACAGATGAAAATGACCTAAAGTTGGAGTTCCCCAACAAGAATGCACAAGTGGAAGAAGCCATGAGATAGGAGGAACCGTCAACTCCACTGCCTCTGCATAACAATTGGTGAAACATTTCACCTTCACTGCACAAGGCCTGCATTGTTCGAGTGAACACACACATACCGGGGAGAGGAAAACAAAATGACGGCTGAGTGATGTCAAAAATCATAGGGCTGCTTCAGAGTTGTCATCAGACACCAAGCAGGGCCAAAGGCAGCCGACAATTAGAACGCATTCACACTGGCGCTATTTGGTCCACTTTAAACGAACTATCTGCTTCCACGGATAGTTCGGTCCGTTTGGAGTGGTGTGAACGCTCATTCGAACCAAACAAGCGAAGCCTGGTCCGCTTGAAAAATGGGGCCAATCGATGAGTCGGGTTTTCTTCTTACTCATGCTTTTTGTCTTCCTGGTCTGTGTTCGCATTGGGCATTACCAGCCCCAAATGAGCAGCTGTTGTACATACATGACTTTGTCCAGGCGGTTTGGTCCACTTTAAAAAAGTGCAGTGTGAAAGTGAACCGAACCAAATGAAGGTGTGTAATTTTTCGGCACGAGTCCTCCGGACTATCCTGGTGTAAATGCGCCCTTGGACGCAACCAAGAAACAGCTGGTTGATTTCAGAGAGTAACGTACTGTAACTGATATTTACCACCCCAGAAAATGGGTCATCCCTGACTCAACCTCCACCTGCTCTGTTTCTGGGGCACGCATTTTTTTAAATCACAGCCTCACATGAAAAAGATCGACAACTCCCAAAACATCATGTTAAGGATAGGGATACTGCTGATGAATTCATGTGCTCTGACAAAACTGCTGTTGGTGCCTTGGAGTGATATTCTCTGGGCCATACCGGCGACCGCAGCATGTGGCAGTAGCAAATAAATCTGGTGGCACTAGAGAGTTTCCTCATGATTTCAATGACAATTAAACAACAGCCTGCAGATAAAAAGCTTTAGTTGATTTGTTTTAGGCAGCAAATCCTTCTCATCAGACAAAATGGCAAATGGCAAATTGGATTTCTGCACGGGGCTCATAAGCTTGAAGCTCGCTCCCAACAGCACAGGATGAATGCCCTTCGCTGCTGCACACCTCCCTGACAGGCATTAAGCCCGGGCTTTGTTGCTCGCATGTAGCTTAATGCATATTATTCAGCTCGATGTCTTTCATAAATACGCAGCATGAGATGATAGATCACAATGTATGTTCAATCTGTCGCAGAATCAAGCTATTACTATTAATGAAAAGGGTTTACGGGTGCGGTGTCATCACTCTGTGGTGTTTGCTATCAATTCATTCCCCATCTGGCCCTTTATGATCAGTCTGCACCGCCGTTACACTGTCAACTGTAAAACACAGCAGCGTGGCTGATGCAGGAGACTAAAGACTGCAGAAATGGGTCTGTGTTTTCATGCAGAGAAGTCATTTGGTTTGATTTATTATAGACTGTTTTACTGTTTACTGCACCTGACTGACAAAAAAATCATGTAACTGAGAGCAGCTCAGGTGCAGGAAGGGGCTACAGTCATGTCAAGTTTGCATTTCCTGTCCATAAATTGACAAGGAGCATGGGATTTTTTTCAACTGAACTAGCTTTGGAGGTCTCAGTCAGCGGCATTTGGCAGGAAGTTCATCAAAACAAAGATGGAAGCCCTGGAGAAAGAAATCAGAAACGTGCCGTCGGAAAGAAGGACTTGGATATGACACGTGCAATTTGTAAACAGTGTAATGTGAGAATATAATACTATGGGAATACTACGAACATGATGCCTCAGCTCATACTCCACCATCTAGAGATAGGGTTAGCCGCTGACGGCCAAGCTAAAAATCAACCAACACTGGACACACTCCGCTCGACAAAACCACCATCCAACTGTGAGAGAGCTAAGAAAGTAACACAGTCCATCGTCTACTTCCTGTGCAAAGATCTGCGTCCATACAACTTTGTTGGAAACGAAGGCTTTTGTTACATGTTTAAAACAGTGGACCCCAGGTATGCGACTCCATCCAAATGTTTTTTCTCTACAAAGACGTGAAACGTGAAGTTAAGGAATCTTTGAGTACAGCAGGAAGGGTGGCTTGTGACGCCTGGACTTCAAGGTCACTTCAACTAGAGCAGAACATGAAAGTCACACTGGAGCAAACACTGCTGGCCTGATATCTGATGTTAGCATCTCATTGTTTTTGGTATTCTATTGACTTAAGTACAGATGATTAAGGATGTGGCCTTGTCTTACGTGCAAGGCTTCCTCTTAGGACAAATGACTCTTATTCTTGTAATAAGGAGTCATAAATGGGAGTTCCCTGGGTAACTTTCTGTGCAATTTCATGATAGTGTGACTCAGACATTTATCATTTGGACAAGTCAAACAGTCATGACTAACTCCCTGTAGGGCAGGTTGTAGCCTGAACATGGATGAACCTTGGTATGTGAACTAGCCAGTGTATACACCTCTGACTTATGGAACATAACTTTAGCCTGTTGCTCAACAGTCATTATCGTCCAGGCTAATAACTAACCCATCAAGCTTTGACAGTAAATCTATGGATTGACATTACAAATTGTGGCGGACCACCCCGAGCAAGGTTTGTACAAACAAAGTGTACAAAAAAGAGGAAGATAAGAGGATAAAGTAGGTCAGCCGTGACTGGATGACATATTGATAAAGTGCTGATATCCTGATATGAGACTATCAGCTCAGATTTTTGCTAATGCAGCAAGGGTAGATGATGTGAAATCTGTATCATAAGCAACTGTCACATTATCTCAATATCACCAAACACAAGACATGATGTGTGAGTTCATCAGAGTATGACCCAGTTTCAGATCCTGTTCTTGACTTGACTGTTGACGAACTGGTTGGTTTAATGTCTCGTCACGTGTCACTGGTTGCTATAGTTTTTAGGATTCACACACTGTTGCCAAAAACTTTGATAAGAGTAGATTTAGGTCACTAAGCAAGTCACAAAATACTCATGTACAAGGCTGGGAGTTACTAGAGCAGTGCAACACCAGAGTTTTTATACTGATGCCAAAGTGACACATGAATATTTTCCCTTTGACAGAATATTCCAAACACTTTCGGGAGATTTCTACTGTGAGAAATGTGTCCTCCTCTCCAAAACAAACAGACCTAATGAAAACCAGTAAAAACCAGTAAAAGCAGTTTCATGTTTAAAAATCTGTGTTTTTCCGACACTGCCTGTTGCAGAGGGGCTGCTAGCTGCGGTGGCCGATGCTAATTGAAGAGATGGGAATATATGAATGGCGTTATTTAGAGCAACACAACCAATCTCTAACACTAAAATACTGTATTTGTATAAAACAGTTTGGTACAGTAGTTCACAATTTTGACCTCCCCTAAGTTTCTCTTGTTCGTTACACATAATATTCATAGAGGTGCAAATTTTAAGACGTCAGCAGCCCGGAGAATAAAGTCTGATGATTGATTTTCTTTTTGTCGTTTATGACTTCTCCCGTCACAGCCGTCACTTTGACCAATAGGAACACAGAGTGATCTGCTGCCGTGGAAACTGCGCGACAACAACACTCCAGGGTTTTTGATATTTCCTCTCGGGATGTTACCACACAGAAGAAAAAGAGAAAAATGATTACGTGAAACAGCAGAGGCACTTTGTCAACCTGCTGAGTACTGCCGTTAGCATCAAGCTAGCAACAACGTTACTTTCCACAACTGAGGGTTATATTTTACTTTTAATCCACTCCCATTTGCAACATTTTAAACTAAACATTTTCTGTATCTGTATAAAATTTACAGCCCATTATAACTTTGTGTGTGAGAATTCCTTCAGTTTCTAAAAAGGCTTTTATTGTGAAACATTTGCAGGAACTTGTTGTGGAGGATTCAGTGACTTGTTTGCGTACGGTACTTCAAATGTAGCTCCTGCCATCTGGTGGTGCTTTTTACGTTGCTACAACAACATTTCGGCTGGCACATGAACAGACACAGCAGCCATGTTTCCATCAGCCTGTGTAGATGCGCATCTAGAAGTATCGCATCGGAAAATTATGATGGAAATGCCAAAATGTGAATAAAAACTGCTGATTCGCACACACTAAAATAAACTAAATGACTATAATAACAGTAATAATAATAAAAATAGGACAAGAAAAACCAGATGACATCACATATGTCGTGAAAGACGACCGGGGATAACTGGTGTGGACCAATGTGTAGTGTGTCATGCCTGTCAGTCAAGTCACAGCACGATTTCATGACTCCACGAATCGCCGAATGTGACATATACCCCCTTTACACCTTGCATTAACGTGCATTTTTTTGTGATCGGCTTACGATCAGATTGCTCTTGACCACATAAAAGTACAGATGTAAATACACTCAAAAAGGCATTAATACCGGGTATACACGTAAGTGGTCAAGCGCCATCTGACTGCAATCCGATCACAAAAAAAACGCATGTTGGGGGCCCATAGTGACTGTCAGACCGGACAGAAATGTTGTGTAGTGTGAACCAGGCTTAACTGTAAATTTGAATAATCACAGAAATATGCTGCGTTTCATTTTTACAGTAATAGATCGTGAAAACAGAGAAATATACTATATCTCTGTTTTACAGTAACATGTTGTAAAGTCATTTTACAGTATAAATACCGTACAATTACAATGTATTGCTGGTGTCTGTGTTGCCAGTGTTTTATATGACAAAATATACTGTATCTCAGTTTTACAGTAACATGTTGTAAAGTCATATTTACAGAATAAATACTGCAAAATTACAGTGTATTGCTGGTGTCTGTGTTGCCAATGTTTTACTGTACATATATGACGAAATACAGTTATATACTATAATATGTTGTAAAGTTATTTTACAGTATGAGTACTGTCAAATTACAGTGTATTGCTGCCAGATCTTTACTGTAATTTTACAGTGAATTTACGGTTTCAACACTCATTGCTGTAGTAACTACTGCCCATCCTGGAGTTAAGGAAGTGTGTGTTGCACTGTGGTCACTTCAACAACAGTCCAGCACAGGACTCAGTGTGTGTGTGTGTGTGTGTGTGTGTGTGTGTGTGTGACATGTCCCTGCATCTCACCAACTGTAGCAATGGTCTCCAGGTCATCAAGGCAATATATCCGGTTATTTGGTGATGCTTCTCCACCTGAACAGCTGGCGTTGCTTTTGCTCTCCTTCAGGGAGTTGGTCTCAGTGTTGACTGGAACCTTTGCTTTGGAGGACGCCATTTCTAAATTTCGGGACGAGCTGATTATTTGGGTTTGTCACAATCCAACGGGACGCATGCAGAGTTCATATCATACATCTCTGACCGCAGGGAGTTCAAGTTGGTCCATGTTCTTTGTCTGACGAGCCGTGGCAGCGCCGCTTGTTCTCGGTTACAGACGCCTTCAGGATGAGCAGCCGACGTTTATGTTGTGTTGACTAGTTGAGTGGATTGACGGACAATAGGAGGTGAAGCCGCCGACACGATGAGACAAAGAAGCAGGTGACAGGTGCACTGTGCTGGCATGTAGCGTTAGCGACTTTGGTTAGCAGCTAACAGTCCATGGTGAGCTAAACGGGAGATGCGCCGGGGAGCTGAAGGAGAAGCCCCGGGACAGAGTCTGTTAGTCCGGGATGAAAGCAGGATGTACAGCGGCGCTAACTCGATGAAGACGCTGCCTTTTCTGCCTCAACTTTACCGCTTATCTCCATTATTTACTCCGCCTCGGGAGCAGACCTCACCCAGCGGCGGCTCTTCCCTGTCCACATCAACCAGGAAGGGATACGGTGTCGGTGTCCGGATCGTTTCCGGTCACGACTTTCAGAATAAAAGCTATTATCCAGAGTGGCGATGTTTACAACACAAAGCAAAGCCCCCGAGAGAATGTAGTTATTTTTCTAGAGTCAAATATCTATAATACTCAATAACATTGCTCTCACAGAGTAACGGAACACCTATTTTTATTTAAGTTACACATACATTTTGTGGTAAACTGCCCAACTTCCGGTATTCCTCACCTGGCTGCGTGTAGCTTGACACGGCTGACAGACAGCGACCGCGTGTTGACAAAATGCAGCCAATGAAAACGAAGCTGTCCCGGGACGCCAGCCAATCATGTGTGAGGAAGGGTGTGGTGACAGAGACCAGTGTGATTAACTCAACCATCCCGGGTGCAAAAACACATGCAAATACATTTAAAAAAAAAAAAACAGAAATCAGTGTTTTTATTTTGAATATAGTTGGATTAAAAGTTATGTCATATGTGTTTAAGTCAAGCAACCTGATCAGTGTATCTTCACAGTTATTAAGCCGCCCAAAAGTACCTGTATGTGCTGTTGCATGCAGCATGCACACAATCAGGAAACACTACAATCTTAAAATATCAGACCTTGAACTTTGACCCCTATTGGTTTTAAATCCATGACCTCTGCTGTTGTTACTTTGCACTGTATGGTGCAGTATAAAAACAAAATCGGGGAGTGCAGCAAAATGTCGCCTACCTACTTTTGTTTATACAGAATGCGGCTTTTTCAGGGCAATGGGGGGCGTGAGCAAGTAACAAAACATGTAGCTCAGCGTGTGACGTAAACAGTGACGTGGGCAAATTGGGCACCTCGGATCAACTCGCCAATCTGGCTCTGTGTGTCTAAACGCTCGCAGCTTGTCTGCAAAACGGCCCAACATTCGTCGAAAATCTGGCAGTGTAAAAGGGGCTATACATGTCTTGGGCAGGTGAGTGCTGTCCATGCAACCTGCAGGCTTTACTGTAAATCCAAATAACCAGAAATATGCTGCGTTTAAGTTTTACAGTAATACATCGTGAAAACACAGTACAGATACTGTAAAATTACAGTATATTGCTGGTGTTTGTGTTGTTTTACTGTATATATATGACAAAATACACTGTATCTCTGTTTTACAGTAAAAGGTTGGAAAGTCATTTTACAGTATAATTACTGTAAAATTACAGTGTATATCAACCTTTACTAACTGCCTGAATTTAATGATTTCAATCCAACACTCAAATGGGTGCAAGTCTCCTTTAAATAGCTTCTAGCTGTGTGGGCTGTATCTGGATACAGGGTTCAAGGTGTCACAGGGGTAAAAGAGGAAACTCAAGACACCAGCGCCACTAACACAGACTTAAAATACTCCACACTGAGTCAGCTGCCCTCAGTGTTCTGCTCACTTTGCAGTCATACTTAGCAGAAGAGAAGTGAAGTTGGACGCTGTGACTACTTCGGGTCTTATTCATTTGAATATGTCTTGAGGTGTAGCAGCCCTGCTTGCTTTGAAGTCCTGTCTGTCCTACAAATTTGTATTTTGCACTGACATAACTCTGCTTCAGCATGGCATTTATCCTCCTCTGGACTATATAAATCAGCACAGTTTTGCATATCAGAGCTATTTAAAAGGCAGAGAATGTGTAATATGAGCACATTAATTTTAATCAAACATAATTTCAATTTCCTTATTTGCACATTCCGTGATTCCATAGTTTTAAAGTTTTCGGACCACATTAGCAATGCAAAGCAGAGCGGCTGCTACTATTAGTATTCAAGCTGCGGCCTGAGGTTTTTTTTTTTTTTTTTCAGACTGTCTGCTGCATGAATGGAATAAAGATGTGTTTGATTTAGACAGAGGTGGCCTAACATTTGCACTTGCGTCCTCAAGCTGTGAAACTATTTGGCACTCCACTATGATACCGCTGTTCCTCTGAAGCTGCCTGTCAAACATAGAGAAAGTCAGGGAGGCTTTAAATAGGATTTCGGTCTGAAAGATAAGGTTTTGTGGAGTGCTTCTGATTCACCTGATGTGATTGAAAGACTTATCTTGATCAGTGAGACTTTAAGTAATTATGTTAACAAAGAATGTGTTCAGTGATATCAGCTGACGATGTGTTATCATGGACTGAGTTTATTAAAATGACTTCAGTGATCAGGAGAACGAAGGGATTCAGACACTTCATTATGATATGACACTCCAATTTCCAAACTTTTTTGGAATATTAAATATCTGCTACTTCTCTATCCCTTCTTGTTGTTTTTTGTTTTTGCATCAAATGGCCTCCTTGAGGATTCCTTTCATTTACTTTGTGCAAGTTCCTGATCTGAATTTAAATCTACCTGAAACACTCTTGGAACTTAATAAAAGACAACACAGACATTCTCAGATAATCGCGTTAAGTCCCCAGAGGCTGCAATTTTTATTACACCCCACAATACATAAAAGATATATGAAATTTTCACTTTGGGGCTTTGCCAAAAATGGTATAAAAAGATTAGATGTGTCCTACAGGAAGTGACTGAATCACATCTCTGCTTTTTGCAGATGATGTGGCTCTGTTGGCCTCCAGCATGCACTGAGGTGGTTTGCAGCCAAGTGCAAAGTGGTCAGGATGAGCGGCAGCACCTCCGATTCAAAGGTCATGGTTCTCTGCCGGAAAATGGTTAACGGTTAACGGTTAATGGTTAACGTTAAAAGGGGCCAGTTAAGGTGGTTTGGGCATCTGATCAGGATCCTCCTGGGCGCCTCCTGCTGGAGGTGTTTCGGGCACGTCCCACTGGTAGGAGGCCCCAGGGCAGACCCAGAATACGCTGGAGGGTTTACATATCTCATCTGGCCTGGGAACACCTCGGGGTCCCCCAGGAGGAGCTGGAATGTGTTGCTGGGGAGAGGGACATGTGGGGTACTTCTTTGTCTGCTGCCCCTGTGACCTGGCCCCGGATAAGCGGATGAAAATGGTTGGATGAATTGAATCAGAAGACTAAAAAGGCACTATACAAGCTGCTCTGAGTGGGCTGGTGTATGGTAAAACAAATACAGGACTTTCACCCAGGAGACCTCTGTTTGCGTCCTGTGTAAAACCAAAACAAAGGAATATGTCGCACATCTATTTTCAAACAGGTGCATAGGAGAGGGATGAAAAGTTTTAATCTTCCCGTGTAAAACCAAAAGTCAGAGGTGAGTTATTTTAAGAACGTAGTGCAGTATGTCATGTATGTTACAAGTTCCATTAGACCAATCTATGATCTTTTGTCTAAAGCTAATCCTTTACTTTTGCTGCCCAAACCTGAGGAAGTAAACCTAAAAACGAAGCAAGGTTACGTCAGAAGTTTTTTTTTGAAGCGGAAACTGCGCATTCCTTGTGAATGAAGTCTCTGAGCATCCAAAAGAAATGCCAAAGGGGTACCTAGAGCGTCATGAGCCCCTTTCACACTGCCTGTTCATGGCAGGAATGTTATCGCAGCATACCGCCTCACTCTTCTGTCTAAAAGGTTCAATGGTGGAAGCAGGTGACAGAGTTGTCAAACGTTTAAGCCAGCAGGGGAGGTCGTAACAGCGCCGAATCCATGTCTGTGTAAAAGGGACAGTCAGCAGGATGGGACGAGTGTGACGTTTTGAAGAACTCTCATGTGTGTGTCCCACCACCAAAAATATCTAAAAAGCAGATAGTAGCAGTTAGCGGCTAACTCAAAGAAGAGGGACAGTGACCGAAAATGTCCGCAAATTGGGGAGACAATGAAGTCTGGGAGTTCCTTACCCCCCTGAGCAAAGGACGAGATCAACCACCATATAACAGAGATGGCAAATGATTGTGTCAAGATTATTGCCATGTTATTCCTCTGTTGTTGTTTGGAGAGCGCATGTTGACGAGTTGCGGGCCAAAAGTAGGTCACGGTCGTTGTTGTTTGTAAACTGTAAAGGCGGCGTAAAGAAGGAAAGTCGTGGTGGCCCTATAATGCAATGTCTGTGTAAAAAAGGCTACAGTCTGACATGTAGGGCAAGCTGACAAGCTGTGAGTGAGAATGTGTTGGTCATAAGGTCACTAAAATCATCAAACATTATCTTGCGGTGATTATGAATATCATACCACATTTAATGGCAGTTTGGTCCAGCTTCTCTGGACTGATGCCTTTCCCACACATGACTGTGTGCATTGATATCCGAAGCATGAGCAGCAGTAGATTTAAATGTTAACACTGTGGCCATTAAAGTCACACTGTGCTCTTGACCAAAAAGTACTCCTCTAACATAAGTCATGTTGCGCACAAATGCGACTCCTCTCGGTGTGCTTCACTGTGCTGCTGCCACCATTATCTGTCTCGTAAATGCTTCTCCCATCTGCTGAAGTCAGTCAGACTGTAATATGGTCAGCCAGCTATGTAATTTGCCTTTGCAGACTGACCTCCACACACATTTCCCACCTCATTTCGCATCTGACCCTCCTATTCTCAAAGTTCTCCTCCCGCTCTTGATGTTGCCTCCTGGCTGGTGTTTGAGCAGCTGCAGTGTTATCAGGATGATGACGGGGGCGCTGACAAGTGAAGACCGTGTTGGTGGGGATGTGGGCTTAAGCTGCTTGATATTATAATGGCCTGCCTTCTCACAAATCTGCCCAGTGGTAATCATTCCTGCTGTTTTTAAAAAAAAAAGTATTCTCTTTGTCCCTGTCCTTACATGGCCTTTCGCTGTATTCAAAGAGGAATCAAAGAGAGGAAGGGGATATAAGAGGGACTTAAATATTAAATGCTACTGCATAATTTAAAATTTCAGTAGAGTGAGAGTAAATCAGTTGGGGTTAGAGATATAATCATAAATGGAAAAGTAAATATGAAGACAGTAGCAGTCTTAAATGTGAAATAATGTAGTCGCGAAGAGAGAAAAAGTGGACCATAGATTCATATACAAAGGCACATATCTGATGAATACTTATACTGCAAGAATGTGGAGTTTTCTGAACAAGACACAGAGGCCTTATTCGTGGCAGGGTGTTCGACACTGCATTCATGATTCGGCGAAACTTTTCAGTCGTCTCCAAGGTAACCATAGCTATCGTCCAGCCAGCTTGTTTAGATAGATCATCTCATCTCGTCTTCAACACCTCTACCTCCACCAGCGTCTAGAGGGGTTTCCCTATTCGACTATGGATTCATCACCCTCCTTAAATCAAACTATCTCTACGGGGTTCTAATCGCCAAAGACTTTCCACATTCTTATTCAATCGTTCACATGTAATAAATATTCTTTTACCATAAAAACCTGTCCCTCCTTACTGAAATGTCAGAAGGTTTTCATCATTGAAATGAACACTGATTTTAAACTTACTTTTACCGAGAAAACAATGGCAGTTCAAGAAAAAATGGTGGTCAGCGCGTTCATTGAACCCAAACAAGCGAGCTACAAGGTGAATAAATTTTGGTCCTATCCATAAATGACACAAAATTTTACGTTAAGTCGACACAAATGTTTGATTTTTGAATTAATTTGACTAAAATTCATACAACTAATTTGGCCTAATTAGTTTAAGGCAAAAAAAACAACACTGTCATTGTGCACTTAACAAATTGTGACGTGTGTGGACTCAATGGCTGGAGTTTCTCAACATGCCATGTGATCAGGGCCATAAGCCGAAGAAAACTTGTTTCTGTTAAACTGATTAAGTGTCAAGTGTCCCACCACATGAGGCTCAGAGTCTGCAGTCTTACACATGGAGATTAGAAAGGTATCTATTACCCCAAACAATACTACCATTAATAAAACAGTGATAAATCATGGAGTAATATAGAGTTACTAAACTGTTTGTGAATGATTCCCAGTGACTCGATAGTTCTCTTACAAATAAAATCTGTGAAATTAGTTCAGGAAACTTGAGAAATTTCTGCTCCATCTACTGACACCATATCACACTACCCAGCATACCTCCTGCTCTGCCCTGCAAATATTGGGAAATTTGACTTTTTAATATTTTATGACAGCTTATTAGGTTAAAACCATCATCTAGATCTCTCAGTTTCCTCAGTAGTATTCTTGGCTGGACCACAGCAAAGCAGGGGGAAGCTCTTTAAACACAAAGGTCTGTCCCTCAGTGAGTAGGTGAAGGATTGAGTGATGAAGTTACACCATAGGTTGGTCAAGTGTTGGGTGTCTGGCATGTGCCTTTGAACATTGTGGCCACATTTTCTTCCCCAAACTAATTTCAGCAAGACTGCATGAGTCAAATTAGTTATTTACAGGTGAAGTGAATAACTTTGATTGACAGAAAGCTCAAGGTGTCGACCTGGCTTCTAAATTTCCCAGGTCCCAATCTGCTCAAGGATTCTTGTGATGTGCCGGTACCCCAGATGTACCCCTAATCCCAGGTGGGGCCTCCTTGGATCGGACTTGACCCTTGACACAGGATCTCTGGGAGTGTCCTGCGGTGTCTGGCACCAGTGCGTTGGCGGCAGATCCATTTAGTCCAGTGGGTTGTGAGGTGGGTTAATGGCATGTGCCACAGATGCTCATTCAGATTGGGATTTGGGGAATCTGGAAGCCAGGTTGACACTTTGAGGTCTTTGTCACATTCCTTGGACCGTTCCTGAGCAGTGTTTGCAGTGTGGCATGGTGCACTTTTGCCATGAGGGGGGTGTTTGAGTGGGTGGAACATGTCAGGTGGTATCCACATGAATGCCAGAACCAAAGGATTCCCAGTAGAACAATGCACTGGAACAAGACAAGACAATCTTTGACCTTGGAGTCGAATGCAGAGCAGAAGAAGAAGCTGGTAACAACATGGCAAAAACGATAAAACGCTTGCGTCCCACTGACTTCCTAAACAGCGCCAGTGATCTGAACCATGAGGTTAGAGTGATTTAGATTAATAACTGCTTTCTGCAACTACCGTCTCATTAGTTAATAACGACTTTATTTGGATCATCATTATAAACTAATGGTAAATTAGTTCCTATGAATACTTACTCACTTGCATGCTTTCATTAGATAATTACTGACTCATTTGGCATCCTTGCATGACTTTTCTTAGGGGGCACAAAACTAGTAATTCAGCATCACTTACTGAGTGCTTAATTATTGTTCACTGAGGCCCGCTCATGTATGCAGAGCGTGAGACAGGATACCATTTGAATGTGTAGCAGCAGCAGCAGCAGCAGTGTATCTAGACGCTGTGCTGCAGAGAGCTGGAGGATATGAAATCAAATAAACCTGAAAGAGCCTTCTGCCTGAGGTGAGTGTAAACAGAGTGTCCGCCCTCTGGAGGTGCAGAACGAGCCTGTGTGGGCTTCACTTGAATGTGATTGTGTGTTGAGCATAAATTGATGACGTTAGAATGTGGGGGAGGCGTCCGAGCCGTGTTCCCCCCTCACGTGTTTAACTGGGTCAACCAGGGTTGTAGAATGTGTTCGGCATTTTCCTTAGTCCAATGCACTGGATCGGTGCGATTTGTTTGAAATGCTTGTTCTTCACTTTTGGTAAGGGACTCGAATCTGGCTCGGATACTTGTATTTAATTCCTCGATTAATGATTGCTGATTGGCTGGTAGTCGGTCGGAATAATGTATGAGGGGGACATAGATAGATGCTGAAGGAAACATGGATGCTCCGAACTACCTGAGGTTGGACAGTGATTTTCTTTAATGGTGTGTCGCCCCTGGAAATCTGTCAATTTGGAGTATGGGATCTGAAAAGTTCTAAGTCCACTCCTGGGCCTTACGATGTGCGGAGGCAGTGATGGGAAGGAGAATGGACGGAGATGGAGGTCAGTCCCAAGTATGCCACCATCTGCTGACAGATCGGATGTCAATGAGCACTGACACTCATTGGTTCATGATACATGTACAGTATGTCACACTTAGTTTAATGGAGTCATGCATTCATGATGCACTCATTGCTGATGGGTCATGTAACCAAAGTGACACCAACACACACGCATGCACATTCATACGACCTTTTTCCAATGAAGGATCTAATTTCATCTTCACCCGGAGCGAACCCACAACCTGAGGCTTCGGTACGATCTCTCTGTGTTTCCACTGTCTTTTACAAGCAGGATATTACAGCTATCAATCAGGCTATGAATGATATATGAACAAAGCCCTCTGTAAAAACCGTCTTTAAAGCTATGGATTTATAGACAAAAAATTAAACACTAGGGTGAAAAATTTAACCAAGCGATGTCCCCATGAAACTTTTCCAGCTGACTCACGTTTTTTTGTACATCAGTATGTCACTTCCTGTTTTATTTTGTTCCTTACCTGTGTTTCCTGTCTCCTCAGAGTCAGTCAGACTCCAGTGGTGCAGCTTGACGTCCTTCCTCGCCTCCTGTGTCACAGCTGTGACTTGTTTCCCCTGATTACCTCTGTATATATCCCCAGTCTGTTTGCTCTTGTTGCCAGTTCGTCGTGTGTTCCCTCGTGTCACCTTCCTTCTAGCATTATTTGTTCCGTGAGTTGTTCTTGTGATCTTTTACCCCAGCCTGTTTTTGCCTGCTCCCTTTAAGACTGTTTGCCTGATTTTTTTTTTGTCGATCAGGACTGTTATTGTTTTTACTGAGCTGCCCTGGTGAGAGCCTGGATTTTTGAGTCCTTGCCTCTGTGAAACTCACCCCAGTCCTTTGGGGTGGAGGTTGCTGTGCAGGAAAAGGATATTGTCCACAGTCCCTGGTTTAAGTTGAGTTCTCCGTTCTTGAATAACAAATCCAACGGAGGAAACTGGCTGCGCTCGATGCCGGGATGGCGAAAACATTCTGCGCAGTCACTTGCAGGTTAGGATACAACGCGTTGAAACTACATCATTTCCGGCATTTCGCCATTGGTGCAGTCGCCTCTCTCTTCGTCGTTCGCGTAACATTTGTAATAAGAGCATTTGTTGTTCAATGTCGATCATTTCGAGCTCCAGCAACAGTCTTTCTCTCTCGGTCGCCATCATCGTAGACGTCACAGAGTCTAGGTAGGTATATAAAAGAACACAGCGCCCCCAAGCGCTTTGTCGGGGAATTGCGTAGCGACATAGACCAACAGGACGCAGAACTATGATAGGCACACGGCAACTGCGTGCACGTTGCGTCGAGTGTACGCATGAAGAAACTGTTAGCCCTCGACAATGTGTTATCCACAAGCTCGTATTCTCCACAGGCTAATTTTCCCTTCATGCCGTCCATTTTGCGGTAACGTTAACACTACAAACTAGGATCGCTTTGACGGTGTCAAAGGTTGGACTTGTGTCATTAGCTTTCAAAATAAAAGCCAGTGGGTTAGATGTCAAAATACCACACCAGGACTGCACATATTTACCCACAGTAGCTCGACATGGAGGTAAGCAATAAGGCGAACATTCACATCGACTCTACACATCCGTCAGTGAGGTTAATTAAGCCAAGATTGACTATGTTTTCACGAGATCCAGATGTTGACTTCATAGCCTCTGATGAAATGTGAAGAAATGAGTGCTGGCTTCAGAGGTGAAGGATGAGGCTTTAGCAGGTGTCCACTGGAAGTGTCAGGAACCTCCCATTCACTGTGCATTCACCTGTGCCCACAACCAGCTACTGTCTGGATGCTTTTATGGTCTCCTCGCTGTATGTGCGTGGGTGGCAAACTGCTCAGCGCTCATTTATACACACAGTTAACCTCATTTACATCCACAAAGTGTAGATCTGTGAGGGCAGCTTCACTAATAACTTTCTATCAAGAATATTTAACAGCAAATGATTAAAGTGTTATTTTAGCACCCTCAAAAGTACACAGGCATCATACTAAGCTGTACCCTGAGTTGACTTGAATTGGACAGACTTGACTTGATCTCCAGCAAACCGATTAGATCTTTTCTTGCTCTCATCTCCACCAGCAAACACAGCAGGACAGAGTTGTCAGGGTTACAGAAAAATAAAGAGCAGTCCTGACAGCTGAGGGATCCAGACTGACAGAGCCCGAGGCCAGCCAGCAATTCTCATTATCCATCTGCCTCAATTTGACCAAAAAAACAACATTTCTGTAACACTTCCCTCTTTTTACAAGCAGAGACGGAATAAGAGATGTAAGCTAATGGAGGCAACTCCCGAGAAGTGAAATCCCTCCTGCATCTCTTGAGCATTATGATAATAATAACTGCATTTAGCAGTGTGGACATGAGCACTGGCTATTTGAACCAAATGACCTCCTCTCAAATATAAATGAGACCAAGGGGCGACAGCATAATTGATCAGCAAATCCCCAACATGACATCTGTCCATGTACAAGCAACCTTGGAACTCACCGGCTATCGGTCTGACAGTGATGAGCTTCTGGAGGGAAAATATTACAGCAGATCTGGTGTAGCTGGCAGATACCCGCGTAGAGACTTCCTCTTCTGTGCACCACTCATTTCAGCTAATCTCTGTAAACAGATGTCTGCATATGAATTGCAGATACATTCTTAAAAAGCTAACATAAAGCTAAATCATCAGCAGACAATAGCTGGGCAACAAAATAATAACAGAGGCTCTAGCAGCAAGAAATCTAAACAGTCTACGATGGAACAAATATACCCATCTGTAGATGAAGCTCTTGCACAAGGTCAGCATTTCTGTAGCTGCTTATCCTCTTGAGGGTCGCGGGGGGGCTGGAGCCTATCCCAGCTGACAGTGAACGAGAGGCGGGGTACGCCCTGGACAGCTCACCAGACTATCACAGGGCTGACACATAGAGACAGACAACCATTCACACCCACAGACAATTTAGAGTCACCAATTAACCTGCATGTCTTTGGACTGTGGGAGGAAGCTGGAGCACCTGGAGACAATGACATGGGGCAAACTCCGCGAAGAAGGGCTCCCTGGAACCAGGCGCCCCAGATTCAAACGTCCAAAAAGAAATAATTGAAACCACAAAATATCTCCATACTGCTCGTCAGGGCTTCAGGACACTTGGATCACTACGGACGAGCAGTATGGAAATATTTTTTGTGTCCATTAGTTGGAGTTGTGTTGCTACCCACTCTCCCCTTGGATCTCCAACTCATTTACCAAACACATGGGCCTCACATACAAATGTTGGTTATATATGATATCATAAGATCACGCAAGAACCCTCGGATATCGGGATCACATACAAATTCACCCTCTTCTCAATCTAACGTTATGACTCAGCTTGAGTCAGTCGGTCTCTCTCTCAGCAGGCAACCAGATCTTCATCTTCATCATCGGCACAAGGAGTGGACGAGAGATCGGTCTCTGCGTTACTTCTTGTATTAAAGTCCGCTGTCCAGGGCGTCTGTTGTCCACCCACCGAGGAAACTTTCCAGTTTGATTCTTTTCCTTTAAAGTTTTACAGATTTAATATTTGCTTGCTAGTTATAGGTCAATGGGTGTTGGCCTATCAGAAATCTAAATGAACCAACACTGACATCCCTAGTATCAGCTGTTGTTCTTAGTGAAGGTTGAGGATAAACATTTCAAGGCTTTGAGTATTTCCATTCACACCAGCATACACAGTGGCTCATAAGTGTATTAAGGCTCATTGTTCCACTGGGAAATGATCCTTCTGCACTCAACTGAAAGCCAGAGGGGAAAGACACACCAATACAACAGCAAGTGTCACTTCTCTTAATATGGACACTGTAAAAGTCACCAAGGCCAGGAACAGTGGGACGCAGTGACACGAGAATGTATCCGCCCACATGTCACTCTGGAGGATTTATGCGCCGTTGTACTAATAATACTCAAAGCTGATTTTTTATGAACCTTTGCACAGTCTGGAAAGTTTTGTTTCCGTCTTGTGTATCACATTCATATTCTGGGACATTTGTTCCGCTCTCAGGGAAACAGTTTGTCCCCGAACTGCTTTGCTAAACTCTTTTGTTACAAACAACTGACAGAGAAGCAACAACAAGAGTTTCTGTATCCATTATAGACCGAATGTACACACTGTAAGGACAGTTTGTACGTGATGTACAGTGACGAGGTGGCTGCAGATTCTTCCCTTAAAAGCTATTTTATCAAATCTGCAGAGATAACAAGGAGATGTAAATACAAGAAGAAGAGAAGCGCCGATACAGCCGGGGGGTGGATCGTCCAAAAGAGGCTGCGTCTCAGTTTCGGCAGGATGTCCCTGATACAGGCCTCTCTGAAGCTCCCCCTGAAGCTGATTCATCCTGAACACAATCAGTCTCTAAGGAGAGACCAACCAGAGCCGAAATAGAAACAGAAAATATCGACACTGTAAAACTGTTTGTTCTCTTGTTGTCTGCAGCTGCTCACCGACTGAAAATTTAAAACCCAAAGCACTTAGGAAAGTCAGTGCAGGTGAACCTCTCTGGTGTGAAAACAAAAATCTACAAAGGGGCTTAGTGTATCATGGTGTGATGGAGAAAGTATTATAAGTAGACCAGTGGTCCCAAGTTCAGGGTTAGGGCCCTTCAAAGGTCACCATTTTTATGCATCTATGGAAAGTAAAGAAGCCCAAAGTCCACACCATGGGGGCTCTCGTTTCCCACAGACAGATTTGAGACTCCTTGTAAACCATTAGTCTTATTTATTATTAATACGATTCCACAAGTATGTAAAAGGACACTTATGGGGTTTTTACACTGCGTCCGCTTGGAAACTATAATTGCAGGTCACCTCCTACTGGCACTGTGCAAAGCCACACTCACGCCACGCTATCTTCTGGGGGCTTATGTGCCTGAAATGTGTGTGTGTATTTATGGATAGCATTAGGACTGTTCTGCAGAAGGCAGGAGTTTGTTTCCTGTCACAAACCTGCAAAACGTGCAATTAATCTTCCTAATTTTATTAGTATAACCATTCTCTCTCTATATTCCACTCTGTTGAAAGGGCTGAATAAAAACGTCCTATACTGAGAATCAGCTCCGGAAGTGATTCAGTTCGGTATGTTCACTCAACAGATTCGTTCTTTTGAAAGATTCGTTCGTGAACGACACAACACTAGGCGCCAGAGACAGACAACCGTTCACACCTTTGAGCAATTTAGAGTCACCAATTAACCTGCACCACGGGGAGAACTCTGCTCAGGAGGGCTCCCCCACCCTGCGTTCGAACCAGGAAATTAAAAGATGTAGACTGATTACTGGGAAAGTTAGAGTAAGAAGGTGATCAAAAGGTTTGTTTTCTTACTAGTGACATTCAATTAGAAAAAAAAGCAGTGTGGTGCACCCCATGTTTTGTAATCTGCAAAATGCTTTCTGTGTGATCGGGGCCTTAGTATATCTAAGTTGAGAAGGCAGAGAGTTCAACGTGTGGGGGCTCTAAAAGCATAAGCGAGAAAATAAAAGATCTAACTAACCTGTGTTCAGCATTACAGGTCATTTAGTTCAAAAGAGGTGTTCTTACTGTGGCTGCATTTTAGCCACAGCACCCTGGCTTTACACAATGAGAGCTTTCTGTGTCATTTTAAGGGCAATTTGAGTCGGCCTATTTCCGACGAGCACCACTTGATCGCTCTGTCGCAAAGTGGCCCTTGTTTCAGTAACACAGTGATTGTCTGGCCATCTGTCGCTGCAACAGAGCCAACGTCACCCCTGATGTTTAATGAATAAGCGTGGTTCTCCAGCAGGGACTGAGCCGTACTGAATGCATCTCCCCTCACTTGAACAGTCAAACAGCCAGGATGGCTCTGGGGCCAGACGTGCTCTTCAGAGCGTACCCACTATCCGACCACCTCTCGAGACAAGCGTTGCAGATAAGCCCCAAGTGTTTGATGGGAAAAACTGTCTCCCTTCCTTTATCAATCTCAAACAGAGAGCTTTTTTGCACCATTATTCTGCGCTCTAACTGATAAGGTGTGGAGAGCCCAGGGTGGCGTGAAAGACATATTGTGAAGGCCTGCGGTTTGCAAAGATAAAATGAGACTGAAGCACAAAGGTCAAAGGCATCCCAGAACATGCTGAATGAGTCTGTCTTCTGTTCGAGCTGCTCAATGGAACATTCAAGGATCATGTTTAATCTGAAACCTTTATCAGGAAAATGTTCTGTGGAGACATGTTCCTGTGTAATACAGCAATGTTGTTGGTAGTTTCAGTAGTAATAGAGGACATCCAACAATTGTGGAAAAGAGAAAGGTAAGTATTTAATAAAAAACTTAAGGCAACTACTGAGTTCACAGAATCTGACAGTTTGCAGTGGTCGTATCTCCCATCAACACATTCTCATCCCAGCTCATCAAATATCACCACTCTGTCGGTGGACTTTAACATCTACATATGATGCGCTACGTTTCCTTCTGCCTTTGTTGTTGATGTTCCAGGACAGCGTCTCATTTTACTCCTGTAAACACATTGTGTCTTTTCTAAATACAAAAAATACATTTCTTTTTTCACCAGAAATGTACAGCTTCTGCTTATTAGATGCACACGGTCTCTTTGAAAATACACTTCCAACTTTGGTAAAAAACTTCGTATTTACGTTTATTTCCTTGTGCAACACAAGCATGCTCTTAGGTTAAGACAACAAAAGCAGGTTTAGGCAACAAGAACGTGTGGTTGGATTTAGGCAAAAAGAGCACTAGGTTAAGTGAAGCCAACAAAAACAAGTGGTTAGATTTTGGCAACAAAAGCATGTGGTTAGGTTTAGGGAAAAAGAGCACTAAATTAAGGTAAGCCAACAAAAAACATGATTAGATTTAGGCAAAAAAAAAACCCACGTAATTAGGTTTAGGCAACAAAAGCACGTGGTTAGAATTAGGCAACAAAAAAAACATGGTTGGGTTTAGGCAACAAAAACAAGTTTGAGATATTTAATGTTCATAACAGTATGTTTTATATCACATCGTCAGCCCCAAGGTAACTTCTATAGTATCCAGTTTGTCAGATTTTTCTCATCAGTCCTGTTTTACACTTGGTGGTGAGATGGACTCACTCAAGCAGGTCGATTAGTGTTAAATGTGCACGGTTTATTTTCAGACACTATTATATCAGAGATCATTCCACTGAATATACTCTGAATATAGAGTTATCTTGCCCTGGGCAAATGTTAATGTTGATCCCTGTGACGGGAAAAAAATGCTTTAGTGGACACACGGCACCAGGTTGTGCACTGAGTGCAACGCCGCAATTAAGTTAATCTGAAGATTTTTTTCACCCATTGACCAATTGACTGGTTGTTGAGTAGGTAGAGTGTCAGTCGACCTAGATTTCCTTTGGTGATTACAGCCCTGTGCAGTATGTATGTCCTTGTTAACATACAGGTACATAATGAAGCTACATTTAGGAAACAAAGCATGGCAGTAGATGGGTGGTAAACCTCAAATAGAGCTGTGTATGCTGAAGAAATCTGTGGTGGCCCAGCCTGGACCGCTGGGACTTAGCAAAAGAAAACATCGGAGGGCTTCAACTATATGGAGTCACCACCCAAAGGAAATGAGTGTTGGTTGAAGGTGGAAGTGGCATCATGCAACTGAGTAAACCTAAAAGCCAAGCTGACAGAGCATCACGATAATATCAGCTCAGTCACTTGGAAAATATCAGGGGATAGCTACAGTAGCATCAGGTCCTGTCTGTGTGTGAGACCCTGACTGATGTGGATGTTGACATGAGGCAGAGCAGGAGCGCAGTGATTGGTGCAAGTGCTAAACAAGCTTTACTCATTTACAGTGTCTACCCAGGAGAGCGGAGGGGCTGCCTGGCTGCCTGACCTGAATCTGCCGTCTGATGCCCGCAGCTACACTGTAGGGGAAGCGTCAGAAAGTGTTTGTCTTTTTTACTTTAAAGAGCTGTTTTTAAAATCAGCTCTGTGCTTCTGTGTGGCATCTGGGAAGGTGTTACAGTGGAGTTTCTCTGGTCAGAATTCAGTCAGCTCAGACTGACCAAAACTGAAGTGTTGCATTATTTTTTAAACCGAAAAAAAAGGACCATCATTGAATTACGAGCTCCAAAAGGGAACCGGATCGCCTGTAGCAGGGACGCAGAAAATAAAGAAAAGATTAAACACAGTCAACAAATATCACCGCACTTAGCCGAACGTTTACTTATTACCCATGTCTTAGAGACACGCAGCTATCACAGCCTCCTGGCTGCCGCACTGGCACTACTCCTCCCTCATACCCTCACTGATGAAGGAATGATGGAGATGGAGATAAGCTGCATGCTGCAAAAACAGAGAGGGGAAAACACAAAACAAAGGGCGGGCCCAGATCACAGGCACGTAACAATCATAAAAGGTGTTTTGGTGTGTGGAGGTTAAACATATTACAGCGATATCAAATTTCAAATCAAATTTATTCATAAAGCCCAATATCACAAATCACAGTTTGCCTCAGAGGGATTTACAGCAGACGACACGTCTTTGTCCTTTGGACCCTCACAGCAGATAAGACAAAATGGTAAAAACCTCAGGAAGAGCAACTGAGGAAGGATCCCTCTTCCAGAACGGACAGATGTACAATAGATTTTGTGTGTAAAATAACAGCAGTAGCAGGAGGCATCAGGCAGGACCAGAGCAGCAGTGTAACCACGACCCACGATCCAGGCGCAGCCGTGATTCGTAGAGCACAAGGCTCAAATTAAGAAGAAGCCGAGTTAGTGATAGACAGTACTAGGATGTCAACGTTAGCGAATGAAGAAGAACTACCTTTCCAGAATCTGAGAACGAGAGAGGATAGAAGGAGCTCAGTGTATAGTACGAGTTCCCCCAGCAGACTTACTAGGGGCTGGTCCAAGGCAGGCCTGAGCCAGCCCTGACGAAAAGCTTTATCAGAAACGAAAGTCTTACGTTTGGTCAGATAGTTTATTATTTAGTAATTTTTGATGATATGTTTGCCTTTGTTTAATGGTGGACAGAAGCTGCCCAGCTGTTACCGAAGGGGTGCAGTCATCACAGTATCCCGCATGCTCTAACAACTAGACCACCTTGACGCCACTGCTGAGTGTTTTTCTCTCATTTAGTTTGGTGTTTATCTACAATGAAACAATGACTAAAAAAATGAGATCTCCCACTTTAACAGCGGAGCCTTTACAAGTAGAGTTGCCCCCACATCCTGCCCTGATCTCAGGTTATGCAAGGCCACAGCGCAGATGAAAGCGCCCTCCAGCAACTTTGTACTCCGGGCTTTTCGGCACTTTGACGGCCCAGTGTCTCAACCACCTGTGGACAAATGCCTGCTAATGATGCAAATATTTTGTTCTCACACATTTCCTTGTTGCTTCTGTGCAATTGGTCTCAAAGAAAAGAGACACACAAGGAGCACAGACCTGGGCTTCCCGTGGAGAGCAGACGATAGAGATGTCCAAGTGTTCTTTGCGAAAACGAGTTAATCCGCTGCAGTGCGGCTCAATACAGGAAGCTGTCAGAGTCCGCTGCAGATGATTAAGATAGGGAGCTGTTGCTTGGATGTTTTTTTATCCACTTTTCTGCTGCTGCTGCTGCTGTTGCTGATACACAGTAACATGATAAATGTGCCACTGTTTAGGAAGCATGTTTTCCTCAGTGGTTGCATTTTCAAATGAACAGCATTAATTGTAATTTCTTGTAATCACAAGAACCCCACAGTTTCTTTATCACTGCAGTTAAAAATAATTTCTTTGTTTCCATCTTTGCTGCAAAGCATCCTTGTCATGGTACTTTGTGAACTTCCTGCAGTGTCTCCTACGCCGGTGAATTTAAGGTTCTGTATGAGGCACCAGGGCCAGCTTCAGGTTTCTGAGGCTTAATATGAGATGTTATCCTCAAGGCCCCCCTCAGCATCCTAACCTGCCATTATTTCTCCAGTGAATTAATTATTCACTACTTCAATTTTTTCAGTGCTTACACTTTTATGGACTCTGTGTTAAAGAAAGAGAAACTGGAGTTACTGCTTGACGGTTGTATGCCTCTGCATACCAGTCACGTTGCAAGTATAGTTTACGTCCATGTCTGTACTATCAGCACAGTTTCAAGGTGGACAACCAAGATTAGTGTCACCAAGTCAGAATCTGATGTTGAATAACGGCCAGAAAAGTTTTTTATGCAGAACATCGTGATGTCACAATAAAATTGACCTTTGACCTTTTGGATATATAATGTAATCACTTCAAAGTTTCAGCCCACCTTTTTACTGACCTTGACTTTTGACCACCAAATTCTAATCAGTTCATCGTTGAGTCAAAGTGGACGTTTGTGCCAAATTTGAGGAAATTACCTCATAGGTCAAAGGTCATAGTGACCTTGACCTTCGACCTATGACCACCAAATTTGAAGCACTTCCTCGTTGGGTCCAGAGGAATGTTCGTGCCATATTTGAAGACATTTCCAAAAGGTGTTTTTGAGATACTGCGTTCACAAGAATGAGATGAACACAAAGTGACGGTGGCCTTGACTTTGACCTTTGATCTTTGACCACCAAAATCTTATCGCTTCATCGTTGAGTCAAAGAGGACAGTTGTCCCAAATTTTAAATAAATCCAACAGTGTATGTTCCAGGATTTACTAGCTAACATCGTGTATTCAGTCAATGCAAACACTTCATAAACCTTGGTTAATACTGTGTTGTATTTAGTATTTAGTATTTCGTAATATTGAGTAAGTATTAATTTACCCTGTATTCAACATGGTTAGTCTCATTAAGACTAAAGCCAGCAGTATGCTGTGGGTAAACCTGCAGGCAGTCCTGAATATCAGTATTCTCTCTGTGGTTTAATGATCCAGTGTGCAAGATTTAGGGGGGTTTAGTGGAGTCTAGAGGTGAGAACTGCAGATTATAAAACAGCCGACACTTCTCCTGGTTAGAATTCCTTCAGCGTTCATTGTTCAGGAGGTTTCTACCAGGAGCTGAATTATCCACAGAGGTCTCCTCTTCTCTCAACAAACGAAAGCCAGTGAAAACACTAAAAGAAAGCAGTTCCACGTTAAAAAAAAAAAGTGTTTGCCCGACTTGTAGAGGGGCTGCGAACTGCAGTGGCTGATGTGAAAATGTGAATGTCTCTATCTGGAGCCAATGTTTGGTTTGTCCATTTTGGGCTACTGTAAAAACAGGAAGATAAACAGCTCATTCTGAGATAATGAAAACACAACAATTATGATTTTCAGGTGATTATACACAGCAGTGGTTCCCAACTGGTCCAGCAAGGGTATTGAGTAGTGATGGCCAAATGAAGCTTCATGAAGCATTGTGCACTCTGGCACTCTTTGTTCAA
Organism: Epinephelus awoara; assembly: GCA_035609425.1. NCBI lineage: Eukaryota > Metazoa > Chordata > Actinopteri > Perciformes > Serranidae > Epinephelus > Epinephelus awoara. Next base: position 17,968,411 of record CM069317.1, on the reverse strand, counting down.
CAAAGGGTTGAAACCGAACCACATTGCCATCCCTTGAGCCTTTTTCTTTACACCAAGAGCGCCATCTAGTGGGTTCAGCAAATACAACTGCTGGTTCATGAAGCTTCGTTTGGCCATCACTACCTGTGACCCACTTTTGGGCCGTGACCCACCAGTTGCAAACCACCGCACTAAAGAAAACATACTTATTATATTCCATTTCTGCAAACATACCCCCCTAAATGTTGTCAAAGGCCTTGCGCATGCGTATTGTTGTTTTCCCACACTCTGGGCACTTGACATCATGAGCGTGGGGTTGTCCCACATCGCGCAATTAAAACATAATTTTCAGCCACTGACCTTAAATTCTAGAATATTGATCATCATTAACCAGGGATGTTTTTATGTCATGAATTATATAAATATCTAAGTTACTCATCTCTACAAAGACCTCCCTTTTTGCGCTTCGCCCACCCGTCTGAAGCTGATATGACAAGTTGTAAGCTGTTGCCTGTTGACTTATCCTGCAAACACAGAGCAGCATTAACATTCATTCGGAGTCTGTCTCCGTAGCTGCTAAATGCACCACTACGTTCACCAGCCAGCCTGTGTTTGTCTGCTGTGTACAGCGGCTTTATCAGGGCTCTTTTTTTGTTGTTGCTGAAAACAACTGCGGCTGCTGCTGTAAACCAGGTTCACGAGAGCACAGCTCGTGCGCCATAAAACCAAAACAATGAGTTAGGCAGTAAAAAGCTCTGTAAAGCCGAGGGAAGCCGCAGAGACAGCGATGGTTCTCTGTGAGTTCGTCACTGCCGCCGACACGTTGCGGCTTTGAGCGAAGATAACTTATGACTGAGTCTGCCCCCATTTAAGACTGTCAGTCCAATCCTGCCAAGGGAGACTGATGCAACACTAATAATGATGTTGTCAATGAGGACGGATGAAAGGAGCGTGAAATCCATCTAAGAGTCGGCTGCGTGGTGTGTGTGGGGTCCTTGTCAGCCTCAGCCTTCAGAGGCCTCGGTGTCTGTCTGCAGGGATGTCTATAAGCATACCTGTGACGCTTCCCTCCCCCTCTTCCCTCCACGCAAATTCATGCCAGCTGTCTATCACAGGAGAGGAATGGGGGAGGGGAGGGCTGGAGAGTGCGTAATGACAACTTACAGAATGGCTCCCTGACTAAACATAGCAAAGCCCCTCTGGCTATGGCTGAACTGCGCCTGCTGCGCCTTACACCTCCTTAGCAAACAGGAGGCTTGTCTCTTTTCCATGTCTAGCCATGGGGGAGGGGTCATCCCCTCCGCCGCCATGTGGGGGTGCTGTGGAACTTCGCCTGCGTCAGGTGCGACACACTCTTGTTGATTCTGCTCTGCACTGGAGGTTTAAATTAAACATTAAACACTGAGGAAAATGAGAAGAGAGGAGCGGCAGGATGACAGGAATGGAGGGAGGGAGGGAAGGAGGGAGAGAGAGAGATTCTATTCATGAAATGTCTACTTTCTTTCTTTGCAAAATCTGACATAACACAGTGGGTGGATGATTCATTGCTCATGAGGGACGAACTAGCTCCACAAAGGATGAATATTTTGGCGCCTTGAGACCTTTTACCAACAGCCCCTCCTGTATTGTAAATATATGAGGTCCTGAGGGACTGGTGTGAAATTCTGCTGGATTATCAAATCACAAAATATAGAAATTAAATGTAAAATTCACCCACCGTTACCCAATCAATTAAGCATATTCACAAGAATAGTAAGTCTCCAAAGGAGTGGTTTGGGGTTAGGGTTCAATATGTCGGATATTTCTCATGGATTTTGTGGGGTTAATCTTCCAGTGTTGCCACTGATGACAAATGCAACAGCGTGCATGCTCTCTTTCCCATTTGAAGGGCCAGATGTGATGTAATCGAGTGGCTGAAATGTCAAAAGTGAGCGCAGGCAGGCGGAGTGAGAGGATTAATGCAGTGGCTCTGAGCCATGCAGCCAGTTTTGCTATCATGACCTTGTCGACTAACTGCCAGTCAACTCAGACCTCCGAGGGGTTTCTGCTTCCTTAGTCGGGGCTGGCTCCGTGTCTGTCACGCCAAAAATCCTCCTTCCTCGCGGCCCCCCTGGAGACGCCACATGGCAGGTAGGCAGCAGTATGGAAAGACGGTTTTTCTCTGAACTTTAAGGCGCAACCGCCCCCCCAACGCCCCCACCCACACTGAAAGCAAAAGGAGATTAGACACCCAACTCAATCAACCTCGGCTTGAATCTTCCCTCTGAATTAAGAAATCTGCCGGGGACAATTGGAGGACTTACTCAAAGACACACACACAGAAAAATGACTTTCTCATTGTGTAGCCAGAGGTTTTTGTGTCTACACGAAAGTGAATAAATTAAATCACATTAGATAGCGCGTAAGTACTTGACACCGGTGCCCAATTAAGATCTGTAAGGCCTGGAGCACAGAGCGCTGGAGGAGCCTATAGCTTTTAAATAGCAAATATATGACAAAAGTGCTACGCTTTCGACTTTGATAACCTTGTTTTAATTACGCAATTACATGGCCGTCTTCTAACCCTGCTCTCTTTGGTGCATTTAAAAGCAGCCTCCACTGTCGGGGCCATTTGTTCAGCATAACGACAGCTTTGAACTTGCGGGAAATAATATGCAAAAATCTCTCCTTTGATGCAGAGCAAAGTGCGCTTATTAAACAATTAGCATAGTTATTCTGGTGGTAATCACCCAGAGAGACTTCAAATTGGCAGGAGAGTTTAAAAATAGTCGTGTTTGAAAATTCTGTGCAGTGTTTAATACCTGACTGCATGCCCCACGGCAAAACATTGCCACTGTGTCTCCGGCGTAGCTGTGGAATACAGATATACATTCATAAAGGCAACAATGTAATGTACATCTTCATAGTTTTATCCCTTTTGAATGTTTCCTGTTAGGATTCTGTCAGAAAGGCTCGTTAATGTTGCACAGAGGCATGTTTCCTGCAGCACTGTGAGGACGGAGACATGACAGCAGCAGCTCACTCTGACTCAGTTATGGATAAAATACTGATGAGGCAGGAGCTTTTATTACCTCGGCATGCCTCAGTGATGATCGGAGTGTTTTAGCCTGCATCGCACATGCACAACATTAAAGTGCTAGTCCTTGAAATCACTGTTCTTTGTTGCAGTGTGTGTGTATATCTGTGGTGCGAACATCCCGTCGCTTTGGTGTTCCAGCGCCGCGCATCTCGGAGCTCACCCGTCAGTCAGGTGGTTTGTTCAGTACCTGAGGTGCAAACTCCAAATGGGCGAGAAAGCTGACGGGTTTGCTTCAAGAAAATGCAGCGATGCATCTCTCGTGCAGACGTAATAGAACAATGGCAAAATGAGGCAGGATGGGCCACACGTCAGTGTACCTGTGATCCGGCTCTGTGTGCTCAGCTTTGTGGCGACTGTCACAGATGTGTGCGGCGGAGCAGATCGAAGCAAATGACTTTACCGAATCAGTGCTCAAAATATAGCCTCGAGCAGCGACTCCAGGTGCAAGCCTTTTCTGGTCGACAGAAGCGAGTCGTTCTAATGACCCAAAATAAAGCCGCAAGCGCAATGAGCTGCTCTCAGCCTCCACAAAGTCACTTCAGCTGCTTTTATTCTGTTTAACAAAGGACTGAGATCTCTATTTCCAACTGAAATAACTTTTCAAGGATGTCTAGATCTCTGATTACTGTCATCTGACGCTTCATTTGGACATCACTGCCATTCACTCAGTGGTGGCCGGAGCGACTGTGCAAGGTGCCACCTGCAGCTCAGCTTTATCAACACACTCACACACCCATGGCACGACCACTGGGAGCAGTTTGGGGTCCAGTATCTTGCCTAAGGATACTTTGACGTGGACTGCAGGAGCTGGAGATGGAGCGGCCTGTCTTCCAATTAGTGGACGACCCACTCCACTTTCTAAGCCACAGCCGGCCCTCGTCAAATGGATTAATTAATTGGACAAGTCTTAAAGTGATTTGTAAGAAGACACTTTTGAGATTAGCATTCGTGTATATTTTTAAAACCTCAAAATATGGGCACCATGACTCATACAAAAACAATATCACTGAATAACACTGTGTCCTAACTGGTTGTGACGTCCAAATGAAGCTTCATGAAGCACCAGTTGTATTTGCTGAACCCACTAGATGGCGCTCTTGGTTTAGCAAATACAACCGGTGTTAAATAATCAAAGTTACTCACCTGTCTGTGGTTTTAATGTTTCAGCTGATGGGTGGATATTTACACGTGTCATCTTTTGTAGGACTCAGTAATCGAGAACATTATGACTCAGGAAATGTGTATTGTCTGTGTGGTCATTTGGATTCTGTTGCCGAAGCATCTGTGTCTCCATTTCCATCAGATGCTTCTATAGGCCCATTGTTGTTTCTTTAATTTCACTTGCTCAGATGATCGATTGCACCTTTTCTCTATCTTGTTTTTCCACCATCACATTTTATCAACTGTATTTTCTTTATTGTCACTCAGCTGCTGTTTTTATCACCGAACAAATAAACTCAAACTTGTTTTGTTTGTGCAGCTAATACACTTTTTTGCCGCCGCGGCTCGGGATAACTATAAATCCTTTGGCTTATTTTTCTTTCACATCATAACCCCTTTTTGAGTCAGATGGAAAAATGAACCACCTGTCACACACAGAAAAATTACTGAGCGTTCAGACAGCAGCTATGGATGAATATTAATATATGAATACATATAGTTTACTCACTACAAAGGCAATTTACTCAGCTAGTGAAAATGTAAACAGATGCATGCTGTTAAAAGAGCATTTAGCAGGCAGCAGGGAGGGTCAAATGAAAGACGCTAATGAGCATTTGAGTATTTAGAAAAGTAGGATCCAGTGTTTTTGGAGCCTGACACACACTAGAAGTGACAAGCAGTCAGGATGTCTGAGACTCTCCTTCAGAGAAAAGCGACAGCATCAGTCCTTTCTGATATGCCCCCAGACAACATCCCTGTGATCTGGGCCAGCTAATTCCGCCCGATTCTCAGTCTCAGCAAAGTCAGGCAACTGGATGTGGCCAGACTTACTTAAAAACACTTGTATGTGTCACGCTACAAGGCTTGAACAAACAACTTATTTTGTCATTTACTTTTGATGGCCTATTGGGATATCTTGGCCTAATGTCTAGTTCAGACTACACGATATGAGCCCAATTATATCCCGACCCACTCGTCCTGTGATGTCGACTTGGATCATTAACGACAACAGTGTTGTGCGACTAACTTCAGCTTTTTATCCCATATAATGTTAGAGTGGATGACAACTGATGCCAAGATGTCCTAACAAAAAGACTAGCTTGTTGTTTTTTCCTTTTTGTCTTTCGTGACTTGGCCCAATAGGAACACAGAGTGATCGCACAAGAGAAGCAATGTTGTAGGTGCTGCAGAGAAGCAGAATTGTGAAAAACATGTGGATTTACTGCAGCACCACAGCCTTTTGGCTGTTTCCTTAAAACCTCTTGCACTCCACCCCCATTTTGTTGCAAAAACGCCTAAAATGACATACCCAAATTAAAATGACTGCAGCTTCTGAACCGCTCTGACTACATGCATGCATGAGGTCTTGCCAGAAAGAAAACTCTCTGAAGGTTCTTGTGAAAGTGTCACAAACACTCTAGGTGATACAGAGACAGAGTAATGGGCCTCTGAAGTCAGTAAAAAGTTGAAGATTTTGTCTAAAATGGCACCACACTGGGCTTCTGCTAATGTTGCTCTGATGCAGAACATGGGGCTATTTATTAAGATGTTAGCCGTAACATCGTTATAATGTGGTGATATAGCTGCGATGTCTGGAGATCTCTCTGAACTGAAGTCGCCAGAAAAGCAATTATAACAGCTTTAAACCGTCAGCTCGCCCACACAGACACTTTCACTTTTATGTGCCGAGGTCCTGAGATCTCTATTCATCCTCTCCAGTACAATGCAGGTCAGTGGAGTTTGGCCTGTGCTGCTAAAAACACAATCGGGCACATAAAAAAAATGCCATTTTAAAACTCATCAGGATGAAAGTCTCAAATACACAGGTTGCTCTGTAGATCTGGGGCCGTTTGCTTTGCTCTCACAGTTTTATATGTGTTATGGAAACAGCACCTACAAGTGAGTGTGTGGGCACAACTATAGGAGGCTCAGCTGTCTGTGGTGCTGAGGAGGAGGATGGACTCAATTTATGGTGTACAAAGCATTCATGCTTCAAAACACTGAGAACTGCAATATCTCTAAGACAGACAGCTGTAACTACTGTCGATTAATAACTATTGTTAGTATGTTTCTATTTATGTCATAAACAAGAGAGGACCCACACATAGGATCACAAGGCAGAGGCACAGACGCATCAGACAAAGGCTCACACCAGGTATGCAGGCGCAGGTCAAAATCCACAAAGGCAGTACAAACAACAGGCAGAAGCACACACTAGGATCTGGCAAAGGCAAACTGGCTGGTATATGTTCTGACAAGTAAACGAGCAGATGAGCAACAGGTGCGTAGCAGACTGGGCAGGCAGGTCACTGATAGGCTGACAGTCAATACAGGGGAGTACCAGTGGGTGTGGACGATGGCGGGAAAAGCTATCAAGTGCTGTCTGTGCAAACAGCTCTTATCAGCACACTATTTCACTTTATATCAGTGTTAATCTTTATCCTATAATAAAATGCTAATGCTGAGGTGCATTTATTTCCAGATTCAAACACAAATCAATACAGGATGTTTAATATATCCATACAAAGTGAAATACAATATATCAGCAGTGGGAGGAAGTCTCTTTCAATGTTGGCATGATACCGCGCTCTGTGGACGATAAACGAGGCGCTGACTTTCATGGTGATGAGGAAATGCAGTGAGTGCTGGACGGAGCACCCAGCCCACATTTAAAAGTGCTGGAAATGATAAGCAGACCTAGAGTCTAGGTACCATGTCTGAAGGGTTAGTTTTGGTTCTAAAGGTAAGATACTTAAAGTATTTGGTAGAAACGGGGCTTATGTGTCAGGCCTGTGATAGCCTGGCCAGCTGTGATTCATTATGGGATTCAACATCTGTGAGTAGATGTTAAAGGAAAGTTCCGTTTTTTATAACCTGGACCTTATTTCTGGCATTAAATATGGTTGTTTACTCACCCAGATAAGTTTGGTGTCATTTGGAGTCCTTCAGAAGATATTTAGATCATCTTACATCCATATAGTGGGAATGATCGGGGCACCGACAATGAGGCTCTAAATAACACATTATCTGCCGCGAAACGCGTTCATTTCAACAATATGTTTTTATGAATCGCTAGAGTTGCTTGTCTCCAAATGACACCAAACTTAGCTAATCCAAAACCCATTACATGTGGTGTCCCGCAGGGGAGTGTTCTAGGGCCACTATTGTTTTTATTATAAATCAATGATCTAAATTCGGCCTGTTCGTGTGATATAGTCTTATATGCAGATGATGCCGTATTGCTAGTATCCCACAAAGAAAAAGTAGCTGTGGAAGATACTTTGAGTGCTGAGGTTCAAAAGGTTGTGAGGTGGCTCTCTGATAATACACTTTCCCTTTATATAGGAAAGACAGAGGCCATCCTCTTTGGGTCAAGAATTAAATTAAAAAAATTCACATTCAATTCAGGCTCTGAAAGATCACCAACAAAACAAAATTCCTGGCAAGAAAAGCCACTTTGACGATGCTGCCACCCTCTGGTACAGTAGATCTTTGCAGTCTATTAAATCCAAATTTCAGACTGCTCAAAACAAATTATCTTGATGCATTTCATTTTAAAAAAATGAAATCTTCTCCCTGTGAATAAAAGGGTGTTGCAAATTAAGATGGGCATCTCCCATAAGGTTGTCTGTAAATCTGCACCTTCTTACCTATCCAGCTATTTTAATTTAGTAAAAAACAACCACTCCCACAACACTACATTTTATTCCCATGAAATTTAAAACAAATTATTGAAAAAATACTTCTTTATATACAGCCACGAGTCAGTGGAACAAGCTGCCTATCTATCTATCTATCTATCTATCTATCTATCTATCTATCTATCTATCTATCTATCTATCTATCTATCTATCTATCTATCTATCTATCTATCTATCTATCTATTTATTGGTCTAGCTAGACGAGACTACAGCACACAACAGCACGGTACAAAGCTCCAGACCTTTACCACTTCACTTTTGTACAGTCAAAGAGTTTTCACAGAGAACAGCTGGTAATCACACTTTGGTGCAAAACATTTTTTTTGTCAGTGGGACCTGTTCACAGCGAGGACTGTGGGTAATGTCAGGATGATGCATTAGTGTTCTGTAGGATTAGACTGCACAGAGGAAACCATGAATGTCTAATTATTAGTTTTAGTAGCTGAACTGCTGTTTCAGAGGCCTCACATCACGCTCAGGCGTGAAAAAACCTCCAACCATAGAGTGGCATTTATTACAGCATGCTGCAGCGCTTCAAAGGAGATTTTTGAAGTAACCTGTGAGGCATGAAATACAAGTAAACAATTGTTTAATGTGGTGGTTTTATGTTTGGAAACTGTGAGAAATCATATCGTTGAATTCACTGTGGTGAGAAGTATGGTCACTTTGGGTGAATGTTTAAGTAATTGCTGCTTATTAAAAGGACTAAACAGGCATTTCCTTCTAACCACAAAGCCTTGCATTGTTACGTCATCCCCATGGCTTGTTATTGTACTGAAGGCTTCACGAACAAGACAGTGGACTCAGGCAATAATTAAATCTGATTTCCATCAAAGCTGGAGAACAGCGAAGCAGAGCAACACTTCAATCTGTGAGTAAAAGAGGGAGGATGAGAGGCAGGTAATAACACTACCAACATGGGATTGATTGACGGTAGTGAGGCAACACGGGACATGATTTCTGCTCTTCAGAGTGTCTCTGTGGACTGGGGATGAAAAACGCTCGCCAACCACTGCAGAGTCATGTGTTGGCAGGGGGGGAATCCAGTGAGAGATCATGTCTGCTGCTGCTGTACCAGTGACTCTCACAGGTTGGTTGTGGCAACTGTGAGGAGAAGTGTGATCGTGAGAGGCACAGTGTGAAGGACTGCAGACAGAAGAGGCTCAAGCAAGGATGCACATGATGCTAATAGCAGTGCTGGCTCAGGCTTGCCTTGGACCAGCCCCTAGTAAGGCTGATGTAGGCCTAGTCTGCTGGGGGGCTCCTGTGGTACACTGAGCTCTTCCCTCCATCTGTCTGTCTCTCCATTTGCAAATGTTCATGTCCTATTAATGCATGGCAATAACTGGGCTTCTTCCCCAGAGCTCTTGTGCTTTCCCGTGGTACTGCCTGATGCCTCGTACTACTGCTGTTATCATTAGTCATACTTCTTCTATTATGGGAGAAATGGGGAGATGCTAAGTGTGCTACATTGATGCTAAGTGGCTAGTGGACCTAAGAGCTGACCACTTCAATCTCCATGCCAAAAATCCAAGTCCAACTCAGTGTGCTCTACAATGATGTTTCTTGGACTGTTAGGGTCCCGCCATTTGGATTTGAACTTTGATTGTTATTAAAACAATTCTCTGAATTTCTAGTTCAACATGAAACTAGTGATGGCCAAATGAAGCTTTGTGAACCACTGTCTTTATTTTTTGGGCACTCTGGCACTCTATGTTCAACAAAGGGTTGAAACCAAACTGCATTGCCATCCCTTGAGCCTTTTTCCTTACACCAAGAGCGCCATCTAGTGGGTTCAGCAAATACAACTGGTGCTTCATGAAGCTTCATTTGGCCATCACTACATGAAACGTGGTATACAGCATCTTTGGATGAATATACAACCTTTGATTATAAATGACCAAGACTGGTTAAAAAACCTGACCAGCCCATGTTATGGACAATATTCTGCCAGACCTCTTGTTCAAGCTCAGTGTCCAAGCCTCGTTGCCATACCAACCACAGACTTGGGATGAGAACATATTGAAAATACATGTGAGTACAACACTTACAACTGTGTTTGTCTCGTTTATTTATTACATGGTAAAAAACTATCAAGTAGATATAGAAAGTAATTTAAATAATAAATAATAATTTTCTCTCCAATAACCTGCAGAACAGTTTGTTCGTGTGTCACTTATTGTTTCTTGTCTGAGTGTGTCTTTTGTATCCGAGGCCACGCAGCTCCAGCACCACATCACTGACGAACACAACAAATGGAAAATGATGGAAAATATTGAATCTCTGGGATGTGAATTCATGCGTCTTCTCCTACTTCCTAAGTAGCCGGTTGTAAACAATGCAGCAGTGGAGTCATGTTGTGTGCCTCTGAGCTGAGACTTTCACACTGACAGAGAGACACATCAGTTATTGATTGCAGCCATTACCAAACCTCAAATGGGTTATTTCTGAAATCAACATGGGATAAACAGGCTCCAGAAGGGCCTTGAAGAGCGGCTGCCTTTGTTTTCCAAGGCTCTGGCTCTGCAGATGGAGCCCCAGGGTGCAGCCAACACCTGTCTGCTGATGGATTAGCACCTTTAAACAACAGTCTGCTTTGAATAAGCAGAGTGTGATGCTGCTCACTCGAGGTGTTTCCAAACTGTTCGTTCGTGACACCCATGTGTCATTTCAATGTCAAATTCACTTCAGGTAACTTCTTTTTCTGTTGGACGTTCAGGCCTGTATTGTAAAAGCACAAGTGCAATAAAGGGCCACTTACCAGGGTTTTATTGCAACTTTCAACCACATCTCATCATCTTCATCAGTGTGGGGAGTTTGGGTAGTTACTTTATAGACCAACTTCACTGTGATGTTGCATTAAAACATGTCCTCTCTCTTTGTTTGATGATGGGATGAACCGTCTCCATGGCAACTGTGCAAATACTGAGAAGACCACGAGAAACATTTGAAAGCTAATTTTAAAAAAAAAAGAAAGCTAGGCGCACCTCCAACTACTGTTTACAAATCGAGTAAACAATCATTTTTCAACTGTGACAAATTGACCAAGGTGCATTTAGCTTTTGATCAACATGAACCACCAGCTGTATTTGCTGAACCCACTAGATGGAGCTCTTAGTGTAATGAAAAAGGCTCAAGGGATGGCAATGCAGTTTGGTTTCAACTAGCGATGGCCAAATGAAGCTTCATGAACCATTTTCTTTACTATCAACCTTTTGTTTTTTGTTCATGAAGCTGACAGCCACACTATAGGTTTTAATTCACACTTATCTAAAAATAAATCTTCAGTGTAATTCATTTCCAAGTTGTCTTGTCTTGGCAGGTGTCAGCCGTGTTTTTCCGTCACCCATCTCACGCATGTCCGTCAAAACAGGCGTGCCGTCTCCTAGTAACTGCTTTCATATACTGCTAATTTGCAACAGCAAATGCAGTTTGAACGAGAAGTAAGAAGAGTATACAAACAATATTTGGAAAACAACACTTGAGTCTTGCTGTTGCACAGATTCCCTATTTATTACTTACACTTATGTTTCAGTCCTACTGTCGGAACAAACTGTTAGTGTTACTGTTAAGGTTAAGGTTAGTTAAGATCGTGTAAACTAAGCACAAAAGGTAAGGAAATTTCTGTTTGGTAGATTATTTCTTTGTTGTAACAATGCTTGTTGGCAATAACTCTTATACTGTTGGAAAGCCTGTTTGTTTCCCTTTTAAATGGAGCTACTTTTGTAAGGAACATACGTTTGTGGGATGAGCAGCAGAGCTGAGTATGTGGGTTGCGCCCATTAAAAATTAGCCTTTTCTTTTAGCCTTTGCATTTCTGCAGGATATCATATGAACCGTTCCACAAGGATAAACTGCTCAGCAAGGCAGCTGCTGCAGTGCTGCAGATGCTACATGACCATTTAAGACGGTCTCGGCCTAAAACCAAACAGACTGACAAAATGTTTCCTGAATTTCAAGGTCAGGAGAACCAAACCACCGGAGTACTGCTTCTGCTGTCTGCCACAGTAATGAAGCCCTTAAAGGGATAGTGCACCCAAAAATGAAAATTCAGCCGTTAGCTACTCACCCATATGCCAAGGGAGGCTCAGGTGAAGTTTTAGAGTCCTCACAACACTCGTGGAGATCCAAGGGGAGAGTGAGTAGCAGCACATCTCCACCTAATGGAGACTTACGGTGACCCAGATTAAAACGTCCAAAAACACATCTCCATACTGCTCGTCCACAGTGATCCAAGTGTCCTGAAGCCCCGACATGAAAAGTTGTTTGGAAAAACGTCATTTGAACTCTGTTTTCAGCCTCATTGTAGCGTGTAGCTCTGACTGCCTCTCTGGGCACCGCGCTCACGTGTGTGCGCTTTTCTGCTACTGTTTTCCCAAACAACTTTTTATGTCGGGGCTTCAGGACACTTGGATCACAACTCCCTCGGCATATGGGTGAGTAGATAATGGCTGATTTTTCATTTTTGAGTGCACTATCCCTTTAATTTAAGCCCGATTATCCATTATGATAGACTTCTAAAAATAGTTATGCACATTTTTTCCCTACATTTTCAACCTACTCGGTAAAATTATCCATCACAGGAGGCATTATGTAACAGCATCTACTCGGCGTCCTCTCCGATTATCCGACTAACATTTCATGACAGTAACCGCTTGAAACAGTGTACGCTGGCTTCTGTGTGAACAGTGTGTGCTTTACATTACTGTACTCAAGCACACATTGAAATGCTTCTTTAAATATCTGAGGCTCTGAGACAGATATGTAAAGAATGTATATCACACACACACACACACACACACGCACTAATCTGCATCGCATTGCTTCAGAAGGGCTCAGAGGCGGGCGAACAGAAAGTTGATTAAATAAAATGCAAATGGCTGTGAGATTTTACACTTGACTTTTAATGTAACTCAGAGACACTGGGATGCAATTGCTTCATATTAGCATTCAGCCCGGCACTGGCTTTTGATTATAGTGTTCCTTACTGCATGACTACAGATAAAGCCGGAAAATCATTTCTCAGCATGACTACACATGAGGGAATGTCACTTAGTGACAGGTCTGTACAGAGCGCTCACTTTTCAACATCATTATTTATAGTCCACCACTGTAACATGCTAATAGTTGGAATCTTAGCACTCATTCATTCGCACCCACAGAGACATCCATTAGTGGATCATGTGCCAGCAGGAAAGACATATTTTGTGGATGGGCAGCAGGATTAGGGGGCGAATAGTTCAGCAAAAGTCACTCTCTGCAAAAGTGACTCTGAGAGCAAATTAAGATGACACATGCAAATAGACAAACCAAGAGCAAATCAAGAAAGCATCTTTACCAGTTTGACCACACACAGCAGTAAATACAGAAAACTCAAGCGAATCTACCTCTGACTGTTTCCTTGTCAGATTTAATGCTTTAATAATTTGCTTGTTTTGTCCATTTGCAGTGCGGTGAGCTCTCAGGGTACAGAGCAGGTTTATACTGAAGCACAGAGGCGGACTGGAATTAAAGTGCTGCTTTTGACACAGTGGACCATACAAAGACTAGAAAACGCAGTTGCAGGTGAGCTGTTTGCAGAGGTGCAGTAAGAGCCTGTTGTCTGCAGCTCTTCGTCAACATCTCACTGTGGCTGTTTCTGCTTTCACTCTTCCTCCCTGCCGCGTTATTACACTTGTCTTAATTGCAGAAAGGCCGCTCATGAAGTTTTGAACACTGTGTTTTCTTAAAAAAAACATCCACCAGCTTGTTTGTTTATCGTCTCCGTGTGTGCAGATTTACTCAGCCAAGCAAGGAGACCTGTCGAACCCTGAGAGTGTGTGGGTTGACAATGGTCTGTCTCTGGCACACAACTTAAAGCTGAAACAGGCTGCTGAGACACTGTGGCAGCTGCTTTCTTGCCCTCCGAGTTGGCTTCATCCAGCACGTTAGGTGGCGCTGTCGGGCTGTTGGGTCCCAGCTTGAGTTTTAACAGCACAGAAACATGGAGGGGCTAATCCGCTTTCATTTATTTAATTTCAATTTATTTAATTTAAACAGACGAGGTAGACAGCTCAGAGGCATGCAGGGTCGGTATGCCTTGCGACCCCACGTGTAGCTTTGTCGGAGGGATTTCCTGACTCTTTGACAGACTTTTGTCTCGTCTCGTAGAGTAAAAACAAAAACAGTGGTAGGAATAAATAATGTCAAGCATCTTTTGTGTCCAAACTTTACACCAGCAACATGTTTCCTTCCACTATTCTCCATTGCAGTGCTCCAAACAGAGGAGGTGCATGATGCAGATGTGTGCCGATTCCATAATAATTATTTTTATAAGCACCATCAACTCTTAATCTGCTGACTTTATTTATATGTTGACCTGTCCTTGTTCCAAAACGTATGTTGGTCAAACGGAAAGAGAATTAACGCTACAAATTTCACTGGGACGGCAAACTGGTACATGGACATGTTGAGGTATACATCATTTACGTTGGATACAATGAATGATGGGTAGTGTTACTCATGACAAGGCACAACATTGTGAACTGAAGCAGTTGGACTGTTTCCTAGATTATTATACTCAAGTCCCAGGGTTTAAACCTAATGCTTCTATCAGATAAAAAAATGGTGTTAACAATAGACACAACGACTAAAAGGTAGAAAACTGAACTAAAACTATTAAATCTACAGCTGACAATAACTCAGACTGACCTTAGATTTTAAAGACTATACTCGTACTACATGATAGCTTCCAATTTTAGCATATACATTAAGCACAATAAGCGTGGGCATTTGCAATATATTTTCCATTGCGCTAAATCGCTAAACTGTCTTCAGAGACACAGGTGATACAGCGCTGTTCAATCTCAGTTGGTGTCTTAAGGCTTGTGCACAGGGTAAGCTTTTGTAAATAATGAGGGTTGCTGGAAGCTGCACTGGGACATGTGCTCTGCACAGGTGCTCAGATTCTGTTTAGGAAACTATGAGTATTTTCAGATGTGACCAGAGTGGATTGGACCACACCGGCTGAGAGGTCTCCTGGGCCAAGTGGCCTCTCCGGCTCCAACATTTATCATGCAGCCAGGTGCTATGGGTGTTTGTATTGTGTCTGATAAAGTACCTCATGTGATAGAGATGTACATGATGTATGAAAAGTTAGCTGTTTAGGGTCAGTTGTGGCAATGCTAGTGTGCAAGATATAAGAAATATGAAAAGGACAAGCAATATTGTTTGCTATGACAGCAGCAACAAAAACCCCTGGTTCATGAGGCGTTATTTAGTGATGGCCAAATGAAGCGTCATGAACCACCAGTTGTATTTGCAGAGCCCACTAGATGGCGCTCTTGGTGTGATGACAAAGGCTCAAGGGAAGGCAATGCAGTTTGGTTTCAACCCTTTGTTGAGCAAAGAGCGCCAGAGTGGACCCATAAATTAAGAAAATGCTTCATGAAGCTTCATTTGGCCATCGCTAGTTGAAACCAAACTGCACCAAGAGTGCCATCTAGTGGGTTCTGCAAATACAACTGGTGCTTCATGAAGCTTCGTTTGGCCATCACTAATAGAACCCAAAGAAATCCCAGCGAGAACATGCAAACTCCACACAGAAGGGCCCCAGCTGGCTAGTTGGTTTGAACCCAGAATACTCATGCTTCATCACATTTTTACTTTTAAATCTCCCCTTTATATTCCCTTTCATGGTATGATGAGGAGATTAAGAAGATTAAACTTCCCCCTTAACACTAAATTTGACCGACAGGCTAATCTCGCCAGCTCTATACTGTATTTATTGAGTGTGTTTGATCTTTTGTTCCCTGGGTGATGGTGGTATTTTGGGGCTATTGTCAAATCTTTCACAACAGATTCCCTCTTTCGGCACTTCAGCCTGTTGCTTTTTTCCCTCCTCACACTCTCCTCAGTCCTTCCTCTCACTGAAGATCCAGTGTCCTGGAGAAAGAAAAGACTGAATCCTCAGTGTGTGCAGCCTGAGGCGCTCTTGCTCCGCTGTTCTCACCTCACACATTGATTGATATCTTGATCCTGAATGATAGCGGAGTGCCTTTAGCTCAGTCACACTGCGCCCAGGGCGTCAGTGACCAGCAATCAGTGATGGTGGAGGCTAATTAAAATCTGACATTTCTCTGATTCGTGAACAATCCGATTAAGCTTTGTGGGTTTGACTCCATGTCTTCTCGTAATTTACTTCATCCTACAGCCCGTCCTCCCTACAAATTTCATCAGTGCAATTTACGATCTGGTTAAGAGTTCAGAGTCAATGCATTAACATAATGTGCCCTATATGAAGTGGAAAGTAAGGACGGTCATCGTGGTGGGTGAATGTACAGCACATCCTACTTTCTTTTCCCTCACCATTACCAAGTATTTCAGTTGACTAGCTCTAAGAATACCTATACCTTCGGTAGCTAGCCAGCTAACCCTCTTAGGGTTTGATTTTGGTTTTGGAACAAGGAAGAAACATATATCCCCTTCCAACCTCTCCAGGTTATGATAATCACTACGTGATAGCTCAGAATCCACAAAACTAGCCTGAAAAGTTATCGTATCCATGTCTGAGCTGGCCATTGCTACGCTATGATTGGTCAGTCTGTGTTGAGGTGCAGGACTTAGCAAAAGGTCAACTGTATAAATGTCACTTCCTGTTGTCGCTACCAGTTGCTCATCTTTACAGTGTCTGTCAGGTTTGTGTTTCCCTCTTGCTACTCGCTGCTCGCTAGTACACAATTCACAATTTCGAAACTAATTTCGTATATTGGGTATTTTTTTAACCATTCAAATGGCTGTGTGGGAAGTGACACATTTTTCTGAGGTGTGACAAATCCATAACAGCTTTGCGTGCAGCTATATTAACGGACGGTAAGTCATTGTTGATGTACGTGTCCTATTAATAAAATTAAAATGCCAATTCTTACATTTCACCCCTCTGTGTTAACTTTGTTTCAGGCAGCAATGGTCTTCCATACTTGAAAACAAGGAAGGTGTTCACTGTTTCCAGTAAAGACGACACATGATGGATTTTTTTCAGCCACAAGATGTACCTGCGGCTTCCTCCGTAATACTTCCAGGACAGTAGCGGTGAAGCAGCCTCCCATTAATGAAGGCTCCTTGAGAGACTTTTGTGGTTGAATGTGTCTTTCCTTCCCGAATTGAGTGTGGAGTACTTTCTCTGATCCATTACCCCTTCACTCCCCTGTGTCTGCTTGGACTTGACGTCTGGCGGCTTGCTCTTAATCTGTTGGATGTGAAACATTAACTCACTCACCACTTCCACCCCTACCCCACCGCCTCCCCTCCAGGGTGTTTCTGATCCTCTCACCCCTGACCAAAGACACTGGTAAACACTAAACTGCTACTCCCTAACACTCCGTCAGCCCCAGGCATTCTGTGTTAACATGTGTGTTTATGTGTGGGAGTTGCTGGCGTGCTACAGTGGCCATTACTGAAAACTCATAACACATAGTATATTTAAATTTATTATTAGAATAATTAGAATTTTGTGGTGGCATGCTGCTTTCTTCTGCTGGGGGGCCACTGCCATTGGAGAGTACTGTGCGTATGGTTTCCTACAAAAAGTAATGCTCCCAAATTGGTACATATCCCGTGCATTTTGAAAGACTGCAATCAGGTGACGAATGCACCTACGGGAGTAAAGAAGGAAGCTTTTGCAGTCTTGTAAGGAGACAGGTTGGGGCGGAGAATGGGTCTCAAAACCATCAACTTTGAGCCATTTTAAGGTACGTCTTCACCATGTTTATCTTGGTAAACCAATCCACGACAACTGTACTTGCCGAAACCTAACCTCTGTAACTTAAGCCCTTTTTAGATAGGAGTTGTGCAAATTTGCAGGAAAGTCCAATCAGTCTTCTTTCAGCATTGGCAGTATAAAAACAAAATTGGGGAGTGCGGCAAAATGCCGCCTACTAGGGCATTCACAGAAAAGTCGATTTGTCGATGCGTCGACGTCAGTGGCACAAGTCGACGCCCCCCGGGAGGAGTCGACAAGTCATGTGTTTTTCCCCTAGTTTAGTAAAGCCTTTCTCGGGGAGGTTAAGAGATCTCTGCCATCACTGTTGTTGTTTTTCTGACAGAGGTTATTTTGTCAGAACAACTTCTAAGTCATTCTCTGTTCTTTTTCTTTTTTAAGCAGATAACCTTAAAATGTGACTTTAAGTTTAGCCATCTAGCCTCAGAAATAACAGCATGAGTTCCTAAATCAAACCAATTATTAAAATGTTATGGTCACCAGTGTGACACAGCATCCCAGAACATCAACAACCAACGCACCCAGGGTACCAACACAGAAAGTCCATGACCAAACGTCGAGTTTGAAGTGAGAATGTGTTGTCACTGCATATAAAACTGAGCTAAAGCTATATTATATTTAGTGTTGTTGTGGCACTGTGTGGAGTAATTGTCAAATCTGATCTATTATTGTACCTTGCATCAGCATGGTGAAATGTGAACAGTGGAACAAACAAGCACAATGTGTTCTGACAGGCCTATTTGTTGTATAACCTTCAAATCAGGAAACACAAGTCAGTTTTTAATGTTCACAAGTTGAATTAAATAACTGTTTCTCGGGCATTTGACAGTAAACAATGACAGGCCTAATGAAATAACAGTGCTGAAAGTTATATACAAACATTACTGAGGTTTATTCTTTTATAAACCTTAATCTCACACAAGAAAATAAAACAAAATAATTAGTGTGTGCCTTTCCAACACATACCTAAGGCTTTTTAGTGTTTCAGTGCAGCTTATAAGTTACCTTAAATGTGACATTTATATTTCACTGTGACCTTATTGTTTTTTATTAATGTGCTGATGGTAATAAAGTCAACAAAAATGACTATGTTCAAATAACAGCTCCCTCCAGTGGCAGAAAGAATGATGACAGGAAGAACAATATATAAGTGTGACATCGATAAACGGAGGAGGTCGTAAGTTTTGTATCTTTTTTCATATATTTTCTTACAGACCTCTTATCATACACTGTTCAAAATATATACGAATGTTTAGATAATCCACAAGTTTTAGTAACATAGCCACTATTTACAGACGATGTAGTTCCATACCTTGCCAATACGGGGTGCTGCAGCACCCACGTTCCTGTGCCCATGAATGCAAATGTGGTATTTCACCATAATGACATTGATATTTCCTCGTAATTGCCATGGAAGGTCGTTGTTTGTATAACCCTGCATATATATCGATTTGAAATAAAGACCATGATAGCTAGAATGTGTAGTCATATTGCAGCAGAGAGCTAAGGCTTCCATATCGTCCATGTCCATTTTTAATTAAATGTTAATGACATTATTTCAATACTTTTATCAGTTATTATGGTTTATTAACTTACATAATCTTTGACTTACGGTAGTACAGATTTTAGGGATATAAAGCATTTAAAGACACTCCAAAAAATGCAATCACAATAAGCAAAAATATCAGCTCTGGCCACACAACTTGTAAATAAAGTTTTGGCTGACCCTTTTCACATGAAAAAGTTTTTCATCATGTTTGTCGTCTTTAGCTAAAACCAAGACTCAAACAGTAGAATGTCGCAGGGAAGGAAACTAAAAAACGAACACTGTTAGTTACTAATTTGAGACCAGATGCAAATCTAAACAGTTTATACCAATTATACAAAGGCAGCTCAATTACGTTGACAATGACTATTTGAAGTTTTAAAACCCAACAGGTCGCAGCTTGAACATTCATCAGCCTGTCACATCTGTGTTTGATGCTGGAAAGAATCTGCTGTTGCCAACTATTTTGTCACTACACTTGGCAGCTTTTCAGACCTTTTAATGACTTGATTTCCATAAAGAGCCTGCAGCTACTCAAGGCTCTCTTGACAGTGGAAGAAATGGTGGAGCAACAACTACTTTGAACAGATACAAAACCAGAAAATTACACAATTTCACTATTTGAAATGATGCACTGTCTCACACTTCCCACAGTTTAACACAGGTATTTGTGTGCGGCTGTCAGTTTGAGTCGCTGTGTTGCAACATTTTAATGGCGTTGCTCTGCTGCGTTCATGTTCGGGAATCCTCTCAGAAAGATGCTTGAGATTCTGAGCGCCTCAGTGCCTCGGGTGTAAAGTCCACCAGAACTGATGGTTCTGGATCAGGACCAGTGAACCCAGCAGATGTTGGGACACTCGCCAGAGTGGGATTGTTGACGATAAGGAGTAGAGGGAAGACCATCACTCTGTTGGCATCTATGCCTCACCAAAGGCCTGACCTCATCAAAGATCTCCAATTAAAGTATCAAATTGGCTATAGGAAATAATTATTACTTATTAATAATAATGCTGGTGTACTGTGTCCTTGTTCCAAAGGTACAGATCCAAGGAAGCCGGTTGCTCGGCATCCTTGCAGATTAGATGCTGCGGCGCTAACTCGACTTGGTTCTCCTTGTTGCTAGAAACCTTGTGTTTGGCACACTAACTTGTCTGGTCTCCAGGTTCTGCTCTGCTGCGAGCATGAGCAAGTCGTTGCCCAGGAGAAAGAGCAGCAAGAGCCAGTCTGGAGTCTGAGAGCAAGTGCCCCCTTCAGCGGTTCAGGAGCAAGAGCGTCTGAGCTGGTCGGCAGCTCAGGAGGATGGGGAGTGAAGAGAGCAGAACTTCTACAGTTTGTCGACGTTTGACGACTGGGCTCTCACTTAGCTGTGACAATCAGGCATCCTGTTCTTTGTTTGAAGAAAAAAGAACAAAGGAGCTTTACATGTCCAGTTTAGATCTGCACAAATAACAAATCATCTGCCCGTCCGTCTCATGCAATCCTGAATGTAGTGACACATTCAACTACTATATATAAGAGTTATTTTAAGAAAGGTTTCCGACTGTAGCTGAAGGGCATGAGGTGGTGCAGTGAAAAAGGTGTGATGAATTCAGTGGTAAAAAATGAGAAATGTCTGGTACATATAATGTGAAAAGCTCTGACCTACAGTGATTCTGTCCACAGGCCTGAGGTGACAGATTCCTCTGTACTGAACGAACTCCTGAACAGCCCGGTGTCTGCTGTTAGCATAATGCTGCAGTGAGGCTCCTCAGTGTCCTTCATGCAGGCGCAGGCCTGTAATTCAGAGCTTTAATAGCCCAAATAAAGTTTTCATGTTCACAGTATTCTTGTCACCCGCCTGCTTCCTGGTTGTCAGCTAGTTTTCAGCTGGCCTCTTCTGGCACCGCCAAAGAAAGCGAGGAATAATGTCGGCTTATCAGTGCAGCACGGCGGGCAGAGAAATCAAAATGTCACAAGGAGCTTTCAAGGCTGTTTCCAGCCCAGCTGCCTGTCTCAGTTTTCTTCCTGCTTAAGAAGCCTCAGACAGTGTGATGGCAGAGAGATGAGTCAATAACATCCACCTCCCATCACTCACTCCAGCCCGCCCTGCACACTCCTGACTGCAGCTTCTGATCAACTCCTGTTGGTCAAAGGTCAGCGTGCATGCGAGCAATCTGCGTTGCTTGGCAACACTCGGACAATATTCACTAATTAAAGTGAGCTGACACAGATTTAAATGTCAGAAATATTTCATTCTCTCTGCCCCACGACAGGAACACTCAGAGGATCCTAAAATTGCCCTCTGATGTTTTGTTAAAACAGACTGAAGTATTCATACTCATTCTGACTGTGACAAAAATGTCTTTGCACCATTATTGTGCACTCCACTCACTAATGAACCCAATTTATGGAACTCAATTAAGTTCAATTGGATGTGCTTACTGTTTGCCAGCACTGATGTACTCCCATTAAAAAGTCTGTGTGATGTCAGGCCACTTTTCTCAAGAGGTTTATAATGAATCTCCCATTACGACAAAAATGCTTGGTGTTATGTTTAAGTGCATGAAAATGAAAATGTGGCAAACAATAACAAAGAATAATTTGATTGCACAGCGGCATAAAACTATCACAGACAATACATTAAAAGCAACTGGGTCAATTTTTAAAAAATCCTTAAAAATAATGGCTTTTTAAAAGTGTTTTTTTCTGCCAAGCCCTCGATCCCCGTAAGCTTGTCATTCCACTGTCTGGGGAGAAATAACTTTATTCAATAACCATAATTGGCTGTAAAAGTACAATAAAACATCAAAATTGCGACTAAGTATTGTAGAGATAGATAAAAGTAGAGACCCACGATAACTCATTTCACCTAAAACCGATACCTATGTCTACGTAGCCACTTTGTTCCCCACCTAATTTTAGTGACCATCAAGTGTCTTCTGTGGTGGAATTAACATCATGTAAACTCTTATCCTGACGGCCCACCAGCAGATGGAGACATGAAATACAATACTACTTATACACAGATCAGCCGAAGCATTAAAGTGAGTAACACTGATCATCTTGTTACAGTGCATTGTTCTGCTGGGAAACCTTGGGTCATGGCATTCATGTGGAGGCTAGACGTGCTCAAGGCGTCGACCTGACCTCCAAATACCCCAGATCACAATCTGATTGAACATTTGAGGGACGTGCACATACCCCAGAGGTACCCCCGAACCACAGTGGGTGCTCCTTGGACCGTACTTGACTCTTGCACCAATGCATTGGCTTCAGATCTTTTGATTCCTGTGGGTTGTGAGGTGGGGCACCAGCATGTCCCACGGACAAAGCCAATATCGGCAAATACCAATTAAGTGCTGATATTATCGCGCATCCCTTGAGGAAAGACATCATCAAGTCCTCAAACCTGTACGACCACTTAGGTCATTTGTCACCAACTCGTTCTCACTCCCAACTCATCAAATACCACCGCTTTGTCAGTGATGTCAGCGTCAGACATGGGCGAACACAGGCACCCTTCTCTAAGAGCAAGAAAGTCCCTATAGGGCGGACGCGAGGAGACGAACTCTGGACTGTCACTTGGGAGCCAGCTGTTCATTTCCAGTGTGACTTTTAAGCCAAACCATGATGTGAACCTATGGAAATAATCCTAAAAAGAAAAAGAAGTTTATTTTGAAAAGACAGAGCATAAATCGTCCCTGAATGTCCAAAATTTGCACAGAAGGGTACCTAGTGTTTCATATTTAGACGTTCGTCTTGCAGCGTTCAAGACGCCCTGGTCAGTTTGTAAAAGAAATACCACATACTGTATATCCAGCAGTTGACACTGTTATAGCGCGACAAAGTCCCCACAGAGGTAGGAGGTTGAGGTGGAAGGAGAACATCAAACTTGCGCCACTGCTGTTCATTTCTCATTACCTGCTGACCGACGGTCTGATGAGTGTTTTTAAAACCCGTGAGTCCACACTCATTTACACACGCTAAAATGATGATAGTTTGATTGTGGTTGTTTCCCTGATGGGAGAAAATATGAAGAAAGGAGCCACAGAGCCAGCGGGGGATCTGTTGGGATCGCTCAGATGTTATTAATAGACGTACACTCCCCAGACTGAAAAAGGCCTTTAGGACATTAAAGATTTAAACCAATCTAACTCATGTCCTGAGAGACTGGCAATCTTTTTAAGGCTCTGCATTAAAATATGATGATCTGCTGTATCAAAAACAGTAATTAAATCCGGCAAAGCGAAGACTGACGCACTGTCACGAAGATACTAAGGCCTGAGTTTTGAATGGTTTTTCAGAATAGGTCGTTGTAGAAAAGCAGAACTGTCTCAAGGATCCTTCTGATGGAATGGAGATTTATTGTCTGAAAACTTTAAAACAATTGAAAATATATGCTTACTCTTAAAACTTAGATGAATGAGTGTTGCATGATTTGTTCATTTTTTTATCCTAAGACTCATTTATACTCCCTTTATGTACAAAAAAGATAGTTTCAGAGATTGTGACCATGAGACTTCTCAAACTCCTTTTTATGTCTCAACTTTCAGTCCAATTGTCAAAATAATACGTTGACCCGAGAGACAGGATTCTCCCGAACGCCTAGATGTGCTTTTTGTGTTTGTGGAGTCAAAAATGTGATCATGTCGCTAGTTTAGAAATGTATTTTCTCAGTTTACACAGGAGTGAACGAGGGAAATATTGTCTCTCCCTTTGCTTGGAGGCTCACACAGCCAAATGTTTAAGTGTGTGTGATTCTATTATCACATTTCTGTGACCAGCACAAATTTTCCTACAGTTTGATGTATATATTATGTGTGTAGAGTGAAAACTGTGGGCAAAAGAGCGAGTTAAAGAGACATTTTTAATAAGATTTTACAGCCCCTCTACACTCTAGCGCTAAAAAATATCATCCCATAGAAACTCATTATAAAACCCAAGGAGGGCATTTTTACCATGCTTCAAACAAGTCTGAGTATTTCAAAATATTTGAATGGCATTTGAAAGATGAATCACACCCAGAATGTACAAAAGATGGGGAACATTTTAAAGTTTAAATGGAGTTTCTATGTAAATTTATGAATGAGGAGATGCGAGTTAATGAATTGAACGAGTTGAATGAATTTTCTATTTAGGAGCTGAATGACAAAAATAAAGAAAGCTGTTCATGAAGCTTCATTTGGCCATCACTACCTAAAAGACATTTGTGTAAAGTTCTGTCGTAATTAGCATAAAAATGTATGAGTTACAGCCAAAACCACGATTTGTGAGGTCACAACGACCTTGACCACCAAGCTCTAATGAGTTCATCGTTGAGTCCGAGTGAACGTTTGTGCCACATTTGAAGAAATTCGCAAAGTCACAGTTACCTTGACCTTGGAAATGAAATTTGAGGAGATTCCCTCAAGGTGCCTGGACGATATTCACAAGAATGAGACAGATGCAAGGTCACAATGACCTTGACCTTTGACCACCAGTCTAATCAGTTCATTATTGAGTTCATTTGAATGCCTGCACCAAATTTGATGAAATTCCCTCAAGGCATTCTTGAGATATCACGTTCACAAGAATGGATGGACGGACAACCGCAAAATAAAATGCCTCCGGTCACGAAGCAACCTCCAATTTAATCAGCTCTAATCCCCCACTCAGCAACCTTGGATCCAAATGAGCAGTTTCAGGATATGCAGACTATGAGATCTGTTTAACACAGTGATGAATCTAATCCATAAGTGGAAATGGAGGGCAGAAAACATCAGTTCCCCAGCTCTAGTGGACAGATGGAAACTGGCTGTTAGCTTGGAAGAACACTTGACTGGGCGGATTGTTGCATGCTGAGGCGTACAGGTTGTGTCTGCCTGTCTCTTTCCTTCACTTTCGCCTGCCATCTCTTGTCTCCTCGCATTTTCTCTCCTCCTCTCTTCACTCTCTGTCTGAGGGGGGAAAAAAATATCACTCAAGTTGAGCACAATTACTTTGAAAAGCCAGAAAAAGTACAACCTCTCTGTGCCATTGTGCTGTCAGCCAAGTCAAATGTCAATCCAAGCAAACACTGTGTGCCCACCTGGTCACCATGGGCAGTCAACTGGTGAGTCATGTTGTCTTTTCATATTTGGATAGTCAATCACTGGCTTAACCAGACCTAACATACCCCACCTCCTGTCTTCTGGTGAGCAAAATGTCATGCTGTGTATATAATCAGTCTTTTTTTGACGTGTTTTATGGCTCTTCATTGAATAATCAAGACATCCGTATTGTATCACATCTGGTCCCTGAAAGCTGCAGGCACATAATGTGTCAACTGTAAATTTGTTTGGGAGTATGCACCACCAAT
Organism: Epinephelus awoara; assembly: GCA_035609425.1. Lineage (NCBI taxonomy): Eukaryota > Metazoa > Chordata > Actinopteri > Perciformes > Serranidae > Epinephelus > Epinephelus awoara. The sequence goes on along the minus strand of CM069317.1, from coordinate 17,942,872 downwards.
GTATATATCTATTGAGACGGTGTAAGGAAGGCGTCATGCATTCATTTTGGTGCAGGTGTCAGTATAATGAAAGTAAAATGAGAAAGTGAATGGAATTTTTCAGTTGGATCTTAGATTATTGCTGAAATCAAAAAGCTAACGTTAGGCTATCAGACTATCGAACTACACTATGGTCGCATGGCATAATGTAACAAGATGATGATGACGTTCTGTGGTCTCGTTACTGACAGATTTTTTTGTTGCAGATCAAAACTTGAAGGTTGTGTTAACCACAGACCTTATTTCAGACTCATAACCTATTAAAAAAACATTGACTTTGAGACAAGGCTCTAAAATTCAAACTCCTTTCTGGCTTTTGTTCCTCATTCCTGTCGGATTCTTTGCAGTGGTGAGTATGATATATAATCAAAATCAAAATCAAATTAATTCTTACCCTACGAATGGCATTGTCACGTTATGTCCTTGACGTAAAGTTACAAATTTACATCAATTTACATAGGGTTGGTTGATGCAAGTAGAGTTACATAGGTTAGGTTTAGAGAAAGAAACACGGTTGGTCAGGGTCATTATGTACTTAACAGATGGTTGGACTAGCGTAAACTCATCAGCAACTTGGTTGCACACAGCGTCAAAATATTTAAACAAATCGACTCACCCAAACGAAATTGATCAGAACTAGAAGACGTCGTAGGCGCCTCCTGTTTTCAGCATTTCTTCTCCGTTGATTCATCAGACGGAGAAGAATAAACATAGCACACGCCACAACACAAGCGCTGGAGCCGGCATTTTCATTGCGTTGCTACTACGCATGATGTATGCCTGCACGTCGACCACGCCGATTTGCATGAAGTGGCGTCCCATTTCTTAGGGAAAGTCCTCTGCTGTAATATTTCTCACTTGAAATATTTACGTCATTTAAACCAATTAATGTTTTATTCATGTACAAGGCCACATAACTGACTGAATGTATGTGCCTGTGTGTTTTGTAATACTCAGGGAATATATCCTAATCTTGTTTTATGCTGCAGCACAATGACAATAAATTCTATTTAATTCTATTCTAACATATAACTTGTGTTAACGCTTCTCGCACCAGAACACAAGGGCTTTGCACAGGTTCCCAGGGAGGACATGGTGGGAAGCTGGTGAGAGCTCACATCTACATTTCGTTGCACAAGGGACTCCCAGTTTGTTGGCTGTGGCAGCTGCACGGAGCAGATGGGCTAGCACTACCCCTGTAGGTCATACCCACCTGGTCCAGCACAGCGCCGGGGACCTGGACTCTCCAAATTGGGGAAATAAAAAGGTAAACATACTGACGATGACTGAAGCAGCATCAAGTTTCTGCTATCACTAAGTGGATGTGTCATTTGTGAGCATCTTTAAAAGGATGAGTGGATGTGTGGACGGATCTCATTTGGAGGCTACCACATCATTAATTCAGCATTATCTACTCCATTTACTCTCCAACCAATGAGATTAAAATGGAAAATTGTACGTACGGTGAAATGGAAACTAAGAGTTGTTTTTGGTTGAATTGCGCACATGTGTGATGTGGGATAAAACAGTATGAATACAACTTCCTGATTTTATGTGTTTTTCTAAGGTTTTGTCCAGGCACTTTCCAAAAAAAGGAGGGTAAAGCTGTGTACCAAATGGGTGATTATGAAATGAAACGTCCATTTAGGAGCTTACTGTCTATAAAAACACTTCTAGAAATCCTAAATTGATCAGAAATACTTTTTTATTTCCAGTTAAGACAACAGAGGAGCCTTTTGTTCATCACTTCTGTACATTTGAAACCATCTATGGTGCCAAAAAAAGAGTTAAAAACTGCTCTGGAAGTGAGGAGTGTCATTGACGACAAGACCCATAAGCCACCGGGCCAGTGGCTGGCTCTTAGGCCAAAGAAAGTAAGGGAGGCACTTCTTCAACGGAGGCCCTCGTTGCCTGTTGAAGCCTAGTTTGTCAGTATGGAAGCTCCTATTGGCTCAAGTGAGGTGTCAATGAAAAGGTCAGGGTTCAATAGTCCCAATATTTACATGCAAACTGAAGGCAATATATAGAGAAATATGAACATTTGAAATAATGCAACAGCAGTTTGAGGATATCTATGGATGTAATAATGAATCTGGACTTAATATTTTACCGGATTTAGATAATCCGGACTTTTGAAAAGCATTTGTTGAATCACAGGCCTGTACTACGAAGCCAGGTCAACTTACTCAAGATATGCACTCGTTATCTGGTTTGACTAATCCTAACATCGGCCGTCTGGATAACCGGTACAGACTAATAATGGGAGACAATAAATAGTGTGTGGATTATTTTACGAATAAATTATTTGTTTTATCCTACTTCTCATCATGTAGGTGTCTCGTTATTTTGAGCTGCAGTGATGGAATCAGAGGCAAGAGGTGGCAAGAGGGGACGACTTTCCTCGACTGCCGAAAACGGGATCTTCCCCTTGAGCTGCTGGAAGGCGAGGGACCAATGACATCGGACTTGTCGAAAGACAGATGCCGAGGGCGTCGGGGAATGGGAATTTCCGAGTGCAACTAGTGTTGCTGGCAGCACTGAATGCAAGGAGATAGAGTGGACTCAGGGACTTCAGGAGTTTGCGAGAATTGTCAAACAGATCGCTCTTGGAGGTATTGAGAGTGAGTTCCTGGTCCATAGTTGAAGGTAAGCGATGTGAGAACGGAGTCAGAGGAGAGGGAAACGGATGAGGTAGTGCGGAAATGGACGAGATTGAGGTGTGGCCTTTGTTCCCTTAGTTATAAAACTTTGTTTAAATAAGACTGCAGAAGATCTTACGCTGAATGCAGCTGCACAGCCTCGTCGTGATGGCGACAATGAAGTCGTGTGACCATGGTGTAATTTGTTTACAGCGTAATATTAGCTTTTATGAATCTCTGCTTTTCAAATCTTTGCTCAACAGTAGCCATGATGTCATTGAAATGCATGTGAAGAATGTAGTGGTGCTGCTGTACATCCAGGCACACACCAGGGTCTGACTGTGTGTGTGTGAGAGAGACTATGAGGTTTAGCATTTCATGATATTCCGGGAGTTATTTGCCTGTCTACGTGAGGTAATCATTAGACAGTGGCATCCTGTGATTGACATTAGCCTGGGTTTCAGATACCGATCCGTACCACGACAGGCGGAGGCGTGTGTATTCTTAGCTGCCTGTAACACAACCTAAAAGTTTGCCACAGCCTAACGGGTTGGTTCCACAAAAACAATATTTTTCGGATTTAGAAAGGCATGCATATTTCATTCGCGCTCGCGGAGTATCAATCTCTGCCACATGGCATCAACAGTGGGGATATTGATTCAGTTTATTTTCTCATCTCAGAAATGTACCATGGGGCCGGCGTCTGTCTCGGCTGCTACCTCACGCTGTCTTCTTTCTGTTGAATAAAAAGAGTAGCCATGAATAATTCTATAGATTTTCTCCTTACTTGTTTTTATTACGAGTGATTTAGAGCCGTGGCTTTACGTTTCACCCCTTTGTACACACACACACCGACACACACACGCACCGCCTGGGTCCATGCATCCACACTCTGAAGACAGACACAGCTGTTTGTTGCCCGCTGTTCCCCGTCACTGTCAGCGGCGACATGAGCTCCACATAAAGTCTTGTTAACACAACAGTGAGACGCAGACGTGGAGGAGCTGCCAGCGACGTGCCGACCACGAGATGGAACAACACACGCACCGTAAACAACACAGGAGCTGTCATCACCCCCCACAGGGCTCCAATTCCATTCAGGGCCCAATAACAGAGTCATTTTCTCCCAGCCAGGCCTGCGTTTATCTCATGTGGCTCGACCCACGCGCAGATTGCATGTACGTTTCTGTTTTCCTACTGTACTGTGTGTGTGTGTGTGTGTGTGTGTGTGTGTGTGTGTGTGTGTGTGTGTGTGTGTAGGGCGTGGAGAAAAAATAAATGGAAACCCTGAGAAGAGACAGGTTGTTTATATTTTTTTCTCTCATTTCGCCCAACCTGGAATAATCTGCAGAGCATGTTATTTCTTTTTCACCTGCTCTCTGCTTCACTTAGCCTGCATACTTAACACTGGCAGCTGCCGCCAACAGCAAATCTTCAAGACTTCTCAAGCTGACTATTATTAAGATATACTAGAATATATAAAAATTTTTGTATCGTCAATCAATGACTAAATAGATCAATATGCTATCTTAATAGATTTGCAAGTGTGTTATATATGTGTAGACTTTACAATGCTGCAATCATTTTTAAATTCACAAGAATCTTACAAAGAACTAGTCCATACCCACTGAGTGCACAGTTGCCCACGTAGAGTTTCACACGGTGTGTGTTTGGGATACAGCTCACAGGAAATTGCAGATTAGACAGTCAACTGAACCCATTAAGAAGAGCAATGTATTCAGACAGAGTTTTTGTTGATTTGATAGTGCGATTGCTTTATTGAAAGTACAGTAGCGAAACTGTGTGAACTTTAGATATTGGTCCCTAGATTATCTTCACCCAGTTTCATGCAGATCGCTCAAACTTCCTAGGAAGAGATCCATTTGAAGTGTTTTTCAAAAAATTCAAAATGGCGGAAAATCTATATAAGTGGAAGTTATGGGTTCTTGAGGCAAATGTGTTCCTCATGAGGAGAGGCGTCTCTGTGCAAAGTTTCATGTCTCTACCACATACGGGGCATGAGATATGCCCATTCAAAGTTTGACATTTCAATGGGTTGCTATAGCGCCCCCCTTTGGCCAATTGATGTAATATTGCTTCATTGGCATCCTCCCATAACCCTCTACCACTGTGCCACATTTCACATGGATTGACCAAGTCAGTGAGGAGAAAAACATGGAACAGACACACAGACAGAGTTTTCGTCATTATATAGTAAGATATCTCCCTCCCCCAGGTGCTCTCTGGCCGTCTGACTGTAAATGGGGATGATACAGATTCACATTCTGTTAGTCATTGAGGACGATGGTGACTGATTTCATTTCATGTTAATGACATATTATTAACATATTCTGGACCTACTGTTCATATGTCCACCCACCCAACACCCATGTGACGCGAATAATTTACAATGTTAAGACATCATCATCTGAAAGTGTTTTAAAAAAGGATGTGGGGATTGGATCTAAAAGACAAGTTGTTGGTTTTAATTGAGAAATTACTGTCACAAGCATCAACCACGACGAACTTCTCCAGTGTTTCCTCGCATAAAAACAAAGTTTCAGGGGTGTTAAAATTCATCGGCTGCGATTGGGTTTCTGTTTTACTGCTGAAGTGGGCTGCGAATTCTTCATATTTTAAGCTGGTTGACAAACTGCTGGACTTCAAAAAACCTGGGTTAATTAAGCAATCAATGGGAAAATTCAGCATCAGAAGTTTGCAAAGGAACATCTAAACAAGCCTGATGCTTTCTGGAAACAAGTCCTGTGGACTGAGAAAGTGAAAATAGAACTGTTTGGATGCAATGAGCAAAGGTATGTTTGGAGAAAAAAGGGACATCTTTCCAACTGTTAAACACGGGGCTGAAGATGAAGAGAGGATGGTCTTCTTTAACAGGACAATGACCCTACACACACCTTGAAACCCACAATGGACGACCTCAAGAGGTGCAAGCTGAAAGTTTGCCATGGCCCTCACAGCCCCCTGACCTAAACATCATTCATCTATGGATAGACCTCAAAAGAGCAGTGCATGAAGACGGCCCCACAGAGCTGGAGGCCTTTTGCAGGAAGAATCCGTTTTTACGCCTGGAACCTCCCATCTTTGCGGACGTCAACCCCAACAGGATTTGAAACCCTGGACGTGTGCTCTAATGACTAAGCCCTTTGCAGGAAGAATGGGTCCCCCAAACAAGAACTGAAAGTCTCTTAGCTGGTTTCAAACGTGTTTAGAAGCTGTGATACTTGCCAAAGGGGGCCCTACTGAGCACTGAGCATGCAGGGTTCCCAAACTTTTGCTTTCAGGCCCTTTTCCTTCTTTATTTTGAAGCTGTAAAAGATTGAAATTAAAAAGAAGTCTTAGTAAAACATTGCAGAAATGTGTCATCTTTAACCTCATGACTTTTGGAGATCAGTTCATCGTCTGCATATTTAACGACTCAGAAAAATGGAATTTTGACCAGGGGTGCCCAAATAAAAACTTTTCAATTAAACAAATTTTCTTTGGTAGTTTTGTCATATATGTACACGCGGTGATGATTTCTGGGTGATTTGTACGTTGGTGTTACACGATGTCAGTCTCTGGGGCATAAATAGTAACTAGCGTGCACTGGAGCCCATCTGGAGCCTGTCGTAACTACAGCACCGCCCATGGAATAAGCATATCATTTTGTTATAGATGCTATTGACTGCTTTTATCCATCCATGACGACTATTATCCAGATTGACTACCCCCCCTCACGGGCCCCAGTGCAACCGCGCTATTTGTACACCCCTGCACGAACCTTATTGTCTGCTTGTAATCATCAAACTACATTGTCTCACTCTGTGGCCATGAATGACACGGGACATTTGTTTCTCTTATTTTCTGCCATCACCGATTTGGAGTGTGCATTCCTCAGCTCAGTCTGATTTATGAACAAAGTCACACTGAATGAAACAAGGCTTTTTTTCCTCAGAGTCTTCCCGGGCATGGAGCGTTCAAAGATGCTAAAATCTGATTTGACACCGGGTGGTAACCTGGCTCCACACAGAGAAGTGAGAGGTCCATAAAGTCAAAGCAAAGAAAAAAATATCTCTGGAAACACCACCATAGTCACACTCGGCCCCACATGTATGCCTATACTTTCACACTCTTCTAGTCGTCACCGCACAGTTAGACGTGAGCACATGGGAGTCCATTGATGTTAAATGCTGCTGTGACCTGTCATTAGGCCCCGCAGAGGGTATCGGGCTGTGCACCCACTAATCCTCGTAGCCCTCCGACAGGCAACAGCATTCTCTAACACTGACCTAACATGCACTTAAGCTGCTTTCACTAAGCTGCCGAGACTTTTTTATTTGTTTGTTTGTTCTGCATGAAATGTACTTTTCCATTTACTTAAAGGAGCAATCTGTCAATTGAACATGTCAAAGTCAATTTAGTCGTCACGATCGACGGGATCAGTGTTTGTCATGAGTGACATTGTTTTATTTATGCCATGACTAGGTAGAGCAGCAGCAGCCACAGCTGATCTAATGAGGCTGAGGTGACGGTGAGTCATCATATTCACAGTAGCAGGTAGCAACGCTGGCTTTTTACTTTTGAGCAGTTCTCTTAAGTTGGTTTGATAATGCTTTGCATCAGTGATTCTGATCAGGGAATTAATTTAAATCAGAGTGCCACTCTGCCTCTGTCTGCTGCTGCCGAACATCCTTCAGATTCACACTCACTGAATAAATTTGAACATTTCTCTTACAATACTAGTGCTTGTATTAATATTGTATTTCTGTGGACTTTAAGTTGACTGTATGTATACTGAGTAATTGGCCTCACGCTCTGCTTAAAGACGTGACACAGTTGACCATTTGTTACTTTTAAAGAAACTGTTCCATATTGGATTTGAGTTATGTAAAACTACCTGTCCAGTAGACTGCAATGTGTAAAGTATTACTAAAGGTGTCCCACAGGGCTCAGTTTTAGGGCCAATATTGTTTTCAATTTACATAAATGATATGTAAATTGAACATTTGATAGAGTATTCTAGTCAAGTGCAAGTAAGCATGAAAATGCATGAGACACAAAAACTCACTACAGAAGCAACACTGGAAAAGAGTACGCTCGACGCTCTTCTGGCAGAGTAGACCAGGTATATGTAGGCAGGTTGATGAGCGGAGTGGAAACAGGAAGGGAAAGGGGAAGGAAGAACACACAAAAACCAAAACACAATCATCACAGTGAGTCCCTAACTCTCCCAAGGTGTTCATCACGGTTCAGTTCTCGGTCCCCTCCTCTTCATGCGGTGCATTCTCCGCCTTCCCTATCCTTCACTTTACTTTCACTGAGGTGAAGACCAGACTAACCATTGCACCTTGGGGGACGGGGCCTTCTCCATTGCTGCTCCCACCTTCTGGAACTCACTCCCTAAAGACATCAGAGACTCCACCGTCTCCACCTTCAAGAAATCCCACAAAACACACCTCTTCAAAACGTCCTTTGAGTATCTGGAATCTGGATCTTTGAGTATCCAGAAAAGCACTACATAAATCCAATGTATTATTAATTACAACTATTCTTACCTTACCTGTGTAATTCAGTCTGGTATATAAAGCCAGATGTTCACTCTGAATGTCGTACTGCAGCACTGAGCCACAGTCCAGTGAGTGTTCCCCCTCCTGCTTGCTCCTGTGTGACACTCCACACACTGGTGTGAAAAGCTGGGCTGCAGAGAGGGAACACAGCTAGCAGTAAAGCATGCAGTGATCAACAGGAAGGCAAGTGTGACATCAGATTATCTCAGCTGTCAGTCCCATGTGAAGGTCAGGCGTCACGCTGAGTCAGGAGGAGCCCGTGAATTTATGTGGTATTACAGTCCAGCTGTGGTTATTAATAATGACAGTCATAATAGGCAGTTTTGTAAAATGCCCCTCCCCTCCTTAAAAGATGTCTTGTAATTAGTATCTCGCTGTGTGAGTGATTGTTGGCTTAATAATCCTTTGATAGATGCTTTAAATAGGTCATTCTCACTGATGGCGTTATGGATAGCAGCGAGGAAGCTGCTTAATTCCTGTCATGTTCGCTGTTGATTATATTCAACGCATAATGTCGGCCACAAATAAGACAACTATGTGACAGCCATTAGGGTTATGCAGTGTGATGAAGGTGCATCTGCTGCCTGCGCCATACATCTTTCAAACAGGAAGTGTCTGCATGACGGCGTCACGGTAATGACAAACTGACCACTGCTGGAATGTGAAGAGTGTAATCCCGGCTGATAACAAGGTAAAAATGAACCTGGGCATAATCACGCTATTTCAGGCCACATTACAAGGCGATCACATCCCCGCTTGGACTTAGGAGGAATAATCAGCTGGTTGAGATAAAGGTGGGGTAATCTATCATCGGACTGCAGGGCGCCGGGGTTTCCAAGGCCCCTTATACTCCAAGAGGACGATCCATCATTTAACATGCTAACAAGGCGGAGGATTTTAACATGAAAGATAAAGCAGGTGCGGCGTTATCGGGCGCTCTTAGAGACCTCTGCTAGCGCTGATGGGGGATGCTCCCTTATCTCCGTCCGAGGGAAGACTGACCTTGTGACACTGAGAGAGAGGACAGCCAAAAGAAAGTGTTTCACATTAAAGTGAAAAGCTAAACATGTAGTGGTTAATGAATGGGAAGATTATAGGCCAAGGTCAGCGTATTATTTCTGAGGTCACATGAATTAAGGCAGGTCTGAGGTCTGGAAACTGGCAATGATAGAAAATGTTAGAGACATGCAGAGACTTGAAGTCTAATGAAGTGAATCAGTAAAAGCTATCGGCCACCATGTAACTGACATTAATCCAAATGGAGCCGGACGAACCTTCATGTCAGCATGATAAGCGCCTGCTCATTACTATTGTTTAACGGTGTGGGACAACAACGAAAGTTAAGGAGGCGAAAGTCCGAGTTTGGACAACGTCAGGAAACTTTCATCCGGGAGGCTAATGTTCACTGTCCGTAAAATTGCAAAGTCGAACCCTGCTCTTTTTTTCCTCTCTCACACTCTCTCCACACACAGTCTCTCCCTCTCTCTCATACTCTCTCCACACACAGTCTCTCCCTCTCTCACACTCTCTCTCCACACACAGTCTCTCCCTCTCTCTCTCCACACACAGTCTCTCCCTCTCTCAAACTCTCTCCACACACAGTCTCTCCCTCTCTTACTCTCTCCACACACACCCACAGTCTCTCCCTCTCTCCACACACATCTACAGTCTCTCCCTCTCTTACTCTCTCCACACACATCTACAGTCTCTCCCTCTCTCATACTCTCTCCACACACAGTCTCTCCCTCTCTCATACTCTCTCCACACACAGTCTCTCCCTCTCTCATACTCTCTCCACACACATCCACAGTCTCTCCCTCTCTCATACTCTCTCCACACACAGTCTCTCCCTCTCTCATACTCTCTCGACACACATCCACAGTCTCTCCCTCTCTCATACTCTCTCCACACACAGTCTCTCCCTCTCTCACACTCTCTCCACACACATCCACACACAGTCTCTCCCTCTCTCAAACTCTCTCCACACACATAGTCTCTCCCTCTCTCAAACTCTCTCCACACACAGTCTCTCCCTCTCTCAAACTCTCTCCACACACAGTCTCTCCCTCTCTCATACTCTCTCCACACACATCCACAGTCTCTCCCTCTCTCACACTCTCTCCACACACATCCACACACAGTCTCTCCCTCTCTCAAACTCTCTCCACACACAGTCTCTCCCTCTCTCAAACTCTCTCCACACACATCCACACACAGTCTCTCCCTCTCTCAAACTCTCTCCACACACAGTCTCTCCCTCTCTCAAACTCTCTCCACACACAGTCTCTCCCTCTCTCAAACTCTCTCCACACACATCCACACACAGTCTCTCCCTCTCTCAAACTCTCTCCACACACAGTCTCTCCCTCTCTCAAACTCTCTCCACACACAGTCTCTCCCTCTCTCAAACTCTCTCCACACACATCCACACACAGTCTCTCCCTCTCTCAAACTCTCTCCACACACAGTCTCTCCCTCTCTCAAACTCTCTCCACACACAGTCTCTCCCTCTCTCAAACTCTCTCCACACACAGTCTCTCCCTCTCTCAAACTCTCTCCACACACAGTCTCTCCCTCTCTCAAACTCTCTCCACACACACACACACACACACACACACACACACACACACACACACACACACACACACACACACACACACACACACACACACACACACACACACACACACGTGCACACAAAGACATGGCATGCAGGTTGTTCTGACAAACTCTGTATGTTTCTCTCGGATGATGTGACATCATCGTTTACTGACAAAACAGCAAAATGTGGCAACTTGGGATGAGGACGTGTTGAAAACGGGCACACAGAACAGTTTGTAAGACATTAGTCGTCTGGGCTGAGACTGTTACTGATTCATCGTACGTCTGTCATTTAAAATGTGTGCCTAAAGTTACTGATTTTACCACTACTTAATATATCTAATATTACCAAAGTCTGCTGCTACAGTCACAAACTGAATTCACAAATTTAAGCTCTGTTTCCTTCATATTTGTTGGGCAACATAATTTACACACAGCCCAGACTGGACGGTTGTTTCCTGACATAGCTGTGGGACTTAATGTTGTATGGGCATTAAAACAAGCACCATTGGCTCGCGCTCAGCTGTCGCTGGCATTGCATCAGAGGACATTTGCATAAAGTTGAGCTTTTCTCAACCCTGGCCCGTAGTGCTGTCGAGTGCCTTTGAAATCTCTGTAGCTCAGCGAGCAGCGCCTGCAATGCCAGGTCCCATTCACAATGAATAGCAACCTATTGCGGTCCCAGCCTTTGAGTCTGGATGTGTGAACAGCCTGTTACAATCTGTACGGCTGTGTCAGTCTTTTATCTTTTGTTGCAATTTCACTATTGTTTATGGAAGACGCTGTTTTCTTTTCTTGTTGTGGCTGTGGCACAGAATGATAACGTCCACATTCTTCACCCTGCCTTCAAAGATCTGATTGGTCAAGTGTTTCTCCAACTACAGGAGACAGACCTCAATGAGCACTACAAATCAAAGATGTGGCAAACATTCAGAGGTCTGTACCATCTTCTAAAACATCCCCAGATTGTTACACTATTGTAAAGAAGTCTCTTTTCAGAATCCGTATTGGCTGTTTCTGTCAGCATTACAGAGACTGAAGCTTCTGCCACTCAATACCATCTCTCATCTGAAGGGTTTACTATGCATTTTCTAAAACAAGTAAGCATCTAATGTTGTTCTTTCTCTTAAAATGGAATTGCTATAATTTGTGGAGAAATGCTGCACACTGGGCCTCATGCAGGAAGCCATATCTGGATGAATTTTCTCTCATTTTTGTTTGTTTCCAAAGTGTGTTTGTATTTTTAGTGCCCATTGATTTCTAGGATTAATCAATGTCTTCCTATTTTTGTGCTTCTCTTAGGTAAGAAAACATTTTGAGAGTGGTTGAGAGCACTCTTGCCAAGATAAGAGAAAAACATCTTATTTTTACATTTCCCCACAAGTGCTCAATTTGAGGAACATCTTGCGTCATCTTATGTGTTTCTGTTCCATGTTTTTCTCCTCACTGACGTGGTCAGTCCATGTGAAACTGCACACAGGCATTGAGGATTGGCATAGGTAGACTTTGATAAAATTGAGTGAGTTAAAGAAAAAATTTGAGACAAATAAGATGTGGATGTTCCAAAGGCATGTCATTGTCTGAAAGAGGATTGCATCGTTGTACATTTCTTGAGCGTCTGCCCATCTGTCCTGTGCTACAATCCAATGACACTGTTGGCTAAATAGTCTGAGAGTAATATTTCAAGGACATGCTTTTGCAGCCCGGAGGAGCTATTTGCCAAATGCTATTCAGTTTCCGCTGTCTGCGTCCAATCAATGCTATCAAAATGTTGCCAGTTTCGTCCGCTCTGCAGATGGACCAACTTTTCCAGAAGTCCACCACCGAAGACTCTCAGCTTCTCCGTCCTTCCCCCTCTGCCTCTCAAGGACAGAACAGCGAGGAGCAGATACTGTGCCGCAACCTGATCTATATTCTGGACAGGATGTGTACTATATAAAGAAAGTGATGGGCCTTTGTAAGTCTACCTGCCCCACTTTCCTCCAAAACTTCCTGAAGCCTTCCACTACAAGCGAGCATCAGATAAGGCTGGCTGTTGGGAGAGGTGAAGAAGTCTGTGCACAAACACTGCCGTCTCCTCCGAACGCCTCCTCACTCATTCAAAGGCTGTTTTCACTGCTCCTGTCCCTCTACTCCTCTATCTGCTCAATTGATATTGCAGTACATTTTCTTGTACTGCTCTTGTTTGATATCATCATGTGTAATACCAGATGGAACATTCTGCAAATTCAACCCGCTCTCCAATTTTAATACCACATTCACAGTGTACCGGGGAGTAAAGGGAAATACCGAGTTTCCGAGGAGATTGTGCTGTTACTGAACTTCTGCTGAGTGATGAGAACATGGAGCACTTCACTCTCCATTATGTTGAGCAACAAAGGTTCCTTGTTAACACTTGGGGAAACAAAAGCACACTTGGAGGGTGATGCAATGTTTGTCAAACTGCTTCGTATTGGGAAAGAGGGTCTTTTTTTTACATTGACCCCAACCCTAACACATCAAAATCAGACCTGTGTGTGCACTGTCCGTACACTAATACACTCACACACTCCCACAGCACATTATACTATCGTTAGATTACCTGAGCTGTTGATCGAAGAGTTGATAGATGTAACCAGAGGTCTTTGGCCCAGAATTTTGTCCATTAGCTCAAAATACCTGAAGTTGGTTTTCGCTTTCCCTCCCTCACCGCTGGTAGCCATCCGACGCCTCTCAGCCATGTAGCGCTGTTTCAAACTCTTCCACTTGCTTCTTAGTATTTGCCATGGTTTGTCACAGCCTTTATCCATCATTTGCTTCTGCAGCTCTTGATACGTGGTCGCATTTCTTTGCTGTGTTCCGTCTAGTATGGCATTAATGTTCACTTCTTTTATTAATTGAAGAAAAAGGAGGATTTTCTACGTGGAAGTTTTGTAAATAAAGAATGGCTGCTAAACACATTGCATCATTTATCCTTTGTCATATGCTAATTTTTTGAGAAACCTCACCATGGAGTCAGTGGAGGATCCGAATATGTGAAGAAAGGAACAACAACAACTATTGAAACAATGTCAACAGCAATGAAAATCACCCCATCCATAATTGGCTCCATATTCCTAATAGCAGCACTACTGACTCAGCATCAGTTTATAAGGCCGCAGCATAAGCTTCAGTGCTGCTCGGGTGCCTCTGAAAGCTCAAGTGCACACCATATAATCCTGTTAGAGATTGGGACGTGATTCATGATCTTTAGTCGATGTCATCCCTTTCTTTTCCTCTCCCATTTTCCATGTCACTGTCCTCTGCATGCAGCACTGAAATAATCTCACACTCTAAGACTACTTACTAATGCGCAGTGTGAAATTTGGCCATGTTCAGTGGGATTCCTCTCAGTTTGGGGTGAAGGAGGGAGAATTATAGAGTGCAGGAGGTTTACGCTGGGCTGCAGCGAATATCTGAAAGTAGACCTGATTAATTGGCAGCAAATGCAATTTATGTTTTCATTTTTGTTTCCATTAAAAGCCTTATTTGCTGCCATTGGGGAGTCCTGTTGCCATGAGGGGGGGTGCTTAGTCTGCAACGGTGTTTGAGTGGGTGGAACATGTCAGGTGGTATTCACATGAATGCCAGCCATATCTTGACATGAGACTTGAGGCACCTTTGGTGGTGGTTTGTAATGCCCCTGGAGACTACCGGAATATACAGAGCAAGAAAGTCCATATGGGATGGTTGGCACGGAAGGTGGATGGACGCAACAATCTGTTTATTTCCTGTTTGAATTACAAGCTAAACCATGATGTGTTTTCCAAATCTAACCATGGACTTTTGTTCAGTTAGTTAACCTAAAACTGAAGTCTATACTGTCTCTTTATTTTGAATAGAACCAATGCATGTAACAAACAAGAGAGGCCTCAGAAACACAAAGGATTTTCATGAAGGTCGGTGAACAGAAAAACAGCCCAAAAATAGCAACAGAGTTCCCGAAAGCTTGGGGCGTATGCAGAATGCAAAAATGCAAGATACCTGATCAAACACTAGAGAACACTAGGAACAAACGGCTAGAACATGTGCTCCAAAGGGCAGCAGGTGGACTATCCCTGAACGTCCAAAACTGAGGAGGCAACCTGGCACATCATGTTTAGAAGTGAGTCCACTGACAAAGTGATGGTTTTTGATGAGTCGGGATGAGAATGTGTTGGTTTCGACTACTGTTCGGACTGACTCTTGGATGATCAAAGGTGGTCACTGAAAGCCAAGAACTGGATCGAACTAGCTTACACTGAATTCATCTATTAAAACATTTAAACCTCTAAAGGAATCAGACATGGTTTTAAGAGGAGTACACAAAGCACCTCGCTTCCACTTTAAAATGTCGTTTGCTTTTAGCTCCACAGCAGGTCTTCAGGCTGGCTGTGCCCGGCTGCTGCTAATGTGCTTTCAGACAGTTAGCCGGTGAAAGGCCTCTAATTTCTGCTCCATCCTCCAGTCTTAACACAATTGTATTGCCTGCCTGTCCAGCGAGAAGCCCAAAGTGATTGTCCTCTAATGAGGGACGGTTGAGAAGCAATCTAACCCAGGAGCGGGGATAGCATTGTTCTCTTGCAACATCCAATTTGCACTGGATTCATCTTAACGCAGCAGCCCTTGTAGCTCCGGATTAGTGATATAACTGCAGTCGCAGGAGCTTAAAGTCCCAGACATCGCTGATTGATTGAGCTTAAGTCAGGTACACGTCTGCAGGAAGGAATCCAGCTCATTTGCTGTTTTCCAGCTTCTTCCTGTGTTATCTCTGGACTTTTTTCATAACGCAGCACAGAGTGCTTCAAGGAGAAGAGACTATCTGTGGCTCTCCCTCCAGGTGCTGACTGACTAAACGCTCCAGCTGTGTGTTGGCAGACTGACCTCAGGAGGGCCACAGCAGGCCAAGGTCGTCACATTGAGGGAGTGGGTTGCGTTCAATAGGGAGACAATGACAGAGAAAACAAGCATCTTTTATCTTGTGAAGGTGAGGCAGCGCTGACAGGGACCAGAGCACAACCCTGACGCTGATTAATAGCTGTATTGAGGAGAGGTTACAGGAAGCACTTTGGATGCACATGTGGAACTGTGTGGTTGTGGGCTTTCTCTCTTCACTTTTTAAATGCTTGTTTGACTTGTATTTTCATTTTCGGGGTTGATGAAGTTTGTCTGGCTGTCAGCTTTTTCTGTGTCTGTTCAGCTGTGGCTGCCCTTCATGTTACCTTCCAGTTCTTTCTGTTTGCACCAAACAAAGTGCTGCTGTGGAAGCCAAAAGCAAAACATCTGACTGTGTGCTCCAAAGAGCTTTGCAACAAAGACCTAATAGACACGCGGTGTTGAGTACATCTGGATTACTGCGCAATGTTCAGACTTTTCCAACAGTTTAACTTTTGTTTTTTGTGAAATTCTGCATATTTCACCACTTCAGGCCTCTAAAAATCAAAGAAATAAAAGTCAGCAATTGTGTAGTTGCTTCCATACCCTTACTGAGGGCATAAGCTACGACGTGGGGTCATGATGAGTAGATATGGCTTTGTTTTGAGTGATAAGATCCGGTACATTTGGCAGCCTGTGGTGCACCGCAGTTTGCAGAATTCAAACCTTAAACATGTGAGCTAATAATGGCTTGATGGATGTAACACAGAATCAGATGCAACCTGCTGATGCGCTCTTGAAAGGTGGCCCGTGCTAGACCTTTCGTATGCCAGGTGGGTAACGACACGGCATGTATGGCCCCTTACAGTGTCGCCACATTAATTAATTTCACTCAAGACAGACCTATTTACATTCATCATGGTGGTGATGGTGATGGTAGTGGTGGTGGTGAAGAGGATTGGCTGAAGACGTGGAATGGGACGTCGGATGAGTTTGGTGGAAGGAACCGTGGGTGCTGGATGTGATGAGAACTGGAAGTGATTGTCAAATCCCTCCGCTTTGTCAGTGAATGACGCAAAAAAAGCACCCTTTGCAACCCTTTGACAGTAGCTACTGTATTTAGCTTCACTGTAACTTTAGGTAATTTAATAATTTTGTATTGTTGAAGTCTTTAGTATTTTGAGGAGCTTTGAAAATACTGAGATATGTTTCGTGTACTGTGATGAAACACATTGCTGTGTTGATGTGTGCATGCCGTGCAAATAAACACAGACAAGTCAGTGTGATGTGATGCTCTGCTTTATCCGACAAGTGTGTGGAGTGACAATTCATGTGTGTCAAAGAGTTAAAGCTGCATAAGACTTGGAGCCAGTTTGATTCATATTCAGGGGTAGATTTAACAACCCCTTCTGACACGGCCCATGCCTCAGCAAGACGGAATTAATAGGCAAGACTTCCAATTTCTACCTGTTTTGCATGGTGATGCTACATTGCTATATCTTGACATTGCAGGCCATTAAGGATCAAACAATTTCTGGAAATGTCTGCAAATGAGGCTCCCTGGCTACATGTCTAATTAAAAGCAAAAAAGGAGTAGTGCTCGCCGGAGGAGATGCTTGTAGGAGGTCCTGAGGGAGGTGTAACTTTGCAGTTGACCAGATGTGTCTACAGCTTTCATCGCTCTCTCTTTTGGTGGACCGATGCCACAGACTGCCTTGCAGCATAAATAGCAGATCTGAGGCATGGCACCCAGTGACACAGGAGGGAGACATAACCAAAGAAAGACACACCCCTCTCAGATATCAGAACACTAAAACAGCATTAAAGGCTAGATTTTGCTCGATTTTAATTGTGTCGTTCATGGTTTCAAAGAGCTGTGGCTGGTGGGGCTGCTTTGATCTTCCCCTGGACTTAACTTATTATCGATGTTCTGGTCAAGTGGAAGAAACGTGGGTTTGTTTTTTTGGCATGATATCACCACTCTTACAATTAATACAGGCCCTGCAACTGCTTTAGCTCAGAGAAACACATTTTAAAGTCTTACTTCCAAACTTGTCACAGTCACCAAAAACCTTATGCTGAGACAAAGAATGCACATTATTAAAGAGTATAGCACTAATTTTCCATTGAGTCCATCTCCCTTTATACTGACACTCTCCTCCTTGTTGTAGACCTGCAGAAACAACACATTCTCACTCCAGCCTTGTCACATATTGACGTGTGGTCATGGACTCTTACATCGAGATGTGATGCGTAAGGTACCCTGAGTGCGTTGGTTGCTGACGTTCTGGGCGCCGTGTCAACTTCAGCCTGTTACGTGTATTGTCTGTTTCCAAAACACACTTTTATTATCACAGGAAATGTACAGTTTGCATAATGTCACTACGTCGGGACAACTTTTTTTCCTTCAAAAACAAACACGTGGTTACTAGTGATGGCCAAACGAAGCTTTGTGAAGCACCAGTTGTATTTGCTGAACCCACTAGATGGCGCTCTTGGTGTAATGAAAAAGGCTCAAGGGATGGCAATGCAGTTTAGTTTCAAACCTTTGTGGCACAAAGAGTGCCAGAGTGGACTCAGAAAATAAAGAAAATGGTTCATGAAGCTTCATTTGGCCATCGCTAGTAGTGAGTGATTGAACTATAGAAAATCTAACTGAGCTAACAACATTTATGCACAAACTAAACAGCTTACTAATGTTAGCTCAAGTGAGTAGCCAACAAAATAAAGGACCCAAAAAATAAAGAAAATGGTTCATGAAGCTTCATTTGGCCATCACTAGTGGTTACATTTTGCCAACACACACATGTGGTTAGGTTTAAGGCAACAAAAGCACGTGGTTGGGAAGTCTTACAGGAAGTCAACATCAGCCTCTTGGGTGAAAGTTGTTGGTTGTTGGACCCTACCACGACCCCTATCACCTGCCCTACTCTGACTTCTACCCCCTTCACTTTCACTGTTGTCCAGCCACGTTTCCCCCTGATGCCACCAGGTGCCATTAATCAACAACAGCGCCAGGCACGTATCATGCCAATGAAAAGGACGGCTTTTTTCTTCAGTTTCTGATGCCTGAAGTTACTGAATAAGTGTTGGTATTCAAGGACTTCCGACTGAGACCAGGTTGGCAAAAAAGACATATTTCATACCTGTAAATGGTTCATGAAGCTTCATTTGGCCATCACTAGTGATAGGCAGTGGCTAGTGATGTCCAAATGAAGCTTCATGAAGCACCAGATGTATTTGCTGAACCCACTAGATGGCGCTTTTGGTGTAATGAAAAAGGCTCAAGGGATGGCAATGCAGTTTGGTTTCAACTAGTGATGGCCAAATGAAGCTTCATGAACCATTTTCTTTATTTTTTGAGTCCACTCTGGCACTCTTTGTTCAACAAAGTGTTGAAACCAAACTGCAAACTGTGTTAAAAAAAAATACATAAATGATATATTTCTAACTAATACACCCATTCAAAGTCACAGGTCCTCTGCATAACAGTCTTCTTCAGTGTGAGCAACACATACTTCATGTGGCTGGTTTAATTAGAAGAACAGACCACAGAGCAGAACAGGTGTGAGTGAAATCAACCTCCACATTATCCTTTAATGAGCCTGAGTTTCAATTGCATAAGTCTGACACTGAAGCTACGATAATAATAGACTTCTATGCAGAAACTTCACAAATAGATCGAGTAGACGTATACTTCAGAATGAATTTCAAATCGGATAAAAGCAAATATGGAAGCTTATTTCTAACAATAAAGACACAGTCTGATCCAAAAAACATCAGAACATCTAGAAAAAGAAAGTATGACATGGAAAAACACCCAAGACAAAGACAAGACAACGAGGTAATGGCCAAAAACACTGTTGCCACATTGGTGTTCATAGTGTGACGAAAAGTAACGCAGCAGGTCGAGCAGTAGGTGGCGCTTCTCGTGAAAAATAAAAATGCAAAAGAACACCCGTAGAAGAAGAGGGTGCCTTGAGATGACGTCACTGAGAGTGTCTCATGTCCACAACTGATGTAAACAACTACCGGCACATCGGTTACCGGTCGATCTACGCTCCAACCCTCACCTATGGTCACGAGCTCTGGGTAGTGACCGAAAGAACGAGATCGCGAGTACAAGCGGCCGAAATGAGTTTCCTCCGCAGGGTGGCTGGGCTCAGCCTTAGGGATAGGGTGAGGAGCTTGGACATCACGGAGGGACTCAGAGTAGAGCTGCTGCTCCTCCACATCGAGAGGAGCCAGTTGAGGTGGTTCGGGCATCTGGTAAGGATGCCTTCTGGACGCCTCCCTTGCATAACTTTCAATGCACCTGATGTTCTGCTGCTTCTTCTCTGCCCCAAGTGAACTCTGTGCTTCCACAGTGTGGCGCTAAAAATCACTGAACAGTTTATATATCACAACAGCACTCCTACTGAACGGCTCATCTCCAAAAACAGAAAATCTATTCGAGGTGGCAGATGTTTTAATCATGGCGGGTCGCCACAAATAAATAAACACAAATCTAACATTTACATTTTAGCAGTTTGGTAAACAGACTTTTTATATTTGTGCTGGCCATTTTTAAATTATTCCATATTTTCACATGGTATTGTGACCTTGTATTTTCTGACCCCCCAGGCCGCCGCTTGTCCCCATTCATTTTAATAAAGCATGAAAATGTGTTTGGAGAGTTTAGCAATTTGTTCATTAATACTTCACAGTGAACATAATGTGTGTTTTTTATCTTTTTGTCCAGCTTGTGTGATTGTTGCCTGGTGCTGCAGTGCCGACTACACACAGATGAAACAGGCTGTGCACTAAGACTCATTCGTTATGAGTCTCTAGGTGGTTTGAAACTGAATGGCAAATCAATTGACCCGCAGGAACTGAAGATCATTTCAAAGGTATGCAAATCTCATTACATCCCATGTAAAAATAATCTCATATTTCTCCCACACTTTGAAAGCAACACTTGATGTTCCGCTCTCCTCATCAGGATGGATAAACAAGGAGATCTCGCCCTAATTGGATAGTGGTCGTGGCCTGCCTTCCATACATCTTGGAAATAGAAGCCTGCCAAAGCACAAAGTAATTAAAACAAAAATAAAACATGATGGTCTTCTAAAAGCCATGCCTTTAATGAACAAAAAGACTAATTAATTGCATTGTGTCAAGGAGCGCACTTGCACTGAATTATAGATGAGCTGTGAGGGGTGGCAGGCTCACAGAGTAATGGGAGATATATGGGCTAAGGAGCAATTAAAACCGGCACAAACACTGAGTCATGACACGGTACAGGCGTCTCTGCATGGACTGGGAAAGTCCAATCTTTATACATAGAGAAGAAAATTCACTTAACACCTGATGATTTAATTATCACCTTCACTGTATCTACATTGTATTAGTATATTAAATTTGTACAAGTACAAATAAAGTTTCTCATCAGGGGGAGGAAGGGATGGTGGAAGGCGCGACACCTTGGCGAGACAGCGGCAGGCTGCTGTTGGCCTGCACTGGTATTTTTGCATATTGTAATGTCATTTCTTGAAGTATCTTCTGATGCTTCATATCCCTAAAATCAATACAACCTGAGCTAAAAGCGTATGTGAGTCAAAAAACCCTAATAGATAAAATTGTGTTTAAAAAATAATTGTACAGAATAAAAATAATAAAAACAAAACACCATATAGATCCAAAAGATTTCTAAATATAAAAATAAATACAAACAAAATATTTCTTAACACTCTGTAAGTAACCAGTGTTAACCAGCCTAATACAGAAATATAAAAAGTTTTAGCAGTAACAAAGTTTATAACGCATTACCAACAGGATTTTGGGTAATATTATTACACTAGTCCATACCCATTGGTCGCTTTGTCACGTTCTACCTATGCCAATCCTCAATGCCTCTGTGATTATGTACAGCATACTGTACCATGACTTAAGCCCTATTCGGACGGGATTAGTTTTACATAGGTACGTGGGGTAAAGTAATAATTACCATCGATTTTAGTCCCGTCCGAATGTGCCATGTCAGTAATCATTACCGCGACTTTTATCCTTCCGTAAAAGGGTCCCAGAAAATTACCTCAGGTAATACTAATCCCGTGCGAATAGACCAGCAGTAACTATGTGTGTTAGGGCTGTCGAAAAAAAAGTTCTCAATATATTCGAATATATATATTTCGAGATCGATTTGAAGTGTTTTTCAAAAAATTCTAAATGGCAGAAAATCTATATAAGTGGAAGTTATGGGTTCTTGAGGCAAATGTGTTCCTCATGAGGAGAGGCATCTCTGTGCAAAGTTTCATGTCTCTACAACATACGGGGCATGAGATATGCCCATTCAAAGTTTGACATTTCAATGGGTTGCTATAGCGCCCCCCTTTGGCCAATTGATGTAATATTAATATTAATTGTCAGACTTTGACCTTCCTTGTGTCCAAGGCTATTCATTTATTTTGAAAGGTGGAGGCTATTTAATGGTTCTATTATTAATATAAACTGGGGTTTTAGCTCAAAGTGGTAACCACTGTATGTGAATACATGACTGGGTCAGAAATGAGCAGCACAGGATTTGAAATGAACTGTAATAAACTGGAGCTTTGATGACCCTCATCCATTTAAAATCAACTTTAGTTCCTCTGAGCTCATTTTGGTGAAAGTTAACTCACAGGTATATATACACAGAAGACTAATCACAAGGACGAGACACAGCTGGAGGAGGAAGACACGGGCAAGAGGAGTAAACAACAAGGGTGGAGCAGACAAGACTGATACAGAACAGGTGTGAAGGGAAGACTCAGGGAACAGGGAAGGACTAACGAGACAGGTGTGGCAGAAAACAGGCGGGAAAACACACAAAGACAGGAAGTAAAACCAGACACGACACACGAGGAGAGAGAACTTACAAAATAAAACAGGAAGCAGATTAAATACGAGCTAAACAACATGAATCAAGGAACAAGCAGAACAAACAGAAAACTCACACACAAAGTCCACAAGATAACAGAATACGAAACCAAACCCCAGGATCATGACACTTTGAGGCAATTGTGTCTTATTGATGTGAATTTATGTCTGTTTGAGGTCATTTTTTGGTCTTTTTTGGTTGTTTTGTGTCACTTTGTGATCGTTCTTTGGTTTCTTGTTGTCATTATTGAACTTGTACTGTTTTTTGTCTCTTTGTGGTCATCCCATCTCTTCTTGTGGTTGTTTTGTGTCTTTTTGTAGTTGTTTGAGTCTCTTTGAGGTAAGTTTCTCTCTTATCAGGGTAACTTTGTGTCTCTTGGGGTAATTTTTAGTCTTTGTTTTGTTGTTTTGTGTTGCTTTGTAGTCTTTTTGCATCTCTTTGTAGTTGTTTTTCATCTTTTAGTAGTTAGTGTCTCTTTGTGGTTGTTTTGTGTCTTTTTGTTGTCATTTAGATGTCTTTGAGGCAATTGTGTCTTATTGATGTGAATTTGTGTCTCTTTGAGGTCATTTTTTTGTCTTTTTGGTTGTTTTGTGTCACTTTGTGGTCGTTCTTTGTTTTCTTGTCGTCGTTATTGATCTTGTACTGTTTTTTTGTCTCTTTGTGGTCATTCTGTCTCTCCTTGTGGATGTTTTGTGTCTTTTTGTAGTTGTTTGAATGTCTTTGAGGTAAGTTTGTCTCTTATCTGGGTAACTTTGTGTCTCTTTTGGTTGTTTTTTCGTCATTTTGCATCTCTTTGTAGTCATTCATCTTTTAGGGGTTTTCTATATTGTGGTGATTTTGTGTCTCCTTGTGGTTGCGTCTTTTTCGAGTGGTTTGTGTCTCTTTGAGGTCATTTGGTTCTTTTTTGGCCATTTGGTGTTGCTTTGTGTTTGTTTTGCCCATTTCTGTAGTTATTTTGTGTCTCTCTGCAGTTGCTGTGCATCTGTCTGTGGTCATTTTGAGTCTCCTCTGGCTGGACATGTTAATTTCACATTCAACATTTTGGAAGTGAATGCCAGGGGCCTCCTGCCACACTGGGCCCTGGGCCTGTGCCCAGCCGGTTGACGCTTGGACCCCTAAAACACAACAACAACATCACAACAATATCATATCACTAAATGTTTGTAATTAAACAGTGTAAAAGTGTGTAATTATTCAGGCAGCACATTTCTGATTTATTTAATCAGCACTCTAATGATCAGCACTGCAGGGTTAATGTGATGTGATGTGTAATCGCTGGCCGATCCAGGATGACCGTTCTGAGGAGAGCAGCGCTTTGCCAGGGCCTCTACACCGCTCCCAGCTACGCCTCAGCATTTCCTGCTGATAAGAAGCCGTTTATGCGGTGCGACTTCCCCTCACTGTGCAATCCAGCCTGTCAAAAAAATGTCATTTCCATCTGCACCAACACTGAAAAAAAAAGGAGACAGAAACAAGAGAGGGAAATTGCTTCTACTTTCTGAATTATGATAAGTCAGCGGTGTTTATGCAGCAAACAAAATGCTCCTCTGAGTCGGGACCACATTTCCATTTATTAACACTGCTGATTGTAGCACATACTCCACTTCCTGCCACACGTGTTCGGCTGCCTTTTGAAATGAAAATATCAAATAACACTTATCACATTTGACTGCGTTTGAATGAGAATAGATAAGTACAGTGCCTTCTGAGCTGGCCGGATATGAACGAGCTTTTGAACCTCCTGTCGCTGTGCCGCACTGACATGGTGGCGCGCCACAGATCCAAACATGTTGGCGGGCGTGACACCTATGTGATGGCTTCGCGGCGGGGCGCCTCTGCTCGCTTTACATCAATAGGGGAGAGCTCAGAAGCTGCTCGTCAAAGGGGATTGAAGGGGCCACGGCGGGCCTTTGATGGGCTGATTCCCTCTTTCTCTCTATCTATGATCTGCCTCTCACTTGAAGCCCTTAACCACGCCAGGAGGTAATGTGCCCACTGAATGGGATCAAATAGCAATCTGGGATTAATGATTGAACATATGAGCTTGGTGTGGCATTAAAGTGGTGTCCATTGTAGACGGAGCTGTTTGTATTCTCTTAAGCATACATTCGACAGAGAGATCAAAGCTGTTCTGACGTCCGACTGCCAGGACTATATGACCATCATTTCAACCTTTGAGAGACAGACAATCAAGGAGGTCATGGATCTGAAAGTATGCCCTATTATTCTGTCAGTTCCAATGCTATCCATTTCCATAAAGTTTTACTTGACTGGAAAACAGAAAGTCTGGTTTGTCACTACATTGTAACGTCATTGTGCAACAGGCGCAAAAAAGCAAAGCTCTAACCTAAAACATTCTCTTCAGTCCTTTCTATTGGGAGTCGGCAGCATTTTTGAAGCCAAGGACCTTTTATGAGCAGGGACCCCTGTTGTGAGTGATTTTCTGACTATTCCTGGCGCTTCTCTTGTTCGCATTTACCTGTAGCAGCAGTTGTAGCATGGCTAGGTGCATTAGCCTGAACCCCTGCACGTTTGCCGATGGACTCTGAGGTGGACAGTGAGTTTCTTGCTCCAAAAGTTAAAAAACGATGAACTGTGGCTCACAAGAATGTCTGTACAGTTGCTATAATAATAGAACCAGCTGAGGTGGTTTGGGCATTAGGATCCTCCTGTTACGGTCTCAAGGCAATTGAAATGAACCCAACTGGACTTAATTTTGTCTAGTGATGGCCAAATGAAGCTTCATGAACCACCAGTTGTACAAAGAGTGCCAGAGTGGACCCAGAAAATAAAGATTGCATTGCCATCCCTTGAGCCTTTTTCATTACACCAAGAGCGCCATCTAGTGGGTTCAGCAAATACAACTGGTGCGTCATGAAGCTTCATTTGGCCATCACTAGTGTTCACTTCTCATTTCAGTGTGAAGCCAAACCTTGTTTTTTGATGACAGTTCCCCAAAAGTGAAGCCGAATTATCATGATCGCCCCCTGGTGGCTGGCTCAATATAGGTCACAAGGCCTTCCCTCTCCATGTTAGTGCACGGGACAACGGCCAAACTAAAAACTCAATATTGGTTGGGCGGGAAACTTCATACCACGGATATCGTTACGATGTCACCAGTACAAGATGGCAGCAGCCATGTCCCAGATGTTTTAGCTTCACTTCTGTACACAAGTTGTCTATCTTTATTCGCAGACTACTACTGACTAAGAAAAGTTGAATACAGTCGTTTCCTTGAAATTAGTAGAAGTACTTTAACTTAACTCGGACACCTCAGATTTGACATTTACCTTCAGCTGTGGTGCTGCTGACAATTTTGCTTTGAATGAACTTTCCTCCTCCTGTATCAGTGTTGCAGCTGCAATGAGATCAATCAGCACAGCGCGGTGTCTGGCATCGACCTGCACTAGAAGGGGGAAAATCTCACTTTAGATGTGGGCCGACACACTGTACATATTTCAATGATGTTCTCCTTCTAAACTTAGCGGTAGTAGAATATGAATGTGAATATAAATCCTCCCAGACTGTCTGACATAAGAACAAACTCCAGTCACATGACCTCTCAGTCCCCCCATCAGACCACTGCTGTATTAGACTTAAGTGAGCGTATGATTCCCTGGAATGCAAACTGTGTGAATACAACCATGCAAATGAGCTCTTCTTCCAAAACCTATAAACCAGATATGATCAAACACTTTCGGTGATGAGCTTTCAGCGCAAATAGCTCAATAAAAGAAGATGAACTAAAATCCACAGTCGTCGCTGGGCTGGGAACAAAACGCTGCCCGCGGCGGTTTGTAATCCATAATGTGATGCAGTGCTGATGCAAAGATTGCACCGCCTTCCCTTCAAATGCACCTCGGCCACATGGCACTGCATTTTCACTTCATGTTCAGCTGAGCGGAGGTGAGAGTGTTCACGAAGTGTTACCGCTCTATCACGCGCTCACCGGAGCGTGTTATGACACACAACTTCACGACTTAGCTCTACTGCGGCTTTAGTCTTCATCACACACACACCTGGCTTTACTATATGCAAACATATGGATGTGTCTTCAGGCGTGCGAAGAGAAAAGCAGCCACTACGAGGGTTAATGTTCTTTAACACATCTGTAAAATCCTTTATGTCTCGCCTCACAGCCCACAAGTATCATTGTTAGGTTGTCTTTCTTTGCACTTAAGAGCGCAGCACCTTCATGAAACAGCGACAATGACTGTGCCTTTTCCCCACAAGACTCGCATAACGGTATGAATGCGTGACAACAATCTGGGTGGTTAACAAAAAGCTTTATAAGGAGACGCGCGTTCGTCCACATTGAGAGCTGGAGCTCCTCAACAATGCATGTCCTGGAGGATTTTGTGGGAAGCAGCGTTCGGCTGGCTGATAAGCAGACGAGGCCTTCCTTCTTTTTTTATTTATTTTTTTTTATGTTCTGCAGACACATGCCGACTCAGCGTTCCTCAACGGCGCTCCTGGGAGGCAAGCAACGCCGTAATCCACTTATGACATGTAGAACAGAGGATGTGAATATAAAATCGGTGTGAAATGTTTTCGCGGCTCTTTGGGTCTGAATCGAGCGAAGGACTGAAGCATATAATGGCACACAAATGGCGACTGGGAAAAAAACCCCAAAACGTGGCCATAGGGTACGTTTTCTGCATAACCGCCATGTGATACAGGCAGGCAAATGACACCTTTAACAGAAGCTGTGACACATCAAGACGGGTCAGGAGGAAGTGGCGGATCTTTTGAGATGCAAATACAGAGAGAATCACTTTTCATTAGTCCATTGGATTTTACAGAGGCGTGTAAGAGCCATGATGGACGTAATCCAATAAAATCCATTCATGTGTGGATCTTTCCACAGAGCTCTGCAGCACATATATGCACACAGGGGCAGTAGCTGCTGACATAATCCCACGGATGCAATAAGATTCCAACAGACAGCTATTACACTGTCGGTGAACTGTAGCTCTGGGAAATATACCATTCGGCACACCTACTGTTTAACCTCATTACAGTCATTTTGTTGTTGATTTCTTGAGATGTAACCATGTGAATAAATAGCTGCTATTTGTTTTCCGTCTCTTTATGTTCATTTCACATCTTTTTTGTAGTTGTTTGCTTGACCTTGCCGTAATAACATCCACAGGCCCTACGTCCCTGATCTGTAATCTGTTTTCACCTTGGTAAATCCTTGATTGGTGGACCTAAAATCCCCCTGATGACGGCAGCTTGGGCCTAGCGGCAACTTTTGTTCCACGATGCATTAAATCATCTTGTACACAGTGTTATTTGGATACTTTATAATTCCCTTTTTCCTCCCTCTTGATATCTTTTTATCTTTCATGTTATTCCTTATTCTTGTGTTTATATTTTTCCTTTGATAGCTTTTTGTTTCATTGTTAAAGCCGCTACAAGGAACTTTTAACAGGATATGCAAAAGTCTCTCGTTTCTGCTGATGTCTGTGCGTGACCTACAACAGCAAATGAGATCATCGGTGTGAAGATAAGCTGTTTCTATATAGTGTATATCCATACCTTTAGGAAACTGTGTCTGGGTTCGCCCCAGGTCACTTCCAGGACGAAACGATTTACGGGGAGAAAATCCAATCCTCACGAAGTGCTCGCCAAACAGGCCTTCAGCCTTACCAGCCGACCGCTGCGTTTACGCCGGAGATGTGGAGCTGGGGCGCGGCAGAGGTCAGCTGAGATCCCCAATAGGAGCAGGGGCAAAGTTTTCCCGTCTTGTTGTTTCATTCATCCCCAAAACAAACACATGCAATGTTCATTACACTTAATTTAAATTAGTGTTTTAGTTGTAAGTAATTTCAAGCATAGACAAATATTGTTTGGCCATACTTCCTGAAACTGCTGGAAATAAGAGTAACAAATACAAACCTATTTCTCAACGTCTAGTTTCACATTGTAACTCGTTTGTACCAAAACATCCAACATATGTTTGTGGTCAGACAAAGGCAAGGGAATGTGATGCAAAGCAAATTTATTTATATAGCACATTCTTTTCTTTACAGAGAGTGCAAGAAACAACACAGGGATTAACACAATAACAGGACAGCAACTCAGTCCAGACACTTCTGAATGAATATGAATATGAATGATATGGAGTGGAGCAACACTTACCGGCAGAGGCCCATTTCTGCGCCTGCTGCGTTAGTTGTATTTCCTCCCAGCTGACTCTGAGCTAGCTTGGCCAAAAACGGAAAATGTGGCCGCCGCAAATAATAAAACTAACTATCGCTAACATCGGTGATCTGCGGTTATTCTAAAGACGCGTGTCCACTGAAAGCAATGGACATCATTCTGATTATCTGAAGGAGGCAAAGGAAAAATGTTTTCTAAGGCACTGGTCCAATGTTTGACCAATCAGACTTAAAGGTGCTTCAAAAGATGTTTAAAACTGTAAATGAGCACGCTCCTGTCATTAAACCGTATCCTAAAATCAGGACTCTCCACTCAGGCCACAGGACCTATTGTTCCCCTTCTCTCTGGTGTGACCTGAAAGCCAAACTTCAAACTCATTTGTTTTTGCCTCAACTTTCATTAGTTGCTTATTCTTTCATTATCCAGCTGGCAGGTCGGTCTCAGTCTCAATGTATAATTCAAGCCTTGCAGTCTTGCCGATGAGAATAATATTAGCTTAAAGCCACCGCTTCATAACAACCTCTGTTGTTTGTGTCCCAAAAGCACTGTGTTTTTCTATGTCTCATTCTCTCTCTTCTCCACCTTCTCCACATTCTCTGTGCCGGACCATCAGCGTGTCTTGGGACCTCGCTCTCTGTTGGGCTACTTCGTACACGCAGCATCTATTCCCTGTCTGTCCACAGAGACGGATCCCTCTTCGGCTGCTCTTCCTGAGGCTTCCTCCATGTTTCTCCTCATTAATGGTTTTTCTGTCGGGGGGTTTGTCCTTATCAGCTGCAAGGGACTAAGGACGGAGGGCATCGTATGCTGTACAGATTATAAAGCCCCCTGAGGTCAAATGTGATTTGTGAAACTGGGCTATATAAATAAAATTGATTTGACTTAACTATTGTGCTGCTAGAGCTTTCATCTTGGTCATTTTATGCAGTAATCCCACTGCGGTGATGTCACTGAGATTCCAATTTGCTGTCTGATGTTTCAGTTTCACCAAAAGTAACTTTTAAATTGTGAGAATTTCCCCCTAAAAGTTGTGTATGTAACTCTGACTGCCTGCTATTCATAGGACTCTATCTCTATAGGTCTATCTAATCGACATGGTCAACACCAAAGTCTTCATCAAATAAAGCCTCTGCATTCTCATTAACTTGTGTTGTCTTTCCTGATAGAGATATCATTTATACAGGGGTTATTTGTGCGATGGTTTACTTTACAGCCCAGCCACCTCTTACTCGTCTCCTCTTGAAGAATTTCCTGAGCTGCGCTCATCACAAGAGGACCCTGTCCACTTCATTGATTAGCTAAGAGATTGAAAATTAATCTGCAGCTACCCTGATAATCCACGAATGATTTAACTTTGCAGAAGCGCCAAACACGACCTAGTTTCAGCCTCTTCAATGTGACGACTTGCTGCCTTTTTGAGATTTTAACTGTCGGATGGGCAAAACAAGTCGGCATTTTCCACTATTCTCCCACGTTTTTACAAAAGACCTTTTCGACTTGTCACAGTAGGAAAAGCACAGGTGTTGCTAATTACATCAACAATGGCTCTGTTCTGCTCAAGTGTCCCAGTCAGCCATAACAGTGTGACAGTGGGCCAGCATGAAGTAGAATTCAGACATCAGTCAGGTGGTTGTTTGAGACTGAAAATAATGAGCCTTATTTGGGCCACGCAGCATGGCCTCTGTGTGTGTGTATAATCAATGGGAAGGTACAGATTTTACCTTGTAAAGTGAACACTCAGGATGTTATTCAGTGCTGCAGCTGTTTCACTCCAGGAAATAATTACGTAGGACTGAGATCACAAGTGAAATAAAGGGAATGGGAAGGACTGAATGAGTACCAGGTAACACAGAAGGAAAATGTTACCCACCACGTAGCAGCACTCCCGAACACCTTTGGATCATCTGCAGAACTTTAAGATATGACTCCAGTGATACACTTTGATCTGGGACACTAAAATCCTTTCTGTGCCTTAAAAAGGTAATTAAACATTTGTGACACTCAAGAGCAGGAACAGTGTTTTCTTTTCGGTGAAAGCCCCATGTGCAGCTGCGATACGGGATAAAAGATGCCATATCCCCCAAATGAGGTCCTTAACCCCTGCATCTTAAATTATATGGTAATCTTTTTCTGCTGCTTACTTGATGGTGGTGCTCAGAAAGAGATAAAGACTGACGGACAAGGTCTTCGATATATTATGGCTCGTTTCGATCGGAGGTGCAGAGGCCGCGCTGCATTCAAAATCATTTGAATTGAACACAAATGCAGTGACCTCAATAAAGCGCCTGAAAGGAAAGGTCTGCAGTGGCGCCGAGAGATGGTTTGACTCAATTGTGCAGTGGGTTTCTTTTATTTTTCGTTACAAGGAAACAGATTCCTTTGCAGCCTCGCAATTCACTGTAGCCCATGCAGAACTGTGTAATCCTGTTAGACATAAAGCACCACAACAGCCCGTCATTTCAAGAAACAGGTTTTTATATTTTAGGTTAAGGGGTGGTTTGCATGCACCCTCCATGCTGGATTACTAATTGATCTTGTTTTACATTGCAAATGAGTCATTCATATTAGTGTTGGCTCTCGCTCAAAGGGAGGGTGCAGTGGTCTTATCCAGCCGCTGCAGGAATTGATTAGCATTGCACAGAGAGTGAGTCTTGGCAGCATCCGACATAACCATGCAAATGTGAATGAATAGCTAATGTATCGTGGGGAGGATGTTTGTTTCTCTCATGTTGGGGATTTCCGAGGGGAATGCATTTCCAG
This sequence comes from Epinephelus awoara, assembly GCA_035609425.1. Lineage (NCBI taxonomy): Eukaryota > Metazoa > Chordata > Actinopteri > Perciformes > Serranidae > Epinephelus > Epinephelus awoara. The sequence continues at coordinate 17,911,331 of CM069317.1, read as the reverse complement.
GACGGCAAACACTGCCGGTCTTCATCTCTTCTATTTTAGGAAGAAAAAAATACACCTCTCAAGCAGTGTGTAGCAGTGCAATACAAATGCAAAATGCGTGGTGTTTCAGTGTCTGGGCTGATAGTTTGTGCTGCGAATCATTCGCCTGGCGAGTCAATCATGTGTGCGACATCGGCCTCGGCGAGAGAGAAGAAAGAGAGAGGAAGGTGCGTTTCATTTTTCATTTGCTTTTGCTGCATCATTATGACAATGCCTCAGGCCTCCAGGCGCCTGTCGCAGATGCAGATCGTTGTTTTTTGTGGAACGAGATGTGCTGTGCTGTCGTGCCAGGTTGTGTCTGGATGCACACAAGCTGCCGTCACCAGTCATGGTGAGCCATCGGGGCCTCCGGCGCGGGGATCTTACAGGATCACGTGCTGAGTAAATAAAAGCCTGCATACCTCGTTATGCTATCATGAGCTGGGACAGAACTCAAGGTGCTGAGAGGCTATTGAGCCTCTTTGGCTGCCAGTCATCCATGATTGTTGACAGTGGTCACATTATATTGAAGTGCTCTGGGGTGTAGTTATTTTACATCACCCTGCTTGACGTGAGTGAAGTGCAGTTGATAACATTTATATCTTTCACCTGCATTACATAAAGGAAAAGGCCAGAAATATATATTTATTGGTCAACAAATCTCATCCCAACAATGTGTGCGTCCATTTCTCGAGTCAACTGGTTCCCTCTGACATTTTTAAAATGATTTACAAATAGTTTTATCTTTCCAATAAGACTAAATATTGTGTAAAGCAGCTGGTCACTGTAGCTTATAGCAAACATTGCTTAAACAGTAAGGCACTTGTCCCTCTGGGGTCCCAACCTCTCTAGGACGTCACAGGGAGTTGCGAGGTCTTCATTTTCTGGTGACACTCAGATCCATCGTCCATTCCAAAAAATCCTGACTCAAAGTCGTTTCCATATCCATGTGGAGGGTCCACCACATTAAGTGTATGTATATATCAAGTTATTTATTTCATAATATGTTGCTACATTCAGCTGTGAAGGTGACTACAAACGGAGTTACATTTGGCGACGAAGGGAGAGTAGGTAGGGTCCAGTATTGGAAAGTAGTGATGGCCAAACGAAGCTTCATGAACCACTAATTGTATTTCTGAACCCACTAGATGGCGCTCTTGGTGTAATGAAAAAGGCTCAAGGGATGGCAATGCAGTTTGGTTTCAACCCTTTGTTGAACAAAGAGTGCCAGAGTGGACCCAAAAAATAAAGACAATGGTCCATGAAGCTTCATTTGGCCATCACTAGTTGAAACCAAACTGCATTGCCATCCTGTCGTTCACTTCCCATAAGGCTGTAAAGCAAAACCCTGTTCTTTAATCCTAAACCCAACCATGTGTGTGTTGGCATAACATAACCATGTGCAATTGTTGTTGAAGGAAAACCGTCAATCGTTGTTGTCTTCAACGTAAACTGTATCTCTCTGCTTCTCAACATGCACCGTAACCAGGAGGTAAACTTGCTGTTAAAACACAAGCTGGTGTCTTCCTTGGCCTTCAGACCCAGGTAACCGTACATGATTTCTGCCTTTGTGGGAGACTTGCTTACATTCACTAACACTTCTCCACAGGAAGATACTGGCAACTGGCTGATACCCCCTGTTATTAATACAACAAAATGCTAAAAACAGCTTCAAATGCAAAACTAACAGATGTTTCACTCCTGCCTTTATGCTGCTCCCAAAGTGAATCAGTGAGTAAATTCACTGTTGATAAAAAGACTTTGATTTCAAAGCTATGTGACGTCCATGCAGTGTTTTCATGTCACACTGGGGACCAAACCAGCTCTTTCTGCCCACAGTCACTGAGGACGAGACCTGTTTGTAGCACAAGATTGAGACAGATTGATAATGACTGCTGGGGCTCTGGTCCTTTCTTTAATAAGTGAATTTGGATGATGCCAGAGGCTCTGCGTTCATGTCAGGAACACCTCGCCAGTTGTTATCGTTTGCCGACTGCATTACGTGCTGCTTTAGATTTCCCTTTGGCATTGTCACAAGCCCAAATTTGTGGTCCTATATTTGTAGAACTGCAAGTGTCTTTGTCTCTCTGTTCCACTGTTTGGCAAGGAAAAGATCTGGCTCGGACGTGAGCATCAATGGATTACTAAACGGGTCTGCTGGGCACAGGCCCAGGGGCCCGAAGTGTCAGGGCCCCTGGCCTTCAGTTATAAAATCTTAAATATCAAATTAACACTTATCTTCCAGCAGGAAACTCAAAATGACTACAAAAATGGGCAAAACAACCACAAAGAGACACTTAACAACCACGATGAGACACAAAACGACTACAAAGAGACACTAAATGACTACAAACAGACAGATAGAAGTCTGACAATTTTGCAGAACAGGGCAGATGACAGACGCCAGATAGTGCGAGCTAGCTAGCTAACAAGCAACCTGACGACGCTAACGTTAACTATGTATGAACTTTTTTCCCCGTCTCTTGCTCGGTGGTAGCCATGGCGACATTTTGTTTGTTTTCTGTGCTTTTCAAGGCTTTTTTTTTTTCCCAAAAATGTTTAACTCCAGTGAGATTTGATGTTGATGTGACATTATTACAATCTGCTGCAGCGGCTGTAGACTTTCTGTTGCACATCATCAACTCCCAGTGTCTTATGAATAAATGAATCACAAATCCAATTCACTATGAAGTGACTCGAGCATTGTGAAGTACAAGTGCAGTGAGAGGACTCAGTGGCAGGACTCAGAAACACACAAGGACTTTAATGAAGGTTGGTGAACAGAAAAACAGCCCAAAAATAACAACGTTTCCAAAAGCTTGGGGCTTACGCAGAATGCAAAAATGAAAGAAAGAAACACGAGAGAACTCTGGGTACAAACGGCTAGAAGATGTGCTCCAAACTACAGAGACGAACTGGCGCAGACAAAGGGCAGCAGGTGGACTAAATACACAAGGGAGAAGGGGTAACGAGGGACAGGTGAGACCAATCAGGGCGGGGCAGGTGATCACACAGCGGCAGGAAGTGAAGTGCCTGAATAAAACACCGAAAACAAGGAAGCATGACCTTGACGGGGACTTCAATGCAACACAGTGACACATTCGAAGCTATCTTCACCGAACATGCGTCTTTGTTCCTTTTCTGAATTTGTTTTAAAGCAATTACCGTGTGCTCCCGCAGCACAGAGCCATGCCTGACACCACAACACACTGCATCAACTCTGCAAATGAGTTAATGTGCAGCTCTAGCTCGATGCATGCTTTTCAGATTGATTTGAGGAATCACCTTGGTGGGGGGAATTGAATGTGATCTAATCCCTTACCTTGTGCACTCGCAAAATCCCATAACAAGTAAGCTGTAATTAAGATCCTCTTGTGAGCAATTACATGCAAATAATATGTCTCATCTGAGAGTATGTCTGTCGCTAAAAAAGGGAAACCTCCAGCACTGTGCCCGATACATAAATAGATAATTAATTTTGAATATGTAAAGAGGCAGTATGATGTGATGGAGCGAGATCCGTCATTTCAGAATAAAAACACCTCTAGCCACGGCAAAGTGAGCTTGGTGTGGCTCTTGTTTGCAAGTTTACTTTGTTTATCTTTTAAAGATGTGAAGTAGGTTTAGAGTGATGTATTATACCTTCATTAAAAATGTGATCTGGTTCATTACTCCTGGTTTCAGCTAGCTCCCGTCAGTGTGGCTCATTTAATCATCCCTTTTAAACTGATGATTAAAGTCTCCAAACTAAGCCTCTGTTTTCATCAGGACAGGATTAAAGCAAGCGGCAGGTCATTTAACAGGCCTTTACATGTTTTTAAAGACATATTCATAATCCTCTGAGACTCGGATATCTTGCATACCGCCACACAAACAATCACTGGTGTGGTTTCAACCTGTTTCACAAAGCCTGTCTTCATTTATTCTGCCATATGGCTAAGGGCGTTTTTAAAACCATGCATCAAAAATGCATGTGTAATTTATGACACAAAAACTGGCATTTGTAAAATACAACCGTTGATAGTCTGGTGTACTCCACCTCTCGCCCAGTGTCACCTCCCATCAACCCCTATCCAAATAGTTACGGAAAATTAATGAATAATTGGAATACACATATCAGTATACTTCAAGCTGATTGTCTAATAAATACTTTTATGTTGAGCCTTTAAGCCTCCTCAAGCTCACTCCCGTTGCGCTCCTGCTGTCCAGATACATTTCATGGTGTGTAGTTTGGATAACTATGCAGCACTTTTCCTTGTACAGTAACTTAACTCTGACCTCTGAATCAGCAGCACTGAAAACAGCTTCTGAACACATTATCGCTCCTCACCGATCCAGCGTTGTAAGAAAAATTCACTGGAGGACTCTATATTTGTTATTTAATCTCTCGCTCCCTGTCTTTTATTTGCTCCAGCACACACTGCACCCCTCTGCGACTTGTACTCACAAACACACTGTAGCGAGGGCGTGCATTTCACTCCAGCTACAGGTGTGAAATGTCGAAACTTGATTTAGGTACCTTATGAGCTGTGAAAACAATAGCCCCAAAATGTCACAAGTAATCCAGCAATCTGATGCCCTCTCATGGCTGGCTGCCTTGGGGTTCTGTCACCACCAATGGCTTCTAACATTATACACTGGCTTGAATTATATATCAGCCTGCAGATGGACATACCACTGAAAGCACAGATCCTTACATCTTGTGCGACAGAGACAGTGTGTGTTCATGTGAAAGCTCAACCATTTTCCCACCTTTTGTTTTCTCAATGTGCACATGCTCAGCTCGTCACACTGCAGCGACAGTGATCATATCAGGTGCGTCAACAGCAGCGTGTATTTTGGAGTTATGATACAGTAACACAGTCCTTTCCCCGACTCTGAAGTGGTGACAAGTCGACAGCTCCTGGAGTGGTTTCATGTGACAGACATCACTGTAACCACATGTAACAATAGTGGTGCACCATGTCTGCGTTTGTCACCCAGCTGAGGAGTGTTTATCGGCGGGATGGTTTTCTCTTTATCCAGCTCAGTGTCTGAGGAATTACATTCTGGATGCATGGACCGTGCGTTCCCATGATTGGCAGAGAGATGGGATATCCACAACTGCCAACTGTACAAAAAAAAAAACACCTGCCAGGTCAAAGCTGAAGCCTCTTAAAGATCTAGGAGCCATCATTGTTAGTTTCATTCTGTATAAACAAAAGTCGGCAGGCGGCGTTTTGCTGATTGGACTGTCCTGCAAATTTGCACAATTCCTGTTTAAAAAGGGCTAAAAACATGGTCTAACATCAGAGTGGCGCTATTTAAAGGGTGCTTATTTTAGATGCGCCTACAGAGGTAGTTCACAACAACATGGATTGGTTGCAGGTGGGTGACATAATACATCATTAATGAGGAAAATATGAATGACTTTCTGTAAAATGTGAACGTAGCAGAGATCAGAGCAGAGCTGCTGTTTGATTCCACAATTAGAGAGAGGCTGTGCTCATTTACACACAAAAGCAGCATGACTTCATTGATTATTTAAGGAGCTAAAATTTTAGTTTTGTTTTGTTTGTCAAGTTTCTAACTACGGGTTTTAGTTTTACTGCTCAAAAATTATATATTTGCTGCAGTGACATTATGGAGAAACGCTCGTTCCAGAAATACACCTGTGGTTAATTAAGGGACTAAATACAACCTCTTTTCTCCCTGCACCTTACAGTGCACCCAAATTTTGTGCTGTTTTACGATCAAAATTGGAGTTGGACACATCCTAATTGCACTTGCGCCATACACTTTAGATGTTCTTACATCAACTAGTGATGGCCAAATGAAGCTTCATGAAGCATTGTCTTTATTCTTTGGGTCCACTCTGGCTCTTTGTTCAACAAAGGGTTGAAACCAAACTGCATTGCCATCCCTTGAGCCTTTTTCATTACACCAAGAGCGCCATCTAGTGGGTTGAGCAAATACAACCAGTAGTTCATGAAGCTTCATTTGGCCATCACTACAAAATACCTGTCAAATGCTGCACCAGGTGGCTGGGGTGTAAAGAAATCGAAATTCAGTCCCAGTTCCAGTGCAGGAAGGTAGCAATATTCCCCCAGATAATCTCCACAAGTACCTCTCTTGGTCATTCATTTTTCTTCATGTCAAACAAGGCATGACTTACATGAGATCACACAGGCAGGACGCTAAAGGAAAGTAAATGTTTTCATAATGTGTTCATCTGCGGTGCTACACTGTGGACAGGTTGTATTTAGAGAAAGACAGGCCTGAAGCTATTTTCATTAATTAGAGATGATGAAACATTAGCTCTAATTAATTAGTGTTCGGAAAATGAGGAGTTTCTTCGAGAAATGAAACAAGTGGAAGAATGGTCAGGTTTAACTTTCCCCTGACCTTGCATTCCCTTTAAAGTACCGCTCAGTCTTTTAGGGGTCCAAATATTGTAGCAGCATTTTTTATTGGACATGAGAAATGTTCAACTTCACCTTCAATTGATTTCTTGGCCTTTTTGCGGTGCTGACTTTTTCCACAAATACCATCACTGGAGGGCTCACTGAAGGGAGGACATCAAGGCAAGACAAGGTGCTAATGTGGAACAGAATGCACCCTGTGATAGATCCGTCTCACCGTAATGTCGGTATGTGATGTTATCTGATGCTTGTTTGGCTATTACAGAGAAACTGTATGCCTTCTGGCTTCCTTTATGGCTCAGTGAGATCAGTCGGATCAACAAACATGCTCAGTTTATCAGTATTGTAATTTGTCTCTGAAGACAACTTAATAGTCTCTTTACAAGGACACATCAAGAAAGCAATGAAAAATAGCCTATTAAACTGTTTTTTCTTTTATTTTCTATCTGTGGCACACAGTCAGCCAGGAGCATATTATACCTTTATCAGAGATAAAAACTCCCAGGACCTCCAGGAGCCATATGCATTTGATTGAACAAAAAAGCAGCTAATCTGTCAACTTTAAAGATACAACGCTGAGCTGAAGGTGTTTTTCTCCATCTGGTAACACATCTTCAGCTAATTCTGAAGTGGCCCGCTATAAAATACATTTTGTCTGATTTGGAGAGTCTGGCTTGACATGCTAGTTTGAAGGTAATCAGCTCCATCAGTCCTTTTGTCAGTGTCTACCAGCTGGCTGCCAGATCAAACAGAGCTCAACAGCATTTCCAGCATGCAGCTGAAAGCCTGACAAATGGAATAACCAAAGGGTGTTTTAGAAAATAACAGTCATTCTTCTCACACTTCGAACTCAACTCAAGACCGAGCCAAAAACATTTAAGTGAAAATGCCCAAAAGCAGTTCCAGGGTTTGATTGGTATTGTGTCTATTGTCTGAGAAAGCATGAATCACTGCACAATTCGGAGAAAAGCACCCCGTGGTGAAACATCTAAAACAGAGAAGGAAGGTCTTCATTAAAGTGAAATTCATCACTTGCTATCTGGCTCTTCCATTTGTAGTTTCAGCCGTCATTTGTGATGGTTACGGTGACATTTAATGCACCAACTTTCTAAGATCTGGAGATTCTGCAACTCTGCCAGACACAACTTTTCAACAGACTTCCCATATTAACTCCTGTAGCCATCAATTTGAAAAAACTTCACATTCAAACTGTATTATCTAATCCACTCATTTTGAAGAGAGAAGAAAGTTTAACGTACTTATTGCAGTTGTGCACAAACGCACATAGTGGTGATGGCCAAATGAAGCTTCATGAAGCATTTTCTTTATTTTTTGGGTCCACTCTGACACTCTTTGTTCAACAAAGGGTTGAAACCAAACTGCTTTGTCATCCCTTGAGCCTTTTTCATTACACCAAGAGCGCCATCTAGCGGGTTCAGCAAATACAACTGGTGGTTCATGAAGCTTCATTTGGCCATCACTAGCACATAGTTATAACCAAAGTTCTGCGGTAGCCGCAGTGGCAGTATCGACCCTTTTAGGGCTGAGTTGTAGAACTTACATATTTCCTTTTAAGTAAAACAGATGTGAAATCTGAATCTTGAGATACTGACACCTCACACACAACCAACTGTCCCAAAAGTGGATTTCCTCTGTCAAGTCAGACGCAGCAGTGCAGAGACAGCAAGAGGAAATCCACGTCAATCTGCCAAGGAGGCCAGTGATGCTGAAACAGCAACTCATTTACACCTGGAATTACTAAATTGTACACACAGTTCCTGTCTGTATGTGCTGTCAGCAGGTGGCTCCTACACATGTCGAGAGGCGGAAGAAATGACTCCACTCACGACTGCACTAGATATGCAAAGTGCTTTGAGGAATTAGGAAATTGTGATGCAAATCTCTGCTGCTTTGATATTCCATCTTTGTCTCCGTTATGTGTTTAGGAGGTAAAAATTTTTCCATCAGCACTGCTCAGGTCTGCGATTTAGCTAATAACACCTACACAGAAATGGGTAATAGCAGATTTTTCAGGAAAAAACACCTCACAGTTCTGATGGCACAAAATGTGGTGTCCCCAGAAATTTTCCATAGGGGTGGCATCTAAGATGATATATTGCCAGGAATTTAATTTAATATGTTTTCTTTAGTGTATTAACACCTGAAAATCAGAATTGTGTTTACCTTATCTTAAAATGAGCCATTTATATCCACATAGGGAGCGGGTCCTCGTCGCCAGAGATCACCATGTTGCACCACCTTGTTTCTACAGTAGCCCAGAATGGACAAACCCAACACTGACTCTAGACAAGGCCATTTATGTTTTGTTGTTGGCCACTACACAACAACAGCATAAAAAATACCTTAAGGCAACTCAGTTTACCTGTTCCTGGTTCCCAGCCTCATAGACACCTTTTAATAACCATTGATTAACGTTAGCTGTGTGATGCTAACTGTTACCCCTGTCACTGTGTGTGTAGGCACAGAGCTCCAGTCCTGCAGTAGTAGTCTTATGATGGACAGAGAGAGAAAGGGGCTGAGTGAATCAATGTGCTGCACATAGCTCTACAATGAAATGAGATTTCGAGTTTTAAGTAAACACGTAGTCACAGGAGTGTTGCGGTGATTGGAGAAAATTGCAAGGTCGTGCAGAATTCACATTGGCTGAATTTGTGTTAATCATTGTAACTGCGACGTGGCAACATCCTGAGGGGACTGATGAATAAATGTTGTTGACTTTAATGTTGTTGGATATTATACAAAAACTAACTGAGCTTCAGCATTTTAGTTGTGCTTGGAATTCTAGATTTTAATACACACCGAAATGTTTAAGGTGGCCATGTTTTCGTCCAAGTAGATAATCATTTCACTATATGCTCTTAAAGTTTTTAAAATGGAAATAACTTGTTTGTAAGTTGTAGCTGCTGGTCGCTGTTACCGTTACTAAGAGTGAAGATGCATGTGGAGATGCCTCACTTCCAGGGATGCAGCAAACTGCCTGTAATTGGGTGGGTAAACAGCGTTTGGCTGCAGCCCAGTCCCTGCACAGCATTTTGATCACGCTCCTGTGACAGGGAACACCTGTGGACGACTGCTGAAGATAAGACTTGTCAAGCGTGTTGAAAACAGCACCGTCCCTGCATACCAATGGCCTGGGGGGACAAGCAGCATCTCAAGGTAATTCCATTGTGAAGGCCTCTTTCACCAAAATGGGCACAGAAATTTTAATTAGTTCCGTTAATGTGGATGATTAAATCAACCTGGCATCAGTAATCTCTGAGCAAAGAAAGAGCCGGAAGACTCCTGCTCTGAGATATTCCCTCCTGCCTGTCTTTTGACAGTTTCTGTGTTGCCTGAAGTGCATACTGTATGTCACATTTGGATTCAAGACAAGACGCAGCCTTTATTTGTTTCGGCTCAGATAGCAGGTAGCAAATGGAATGAAATGTGACAGTATTGTAGCCATAATTACCCGATAAGGATGTCTGTTTTCTGCACAAATCCACCTCCTATCACAATCTGTCTCTGTTCAGAACTGTGGTTGTATAGCCACACAAGGTCACCACGCCGTGCCGTCTGGATGGTATCAAAGGCAGGCCTTTACAAGCTGTCAGAACAGTACTGCGTGCTGAGTGTCACATTTCTATGCAGAGGTAAAAGGCAAAAGTTAAACCTATTCAAATTACTGCTACATTATTGTAACGTCAAACGTTTAATCGCGTGAAATATTTGCGCTTTACATTGTCAAAATTAAAGTCAAAACACATGCGACAAATCCAATGATCACGGTCAATAGTTGATATTTTTGGCCAAATGAAGCTTCATGAAGCACCAGTTGTATTTGCTGAACCCACTAGATGGCGCTCTTGGTGTAATGCAAAAGGCTCAAGGGATGGCAATGCAGTTTGGTTTCAACTAGTGATGGCCAAATGAAGCTTCATGAAGCATTTTCTTTATTTTTTGAGTCCACTCTGGGACTCTTTGTTCAACAAAGGGTTGGAACCAAACTGCATTGCCATCCCTTGAGCCTTTTTCATCACACCGACAGCGCCATCTAGTGGGTTCAGCAAATACAACTGGTGCTTCATGAAGCTTCATTTGGCCATCACCAAAACTTGGCTAAAACTTGGACAGCTGCATTCAGCCAGATCACTCTTTCTATGTGCCAATCTGACAGAGCAGAGGACTCTTTACAGTGGATAAGGACTGGTGTGATGTATGAATGTAACACAATGTCACATCATAATATCACATAACATGGATACATTTATTCATGAGTATTTGTTTAGTAATGTTTTTTATGTGACTTTGATCACTGGGCCTCTGTATCTGAACCACAAATCCAATTATTTTAAATAGATGAACAAGCTGTGAACATTTTTAGCCTTGGAACCAAACACCTTATTTCTGGATTTCCGGAAGGATTGGCCTATTGACAGCAGCAATTTGTTTGGCAGGACTCACTATCACCTCAATCCACCTTTGTCCTGCATAGAAAAATTCAGCAAAGAATGACAAAATATTCATTCCATTACTGACCGACTCCCCCAAACTCCCCAGTTCCCTCTTTCCCAGCCTGCCCTTGTATGTAAATTCAAAGATACATTCTCTCCTCATTACAGATAGTGGTAATGAGAAACAGGAAAAAGAGCATGTACTTGTCACTATTGGCTGGAGTGTGTTGATAAATAGTCCCAATTAACGGTAACCTTCAAGGAGCCACTCGAGGTTTTACCACGAAATCAGCTTTGTTTGCCTGGAACGAGTCCTCGTGCTCAAGTGATCGAACGCCTCAAAACTGTAAAGAACTAAGTTTATCCTCAGCGCCTCGAGAGTTTCAACTCAAGCTTGTCCTTAAGTGAGGGACTTGTTCGTCTTTTCACATGTGGCTGGTACTGTTTGAGAGATTTATTGTTCAAAGAAACGTTTTGTACTCTACCAACATGCCCTTTTTATATCAATATAACAGGCCTTTCTGCATCTTTGCATTTGACCCTGATGTGCTATTTGTTTCCGTAAGCTCTCACCTCCCTGGTCATAAAGGTCTGACAAAAACCTTTATGACCCACATCAGCAACATTATTATCCCTCAGAATGTGAAGCGCTTCCCTGCTGGTTTGCGAGAGCTGTCTCTTCTGGACAGCATGCACAAACATTTGACAATTACACAAGCCAGGCTGCTGTTTACTCACTTTACTTTGGGTTTTGCAACCTCGTAACCTTTTTTTCTTCTCTTGTTTTCTCTCATCTCACTGTCCTTTACTGTACATTACCTAGGTTTGTAGGTTTATCTTCCAAAATTGCATGATATTCAGGAAAACAACTCCAACTAAATGGACAAATTTTGGATGGATTATAAACATGAAAACTTTCTGTAACCCTATCCATCACAGTAGTGGCACACCGATACATTCTCACTCCGACCTTGCCGCACATCGGTGTTTGGTCTTAGACTTTCCCTGTTGAGATATGACGTACAAGGTACCCTGGGTGCGTTGGTCGTGGATGTTCTGGGACAGCTTCTATTACTTTAGTGTCATATATATACAAAGGCCACCTTTCCAGCTACCAGCCCACCCTCTGGATGGGGACTTCAACCAGGGACCCTCTGGTTTCAAACCGGCATCAAAGAACTAGCGGCAACGAAAGCCAACTGTTGCATCGTCCACGTCACCCTGTGTCAGTTGCATCTGAACACACTACAAAGACTACATCTGACGGCCAGGTAGCACGTACGTTCTGCGCCTGCGTGAGAGGAAATAACGCAAAAAAAGGAAACCGGAAGTCCGAGGAATGCATGAGATAAACAAAGGAGCAGAGTGAGAGAGCGGTACATCCTGTCAGCCGAGGGGTTTCCGATCTGTGCAGCCGAGCACTGCAGCACCTCCACGATAAACCCGCTGCTTTCTCCCACTTTAACCTGAATAACAAACCAGGGCTCGGTGCTCCGGATGGATCCAAACGGAGAGCCGGGGCTAGCTCAGCCCAACTTTGACCGACAGCCAACTGACGGCTTGGTGTGTCCGGGCCTTTACAGGATGTACATGGGGAGGCAAATCTGACTGGCTTTTAGGAACTTACATTTTCTGATATTTGGTGCGAGAAAATAAAAAAGAGGATGGCCTTTACTGATACTGTGCAGATCACTAGACACAGCGGGGACACAGTTTTGTTGAAAAGGCATTACAAGGAGCATTTTGCATAAAATGTCACTTGAAAATGCATTCCTCGATTTTGCACGAGCACCCAACAGTGCCTTCAGCAGTTAACAACTGAGTTTCAAAATATGAAAAGTGAGGATGGAAATGCCTCTAAAATAACAAATCGCAACGACAGCAACAATACATAGCTGCTCAGACGTGTGTTAAATCTGGTTGGAATGTTGCATTTGTATAAAACAGGGCTTCCCGCAGACAAGGAGTTTAGTATTGATCAATGATTGTGACAGACTGAGCTGATTTTTAATGAAAGCCATCATTGGCAAACCATCACTTTAATAATTAATGACTGTTGTCAGTATCTATTGTTTTGTTTTGTGCCAGCAAAGCATCACTTAATCATGTTACCCCCCCCAACAACGTGCTGCACACAGCTCTGTGCTGCCTGCTCCTGACATGCAGGATGCAGCTTCATTGAGTTTCTTAACAAGCTTTTAAACTGAGGGGAGCTCCTTGAGATGTTCACACATCAAAAGTAATTAATTCCTCTAAAGTTGATAATCACAGCGTTAATTATACTTGTTTACATCTTCAGAGGTATAATCAGAAAGCCCTATGTGTATTCATGAGTCCTTGATTATGGATGCAGTTAAACATAGAAGAGGGTTTAGTCCTGAGGCACCTGATGGCGCTAAAAGTAAATGACATTAATGCATGATTAATGCTGTTAAGAGAGCAATCAACAATTTGTCTAAACAGGAAAATGATAATTCTGTTGGAAAAAAGTTTAATGTGGCGGCTCTGTATTTGATTGCTGTTTTAAATACAACTTGCCATGTGGAGAAAAGCAGAGCATAAAGTACTTCACAAAAATAAGTATTTATCCAGTTAGAGCAAAATTTATGTAAATGTTAATTTTAATCACTCCAGCTCCGCTCTTGAATACAGCGGTGTGTCACGACTTTTCCACCAGCAGCCTATTTTGGCTGTTTTCATTTTTTTTTAACACAATTATTTGGAAAGTGAGAGTGTATCTTATGTTGTGGATGTTGCTGTCATACTGTTATTTATCTTTCTATCTATTAATTGCACAAATGTGACACCTGCCCACCTGCCTGCTCTCATCCCTGGCACTCTGAAGCTCTGTGTGGTGTCTGCAGATAATACACTTATTTTCCCTTATTATCATTATTATTATTATTATTTTATTTTTTTTAGGTTTCAGCCATTGTTGCTACCACCTGGTCTGACCAGCTGGAAGCCGGAGAAGGTGCACCTGGTGGTTGCCTAGCCTGGTCAAGTAAAGAAGCCAGAGAAGAATATGAATTTTAAAAAGAAAGAAAAACAAAATTGTTTTCAACTAGGGGATGGCTCAGGCTTGCCTTGGACCAGCCCCTACTCAGGCTAATATAGGTCTAGTCTGGCAGGGGACCTCCTGTGATACACTAAGCTCCATCTCTCTCTTTTCATTTACACACTGTGATGTCCAATTAATGCATGTCACTAACTCGTCTTCTTACCTGGAGCTTTTGAGTTTCCTCGTCTCCGAGGTTCCCTTGAATTGTGGCCACGCCTGGATCGTGGGTCATGGTTGCACTGCTGCCGTGATCCTGCCTGCTGCCTACCACTACTGCTGTTATTATTAGTCAAACTTTTATAATACACATGTGATTATTACTGTCAGATTTGTTTATATATGACATACAGTCGGCAAGACGTCACCGCTACCCGCTAGAGGGCGGGCGACCCGCCCTAATCTGGAGAAGGCCCATCTCTGGCGCAGCTTGGCGTGGGACAGCATGTCGTAGCTGATAACTGAAATGAAAATTGGCGTGAAATGACTTGACAAAGTCTTTCAATTCACTGGTTCATCTACGTCCCAACCCTCACCTATGGTCATGAGCTCTGGGTAGAGACCGAAAGAATGAGATCGTGGATACAATGAGTTTCCTCCGTGGGGTGTCTGGGCTCAGCCTTAGAGATAGGGTGAGGAGCTCAGAGATCTGGAGGGAGTTCGGAGTAGAGCTGCTGCTCCTTCACGTCGAAAGGGGTCAGTTGAGGTGGCTCGGGCATCTGATCAGGATCCTCCTGGGCACGTCCCACTGGTAGGAGGCCCCGGGGCAGACCCAGAACACGCTGGAGGGATTACATATCTCGTCTGGCCTGGGAACACCTTGAGGAGGAGCTGGAAAGTGTTGCCAGGGAGAGGGATGTCTGGGGTGCTTTGCTTGGCCTGCTGCCCCCGCGACCTGGCCCCCGGATAAAAATAGATGGATGGATGACTTAACTCTGCAGCCAAAAATGACAGTGGGAAAGGCCCAAAGAAGACTGTAACTCAGGCAATGGTCTCAAATGGGACCCACAGACTGATTTTGCCCTAACATCCCATACCTGGCTAATCCAACCCTTCCTATGGTGATTTAAAATTCACGACATACTAATGTATTGTATGTAAAGAAACAAACAGTCACTACCCAGATGAAACTGAAAACATTTGTTGAATCGAGCGCGGTGGACTGTAGACGAGATGCATTTTAATTCATTTGGACTTGTGTACTCAAAGTTAGAAATGATTTCTATTATTTCACAGTTAGTAGATTGCACTGGGCCACTCGGTGTGTAATCTCATTTCTCATTCAGTCAAGAGGTTCGCCATCACAATGTACGCTCTGCATAACTGTGGGAGCTGCTGATCAATACCTGTGTCTCAATAACTGAGCTGAGATTTCTCGCCGTTTACAGCCTGCAGTGTGTGTTTACGTACAGTATGGACACTCTGGATGTGTTGGAGAAAAACAGCGATAAAAGTCAAATTAGGAATCCAACATTATTAAGCATCTGCCTCACTAAGCTTCTTACATACTTATAGCCATTCAATAAATCCACAGCTCTGCAACTGTGAGAAGATGGTAGGAGCAATTTCCTTTAACTTTGTTTTTAAATCTATTTGTGCTTTATCCTCGCATTCCACAAAAGATCGGCAATCCACAAACTGCTGACGGTGACGGCCCATCATGCCAGCTCAGCAACTCGCAAACAAACATCAGCCGTAACTCTTCTCCGAAGTGACTTCCAAAACAGCTGCGTATGAAATTGGGAGGCTCAAATTAAAAATTCCCCATTTGTTTTGCCTCTCCCTGTCTGACAGAGGGATCAGTGCGAGTCAGTGGGTGCAGTAGTGCAGGGAGCTCCCACTCCAGATGGCTGCTGTGTGCGGCACCCTGATGAACGCGGCGCCCAAAGCCCCGGGGTGGGCCTTGGGCTTTGTTAATGAGCAGAGCTGCGAGGATGTGTATGTCTGGGCACGGCTTGTGTGCTGTCTGGATGACGGCCACCTGTAGGAAGTGGTCTGTGGGAGGTGAAGAGGGGGCATGCAACTGCTCACAACATCTGGTCACTGAAAGCTGAAAATGTGAAAGCAGCTGGGTACATGGATGTCATGAATGGTCACGGATAAAAGTGCTTCAGTCCTTTAAATCACTCGAGGTGTTGTGTGTTTTGTTGTATCATGCCGGCAATTTGCCTCGAGTACACATTCACAGCCTGCTGTTATTTTCACCACTGATGCCGTGCCAGTTTTAACTGCACCTGCATGAAGAGTAAAGGTAAATCAAAGCAGAGACCGTGTGCCATTTTATTTCATTTCAACAGTGTTTCCAACACAGAATCCTAAACCCAAGCTTGTAATAATGTCCTGCTGCTATTTTAAAATTAATACAGCAAACTGATGCTGTCACAGCTGCAGACTGCTGACCGCCATCCCAAAGATTCTGATTGGAGACACCTGGTGCAGCTCACCGATCCAGGAGATGCAATTCAGCGGATGAGTTGTACTCTGCCAGCTTGTCAGTTGCGGTGGCTGTGATTTCATGTGAACAGCAGGCCGCTGCCCCTCTGCATTTGATTGTGCCTGATAGATGTTAACTGTTGGTCTGTCACACACACAGTTGTGTGGTGAAACTGAGGCACCTGCTTAACTGCCTGGGGACTGGGCCAGGTAGAGCTTTGATTAGTGAAAGCACACAGACATACACCCAGATAATCTGTTACCTGGAGACACCAGGAGCAGGGGTGAGGCTTTGAACGTTCTTATCTTATCTGCCGAAGGCGTTTGTCCAGGTCCCATTCTCATGAGCACACCTTGGGGGGATTTCTTTGAATTTGCCACAAACATCCACTTGAACTCAACAAGGAAATGATTCAAGATCATTATGACTTGGTATGTCTCATTCTTGTGAACACAATATCCCAACACCTTGAGGAAATTTCCTCAAATTTGGCACAAACATCCGCCTAGACTCAATGACAAACTGATTTTGGTGGTCAAAGGTCAAGGTCACTGTGACCTCACATCTGTCTCATTCTCGTGAATGTGATATCTCATGAAGGCCTTGAGGGAATTCCCTCAAATTTGGCACAAACGTCCACTCTAAGTCAAGAATGAACTGATAAGAATGAGGTGGCTGAAGGTCAAAGGTCACTGTGAACTCACAAAAATGTTTTTGGCCATAACTCAAGAATTCATGACAAAATTTCACACAAATGTCCAATAGGATAAAAATAATGAAGTGATGACATTTTATATCCAAAAGGTCAAAGGTCAACTTCACTTTGACATCATAATGTTGTGTAGAAATAGTTTTGTGGCCATTATTTAGCATCATATCTCAGGAACAGGAACAGGAAGGATAGACTTTTTGTTAGATGCTGAATTGGTGACACTAATTTTAGGTGTCGATCTTGAAACTGTGCTGATTGTATAGATCTTCTGTGCTGCCGGAGGAAGGTGTGTGTGAAGCATCCGTGATTTCACAGACATTGATGTAAATTGTAAGTGCAACTTGATTGGTTTGCAGAGTCATACAACCGCAAGGCTGTAATTCTAGTTTTTGTTTTGTTTTGTTTTTTGACAGGTAAGGTCAGACAGTTGAGGTTTTATTTCCATTTTGTTTTCTGTGGTTTTTAGAGTTGGCTTGTATTCACAAAAGCTCTGATTTAAGAGTCCTCCCCTGGTTTTATTTATTCAGCTTGAGGCCCTCTTTGTCTGTAGCTTACCTCTTTCTTTTCTGTCATTTGTAAAATCAAAGCTCCATTGAACAAAGTAGCTGTATTTTACCAAGCTTATCGCATGGTTGCTTTCCTTTTTCTGTACAGCTGCCTTTTAACAGATGCTGACCGGCTTGATCGTTGGATGTATTTATAATCACGAATGAATGCTCACTGACCTTAATATATTGGTTATATTATGTAAAAGTTGAATAAGTAAACTCAGCAGCATCTAATCTAATGAATTAAGCACAATCTGATAGATGCAGCAGTTTCACAGCAGGAGGTGATCAGAAATGTAATTTTTTAGAGTTATCTCATAAAACTTTACACACAGTACAAAATGTGCACACATATTAATGTATATTTTGCATGACTGGTTTTCAAGTTGCATGCAGGCATAATTAGGGCACAGAGGAGGAGTGGGTATGATTGCTGTGATTACTGATGCTGATTGGTTTTTGGATGACTTCATCATCAAATAAAAACTGACTGGATGAGTTACAGAAGCAGTGGGAGTGAATGGGGGGCTTTCTGCAATAGGCAGCAGTGCATTGCGGTGTATAGCGTATATAAGTGTTTTTTCCTAAGAGCTGGCTTCTTTTTCAAATGCTCCCATTCAGTTGTTATCATTGAGGTGTAAGACAAGACAAGACGTAAGACTTTACTTTTTGATAAAGCTCATAGTTAGGGCTGGCTCTTGTAGTTAGGGCTGGCTCCGGCTTGTCTTGGACCAGATCCTAGTAAGGGTGATATAGGCCTAACCCTATGATACACCGAGCCCCCTCCTGTCCTTCTCTCTCACTCCCAAGTTCTGAAAAGTTGGGTTGTCTTCATTTGGTACCATTCATGTCCTATTATCAGCCCTGCAGCATGTAACCGGCCCATTCCCACTCATTCCCAACCAGACTGTCAACATTGAACATACCGCCTACTTCTGTCAGCCTGTACCCTTTACCTGCCCAAGCTCTGGATTCTCAGTTACTTCTGTTTGGACTTACTCCCTATGCCACTTAGCTTTTGTCAATAAATCACTGAACTCTTTCTGTCTGCTTGTACTCACCTGTGTGACAAGCACCAAATCATCAGTGTGTGGAACTCTGAGCTCAGATCCTCCTCACTATATACTCCCATAGTGTTATGAGCAAGCAGTTTACAGTGACTGACAAACAGTCTTACTACAGAGCAGGGTCAGGAAAAGTCATATCAATATCAACACTGAGTGGCATAAGGTGAGAGCTGTCTGCAGGCAGTGCAAAGAGGTGATGTTGACACTAAGCCAATCAGAGGCAGGCCTGTTCCACCTCGTACATGGTGGTGCAGGTGACAGAAAAACAGAGAGCCTCTTGCTCGACTCAGATAAGCTGCATGTCTGTCTGTCAGTGTCAGAATTAAGACACTCGGCGCTCTTAATGCCATATTTCAAAATGATTCAAACTGACATTACACAGGGAAAGGTATGGCAGTAATGTGTGGTTGTCTGCTAGAATATAGTGCCAGTGGGAAATGATATCAATCAATCAATCCGTTATTTGTCGCGTGGAATTATACAAGGTGATCCTATCAGAGTTCTCGTCTAAGTATTTGACACTACCATCAATATCTGCACCTTCAGCAGCATCACCTGGACCTGTGTATTTGGCTTCCGATACTCACCATTCGAGGTCTTCACGGCCCAGCTCCTGCCTCTATTGACGTGACATTCATGCACCCCACTCCAAGGCTTCTTCTTGATTTCTCCCTATCCTACTTTATCCTAGATAAAACGTCTCTGACCACCACCTTTCGGGAGAACTACCTACAAGATTAATGTGACGCCCCTGGTCCAATTTGACCAATTTGCGCGAGAGGGCCTCCACCACAGTTCTGTCTTCGCCCTGCCCAGGGACACTTAAACATCTCTCAGGTTCTACTACTGATCCTGCTTTTGCTGCAGTTGCTGCTAATCTGCTCATGTAAAGATAATTAATCTGAATATCTTTACATATTTTAGATTTCTTTGAGTTTGATCTATTTCTACTTCCCCCCCTCGAATTCCTTGTTCTTCCCTTTTGTGTTTTTTAAGTTCACCAGGCGCCACCCGTGTTAAACACTGTCCCATTTTCACTAGTCTGAAACTCTTCCAGGCTTCCTTTCCCCCCACTCGGAACAGAAACTGCTTGCCTGGCTGCACCTGTTAATCTAGACCAAGGACTGATGAGATATGAGGCTGAGCTGATTTATGTCGCTTCTCGTGACATGTTAGCAGGGTCTGACACTCACCTGGGAGGTGGGGGTGCAGGAGTGTGTGTGTGTGTGTGTGTGTGTGTAGAAGCACTGCTGTGGACAGCTGGCAAAAATGGATGGAGCGGGCTGGTAGTTTGACCTTGGGCTGCTCCCCTGAGAATTAGTCACTCTTTTAAAAAAAAGGCAGTGTGGGTAAATGTGTGAGATGGGGGAACTACTGTATTAGTGAGACGTACACTGCTTCTCAAAGTCACAGACTGTATAAAACAAACCTTATAGCTGAGTTTCAAAAATGTCCATGGCAACTTGGAAGGACATTTAGGGATTTTGGGGGGCACTATTTTTTCTTTTGACTTTCATTTTTGAAGAGAGGGTTTAACAACCTTGTTACTCATTTCATTGCGGCATTAATTGTTTAAAGTTTGTTTATTAGCACAAGAAGAGGAAAAAAATGGATTGTATTCTCTTTGCCACGGCTTCTCTTCTTCCACTCTTATTCCACCAGTTTCTCAGTGGTTTTGGCTTCAAACACTAATGCCAAAGGCCACTTTTCATGGCAGTATGATATGCCGGCAGGTGGTGTCAGTTTGTAACACGGCCAGACGTCACCTTTCATGATGATGTAATACACCACTGGTTGGCTGGATGGCACCTTGCAAGGGGAAATAATACACCACTGGACCGTGTGAGGCTGAAGGCCTGTAGGACGCTTGGAAGGGGTAATGAATGGGTCCAAAACACCCTGGACTTTCACCTGGGAGCCCAGTGTTCTCTTCAAGTGTGGATGGAGGGGCAAACCATGTTTTTTTCTAAACCAAATCTAAATCTATTGCCTAAACCTAACACTGTCCTTTTGTTACCTAAACATCACCACAACCTTTAGTTGCCTAAACCTGACCACGTGCTTTTGTTAGCAACAAATAATCACATCCTTCTGTTTTATCCTTATTTGTTATTGTAGTATGAACAAAGTTTATTAATAAAGAGAGTCAGTCGTAGTATTTGTTGCAAAATGTACTTTGTGTCTGACATAAAAAAAAGCTTCAGAGGCTTTTTCTCTGAATGCTCAACCTTTTAACGCTATGTTGAAGAATTGGTCCTATTGTAAAGCCAGTTGTTTCTTTTCATAGCATATTCTTGATCTGAAAGCCTTTTACCTTTTCCTCTTGTATCCACTATAGAATACTTGTATGCTACTGAGCTGCATTAAATGAATCCCCTTGTTATAAGTGAGCATACATAGTCCTCCAAAGTACAGCCTGAGGACATCACTTTAATAAATGTACTTAATGCAGTTACTGAAAAACTGCTTGTGGAGAGATGTACTACCTGTGCTGCGAGCGAGACTGATCGGAGTCATATCTGTAGGATGGCAGAGCATGGATCACTGCAGATGTTGACAGTATAATGTGATACGTTGCTGTGTTATGTCAACCAGAATCACACAGGATATCATTTGAGATCAAACAGGGATTCAAAACAGCAAATGGGTAAAGGACGCTATATGTATTCCTCATGATTTAACACCATCAATTAAAACAGTAATGTTGAGCAATTCAGAAAATCCCCTCATCATGTTCAATGGCAACATTGCTCAAAGTTTGATAACCAGTCGTCACGTTTATACTGCTTATTCAAGCTAGGAGTTTCAAGTCATTACGTCCACTCGCTGTCCGGTATGAAAGGTACAACTGCCGTAAGGGGTGGCAGAGTTGTCTCATCTTCAAGCTGGCATCAGAGTAGTAACAGCACCGAAACACTGTCTGTATTAACAGGGCAGCTGGAAGGATACGTTATGTGTGCGACCGACTGCAGGAGATTTAAAAAGTCGCTGTTAGCAGTTAGCAGCTAATTCAAAGAAGAAAAATGAAGAAATGAAGAAAAATTGGGAAAACAATGAGCTCCAGGAGCTCCTTACCCTCCAAGCAGAAGACAAAATAACAATAACAATATCATCAGGAGTTGAATTACTCCTGCATGTATACAGTCAGTCTGTCCCAAATTGGTCGAGGTGCTCTGCCCATGCTCCACTGTTTCCGCCCCGGGCTTTGACCCTGAAGTCAAACAGCATTAAATGTCCAACAGAAGAAGAATCCGGCAACAACATGGCGAACTCTACATCCAGATCCATGCATTTTTGGACAGACGACAAGACACAGTTCATGCTATGTCAACAGAAAGAGTTAAATATTCTAAAATATATGGATGGGAGGAAAATGCGGAATGTTGACTGTCTGGTGACGTAATAGGTCATAGGTCATAAAAGGTCCAATGCTAACAAGCAGAAAGAGGGCATATTGCCACCTATCATAGTGGAGTCGGACATACTTCAGTCAATAAATCGATTCTTCTCCCACGCTTGTATACTGGGACAAGGACAGAAGTCCAATTAAATGGCCAAGTGGAGCCGTAAGTGTTGCTCCACTATACTGCGCATGGACACGTACTGATAGATCGATCCTTTATTGTCATTGTGTGTCAACAACGAAACTTTATTGGAGCAATCCAGTCAACATCATATAAATGAGAACATAATACACCAACACACACTCATCACATCATTCTCACAATCACATACAAACGTATTCATATCTATATTTTTAGGATGTATGATAAAGGCCATTATGGCACCATTTATTTTTACTGTTTATACGACACAAACATCAATATATTTACCAAACAAAAATGAACATACTGGATGCACAGTATGCATACAGTTGAAAGTACATAATCATATCATATAACGACATCTCCAAGTATGTGCAGCAGTTTGCCACCTGAAGAAAAAAGCCATTTTCACTCAATAGCTCTCTAATATGTTGACCCAAGGCAGCGGCCCAACTAATGGAAGGCTGACAGGTAATATACGTATGCCCTGCACTTCCCTCTCTGTGTCCTCCTGTCAGAAGGAGAAACACTGCATGGATATGTATTGTGTCTCTGCTTTCATTTCACCCGTGTCAACCCCAAAGGGAGCCAATGCAAATGACAAAGACCTTAAGGAGTGTGTTTCCACTTGAGTCTGTCAGAAATGACAGGAAAACGCTTGACGCTCTTACCTTAATCCAACTAAAGGAGGATGCGAGAGCAGTATTTGTGTTCTATCACACACATTTCTACGAAGATAACATCAGAGGCTGACACATTATGATGTGGATCATTTTAGTCCTCCTTGTTTCTGCAGATACAGTTTACACACATACAGACACTGGATTTCTGAAATTGCGACTTTCAAATGGGGATTCTGGGGGTGGAATCCACAGATTTGAAGCAGATATTAGGTAGATGTTTAAAAAGAAACTGTAGTATGATGTTATGTTAATCAAAGATAGGATTCATCCTGAGGGAATCTTTGCCTACGATACCGATACATTAGCCCTGTTCAGGACTGGATGAGACAGGAACTTCCTGCCAACATCTGTCAAACCAACCAGTGGGCATTCGGCCTGGGAACCATTTTGAATAGCCAAAAAATACTGCTTAAAAATGATACTGACAAAACATAAATCTTACCTTTGTGACGCATGTCCAAGTGAGCTTTTTGATATATATGGCAAGCTGTAATGGGCCCAGTGGTGCACCCTGAGGCTTATACTTGACCGTGGTGAGAATAACCAGCACTTTCTCATTCTGAAGTCGTCAAATACTGCTGCTTTGTCAGTGATTTTGATGTCAGACACAATGCCAGAGGCTACCTTCTGATAAGCCACTGAGTGGCGTCAGTTTGTAACATGTCCAGACAGAACCTTTTCCCGGTGTTATGACACGCCACTGGTTGGCAGGACAGCACCTGTTGCGGCAGTATAATACACAACGGGACGCCGTCAGTTTAAAACGCTGCCTGTAATAAAGTAATATAAGTAATATATTAAAAAGTAGTCGTCAACTTTAAAATGTCTTGATCCTTGCAGCTTTCAACCTCTAACAGTCCATGTTGGCTTGAACCCTGAAGTCGCTGCTTGCGGTAGTGATGGCCAAGTGAAGCTTCATGAACAGCTACATGACGCTCTTGGTATAATGAAAAAGGCTCAAGGGATGGCAATGCAGTTTGGTTTCAACCTTTTGTTGAACAAAGAGTGCCAGAGTGGACCCAAAAATAAAGACAATGGTTCATGAAGCTTCATTTGGCCATCAAAAATTTGTGTGTAAAGTAGTGACGGCCAAATGAAGCTTCATGAACCAGCAGTTGTATTTGCTAGTTGAAACCAAACTGCATTGCCATCCCTTGAGCCTTTTTCATTACACCAAGAGCGCCATCTAGTGGGTTCAGCAAATACAACTGGTGCTTCATGAAGCTTCATTTGGACATCATTGCGGCTATATTTGTTCTTTTTAAAAAATATCACCGTGAATGGTTCCATAAAAGTGAATGAAGGCCAAATAATAGATCTCACTTTTATGTAGTGTATCACTGTCACTTTGCAACATGAGGTCCACAAAGAGAAGCTGAAAACAGAGGTGGGTGCCTGCGCATGGCCTACACTAAAAGACATTCTTTGAGCACACAGAGGCAGCATTAATCCACAAGCAAACAAAAATCGCTTATTCATGATGCACGCTCTGTTTGCTCATCCATGTATGCAAAGCAGACTCATTTTTCACTGCCATCCTCTCCTCCGTACTCGGCTGTTAGCAAATCACAGTCCTATCCAAGACAAACTCCTCACTGGCCATTCACTGTGTAATTATCGACAGCCGTGACACCCCTGATGATTTATTGTCATTATTTTAGCAGGAGATAAAATGTAAATCTGGATAATGGCTATCATTTTCAGGATCAGTACAGGGAAACTTAGCATAAAGATTGATTTTCGTCCATCGGCAGGTCAGAGTCAAGACATTAAGTGGTGAGTCATTGGCCCAGTGCGGTGGAAGATGCTTTGTGCTGGTCGAGGCTGAGAGCACATCACAATTCCTTCAATATAATCCTCTTCCTCACAGGAGATTCACAGTATTATCAGGAAGGAAGCAGCAGTATGCTGCTGAATCAGTATCTGTGCATTTATGCAATAGGATACAATCACTTCTTTTATTCTACAATGTAATTCATGATAGAACAACAACTGAGAAAAATAACACCATTTGCAATTTGGTGGGGAAGTTTCTTCAAACAGAGCTACTCAAAAATGTGAAGGAATGGTCTCGCTGTAAGAGAGATAATTAACTGCATAATACATCTTGATATAGCTCAGTTCTTGAGGCATATAAGACATTTAAGCAACACATTCCCCTGTGGGACAGCTTTGGATGTCTTCCACTCTGCAGTAAAATGACTATTGTAGTTACATCTGAAGTTTGTGCCAGATAGTGATGGATGAAGTATTCTGATTGTTTGCTTAAACTAGAATTACCGCCTTGCAGTCGTATGCCTTCACAAACAGTCAAGTTGCACTTACAGTTTACATAAGAAGATCCATACAATCAGCACAGTTTCAAAGTGGACACCCAAGATTAGGGTCACCAATCCGGTGTCTGACCAAATGTCTTCCCTACTGTTCCTGAATTACAATGTTGAATGATGATGAACCTAATCACGTGCTTTTGTTGCCTAAACTTAAGGCAAAAAATGTAAAAACAAGTGGTCTCAGTCATAAAAAAAGTTTAGTAAATCTGTACATTTGCACAGTAATAAACCTTGGTACTAAAAACCTACATGTGTACGTTCACGGATGCCGATCAATCGTAAATTGACAGCAAGCTCCCGTGGTGCATCCTGTTGACTTGCGAACATGAAGCAAACAAAGAAAGAGAGGGAGATAAAGAAACAAGTCTGAAGTTATTTTAGGTGAGAAAAACATTTTATTTTCTTCTGATAGCAGTGATGTGACAGGGACAGGTAAATCACATGCCTTGAAGGATGTTACGGGTGCCATTCAGTGTCCCCATTTGTAAGAACCATCCAAGAAGTCTAACGACAATGGTTTGAAATGAAACTTGATGCAAAAAATATATAAGTACACACAAAAAACACAACAGCTACACGAGGAGACTCTTAGGTAAGGTTATGTATGTGTGATGTTATGTGTTAAATCGCTATATATTATGACAGCCATCACTGAAGTTTTGAGAGAGAGTTCTTTCTCCTGATTGAATCAAGTGGGAACGGGATGCCACCAATGTAGAAAACAACTAAGTCAATTTAAATAAGTTATTTACAACTAAGAAACCTAATCTGAGGCTTAAATCTGCTAAATGCCAACTACCTTGGCTAAATTAAAAGCTTTTGTCATGTTTAACTTTCACCTTTCAAAGGGATTTGTGTATTGTGAACATAAGAGAGCACAATACAAATAAAGACAAGCAATATTTATGTGCATTTCTTATTTACACTAACACTGCAAGCAGTCAGCAGCAGGTGTAGATTTCGTTAGTCGGAAAAGATCGGAGCTACTAACATATGGATGAATGCCGAAATACATGTAAATTTCCTTCTGTGAACATTTTGCACTAGTGATGGCCAAATGAAGCTTCATGAACCAGCAGTTGTATTTGCTGAACCCACGAGATGGCGCTCTTGGTGTAATGAAAAAGGCTCAAGGGATGGCAATGCAGTTTGGTTTCGACTAGCGATGGCCAAATGAAGCTTCATGAAGCATTTTCTTTATTTTTTGGGTCCACTCTGGCACTCTATATCAGTATTGGTTATCGGTCATATAAATTGTTGTATACTGGCAGAAAATCCAATATCGTGCATCCCTACTGCCTAGTTTTCAACGACAATGCCTACTTTTTTATACTTATTAGTGGTGATGGCCAAATGAAGCTTCATGAAGCACCAGTTGTATTTGCCGAACCCAATAGATGGCGCTCTCGTTGTGATGAAAAAGGCTCAAGGGATGGCAATGCAGTTTAATTTCAACTAGCAAATACAACTGCTGGTTCATGAAGCTTTGTTTGGCCGTCACTACTTTACACACATATTTGTTCTGCTCATGTTTCATGAATGAGACCCAAAGTGTTTGACCTACACTACAAGTTTATTTTGAAAGAAGACTGTATGCATGTAATGAGCAGAAACTGGACATTTTCTGTGAAAATTGAAAAGACACAATGCATGTAACAAGCGTCAATCGAGACGCCGTTTGTGAACATCCAAATGTGACGCAGGAGGCTACTTAACTTTGACATTTACGCCACTGACAAAGCAGTGGCATTTGAAGAGTTGGGATAAGAATGTGCTGGAAGGGGTCGTACACGCTGTCCTCCTGGTGACCCAAGGCTGCATCCTGTATAAAGGCCACATTAATGTGCTCCATGGTTTGAATTATATGGATTGTCCAACAGAAAATGGTATTATTTAACAGTAAGCATATATTTTAAAACTTTTAGTGGTATGTAGTAGTATGAAAATGTTTGAATGTATCTGCGGTATATCTCTGAAAATGTCCCCACTTTAAACAAACCGCAGTTCTGTATCAGGTTTTATGATGACAGTAAATATTCCCATGTCGACAGCAGACAATGCAGCACACACTGCTGTGTTCACCGTCTCCCACACAGTCACGGCTGTTTGCCTTCATGTTATTCAAAATACTTTTTAAACTCCTGCGTTTGACAGGAGGGCCTGGAGAAGGGATGGAGGCCATTTCTGAAATTTCAGCCTGACTTCCACCACCGCTCCCCCGCTCATGACTCCATAAATTGGCAGCAGCCACTGTGGACACACACACACACACACACACACACACAAACACACACACAGTAAGCAAGCACACAGAAACAGAAAGTGAGCTGCGTGCCAGCCCTGGTTTCTACCATCTAATCTGCTGTACAGTCATGTTTAATAATGAAACTCATTGTATTATTATTCATAACTGTGTTATTCTCACTTCCATCACTGCAGTGGGGGAATATGGAACAAATCATATTGCATATTAGCTCATTGTGGAACACATCTTGCTCTTCATTAGGTGTGATTTGGTTTTAGTTCGAGACAGACACCAGACTCTTCTGTGCGCAGTCATGTTATTGCAGGAATGCTTTCCCCACATCATGATTCAGTGAGCAGGACGCAGTGACACTGTGAAGATGGGGGCAATCAGGAGGACCAATCATCTTTCAGGCATCCAGTGCCACCTTGTGGGTCTGACAGATCTGCTTCATTGTCATGTTAAGTCCTGCTCAGCCTGAGAAAACTGTTGTATATGTATCACCTGTGCCTCTGGAAGAGCTTTGTTAAGTCTGGTAAAATGATTGTGACTATGTCAGAGTGACGCCGTTATGGTTCTCAAAGCACATAGTGGAAGTGTGTCTATTGGTTGCATCATGGGGGATGTAGGATGTACTGTTATTTTCTCTTGTCAGTCCTCAAACGTCACGGAAGCACAACACTGGAGTGCCCCTTAAAGTGAAGACATGTTCATGGCATCCTGCTTCAGTGGGACCAGCAAGCGAAATTGGTGTACTCAAAAAAAATTGCAGGAAGATGTCAGCAAGTCAGGAAAATAATTCCCTTCAATCTGGAGTCAACTCCAAACAAACATTTATACTCTCCTAAGTGTGCACTTTGCACACTCAGACTCATGCCAGCCATCAGGAATGATGGACATGGGGACAAATTTTAAAAATTGGGCACCTCATTCACACCCACTCCATCACCACCGCCATCAACCACCCTTAGATCCAACAGGGTGCGCCAGGAATGAATCCTAAAAGCAGGAAATGAGTTACACATAAAATACATAAGTAAATACCCCACTCGTGAACTTTGAAGCTTTCATGTTATTTAAAAAAAGGTGGTTGCAAACAAGTGGCTAAATGAGATGACAGAATGACATCACATCCCTCCTTTTGACTTAAAAATAGTGATGGCCAAATGAAGCTTCATGAACCACTGTCTTTATTTTTTGGGTCCACACTGGCACTCTTTGTTCAGCAAAGGGTTGAAACCAAATTGCATTGAGCCTTTTTTCATTACACCAAGAGCGCCATCTAGTGGGTTCAGCAAATACAACTGGTGCTTCATGAAGCTTCATTTGGCCATCACCACTGATAAGTATAAAGTTGGTAGTAGGGATGCACGATATTGGATTTTCTGCTGATATACAACAACTTATTTGACCGCTTTTCCCCCCCCACACATAATTTTAATGATCATCAAGTGCCATCTGTAGTGGAATTAACATCATATTATGCATGCATACTCTTATCGTGATAGTCCATGAGCAGATGGAGACATGAAATACAATGCTCTTCAATGTATGTAACATTCATTCATTGTGCAAACGACAAAGAGAGATACAGAAACAAAGGAAAAACATGTTGGCCGATTCTGATTCTGATCTCATTTTGCTGCAAACTGTTTTGTCAAACATGGCTGCCATCTTGTTTTCACATGAATTAGTGTATTGTGCTTTAAAAGTGTCCACAGAGGAGGCATGATGAGTTAATATAAACACATTGATTACTGGAGCTTTGACGTTTTCAGTGTTATCTCTTCCCTGACACAAACAAGTGCAAAGAGATCATTTCTGTTTCTCTGCAGCACCAAGTTTGTCAGGAGATTTTTTTTTCCCAGCTTCCTACAGGAGAAGAAGTTCCTACCTGTGAGAACACAGAAGCAAGCAGCTTTATCATCTCGCCCGAGAGCTCCTTGTAGATAGAGCCCATCTCAAGGGTTACTTTGCACTGACGTGATGTGCAGTGCAGCTAAAGATAACACACAATCAAGTCTGAGTCCGTGGCAGCGCTCCAAAATGCATTTACCTCAATACAAAAAGCTCACAGGCAGTCCGGGCCTGCTCCCAACACTTTTTATCCTCTGCTAGATTCATCTAAATGAATGCATCTGTCTTTACCTCTGCAACATCGTTGATTAAACGCCATTAAAGACACCTGACACACTGTGACAATTTGCCTCCACTCTCCCTGCTGTGCAGCAGGTGCCGTTGTCTGACACAACACGCTAGCGAGAACGTGCAGATGTGTGTTAAGGAGGAAAGCTGCAATGACTCGTTTGGCCTCTAACAAAGACTCTGCATATCACATGTCTAGCCCTTTCCATTTTATTTGGGCTTTTCTGGGTATTCCGATCCTCTGCTCACATGGAAGTACCAAATTAACAATGTAAAAATATTCAGTTTTGGTGATTAATGGGCGAAAAAAGAGGAAAAAGTGCTAACCACTCAGACATGTGACGAGCATCTGCAACAGATAACAGAGCTATAAAGTCATAATACAGGAGTATCTCCAAATAGAAGGCTGGCCTGCAGTCACTTTACCAAAGTTTCTATACCTCTGACAAGCTGTTTCTGCTTTCAAGATAAAAGTGCAGCTCAGACAGACACAGAGCAGCCTATCAGAGCGCCGCTCCATCCGCCCCACTTTTAATGGTGTCTGGTCCTCCCTTGATTTCAGAGATGAAAATGCAGAAAACAAGGGAGCTATAATGAGCGTGCATTCATTTCCACCCCCACAGATTTTCCATGCATATCTACACATCCATTGTTATTGGACTCTGTGTGACCTCTGGCTGTTTGAAATTCATCACAGTGCAGCCAAGCTATTTAGCATCACGTAATATTGCCACACATATTTCAGTCCAATAACTCCCCCCTTGTTTAATGATTAAAACAAATAGAGTTTTATTCCTCACCACTAAATGGACTGTTTTAGTGCGTTTCCTCTCTCTCCCGTGCATCTGCTGGCAGACGATAATGCGGGCGGTGAAAATGTGCCATCTTCTATTTATAGGCTGGCAGACTAATAACTTGTGTCTGACATTTCTTACAGAAGTATGATTGTTATTTTACTGCTCAAACAAGAGCACAGGGCTTCACTGAGGATCATTCATAGAGCTTGTTGCGTGTAAGCTTCACTACCAACACAAAGCTCAGGGACAAGGCCATCGCACTGTGACACTAACTGGGTTGGACGTTTATGATTCATATGGCTAAAGTTGCATTCTTTATGAGAACATAGCAATAAAGAAATAACAAAGTACACAGTGTCAGACTATTTGTAGTCCTTCTATATCCAGTAATGTGATCCTGTGTACATCCTATCTCACTCTGAAGTTGCTGAATACCGGAGCTTTATTTAGCATTATTTAAGGGTGCCAACCTGCGGCCCTTTTGCTTCGTGTCATCCCCTCTCTCTCTCTCTCTCTCTCTCACCTTTTCCGTCAACCTTAAGACTTACGCATCTAAACTTGACACACTAGATACCCCTCTGCATCTATTTTGAAAGTTAATGGATGGTTTCTCAATTTACGCTTGGTACACGCTTTGTGTCTTTTCAAAATACACTTCCATTTTCACAGGAAATGGCGTACAGCTTGTTAAATGCATCTTTTGTCAAAACAAAATGACAATGTAGGTAAAACACTTTGCTTTTTGATGTATTACCTTAGGTGTGGTTAGGTTTAGAAATAAAGCTCATGATTTGAACAGTGGGCTCCCAGGTGAAAGTCCAGGCTTTGTTTGACCACCTGCCTCTCTCACCCTCCCATACAGACTTTCTATGTATTTAGTCATAAGGGCTGAGAATGTGTTACTGATTTACTGTACTTCTTTTATATCATATAACAAAATGAGTGCTGCTCATGTTTCACTCAGAACAGTTTTTAATAATGAGAAGTTAAAAAAATGTGTAAACTGCATCGTTAACGCGGACGAGCAGACGGAGCTACAGTTAACACTGAATTATGTTAAATGTTTGCCGAATGTGTTAGCATCTCTTAATAAGTCATCAGAAATCTAAAATCATCTTTAGAAGGAGCAGATGTACCTTAAGCTAGCTCGGGCCATGTTGAAGTTAACAATATTTGAAGCAAGGCAAGCTAATTGCTAGCGTCTTCGGTTGCTTTGAGATGGCTGTCAGAGTTGGCAGAGGTACGATAACATACTGTACTGAGTAGTAGAAGTGGTAGAGTTCTGTTAGCAAACTGTTATCTGTTATTTCTTACATACCAGTAAACTCACGGAGGCAAAATAGAGGGTTTCATGTGAGCAAGAACGCAGGTTTGAGGTAAAATAAGAACTCACAAATCAAGAGCTTGACAGGATAAGAGTGTAAACATCTCGATTCATTCAAGTTTTTTCTGAACATGAACTTGTCAGTAGTCACTATTGAGACACATTACAGAATGCTTAGAGCTTACCGTTCAGTAGATCCTCAGCTCTTTCAGCAGCCCGGCAGTGAAGGGGTCACCCATTGGCATATGGAAACATGTAAGCATTATCTCTAGATTAATTGGCCCAGTAATCACTGGCCGCCTGGAAAATGATGGGCTGTCTGATAGGAGGGTCACCGAGGTATTTATGTGTATTAAATGAGGAACTCATCATATGGAACGGCTTAGAAAAGAGGAAATGAGTGGAACAAACACAGTGAGGCCATTACACAAGGGCCCATAATAGCAAAATGAAAATCCTTGTAAAGTCAGTGAGGAAGAACTGAGTACAATATGTGTTTATGCTGCCAGACCTTTTCATGCATTTGTGTTGGGAGTCATCATCCTTTCAAACGGGAGACAATACTGAGAAAGTGACAGAACGACGCATTTCCTCCCTTTTCAAAATGCATAACTGATTATGACAGGGTGTGATATTATTGAAGCACCAGTCATTTGCATCTCACTATGGTGAAATGAACTCATTTCATGGTCCACTGGGTGGTTCGGGGGGCCCACAAATAAGTGAGAATTGCCACTTGCCCGGTGTTTGGATGGCCAGGGCACAGACATGAGGGAGTTTGGAGAAATGTGAAAATTAAGCCTCAGTAATGCCCGGCCACAGCGCACATTAGTGCCGCGAGATTTGCATATTGCTTTCCTTCACATGCAGTAAAAAGAGATGGATCATTTCCCGAGCCGTGTAGCCCAGAGGAGGCAGAGATTGGAGGGGGCTCTCCTGTCACTGATGTCAGTCTCAACCTCTTGGACTGAGCTCAGGTCTGTGAACTCGTGCCAAGGCTCCTGCAATTCGATAAGTCAAGGTCATTTTGAACAGCTACTTTTAGCATTCATCATCAATAAATTATTGCTATATTAATTTTGAGACATTAGTATAATTACTGCAGACAAATGAGGCCATTGCTGAGAGGACTGGCGGACTATATTCTGTGACACCCAGGTGGATTAAAAGGACATGTGAAGGATGCTTTACAGAGCAGGAGAGAGGGCCATTTTTATTAAGTGGCAACATGGAAAAATGAAGACAACACAGAAGTGTCAAAAACTGCAGTTCTTTAAATGCCCACTTGAGGCCGTTTCCAGAACAGACAGACAGAGTTGCTGCCCCGAGAAAGGGAGATCAAGTATCCTGGCATCTTGTTCATGAGTGAGGGTAAAATGAAGCGTGAGATGGACAGGCAGTTTGATGCAAGTGCTGTGCTAGACAGTTGTGGTGAAGAGGGAGCTGAGCCAGAAGTCAAAGCTTTCAATTTACTGGTCCGTATACGTCCCGACCCTCACCTATGGTCATGAGCTCTGGGTAGTGACCGAAAGAACGATATCATGGATACAAGCAACCGTAATGAGTTTTGTGAAATAATGAGGGTGTTGTGTGATATAACAGGATACACTGATATGTTGTTACAAAAAAAGTCACAATAACATTATTTATTATTTATTTATTTTATTGGTAAGAGACCATATACAATGAACATAAATGCTAACATTTGTATTGCTCCTGTGCTAAGTTTAGTTTATTCTCACATTGCAGGTCACAAACAAAACATACAAACAAGAAAGCTTCACACAGTAGTTCATCACACACACCAATTCAGCACCATGTAGACTAATTACCTGCAAGAACATTTAAATGCAAAACAAAAGCTGAGTAGTCTTTAGCAGATTTTATACCCAATATACACAAATTTGAAAATAATCCAAAATTCTCAAAGCTCAAGTATTTATTTATATATTTTGCACACATAAGAGATTTAAAAGAAAACCAAATTAAAGGATAAAAATAAATGTGTCGGGACAGGTCAAGACACCAACAGGCTTATACGAGGGACAAAAGAAACCAACAATTTACAATACAAAAAAGAAAATAAATGAAAAAGAAGAAAAGAGAACAGACTACACAAAAAAATGACAATTTAAACATCAAAAGCAAAAATCTACACATACTATATCTAATTGAAAAACTATTTGAGATCCGTGTTAAAAAAGGAAGATGAAGATAATCAGCCTGTCTAGTAGTATAAGAATGCAATTAGGAATTTAACGTGATTTTTTTTTTTTTAAAACGAAGATGTTAAAGAACAGGGGGAAAACATGTATTTATATATAAAAACACATATCTGATAAATATTGATGTTGTACACAGGCAGGATATAGTTTTTTGAAGCGAGTGGCAGAGGGATCTGTTGTGATAGAAAAAGTTGCCAATCGTACAAAACGCTTCTGCAGCAAGTAAAGCTTATGAAGGTTGGAGGGTTAAGTGTTCACCAACAATATTACCTTAAATTAAATAAGGATAAATCATGGTGTAATATAAGTTCAGTAAACAAGATACATTTATAAACCTTCAAAGTTTGCTGATGATCCCAAGTCCCTTCACAATTTTTGTATGAATGTGTTTTCCAATTCAAATTCTCATCCACTTGGATCCCCAAGAACTGAATGTAAGAGACTCGAGAATTTTTATTTCCCTCTATTGAAACTCCAGCATGATCCCTCAGATATTTCTTACCTCTACCTACAAAGATTTTAAAATTGGACTTTTTGACATGTAATGAGAGCTTATTAATTTTAAACCATCTTGCAACTCTCACCAGTTCTTTATTTGTGTTGTTTATTAGGGTGTGTAGATCACTGTGTGATAAAATCATGTTCGTATCATCAGCAAACAAAATAAGTAGTGAAGCTTTACAAGCCGATGAAAAGTCATTAATATAAATAAGGAATAATAAAGGTCCCAATACAGATCCTTGTGGAAATCCACATGTTATATTGCTTCAGTGTGTCACCTTGAAAACCACAATATTGTAATTTAGCAAACAAAATATCATGATTAACAGTATCAAATGCTTTGGATAAGTCTAAAAAAATACCTAGACAATAATATCAGTAGCTGCCTGTATGGTATCTATGAGCTGTTAAAGTTCCATGTAATCCATATTGATGTTTGTATAAGATATTATTTTCTTGTAAATGTTTTAATACTCTACTGTA
Organism: Epinephelus awoara; assembly: GCA_035609425.1. Classification (NCBI taxonomy): domain Eukaryota; kingdom Metazoa; phylum Chordata; class Actinopteri; order Perciformes; family Serranidae; genus Epinephelus; species Epinephelus awoara. Next base: position 17,876,358 of record CM069317.1, on the reverse strand, counting down.
AATCACTGTAAATTCTTAATAATATCACTTACTTCAATTAATTGTGGAGGGTTAAAGCGTAATATACAGGGATACTGTTTTCCAAAATAATCTAAAGGACCACCCTCAGTGATATCGGTTTTATTTGAGAGAGAGGCACCCACATTTGCAAAGAAATTATTAAAACCACAGGAAATTTCATGCGGATCACTGAGCAGTTTATCCCCACTCAAAAACTGAGAGCCAGAACCCAATGATGTTTTCACTTTTTAATATAATAATTGATTTACAGTATTCCATGTTGCTTTTATATTATTTGTTGATTCTTGAAATTTCTTTGAGAAATATATTTTCTTAGCAGTTCGTAAAATATGTACACACTTATTTTTGTAGGTTTTGTATTCTGTCAAATTCAGGGGAGTTGGATTTGTGATATATCTTTTATATAACTAGTGGCGGATTTCCTGAGCCCAGAAGTGAACCAAGGTTTGTGAAAATCTGCTTTTTTCTCTCTTGTCATTTTGAGTGGGAAGCACTCATTCAACAAACCGCCAATTATAGTTATAGTTGTAGTATCCGGTGTTCAAGGTTTGTTTTGACAGACTGCCCCCAACATGTAGTACAATATGATATGTGGCAAAGGAGCGTAGCTTACAGGAATATTGTGGTGGCATCCATAGAGACTGTTCCCAATTTGTATAACATTTGCAAAGTTGCGGTTCATGTTTTGTATCAATCTTTGCACCCTTGATGAGAACAGTTGATTGACCCACTCTGATTCTTTTTATAGCAGTTTTTGACTTGAGCTGTTTTAGTTTGAGTCTATACAACAGTTTCAGTGGCATACATTTGTAATTTCACAGAGGGTCACTTTTATGGAAGATCAGTGATATACAGACTAAGTGATAGGTGGCCTAACACTGAACCTTGGGGAACACCCATTGCACTCTATGTTGCTAGACAGTGCGTTTTTAACACGTACATCATGTCAGATAAATATCCAGACATCCAAGTAAGTACTCTAGATGAAAAAAAAAAAGAGATTCAGAAAGTTTATAAATACAAACATTATGATTTACTGTATCAAATGCTTTGAGCAAATTTAAAACTAGAGCACCAGATGCTCCTCCATTATCAAGTCTAGGGCTGGGCTACATGGCTAAAAATGTTATCCCAATAAAAACAATAAAAAAGTTAAAGTTGAAGACGTTTAGGTTTAAACACTTATTTATTGTCAGAACAAAACAGCATTTGCCAAACAGACAAACAAATCTGAGGTAGATTCAGAATAATTAGAGTCAAAATAATGCCAATAAATTAAATAATATTTAGACACAGAAATCTTGATTCTAAATGTTGTTTGTAACGTTACGACAACATGGTAGTGACCAGTCTGGTCCTCTAATACTTCTGCTACTACTTCTACAACTCCTTCTTCTTCTCCTGGTTAATGGCGAGAAGCAACCGATGGTGTTGATACACCAAGCTGATGGTCGTCTGACGGTCAATGTTGGGCCGTTGGTGAATGACTGCTGACTTAGTGGTAGTCTCGCGTCACCAGCCTCCCTTACTCCAGAATGGGAGTCTGGGGACATTCGTCTTTCGTTTTGTAATAGAAATGGGCGGGGATATCCAGACCACATGACAGCGTTGCCATAAGTACGGCACTTGTGTTACATGTAACAGAGACGTCGCAGCCAATGGCTGCCGATTCAGCATGTTGAAAACAAGGTTGCAGACCTAGTACCCTCTTTTCATTATATATTTATAAAGGAAATTATATTGAGATAATTATTGTTATCGTTTTATCGCCAAGCCCTGATCAAGACTAGATTTGCTTTATTAGGTGTATTGTAGCTGTTCCAGCAGAATGATTGGCTCATACTACAAGCTGGCCTTGGTTCAGTCCCTCTCAGAGATGAATACATTTCAGACAGTGGCTGAGCCCAAACTGTGTCTCCCTGCACTGTTGCTGCTGCTGTGGTTACTTTACAAATGCACAAGCACTCAGCACTTTGCCTGAAGCGGCGGCATGTGCTTCCCTTCAAGGCACATCTCCTTCAGCTGCACCAGTCAGCCTCGCTTGCTGAGCTGCCCTTGTCACAACGCTCATATTCACTGGTTTTAATCTCGCTCACTCACTTCTGCATGCGCCCACACTGAAACTGAGCCACGTCTCTGTTAGTAGCTGCTGGGCAAGAGGAGGACAAGAGGAGCTGCAGAGTACAAAGGGTCCCTGTGGGCGACAAGGTGGTACAGTGGGTGCTCCAGACTGGCAAGAATGGAACAGACAAGGCACCATGTACAGCAGTCACTTTCAATCAGCCAGTCCTAAAGTGCTGGCTGGGTCCAAAAATGGGTCAGCAGTCTATTTTTGGAAATCCATAAGAAAGTATGCTTCCATAAGTCCCAGGGCAATGGGGATATAATTTATTCCTTGAATCTCTAAGCCTAAGGCCAAACTGAAAAGCTTAATGTCTAATAAGTATCTCATTTAGGCCTGAGGCTGAAAAGGTTTAAGAAGGCCTTATCTCATTGATGCTCAGTGGCCCAAAATCCCTATTGAGTTTTGAATATCAAAGCCTCCTACAAGGGAAAATATAGATGTCAGTGAACTTCCAGAGCCACATCCATTCTGCGTTACTTCCAATACCGTCTTGTGCCTTCACCAGGTTAACCTCCTGCACAGAGGTGTCCTGATGCCTTTAATCATCTATTTCGGACACAACTTTTCAAAGTGCTGGGTCATCAGTGCTGCTGTGAGAGCCGCGGACACAGTGAGAGGCCAATAACTCCGACGCTATTTTGGCTGCAAGGCACCTTTATCATAATGGACGTTCTGCTGGGAGCTGTGTGAAGTTGCCCTGCAGTGATTGCAAATCCTCAAACTCTTCGAAGACATGGAGTTCTGATCAGCATTAATTAGTTTGTGCCCATGTATATCTAAAATATGTCTGAAAGTGAAAGGGAGGTCACAGCCATCTCATGTTTCTTTTGATTATTATTCATTGCTTTTGGTCATTCTTCTTCTACAAAGTCAGATAAGATACAAAAGAAACAACACTCACTTTTTTTGAAGTCGTGTTTTTTTCTCTTCAAAACAACCATGTCAGTGGAGACGGGATAAAATGATTAACAGCGGACAGTTGAGAGACAAAGTCCCCTGCAAGGGTGCTGCTTCTTCAATAAACACCATGTTTAACCTGTACATTCTCAAATTGTTCTTTATTTATCTTAAGTGCGACAAAATCTCATTTAAAACATTCTTTTATTAAAGACATGCCCTTATTTGTATTTTATTCATTATATTTTTTTCTCCCCTACTTTTAGTCACGCCAGCTGCATGGCTCATCACTAACGGCGACGTTAGTGATGGCCAAATGAAGCTTCTTGAAGCACCAGTTGAATTTGCAGAACCCACTAGATGGCGCTCTTCGTGTAATGAAAAAGGCAGTTTGGTTTCAACCCTTTGTTGAACAAAGAGTTCCAGAGTGGACCCAAAAAATAAAGAAAGTGGTTCATGAAGCTTCATTTGGCCATTGCTAGTTGAAACCAAACTGCATTGCCATCCCTTGAGCCTTTTTCATTACAACAAGAGTGCCATCTAGTGGGTTCTGCAAATACAACTGGTGCTTCATGAAGCTTCATTTGGCCATCACTAAGCGATGTACATACTCGGTTGATCCACCAGTTTTAAATTAAATAAAATTCTGTATAAGGGACTGTTACATATCAGAAAAGGAGGGTTGGCTAGAGTGTGATTTTTTTATTATCTTGACTTATACTCTTTAAAAATGATTCCTGGGGTTAGCGTATAACACTTATTTATTTAAACAGGTGGTAAACAAACGGTAACAAATGTTTGTTTTATTAATGTGTTTCTGTCAGTTGACAACTTAATTAAAGAAGTTGATCAAAATTTAAAAAAAAATAACCTTTTTGAGTAGGATGGAATTAAAATAAGTTAGTTAGAATATCTTCAGTACAATAATTTGACCATTAAATATCACCATGTTTTGGATAAATGTTGGTTCAACCTAATTAGGCTTCTTCAGGTGAAAGCAAATCATATTGGTCGTACTAAACTAATGTTGGAGTACAAATTGAGTTAAACTACTTACAAAGATGTATGAAAATTGTAACCTTAATATTTTTCTTAACTTGAACAGCTTGCACATTTACTTTAGTGCAATACAGTCACATAAATGTTTTTGTACACCAGACACAAAATAAGAAGAATTTTATGTCAGTTAAACATAACTTTTTTTTTGTTGTCGTTTGACCATTTAATTCTGTCATTTAAACATAAAAAAAACCCCATTAAATAAACATTTTTACAACCATTTTTAATTATATTATATTATTAACATATATGTTAAGTGTACAATAATAATGTTGTTGATTGGCCTTGAACTTATTCGGCTGAATCTGCTTTATAAATCTTAGTCAAATTAACTCAAATTTCAAATATTATTGACTTAAAGTTTGACATTTTGACAATCCAGGACATGTGTAGACTTTACATTAAAATTAAGGTTTTCAGTGTAAACATAACATGTAAGACTGCTCTTGCATATTTAGCTCACTATGAAGTAGGTAAGTCGTAGCTACATATTGTCACTTAGCTGCAATACAAGTTAAGACCACTAACATCACTGCGGGACGCCGTTAACTATTGTTATCTCTCATTCGAAGCTAGCAATAATTAGCTGCCTTATTTACGAACATAAATTACACTGTAAACATAGAAATATGGCGTCACAACCTAAGGACAAACTTAACATAAATGTGGAAGGCGCTTGTGCACTTCGCTCACTTGCAAATAGAACACGTCTTGGATGAGTATCAGCTCTCTGCGCTGCTAACTTGACTCTCTTATGTTTTACCTACATTTAACTATATTAATAGAAAAATAGTGGTGGGGGGGCAAGTTACTTACAACAAAATGTCCAGGGTGCCACACATAAATATAAGACAATTCAAGATAAGGTTATTTTTTATGAAGGTCATTCTTAGAATTCAATTACATGCTCCAAACCATATGTTTAACATATGTCAAAGTGATGTAGGGCTTAAGGTACTCTGGTTACTTCAATACATTACTTTCCAAATCACATTTTTCCCTATACAAAGCCTGTCCAACTAAAATAGTCAGTTGACATTTTAATATCATTGTGTTACATGTCATTACAACCACATATGTGCTTACAAAGAGGTCCCTGACGGACACACCTCAGGTCATGTGTTGTTCTTCACAAAGGTGGATGCAGCGGTTAGTTAAACATTCACCCTGAAAAAGGCTTTTCAAGAGCGGGCATGGATTCATAGACTCAAGCTCTCCATTTCGATTTCTTTGTTCGTGAAGTGTGTTATACATAAGCCCAAGGTCACACAGAAATGACAAGGCTTTAAACACAGTCTAATAAAGCTCGCTTCTCTTTGTTGGACTGACCTCTCATGAGTGTTGCACAAGAGCTCCCAGGGACGTCCACTAAGCATATATCCACGACTCAATATGAAGACGGTGTGATCCTACTTCAGCTCATGCTCAGTTTTACAGCTTTGGCTTGAAAGTGATTGACTGTCAAGCAGGATAGCTACATCAGCAACATGTTAGGTTGTCTTGCACGGTAATGCAAACAAAGTATTGAGCCCATCCCCGTTCCATTGAATTCCTGCAGCTTAATGACGCTCTCGTGGTCCGAAAAAGGCCTGCTCCTCTTTGGACGAAAGGTTTGGTTGCTCAAAACCCAGGACTCAGTCATAGCCTCCATCACATTCTCAATGATTGCTTCTCGCTGTTGTTCTGCCGTCTCCACAGCTCAAGGGTGCGCCTTGGACAGAGCTCATTTCCTCACCTTATTTCTCAAGACTGACAGACTTGTCTGTCTGCTCCCTTGGCCAGAAGCTTGAATTTCTAAGTTCATCCATTCTTTAGAAAGAGATACAACCCTTGGTCCTTGTTGATCCCTAATGCAGTTTTTTTTGTTTCTGTATCCTAACTAGGGTTTACTGGATTTCAAATCTTGTTGTTTGGCTGTCCGCAGGTCTGGCCAGTCATCATTAGGGCCTACAAAAAAAAGCTATAAATGGAAAAATGGAAACAATTCCCATAACCTGAACATTACTGAATTAACTTAATTGACACAAAGACTCACCTACTAAGTTAATCTGAACCTATCCGCTGACTATTTGCTAGTCTTCCCCTCGCTAAACCTTTAGACTTATTTATTAATAATAACCCCTTCCCAAGAGCTATCATGACATAGTTGGTAGCAAAGTGATTCCTTACATCCTCCACGTCGTTCTGCTGGTTTAACCACACCATGATCTCCAGCATGCACTAAGGTGGTTTGCAGCCAAGTGTGAAGTGATCGGCACCTCAAAGTCTGAGGCCATGATTCTCTGCAGGAAAACAGTGAATTGCCCCCTCTGGGTTTGGAAAGAGTTATTGCCCGAAGCAACGGAGTTCAAGTATCTCAGGGTTAAGAGGGAGCTGAGACAGAAGGCAAAGGTTTCAATATACCTTTTTATCTTTGTCCCAACCCTCACTTATCATCATGAGCTTTGAGTAGTGACCAAAGGAATGAGATTGTAGATATGAGTTTGGACATCTGTATGGAACATGGAGTCCAGGCTTCTTTGCGTTGAAATGGGCCAGTTGAGGTGGTTCATGCATCTGATCAGGATGCCTCCCGGGTGCCTCTTGTTACAGGTTTTTTGGTCACGTCCAAGTTGTAGTAGGCTTTGGAACAGACCCAGAAAATGCTGGAGGGATTATACATCTCATCCAACATGTTCTCATCCCAAGTCTGATCCCATCTGGCCTAGGAACGCCTCAGGAACCCCCAGGAGGAGCTTGAAAGTGCTGCTAGGGAGAGGGACATCTGGAGTACCTTGCTCAGCCTGCTGCCCCCCGACCCAGTCTCGAACAAGCAGAAGAAAATGGATGAATGTGAAAATGCTATGATGAAGATGTTAAACATTATAACTGCTCAGCAAGTTAGCATTGTAAGGCAGAAGGGAGAGATTAAATGTCCCCTTGAATTGCACAGAGGACAAATGCAACAGTGACAGATTTTAAGTGGAGTCAAAGGCCACACACACAAACACACACACACACTCATTCATTGTAGTAATGTTTTCTTTCTTCACAGTTGAGAGACTTTTATATACAAATCAATAAACTAAAGTCAACATTTAGGCACAGAGTTTTTAATGTCTGATTTATTGATTAATAACAGAGCATTTAGCTTTACGGCCCCGGCCAGCTTTCAGTGTCTGAGAAAAATAATGCAGTGTTTAGAATAAACCCAATAAATAAAGGTGACAGCTGCCATCTTTAGCCAGCTTGTTGGCTGCATCATACAGAAGCACATTTACAGCATCTCATTTCTCCCCCATATCTAGCCTGCGCTCTTGTCTGCTATTCAATATTTTCACGAGATATTGGCAGCGCAATCAAAATGCATTTGGTGTAACTGAACAGAGTATCTTATCAAGCACAAAGGCAAAGCAGACGAAATTGTTATTGAACATCATCTGAGACCGACAGTGGAGCAGCCGCAGTGAAAAATGATTTGGTTGGTGGCAGAAACAACTCTGCTGGAATAAATCCGCTCATCATGTTGTTAAAAATAGTCTCAATTTCTCAGTATAGCTGTGGTCCCATTACGTGTGGAGCGTTTCATTAATGTAAAACAATTATACAGAGATGATTAAAAATAGCCCTTGTTCATTAGTTATTAGTGTGCCACACGAAACTGAAGGAAAACAGAAAATATGTGGCTTCATGAAGAAGTCAACATGTAGAATTCTGTTTCCCATAACCCTTTAAAGATGGACCTGTTTAAATTAATCTAAAATAAGAACCATACCAGCTAGAAGGTTCATTCTTTTAGCAGCAGATACCCGAGGCTTCTGTCCCCCCGTCATCAAATCATTACCATATGTTACCTTACCTTAGTGCAGTATTTTGCTGCAATTACACCAGAAATTTCCTGGCAATTTCCCCATAGTGGCTGCAGGAGATCATTGTTCGTATTATCCTGTTTATATCCATCTAAAATGAAAACCATGATACCTAAAACATGTATTCTTTTTGCAGCAGGAAGTCATGCCATCATGTTGTGTGCACATCGTGATGTCATTGTGCTGCTGAAGGAACAAATGAACACCTGTCACTGTCACCGTCATGGAGATCCCATTCTGTCCGACCAAACTTGTTTGCGTCCAAATCAGATTCAGAACGTAATCTTTTCCTTCAGCGTTGGCATTTTCGTGCAGTTTAGAAGCTGCAGCATCTTCTTTCAGTTTCCAGGGGATCTTCTTCTTCATTTGGATTTTTATTACTGTCTTTTATTTGTTATAGTTTTATTGAACGAAAAATTTTGGAATTCTGTTTTTGAATTACTAGCCCTTCTTCGTTCAGCATTGGCAGTATAAAAACAAAATAAGGGAGTGCAGCAAAATGCCGCCTACCTACTTTTGTTTATACAGAATGTGCCTTTTTCGGGGCAATGGGGGGCGTGAGCAAGTAACAAAAAGTGTAGCTCAACGTGTGACGTAAACAGTGACGTGGGAGGCTCAGTGTTCTGCAATTCCTTGTCTCCCCAGTTGCTCATCTTTACAGTGTCTGTCAGGTTTGTGTTTCCCTCTTGCTACTAGCTGCTCGCTAATTCTTGCTATCAGCTGTTTCCTGTTTATCCACCACCAGTGGGTCACACGTGTGGCGTCACCAACAGCTCCTCCCACAAGTCATCAACAGCCCCTCCAGTGGCGGAAGGGCGCCTTGGTCTGTTTAAACCAAAAAAGTTCCACCAATATGTCTACCCTACCAGGCGGAAAATTGGGCACCTCGGATCATCTCGCCAATCTGGCTCAGGGTGTCTAAACGCTCGCAGCTTGCCGGCAAAACGGCCCAACATTCGCGGAAAATAATCATCTGTAATCATTGCGGATAATGTCAGGAAAAATTACAGAGACTTTTACCTTCTGTGAAACAGTCCGGAGAAAATACCTCGGGAAATATTAAACGCGTACGAACGCGATCCTCGGCAAAACTATATGTAAATATTTCGTCACCATTGTGCCGCGTGTACAACTAGTTTTCTGTGTGTTTCCGATGATGGAGGCGCTTGAAGAAGCATTCAGTCGTGATCGTGGACATCGTCTAATTATCACATCGCCCTACGTGGGAGACCAATCAAAAAGGTCGATGAGAAAGCACTTTTTAGAGCCACAAGACTTCTGGTTGTGTCCGGTAGGCCTAATGTAAATCCATATTGCTAATCGTTGTGTACACACAATCCTGCTTATGGCCAATATTTCATATTGGGCTAATAATTAATTATGATTATCCTTCAGCTGATGCTTACAGGAAGCAACGTAGCACGCACATGCCAACAAGGAGGTGACGCCCGGGTGCAAAGTTCCCACTCCCATCTCTGGTAGAATTATGGAGATTTCTTGTCCCGTGTGAATCGGACATTTATATTACAGACAGTCCACATCCCTGTGTAAAACTAATCCCGTCGCAATAGGCTGACTGACGATGTTATGCTACTGCTGGAGGAGGAAGACCTGGGCAAAAGGGGTGGACAACAAGGGTGGAGCAGACAGGACTGATACAGAACAGGTGTGAAGGGACGACTCAGGGAACAGGGAAGGACTAACGAGACAGATGTGGCAGAAAACAGGCGGGAAAACACACAAAGACAGGAAGTAAAACCAGACACGACACATGAGAGGAGAGCCTACAAAATAAAACAGGAAGCAAATTAAACATGAGCTAAACAACATGAAACAAGGAACACAAACAGAAAAACTCCTGTACACAGAAGGAGAGGTTTGACTAAGCATCAAATAAACTGGCAGTACACCTACCAAATGGATAACAAACCATGTGTCTTTATATTGTATTTACAGGCAGCCTCATTAGTCATGCGTATGTCCAGCAGCGGCGATCATGCCGGAAAACAATGACCTTGTTGCTTGTACTCAGAGTGCAGTGGTAAACACAGTGACCACTGTTGCGTGGAGGCCAGGGGCAAGAAAGTGTGTGGAGGCTGTGTATCTGATAATAACGCTTACATTGGACTCAAAGTAGGTGTTACTGTTATTTTCTCAGTGATAGAAATCAGGGGTTTTTTATGTGGAAGTTATTGTGCACAAACATTGTGATTCAGTTTATTCTCTTTGTGTCCGCAGAGGCAGACATATAAAAACGCTGTACTTTGAGCAACAGCCTTAAGCCCAGTTCAGACCAAAGATTCTCACCTACTCAAACCCTGCCATTTCACACCAATGCAACTAGACGAGATGGTGTATCATCACTATGCAACAACTCTCTAACTCTAATTTGCAGCTTTTCAGGTTTTTTTTGTGGATGAATATAATTTGTAGCAACTTAGAATATGAATGAGGATAATGATACTGAGATACCACCGTCAGCCAGCTTGAGTCCAGCTCAGACCGGCCAGTTCATACCAATGCAACTCTTCTCTGCAGTTGATTAAAAATACAGTTTCGTGTCGTCGTGACTCTTTGGTCTGAACTGGGCTTAAGACCTAGCATAAATCTGGATGTTCTGCCAAATATATTAACTGACTAAAATTTCGAAGAAGTGTTACTGGAATTTTAGTTTTACTCAAACTCTGCATCTTTAGACGAATGTCCAGCTATGCTACTTGCTTGAACAAAGTAAGGGCGTGAGAACCATTACAGCTACCCCTCTTATTAAACAACCGTTGAATACTCGCCATAATGTCCACTTTCTGTGCACCACAGCCTGGGCTTTGATCTCTCTGAATATCGATCGAGGCCAGATAATAAAAATCCTGGCTTGGGGGCTGTGGATGAAGGACTTTATGAAAAATGTTGACAGCAGCCTCTGTCTCATAATTCAGCCCGAGCAGGTGTGCAGCCATTATGAATTCCTCATTATGACAAATAGAAGTACACTTGAAATAGGAGCACCGGTGCACAATTATACATTACCCGGAAAAAAATAGCTCCCCGATGGGTTTATGTAACCGAAATGCAGCTGATAGAGATGTGTGTGTGTGTGTGTGTGTGTGTGTGTGTGTGTGTGTGTGTGTGTGTGTGTGTGTGTGTGTGTGTGTGTGTGACAAAACTGAGCTGCATTTTGTTCCCTGTAAAAACTAGACTTAAGTTCTCATTGTTGTTTTTATATAAAGACATATATTATGAGACATTTAGTGTATGTCTGCTGTCCCATTTTCTTGCCTTTCCTCCTTTACTTTTTCTCATCACCCGTTTCTCTTCTCCTCTCCCTGTCCTCTCATTTCTCCCTCTCAACTCCTCTTATTTTCTCTCCTCTGTCCTCTCTCCTCTTCCCTTTCTTCACCTCCTCTTCTCACCTCTGATAATCTGTTTTACACTCTCATTTACGTAATGTTTCCTTTCTTATCCTCTCCTGTTTTATCTCCTGTCTTTCTCCTTTCCTACCTCCTGTTTCTTCCTCACCCTCTCTCCTCTTCCCTCTTTTACTCCCTTCTCTCCTCCTTTCCTTTCCTCTTCTTATTTTCTTGCTTGTCCTTACTTTCATCTCCTTTTATTTCTCTCCTCTCCCCTTCTCACTCCTTTACTCTCTTGTTTGCATTGTTGCATAGAGATGATACACCATCTATTTCCTCTCCTTTCCCCACCTCTCTTCCTCCTCGTCTCTCCTTCCCTGTACCTATTGTCTTTTGTCTCCGTCTCCCCACTCTTCCCTTATTTTCATGGTCTCCTTCTCTCCTCTTTTACTTTTATTTCCATTCATTTTCTCTCCTCTCTCCTCTCTCCTCTCCCCCACCTCACCCCTGCTCACCATAATAGAGTAAGTGGCCCATATAAACCTGCCTGCAGCTCCCTGGGGTGCTGCTGGTGCATTAGGCTTTGGGTGATGGTCTCTGCCTTTTCTCTCTTATTTTTCAGCCTGGCTTCTAATCTCTATTCCAGTGGACAACTCCCACCGCTCCCCACGGATGCTCACTTTAAAGTATTTCGGAGGCAGAGTCCAGAAAAACAGCTCCTTTTAGCCTCCCAGAGACGGTCCAATAACTGCCGGCTCCTCGGAGGGGAGCAGCAGTGTGTTCTTTTAATTCTTACTTTTTTACTTTTCATCTTTCAGGGTGATCTGATTAGAACTTCTCTGTGACTCTTTGAATGGAGTTTTGCTGGCAAAGGTGGTGTTTCGGTTTTCTTAAGGGAGGTTCTGTGTGTTTGGAGTTGGAGGTGGAGGGGGGAGGTTGGGGAGCAGGAGCTTGGTAACTTCCCGGCTGCTCCGTCAGCAAATTTGTTCAAGCAGAGGGCATGAGAGTTATGTGTCTGCAGGCCGAAGAGGACTGCACACACACACACACACACACACACACCATTTACTTCACCACCTTCTCAAAAGAGATGAACACTGGCTCCATTACTTCTTATGAATGTGTTTATCTCACATCAGGCTGGGCTGGTTTTAGGCATAGGGGAGGCAGGTGGTCCCCCAGGGCAGAGAAATGGCAGAGCATAAAGGTCCAGGTGGAAAAAAAACAAAAAAAAAACAGAATCATTTTGGGTTTTGCTCAAAGAGAAAGAAATTGCCTGTTGATTTCTATATATATATATATATATATATATATATATATATATATATATATATATAAATCTCAGAGCACACCTCTCCGCCCTTCTGCGTGCTTACATGGATAGCCTAAGGTGAAGAGAGCAAACCTCCCTGCCCTTCCACGTGCAAATGAGGAAAGCTTGAGGCAGAGGCAAACCTCCCTGCCCTTCCACATGGAAATAAGTAAGTAAGTAAAGTTTATATATATAGCACCTTTCACAGATACTAAATAAGGAAAGCCTGAGGCAAAAGGCAAACCTCCCTGCCCTTCCACATGCAAATAAGGAAAGCCTAAGGCTGTATCAGCTGACTCCATCAGTTGATTGGACTGTTTTAGATCAGCTCATGTAGCTGGGATGTGAGCTGAGCTTGACTTTGTGTCCTGTGTGTATGCTCTGGGGCAACTGCCATCAATACATGCCATTGCCATGAGGGGGTTCAGGTGGGTGGAGCACGTCAAGTAGCATCCGTATGAATGTCAGGACCCAATGTTTCCCAATGGTATATTACACTGTAACAAAAATAATCAAAGTTATTCACTTCACCCACCAGTGGTTTTAATGTTTTGGCTGATCGGTGTATATTTATCTCTCTTGAAAAAGGCATCTCCTAAATTCCCAGTCTAATGGTCACTTAACTGCTCAGCTCTCCCGGTTGCATTTCAATTGCCTAGTGAGTCTGATAAGGCTTTTTCTTTTGGCCCATCTGGTCATGCCAAGTCAAGTTGATTTGCAATTTCATTATTGCCACAGAGTCATGCCCCAAAATTGACCAATTTCAATTCTGATAAAGGTTGAAGGCTAACGATAAAAAAATAATTCTCCCAGGCATGACAATGGATGTCTGACCAAGGTGACCAAAATGTCCAGAAACAGCCCTGGTTTCAGGTGTGATGATGATGATGATGACAGTGATGATGATGATGTGGTCGATACCTGAGTTGGGAATACAAGAAAACAATAAAAATGGTGACAGAATCAACACATTTGAAGAATCGTGCCTGAAGAAGATGGAAAAACACATTTGAAGGGAGGTTGTGTGAGAACAAAGGGATGGAAAGAAGAGAGACGGTAGATAAATAGATTTTCTCACTGTGATTAATTATGCGGGTGGCAATTTTCTGACATGAAGCCTTGGAGTTTTGGGGGAACCAACAAACATGCAGCTCATCCCTCTCCACCTCCCTCTCTCTCTCTTCCACATGCAGAGACTCATCTTTCTCTCCTTCTTCTCCTCTCTGCTTTATTTACTCCCTGTGGTTCACCTGAGATTGATGATCCTCTCCTCTGATTGTGGTAATTACCCCTGTCCTGCTGCTGCAATGCATTATGCACAACAGACTCACAAAGCATAGAAGGGGGCAAGGCCAGATTGCTATTCATTGGCCTCTTGATGCATGCTGGGAGACGCTTACCCGGAGCCTCGTCAAGGACCAGAGACGACGGCTGACTTGTAGTTGGAGTATTTAGCACTGCTGCCTGACGATTGATGTGTCAAGATGGAGACGAGGATGACATTTTGTGATGCCTTGTTGTTCTCTCGGTAAAGACTGATGCAGATGAAGTCCCCTGCTTCAATATTTTGAGGCGAGACCTTCCACGTTGACATGTGTCGAGCTGGGGATGACTACTCGCTCTGTTGGATCTTACAAAAGTGTCAGGTTTAACTTTGTGCTGTAACACTGATTTTTCATGCAGAGTGAATGCGGTATTTTGAGAAGTTTTTCTCAAACCTGTAATGTCATGCTGTGGAGTGAGGGTGTGTTGCAACCTGGCAAAAATAACACAAAATATAACCCATGTGTGCAGGCCAAACATTTTTTTAGCATGCAAATCTCTCAAGACCACTAACATCTGCTAACATCGGCCTTTTGTATTTAATGGAAAAGGTTACAGTCGCCATTCACTTCCAAGACAAATATCTCTCCAGTAGTCACAGGTATTTATCTGCTCCAGCTCTCATTGACAATGATGGAAATATGACATCCGTGTGGATGTGCCAATTCTATCCCCTTTGCCAGCACTGCGCTAGGCTGCGGTATCGTCCATCTCCCTTCAGGCAGTGCTCAAACATTGTTCAAAACTTTTTCCAAGCACTTCCATGCTACTTTGTACTGTCAATATGTCAATAACCCATTTTAAGGCCTGTTGCATATCAGCATGCCTCAAGCCAATAGGGTTAGGTTTTCTATATACACGTACACACACACACACACATGGTCCATGAAGCAACTGACTTAGAATCTGAAATCACCATTTTCAGTTTTGTTTTCAAACATTTGTACTTACTTCAAGTCATGTTCTTGTGGGCCTTGACAAAGGTGTCCCTCTTACTGACACTCCTACTTTCACATTATTCTATTATATGTTCGTGCTATATGACTTTTTATTCAGAATATGGTTCTCTGCAGCTATATCCGTGATCCACAGAGTACTGTGCTTCGCTGTTTGATATGTCAGGTTGTCCTTGGGTTATCAAAACAGTAGTCCACAGACCAATGAGTGACATCAGGGTGGCTACTTCCTTTGTGCAGTCTGTGATTGGAATTCATAATGAAGGTGGTTTTACCCTTCACAGGTTCACTCACTTAAAAAATTTTTAAGCTATGATAAACACCCATCTTATCTGAAGGAATTCCAAACTGGTGGAACTTGCTAAAGGTCTTTCATTGTGTACTGAAAAGGTTAAAGTTTGTGCTTTTTTTTTCCTACTGAAGCATTTTGCTGCCACGCCAGAAAAAAAACTACATAAATCATGTTATAACAAGATGTTTTTTATAAAATATTTTTACGTTAAAACAAAGAACCATTTTCCTTCTAATAAAAACTTTTCTTGTGATAACAATATACTTGTTAGGAAGTAGTGGAGCTGGTGCACTATTGAGGAATATGGCTCATTTACACTTTTTTCAAGAAAAGTTCCTTGTTAAAATGTGAAAATGTTCTGTGAATGCAAAACACATCTTGTTACAACAAACTTTTCATATTAATACATGACATTTTTTTTTGACATGGCAGCAGTGTGCTCCGGTAGTTGAGGACGAAAAGCATGGGCTTCTTCCACAAATTATGAATTAATTAGGGTTTATCATAGGTTAGTGAGACTTGATGCCTTCACCTGAGTCAATTGTAGCAGGTCTGAAGTGTTGGGATCAGGGGCACAGTGAACACGACACCAAAATTTGATTAATAAATACGTAAATATGTAAATGTTTTTGTGATCATCATTTTGTTTTGTTTGGGAGCCAGGAGTGAGGAGGAAGAGTTTCTTGTTATAACATGAAAATATCTTGTAAAGATGTGAAACATAACATCTTGTTATAACAAGAAACCTTTCTGGCGTGGCAACAATACACTTCCGTACCCAACTTCAATGTCAGATTTGTAATATTTGTCAAGAGGCACATCAAAGCCGTGAAGCACCTGCATCTATAATGTAGGACCTGACCCTGGAACAGTTGTGCAGAAACCCCCCTTACTGCCTCTTCCCTGGTCACACAGTTCCATTCTGCTGCATTGCAGTTTACAAAGATCATTATCAGCACATTTAAAACAATTAATGTATGCATTCATCTCTGGGGCGAGAGCTGGAGGTCGCTAATTATCATCACTTCCACTCTTTTGTTGCTTTATTGAGAGAAAAGAGCTGTGAGTCAGGGGTTTAGATGAAGCTGGAGATGTTGGCACAACTGTGTAGGATTTGTGGTTACCGTGTCGAGATAACGTCTACACACTGTCTGTTACCTTTCAATCCAAGACAGATTTTCAGTGCTTAATAAGTGAAAGCTGCTTCTACTGTTTTAACTGTGTAAAGAAAAAACCCACCACTGTATTCTTTATCCTCTTAGCTTTTTGCTAAAGTATGCTAGAATATAGTTCTTGATGAAACCATACTGATTATTGATGTATTGTAAAGTATTGACTTTAAGTTTCCTTTGGATTACACATCAAGTGGTGAACTTCTCAAGACAAATTTCTGTTTTTCTCAATCTTATGTTTGAAGCCTTCTTTTGACCATCATTGCTGTATATATTCCTGTACCCATGAGCGCCTGACGGGTTTTGAATTTGGGTTGCATGGATCCATTTGATGAGGTATTGTAATCAATTTGCTAAGTAGTAGTATTGTAGTAGAAATTTGGTACTTCTAGGCCTTATTGTTGTTTCAAATGTTGTATTTTATATATAGTGTATGTATTTATCTTTCCAGTAAAATGTTTGCTGTGGGTAAGCAGCACTGTACTGAAGTAATTAATCTTTGTAATATAATAATAATTATTGTAGCAATATGTCCTATAATGAATAGTGGTATTGTCATCCACCAATTTTAGGCCTCTCGTATTGTCTTTAGGCAGCAGCCACGTAATTGTCAGCTGACCAAAGAAATAACAACATTGGTCTACATGGTAGCTTTCCTCGTTGACAAGTAATTGCCTACATGGAAATAATGTTCAGAATTTGATTTAATGTAAGCCTGACTGACTTTCATCAGTTCTCTTTTTTTGTCAATCTCTTGGCTTGTTCATGTTTGTATAGTCATGCTGACATGTTCGCCACCCTTGCAGCTGAATTTTAGCAGCGGATCCGGCATGTGTTTTGGCTACAATACCTGTCAGATGGTGCGCAGACTCTGCTTACTCAGTGCGTGGGAATGGTGCAGAACCACTGTTACCTACCACACCCTCGTCATTGTCTTTACTGTTAGCCAGCCCTTGTGTTTCCCTCTTTTTTGCCAGTTCCTGCCCACTGCAGCTCTATCTTGTTTTTGTGATTGGTTCCCTGCGAGCTTCCCTGTCTGTCATGTTAGTTCATGATCTTGAGGAACTGTTTTATTTACTCCTTGTGTTTTCCGGCTAGCCAGTTCTGTTTTCCTTGGTCTGCTGTAAACTGGGTTTAGTAAATTAAATACCTAATTTTGTAGTTTCTGTTAATTTGTTGCTTTTGCACTTGGGTTCACCTGCCTGCAAAACCTTGACAGCAAGTGTAACAGCTGGGGGGAGAATTTCATAGCTAAATAAGTTATGTTGCCAGTAGTGTGTGTAAGTGCACATTTGTGATGTAGCATGACAGCTGTCTCCATGTACTGGTAGGATAGTGGATTTATTCTGGTTTATTACATAATTGGGTATTAGAGTATTTATTATTTTTGATAAGTCCTTTACTTGATTTGGATTTGCAGGAATAAGAATGCGTCATCAGCATATCGGCTGATTTTATTATGTTATTGGTGCAGATGCCTGTGATATACTGTTTTTGGCTTAATGCTGCTGCTAATGGTTTGATAAAAAGTGCAAATAGTGAAGGTAAGGGTGGACATCTTTGTCTGGTGCCTCTGTGGCGTATGAAGCTTTGTGACATTTTGGTTGTTGGTCATGATTTTTGCCTGTTGTGCGTTGTAGAATGAGTTAATCTATTGAAAAAAATGACTCTTTTCATTTGTTTTTATGAGGAATGTCCAAATTACTTTATAAAATGCTTTTTCAGCATCCTGTGAGGAAATTATAATTTCAGAGTTTTTGGTGAGATATATTTTCTGAAGGTAAAAATATGGCATGTATTATTGAATGAATGTCTGTCTTTAATAAATCCAGTTTGGTCTGGGTTTCTGAAATCGATATTGATTTAGGACCTGCCCCAGAGGTTCATAAAAATACTAGCACTAATAAAATATCAATGCTAACATGCATTATGCTCTATGGGCTGGGTTGGAATTAATTTAGATAATTCATGTGTTCGTACACATTTGCTCAAACTTGAATTTTTGAAAAAGTGTCAAAGCTGAGAGATCGAGCCAGTCATCCACTAATTGGAAGATCAGCAGTTTGATCCCTGGCTCCTCCAGTCCGCATGTTGAAATATCCTCAGGCAAGATACTGAACCCCATATTGCTCCAGATGGCTGTTCCATCAGTGTGTAAATGTGAATGATTACTGTGCAGCAGGTGGCACCTTGTATGTTAGCCTCGGCCACCAGTGTGTGAATGTGTGTGAGAATGGGTGCATGTGACATGTAGTGTAAAAACGCTTTGAGTGGTCAGCAGACTAGAAAGGCGCTATACATGTGTAGGTGTATATCCCATTTACCATTAGTTACAATGAATGAATGACACATGCATTACATAAAACAAAACCTTTACAAATGCAGGTCAGAAAGTTTAAAACACAAACAGGAGTGGTTGAACTCATCATGCTATTGACAAATTGAAAAATGCAGAGCCGTCTCCTATTGACTGCTGTTGATTCAGTCTAGTGACTGACAGGTGAAATATAAATGTCGGCTTGTTGGAATTCTCTACAAAACTAAATGATACTTGACAGAAACCTTGAAATGAACAATAAAACCATGCAGACATTACCCGTAAAGGTTTAACAGTGCATGCTCTTCAGTCTCCATGGCAACTGCTGTTTTCTGTGAGCCTGTTTCTGATTAGTGTTTGGCATCATCAGCAGTTTGGTTTTAATCTTAGTCACTTCCTGAAGATTTTAATTGGCTTGAAATCTCTCTTTTTATTTATTTGTTTATTAAATCAAGTTTTTTGTGGAGAACTCTTCAAATTAAATTAAATGATTTAAACTAATTTTAGACCTTTTCACAATTTTTTCTTTCTTTTTCTTTCTCTTTTCTCAGAACGATGAAACAGAAAAATAAAAAGGACTTTAGAGTAACATTTAGGCCGAAGCATTTGGCCATCTCTCCTTCCCTGCCCTCCTGGAAGCATCCGCACCCACTAACGTCACTGGGGAGTAGGAAGCAGCTGAAGTGTTGTTCCAGGTTGACTTTGACATCAGGTTCACTTTCAGGTCTCTGTGAGCTGATGTGAGCTAACAAACCTCGGACTTTCGCTCGGGAGCCCAGTGTTTGCTTCCCATGTGAATGTTGATCCAAACCATTATGTTTTTTTCTAAACCTAACGTGCTTTTGTTTCATCCAACTAGCAGAAACTGTGCATTTCCTGTGAAAATGGAGGCGTATTTTGCAAAGACACAATGCATGTAACAAGTGTGCATTGACACGGCATCCCAGAATGTTAACAAGAGACCCAAGAGGATTCCTACATATATATATATATATATATATATATATATATATATATATATATATATATATATATATATATATATATATATATACAGACATGTAAGTCCACTGACAAAGTGGTGATATTTGACAAGTTGGGATGAGCTTGCTATACAAAATAAATCTTAACTGAATTGATGAGCATCATGATATCTTTGTTACTTGTGGCATGACTGTAGTCCCAAAAAAGCACAAAAAAACCTCAAAAACATTTATTAAAATTATTCAAATATTGTTTGGTATTGAAGAACTCCACAATGGTATTACCTTGCCTCCTTTTCATTCTCATCATACTCCTCTGATGACTCATCTGAAGAGCTGGGTTCCTACGTTGCTCCCATTATCTGGGATGTCAGTGACATCAATACAAGGTCAAGAAAGCCGTCATAGACTGCCCGTGGATGGCAGAGCTGGTTGAGACTGAGCAATATGTGTTCAGGTTCCGCAAAGTGCAAAAATAACCTGCACTTGTAGCAAGAAAGGAAACACTCGTCCCTTGGTTGTCTTAATGTCGAGACTTATTTCCCATGCAGTAGCCAGTCTATCTTTAAATGTCTTTATTTCATCCTTATAAACGCTCTCAATGAGATGGACAATTTTGGTTTTCTTAGGTATGGCCAGCTTCCTGTTAACCACCTTCATCATTTCAAGTCCTCGGTCTCCATTGTGCGGGCTTGCAGACCAGTACGACCTATGACCAACGACAGTTACGTAAAACTTTATTTATGTAATTGTATTCATGTTTCAGATTTATTTATTTTTTTTTTTTTAAACTTCATATTTCTATGAAAACAAGCATTTTTGTGCTGTTAGAGAAGCTGAGTCATCATGAGTCATGCTTTATAATGCAAAATCATCATGGTTATTATACATATCATATCAGCCTGGCGGACGAGGAACTTTGACAGTGCTCCCTCTCCATGTGTCCTCAGCAACCTCTCGCTCGCCCTATGATTTTCTATTTTCTACTGATGGCTGTTGTTTGTTATATTAAATTCCTATGTGACTAATGGAAAAAAAAGAAAAGAAAAACAGGTGGCAGACGGAGCAGTTGGCGTTGTCCTTTTACACATTCTTACTCACACAACCAAACCATTGCTAAACATTTTTCCCATTCCATTCTGTATTTCTGTAATCTCTTCTTTTCTTGCTGGCAAACTACGCTCATAAGTTGCCACTTTTTCATGCCTGTCAGGCGTATCATAGCAACGCTGTTGCTGATTATGTTGCCTCTCATTGGTTGTGAGTCTCAATCAAGGAGAAGCATTTTCTTTGTTTGAGTAGTGGAGCATGATAGACAGACCTTGTGTGTCATACAAGTCACTGTCTTAATAGCCCATCCTATAACCATGAGCATTTTAAATCCCCCTGTGGCCAAAAAAGCATTTTCCCCATAGACCATCAATGTAAAACTATTGACACGACACCTCAAACTGCAGACTGCTAACTACAAACCATGGAGGTTTTATATTTGTAAAGTTTACCTTGAGCTGAGAAAAGGAATTTGAAAATCTGTGACATCATCATCATGTATATGGCATACATATAATGTATACAATGACCCAGTGTGAGCATGTGTTGGCCCGACATAAATGCAAAATTATAATAGTTTTGTTTATTCCACATGGCAGATTTTCTTTTCTCTGTGCTCTTCTCGTGGGTTTGAGGCAAGAAGAACTTGTCGCTTTCTTTTTTACCTTACGACATTGCTACTTTTCTGGGAGAATCAGAATACTTCTTCCAGTGCTTTTGAAGCCATTGCTATGTAGTGTGACAGCTCTGGAACAAGTGTTGCCAAGCTCGTTAGTGCTATCTCAGTCAGACACATGACCCTGGTGTTATACATATGTTGTAGGTGCAGTAGATGTTATTTTCATGCTGTTTAACATGTTGAATGTGCACGTTACACTGGACCATGGTGCTGAGCCCTCATTACATGATACTATCAGATCAAAGGGATGCTTAGACTTTATTTTGAAGGTGTTGCTGCAAGCCACCTACACCATCTAATAACATATTCTATAAATGCTACTCGTAAAAGAGGAATGATTAACAGAAGCCAATTAGTCGCGTTTGTAATAGAGGCTCTCTGTTCAGTTGAGACCCCGAGTCATGCAGCCTCGTTCGTCAGCACAGATGAAGACATCATCCTTGTATGAGGCAGCTTTAGGATGTGTGCCTGCTTACAAATCCACCTCCCCCTCCTCCTCCTCTGCTTCCTCATAATTATACAAGCCCACACACTGTCAGCAGATATATACAGTAGAAGAAAAAAAAGATCAATCTGTGCATCTAATCCAGCTTTATATAATGGCATTATATCCATAATTAAAAAGAAGATTAATAGCATCTTTAAAATATGACCTACACAGAGAGCAAAGTGTGGAGCTGTTTCTGTAAACACTGGGCCCGTCAAAGTTACAATCTATTTAGTGTATGTTAATGCACAGGCCTTGTAATTAATAACGAGTGTTAGACTTGCATGTGACCTTGCAGTGGCGTCATGTTAACTGGGGACATGTTTCTCTGCGAGAGGTAAAATAATGTGCTGACACTTGGATACAACCTTGCTCCCCACTTGCCACGAATAATCAAATGAATATATTAAAAACATGAATATGCATTAGACGCGCGATTCATTCAGGATTTATGAAGATACAGCGCAGGTACATACATATCTGTGGAGACGGTGTGACGTTAATGGCTTGAAAAATATTATGGTTAATATGGAAGATGTTTGATGTGAGTGATTTACCAAGCTGACACTGAATAAATCATGGGCTAAGGAGGTGAGTCAAGACTGCTCTCAATAGAAAAGCCAGAGTAAGTTGTTTGTTCAAAGCATTAACACCACAGTGGAATTATGCCAAAATGTCCCCAGTAATTTTCCCGTAATGGCCACTGGAGATTGTTGCTTGCGTAATCCTGTATATATATTGATCTGAAATACAAAACATAATAGCTAAGCATTTGTTCTTTTTGCATCTAAGTCCTCCCTGTTATCATGAAATTAACTTATACCTCAATTTAAATGCATTGCAGACTTTGTATTTCGCTGAAATTACGCTGAAATTTCTCAGGCAATTTGGACGTAGTGTCTGCAGGAGATCGTTGTTTGCATGATCCGTCTTTCGTAATAACGTCATTGCTCGATATTGCAAACTAGTGATGTCCAAATGAAGCTTCATGAAGCACCAGTTGTATTTGCTGAACCCACTAGATGGCGCTCTTGGTGTAATGACTGCATTGCCATCCCTTGAGCCTTTTTCATTACACCAAGAGCGCCATCTAGTGGGTTCAGCAAATACAACTGGTGGTTCATGAAGCTTCATTTGGACGTCACCATGTCTCTCAAAAACATAAGCAACCTTTAAGGTTTAAGTTCAAGGTCTAGCTTTACCGTCGAAACATACTGGACTGCACAGTTCAGTGCAAAATCAGAACAGATTAGCTATTTACATGAGTTTGTGTATGCATCCTCCTCCACAGGGCTGAAATACAGTTCTCACCTCGCAGGCAGCCATCTTTACATTTGTCGCAGTGTATAACTGTCAGTAAAATGCTGAGCCACTGACTTACAGGAAAAGAGAGACCTCAGACTTAATATTCAGGCCTATAAATAATCTCACTGTTGCCGTTTTTATGGGAGCTCAAGAGGCCAAGCTCGAAAATGCAAGAAGAGGTAGAAATGATGGCTCCATGACTTTGGTTAAAAACCAAGACACTCCAGTCTAGTGCATCATGAATATATTTATTCATGCGGAGAACGATCAGGTATGCTTCATGTGCAGACATGCTCAGTGTCTGCTCATGCTGTGTATTTCTGGTAACCGTCAACATGTGCTGAAACTGCAACAGTGTGGAGGATCCTCTCAACATCAGCTAATGAGGCCATCCGCTGTTGATGCAAATACAGGGCTCACAGCGGCTCCCAGCATTGTTTGAAATGTGTTCAAAAACAATTGAAACAAAGCAAGAACAACCACAACTAGAGGAGAAGTGTCAATTGGGGAAAGTGGAGAAAAGCCTTATTTAACATCCTCTTCTTGACCATAAACCATGTTCTGTGGATATACAGGAAACAATACAGCAGCTTCTCTGACAAGTTAGCAGCAGGTGGAAAAAAAAACCCACAGGTCCGCCAACACACTGCTGGGAAACCTTGGGTCCTGGCATTCATGTGGATGCTACTTGACATTCTCCACCTACCCGAACTCTGTTGCAGACAACACAAACCCCCTGATGGCGACGGCTATAACCGATGGCAGTGGCCTCATGCCACATCACAAAAACTGCTCAGGCATGACCCAAGGAACGGGACAAAGAGCTCAAGGCGTCGTCCTGACCTCCAAATGCCTTAGAACCCAACCTGATTGAACATTCGAGGGACGTGCTGTTACCCCAGAGGTACCCCAATCCACAGTGGGTGCTCCTTGGACCAGACTTGGATCTGACCTGTCGAGGCATGAACACAGGACCTCTGGAGGGTGTCCCTTGGTGTCCGTTTGGATCCAACCGGAGCACTGAGCCCTGGTTTGTTATTCAGGTTAAAGTGGGAAGAAGCAGCGGGTTTATCGTGCAGCTGAGTGAAGTGGAGCCTGAGGAGGAAACACAAGGACCGTCTGGATGTAATAGACCGTGGAGGTGCTGCGGTGCTTGGCTGTACAGATAGAAAACCCCTCGGCTGACAGGACTCCGTGTTATTTCCTCTCACGCAGGCGCAGAACGTACAGTACGTGCCACTTGGCTGTCTGATGTAGCCCGTGTAGTGTGTTCAAATGCAACTGACACAGGGCGACGTGACGCGGCCTAGACGATGCAACAGTTGGCTTTCGTTGCTGCTAGTTCTTCGATGTCAGTTCAGTGTGTCCGCACCTTAATACCTACAACTTTCTGAAGGTGCTAATAATTTCATTGTAACTGCATGTTGCTTTTAGTGCTGATCTTTATGAATAGGACTGTTTTTGAGGCCAGGAACCAGACCTATGAATATTACCTAATTGAAACATGCAAATAGCACAGGATTCGAAGACGCTTTGCAATCTATCAATCTGTCTATTGGTCTAGCATCTGTCTATCTATTTACCTCTCTATGAATTTCTGGTAAATACATCAAACACATTACATGCTGCCTCTCTCCCACTGGCTCCAGGGGGATTTAGCGTCTCACAGAGACAGGGCTTTGAGTCGTGCGTGGTTGTTAGAAACTGTAAACAGCACAAACAGAAGTAAATTTGTGGATATTTTCTGGGAAACTTCCAGCACAAAGATCCAGTGACTGTGCTCAAAAAATGGGGGACATCTGTTCAGCCAAACTCACACACTTCTCAGCACATTTTGGATGTCTGATGGCCGGGAGCCAGCAGAAACCATTGCAGCACCTGTTCTGGCAATCAGTGCTTACTGCTGTAAACAACCCGCTACAGCCAAATAACAACAGGCATGCCAGACTACTAATGGGCTCATGGTAAGGTGGCAATCGTGGGAAATATCATCGCTATCAGACACAATTCTTATCTGTGACATCTGCCCCGACTGCAGTATAATATCACCTGGAGGCACGTGGGGGAGCTGCAGGGAGCTCCTGCCCTTTACTGTGAGGGGGAGTCAGAAAGACACGGGGGTGGGGGAAGCAGCTCCTCCGCAAAAATTCACAATAATCCTTTGCCTTAACTCGGGTCACCAGTATGACAACCAGCAAGTCACAATAACTCTATTTCCTGCCCTTTTCTCAAAACAACAGGAGCAGAATCCCATAATAAGTTCATTTCCATAATGAAAGACTTTATGGTTGTGCTGGGAGAATGACAGCAGGCATTGTGCCCTTTGTCTTTGCACCAGGAAAGACGTCTCCTCATCTGTGTATTCTCCAGCTCAGTTTTAATGAGACGGCAGTAAAAGCATGATTAACGTTTTACACTGAGGCGGGTTAAGGACACAGACCTGTCCTGTGCTACAGGACATTGTCCTTTTGCAGAGACGAATTCAAAAGATAATTCGGAATATATATTTGCATTTACCTGACAGAGCTCTGAAAATGACATTGATTATTTCGTAAATGCTCGATGCAAATGCAGAGGATCACCAGAGTTCGTAGAGTTCAGCCTGAGGGGAACATGGTAGACCAAAACATGTTGCGGGGTTGAACTGGGAATGTCTTGTAGAAGGAGAAGCTTTTGATGTACTGGTCCGTCTACGTCCCAACCCTCACCCATGGTCATGAGCTCTGGGTAGTGACCAACAGAATGAGAACACGGATACAACTGGCCAAAATTAGTTTCCTTTGCCGGGTGTCTGGGCTCAGCCTTAGAGATAGGGTAAGGAGTTCGGACATCCGGAGGGAGCTCGGAGTAGAGCCGCTGCTCCTTCGCGTCCAAAGGGGTCAGTTGAGGTGGTTCGGGCATCTGAAGGTGTTCTAGGCACGTCCCATTGGTAGGAGGCCCCGGGGCAGACCCAGAACACGCTTACAGGATTACATATCTCGTCTGGCCTGGGAGCTCCCTCCCCAGGAGGAGCTGGAGAGCGTTGCTGGGGAGAGGGATGTCTGGGGTGCTTTGCTCGGTCTGATGGATGGATGGATATTTGTTTTGGAACTTGTCGGAGGAGTATATCGAGTGCATAAAAGTTGGAGCTCTTTGAAAAATTGGAGCAAAAACAAAAGCGTTGTCAAGAGTTTTGCTCAGTATATATTTCATCTGATCTTTAAAGCTACACCACTAGCATGGCTAAATAGAGAGCTACAGTCATCGAAAAATGTTGTGGAGCAAACTGGGTTGGCAGAGCATTGTGGTTGGTATAGGAATGGCCTGATTGAATGTACACATCTTCCTCTCTTGACCATATGGTGGTTTTAACCCCATAGCCAAATGTCCTCCTCTCTTGATGACACTATCCTCAGCTCACTTCTACCCCCAGCTTAATGGCACCATTTCATGGCTATTTACCTCTGCTCGCGTGGTCCCAGTGAGTCATTAGAGCGGATTTCTGTGGAGTCACAATCGAGTTATCCTCAGGGGAGCACATTATACTTCAAACAAAGCCAAGTGGCACGACAGAGAGGTAATAGTGGCTCACACCAGCACTTGGCAGCGAGAAACATAATATCAGATGCAGATTGTGATGTAGAGACCACAAACAGTCTGTCCTGCTCAGCCAGTGCTGGTGGAGTTCAAAATGGTGACAGTCATTTATTTATGAGTGTTTGGATGAGCCTGGCCACTTCCCCAGCACAGCCGGATTTTTTATTTTCAGTTTATTACCCGGAGGACGGAGGGAGGGATGAAGAGAGGGATGGAGGACTGGAGGGCTCTCTGTGCAGAAGACCCTGTATCTAAGAAGCAAGCGGTCAGCACATTTTGCATGATAGATGAGGAGCAGAGGGACTAAGTATTCCCTGTTAACTGCAATTCTGCTGGTATTTATTCTGCACACAGGACTGCAGTTTGCTTCTGCATTTATTGTAAAAAGCAGCTAGTTCAAGACACAGCGGAGCTGGCTACCTTACCAGGCCACATAGTAAGCTTGTGGGGAATTACATTACCATAAAATTTGCATGAGAAGCCTCAGTCATACTTGCCGAGGTTTGATTTTGGGCTCTTTCTGCCCCCTGTCAACTATCTGTTCAGCAATAAAACTTCTGCAGAGGTTGGAAAGTGGTTGTTTAAATCCTAATATTATTCAGCATGGTGTATTATAAAGGGAAATTAAATTACTGTCACTTGATGCCTCGTGTTATGTTGCCCTGACGAATAAGTGAACAAAACCTTAAATTGAGTTTAAGGGCGGAGCAGAAGGAAGTATTAGGGGAACAATTCAATTTGTGTGATGGCTTAACTACTTCAGACAAATCATGTTGGGACATACTGGAGGCCCGAGGCCACATTCAGACCAGCGTTAGTGCTGTGTGAAAAGATGCAGCCCCCACATTTTAAAGTAAGATCACTGCAGGGGTGCAAACGCAGACAAATTCAGGAAAAAGAAAACAAATAAAATCCTGGGTTGTGTCAACTTTGTGCCATCTGGCAATGCACTGTTGATCAATCAGCTGGAGGCGCATGGTAGACTCAAGCAGGATTTTTACTTCTGCCTTGAATCAAGACCATACCTTTGGCGTAGGCTCTGCATAGACAAGTACCCTATGCCATACCCTATGCTGTACCCCTGTTTTGGAGGTGTAACTTGGAGATGACACATCGTAAAGTTATGGATATTCTTCCCAGTGTTGAATCAGATCTGCCTCCAGGGACTGGGTCCAAACACAACTCGCTCCCCGTCATCCTGTGGACGCCGCCATTATTGTTGTTGCTTGCCGGTTTGTCAGTGTTGCCAGATCAAACAACCAGGGCTATGGAAACAAGCCCAGAAGAAGCGACTATCAAGTGTTTAAATAACTTATTAGACGGATATATATAGAGAAAGGTGACGTTTAGAGAGCAAGCCCAAAAAGGAACTCCACTTTAGATACAAGCCAAAAGTCACAGCTGGGTCGCTGTATGAAAACATGCCATTTTGTGTCTCTCGTACAAAACTGTGCTATAAATGTCAATAAACAATAAATACACTATAATCATTTTATAATTTATTTTCCACGATATCTCTTGTAACATTAAAACAATGTAAGAGGTGTATTTCTTTGGATGCAGGGGTCACTTGCAGATGCCAGGTGGAAGCTTCTCGCGAGATTTTGAAGTATCTCTTCTCTCATTGTTCAGGAAAAAAATTTACCATGAAAAACAGAAAAAAAATACCACAAAAAAAACAGAAAAAATAACCTGAAAAACAGAAAATTAATAAATTACTCAGAAAAACAGAAAAAAAATACTCGGAAAAACAGGGCTTTTTTAATTTGTCAAGTGAATGCAATATGCTTTCGTATAAATGCTTTTGGTAAGGAAAGTTTATTTTCATGTTTTCGCAAAACCATACTTTTGTTAACCCTGTTACGCTAGAATGATAACAGGGTTGACGAAAAATGTTCTTGGCAGCCATTACTAGCCATGTGGCGAAGGTCATGAGACCACATGGTGTGCATTCATTAGAGGCTTATATCATGTTATTTATGTACATCAAAAATTATAAACAAATATTTTTTTAACGTGTCCCGTGTGGAAACAGGGCTGACACAATAAGCTCGTCCCCCTCTGTCAAACATTATATGACTCTAAGAAGAATCATGAAAAGAAGACACTTGTCTTTTCACCAGCATGTTCACAAAAGGAAGCTGATTTGGAAATGATGCAACCCTGTTACTAAGGTGTCAACCCTGTTACTAAGGTGTCAACCCTGTTACTTAAGTGTCAGCCCTGTAACTGAGGTGTCAACCCTGTTACTACAATAAAAAGACAAATGTCAAATCAACTCATTTTTTTAAAGTAAGAAAGTGTACATGGTATATATTACCTGCTGAACACTGAAAGCACAACAGCTTACTGACAAATACGGCATTGAGAAGTAATAACACTTATAATCAACCCAATTAAAACATTCAGTCAAGACAAAATGTGTAATATCATTTCAAGAGACAGTTACTTGTGAAGTTTGACCCAATAATAAACACACTTCCAGCACAAGTTTGCCAGTTGCTCATTCAATGGAAAGCCTCCCCGGTATGTCTGCTGTCAGCTATCTACCGTGCTGCAGCGTCCATCACCAAACCTCCGAGTCCCTCCAAGCCGCAGACTGCTGCTTTGTGTCCAGCGTGACCTTTGACCTCCCTGTCGAAGGGGGAAAACTCTGGCAGAGCTTTGAAGGATAGTTTCTAGGACAGCTTCAAACAGTCCCATTTGCCAAATGTTTATGACTCAGAGCAGCCTAATCAGAAGTTTAACTGGTTTTGATTGCATTTAATTAGTTAAGTGATAAATGTGCAAATCTAAGTTTATCTGATGTGATGAATCTTTCCTATTTCATAATCACAATCAGACTCAATCAGAGCTGCAACTGAGGCTCACAATCAGGACGCTGTTTTGGAAATAATGAAGTTCAGCTACGAAATCGATTTTTTTTTTTTGCACTGTGCATAAAAAAGAAAACTTTGAACCATCTATTATCATCAATAGGTGTATGTCTTGTGTATTCCAATTTTAGTACAGTTTAGTACAGAAGCCAACATGACATCACAAAGTATTCACTTTAATCGAGTTTCTTAGAGTTGTAATTTGTTTTTTCAAGTTCAACCCTGTGAACTCTGCAATAGAAATGGCCCACCAGGGCAAACGTTGACACTTTTGCCTACTGTGATGACATTTCTTGGAGTGTCCTTCAATGTGTCCTATCCCCGGAGCTCTGCAAATTGTTCACAGGTTTTAAGACAGTGGATGCTGCATGTAAAACTCAGAATGGGTAATGAGGTTGGTCCGTGTACGTGGCCATTCATTTTTCGTTTCGAAATAACAAATTGAAACACGGAAAATCAACCTTTTTTTTTTTAATTAAAAAAAAGATCCATCTCCCGTTTTTTATTTGATAATAAAGAAAAGAAAAACGGAAAACGAATCGTTATCCATTATCCGATTTAATTTGGGAATTTGAAAAAACCCTGTGGGAAACTCCTTTCTCTATTTTTTGTTCGTTTCTTCTCTGTGACCAGTAAGATACATTCATGTGGTCTATGAAATGCACATACAGAGCATGTGCATTTCCTATAATTACTAGAATATTGCTTTATCTGACATGTTATGCTAATAAATAACTTTTCTAACTAATCTAGGTCACTCGACATGGACAGCAACTAATGGCATACCACATTACATGTCCGCAAAAAATTATACATAATACGTGAATTAATAAAAAGTTTTATTACCATGGACCAAACGTTCCTTTGCGTCCGCCAATTTTTTTTGTGAAAGTGACGTCAATTTCAGTCAAGTCGGCAGCTCCTGTTCCAAAATTATCTCCGAGTTGTTTTTCTGACATTAGGGGGCGTTCATGTGAATTTTCCAAGTCGGAAAGTCATTTTTTGTGATTATTCCGACATCACATGAATGTTTTCTAAATTATTAAATAAAAAAACGGGAGACGGATTGTTTTTTTCCTTTTTTGTTTGGTCATTTCAAAACAAAAAACATATAATGGTTGGTTTTCCATGTTTTAATTCGTTATTTCGAAACCAAAAACGAATGGCCACGAAGTACATGGACCGAGGTCGGACTGTGGATTAATGTCTCCAGGAGTTTTTATCATACAAGCGTGAAAAAAAAATACTGACAGAAACCTCATAATTTCCACTTTCCAATGTGTTCACTGCCAAATAACGAGAAATGAATCACTTAGAGCAGAGATGGAGCACTAAGTGTCCACCTCCCCTCCTCCCACCACTACATGACAACCACTTGATAACTGCTGTCATGCTTTTGGTTTCAGTTGATGTATATTTCGAGGGAATAGCGGTAAGAACGGCCAGAGTAGACGCGTTAGAATATCCTGCAGGTCAAAGCCTCACTCATTTGATTACCCCTTTTTTCAGCTGTTGTCTTCATTACTCCACTTAAATATGATCCAGAAATATATTCTCCCTAAAAGTCACGTGACTCTGACAATACTAAATGATCACAGTACCCTGAAACCTCCTCAGTCTGTTGAGGGTTAATGACGCACACCTGGGGACACTCGTTAGCCTGTTCCAGTGTGTGTTCACTGAGTGACAGGAAGGACTCTTGCCTTGCCTCTGACTTTGAGAAACACCCTGTATATATATTTAGTGAATCTGCAGAGGACACTAGAGAAATAGAGTCAACAAGGGCTGAGAAAAGAGCCAGAGAGACAGAGAACAGTATTAAGAAGGAAGAGAGGAGTTATACACTGACTGTCCAAAAAAGTTTTCATTTATGTCTGTTATTTTCATTATTTACTTTACTGTATTTTATTTATCGTAGTTTTATTGGGTGAAAAATACATGTTGGAGTTCTGTTTCACAGCTGGAGGAGGAAGACATGGGCGAGAGGAGTGAACGAGAGCAGACGAGACTAACACAGAACAGGTGTGAAGGGAAGACTCAGGGAACAGGGAAGGACTAACGAGACAGGTGTGGCAGAGAACAGGCGGGAAAACAGACAAAGACAGGAAGTAAAACCAGAAACAACACATGAGGAGAGAACCTACAAAATAAAACAGGAAGCAGATTGAATATGAGCTAAACATGTAACAAGGGACACAAACAGAAAACTCCCTAAACATATTTCAAAGATTAAACTATGCCCACTTCCAGTCTTCTCTCTGAATACAGATACGGAGACAAGTAGTTTAGTTGGTGTAACAGATGATAGATAATTAAAGCACAGAACATCATTGAACTATTTATATAATGTGAACCCTCAGTAACGCACTCCACATTTCAAGCATAACCTTTTGATCAGCGATGTCAACAAAATGTATTTTGGCACAGTGTTTTCATAATGATGTTTTTATACCATCTCTGAACAGTTCAAACTTTCTAGATCTGTTTGTGATTCTCCCCATGCAGTGTGGTGAGGCACCAAGGTCGTGAGAGAACAGTCTGACATTTGGGGGAATAAACACAAAAGGATGTCGTACTTAGAGTCAGATGAGGGGAGTGATGTGAATTGTGTCAAGGACAGAGGTAAATAATACAGCTTGGAGACTGCAACTCTGGTGTTAAATGACAAAATTCAGTGAATTCGTACAATGGTTTGGAAGATATCCTGCGAATTAGCGGCTCTCAAATGCTGTTATATCCTCAACGTTAGGTAACGGAAAGTTACAGAGGTTAGGTTAGGCTTAGTTACAGCCTGTTCTCATTCAGAAGTCGTTAAATACCACTTCTATGTCACTGATTTTGGTATCAGACACTGACAGTTTGTACTGTGGCTGGATGGAACGTTTCGCAGTACTATGAAACGCCACCGGTCGGCCAGACGGCACCTGTTGCGGCGGTATGATAGGCATCAGGACGGCGCAAGTGTGCCACATTGCCTGTAATGATGTATTAAGTAGCCAGAAAGTCCCTATAGGACGGGCAGGAGGGGTTGTGAATGGGTCCAACAAACACTGGACTTTCACCCAGGAGCTCAGTGTTCTCTTCCTGTATGAATATAGAGCCAAACCATGATGTTTTCCTCTCAACTTAAGCATGTGCTATTGTTGCCCAAACCTAACCATGCGCTTTTGTTGACATTCCAGCGTTGGATACCACAACCTAGAACGTCAACAATCGATGCAGGAAGATTCCTAGTGTGTAATATGTAGGCATGAAAGTCCACTGACAAAGCGCAGATATGTGACGACTTCAGATGAGATCTTGTTGAAAGTTACTGTGGTTAGGTTTAGGAAAATGAACACGGTTAGTACAAACCTTAAAGTGACTCGAAGATCACACGGTTCGATGCACCAGTCACCTGGGGAAAGTCCTGTGTTTTGTGACCGATCCACCACCCCAACCTGCCTCCTAACTAGACCGATGGGGACCTCTTCTTTTCTGTACTCCCGTTGCATTACTTTGTGGAAACTCTGCTGTTATTTTTGGGTGTTTTTTCTGTTCACTGACCTTCGTTACAGTGTTTTTGAGTCCTGCTACTAAGTCCTCTCTTTTGTTGGTACCAGTCTGATAGTAGCATAACATTAGCTATTGTTTGTGGCCAGATATATTGGTCATAGAAACATACCCATGTGGAGCCCATTATTAAAAAAAAAATGCTGGGAGTGTTTTTTTATGAAGTGCTGGATTCTGCTGCAGAAAAGCAAAAGTTATGTGGACACAGTACCGGAGTCAGAGGTCACAGTGAACCTGGGTTCAACTCCTATCCAGTTTAAGTATTTATTGAGGGTCTGGAAGTTTGAGATTTTGAGCTTGTGTGTGCTCGTAATTATCCTTTAAACCTGTGGAAAATCTGCTGTAGGAATACAACCTTTATAAATGTGTAAAAAAAAAAAAGATACAACCTGTCACCTTGATTCCAAATGTACCGTATTAGCCTAACTGAATTACTTTTAAGAGAGCAGCCTGACAGCAGCTCGCTTTATTCTTGGTGGTGTTTCCCCTCCGGTTTAATGGGCTCAGTTCAGTGAACTCTTCGGCAAACAGTGAAGCTCACAGAGGCTGCAGCCTGAATGAAGTAGTCATTGAGGTAGTCGCACCAATAGAAGGCAGAGCACAATTTTCAGTCCTCGCTCCTGGAGCACAAAATGAATCCATTATTGCCACTGTTGTGCCTTTTGTCCAGAGCTGGAATCTCAAGAGGCAGAAAGTGCTGATAGTGATTATTACGTCTCCTGCATTTTTCACATGACCTAACTTCATGTGAGACTCAATAACCTGAAATCTAAAGTTATTACAGAGGCATAGTAATTCAGGTGAGTTTGACTCAGTGGTGACAGTCAGATCTGAATGGTTTCCATCAAGTCATTTTTATGCCTCTGTACAGTAGTCACGACAGCCATACCCATAAGCATTATGTTTTTGAGTTGTTGTTGTTGTTGTTGTTGTTGTTGTAGCATAAACAAGACTTAAAATAAAAGAGACTCAGACATAGAGCAGCACATTTGAGGGTGTTTTAATTTCAAGAGAAAGCTATAGAATTGGTACATCAGGACAATTTATAGCGTATGTCAAACAAGCACTGATGGTTCGGTAGGTACTTCCCGTCACTTAAGCTAGTGTTTCCTGTAGTTTGATAACCAGATCTGGGAACAATTGCTCCTCCTCACATTACCAGAGTTGCTCAGAGTCATGTCAGGTCATCTACACTATATTGTCCATCCATTTGTCCCATTCTTGTTCACGCAATATCTCAAGAATGCCTTGTGGGAATTTCTTCCAAATTGGCACAAACTTCCTCGTGGACTCAGTAATGACTTTATTAAATTTTGTGGTCACAGAGGTGAAGGTCAAGGTCGCATTGCCCTCTTTTATCTGATTCTTGTGAATCCAATATCTTAAGAAAAGCTCACTGTGACCTCAAAAAAAAGTTTATGGCCATAAATCAAGAATTCATACAGTAATTATAACAACATTTCACACAAATGTCTAACGGGATAAAATGATTAAGTGAAGGTCAACTTTACTCAATGTCATAACTCAGGTACTGAATTGACGACTCTAATGTTGGGTGCCCAAATTGAAACTGTGCTGACTGTATAGATCTTCTGTGCTGGAATCTGTTTTCACGGACAAGGATGGAAACTGTAAGTGCAACTTGAATTGTTTGTGGAGACATTCAACTGTGAGGAAGTAGGTCTAGTTTTAAATTCCTAATAGCCCCAGATGTCCGAATTGAAATATTTGAATATTTATATTTGCAGGGTTGGATAAATGTTGGCTTGATGCTGAATGGGAGTTTTTTTATCTTATGATTTAATATTAGTGCCTTTGAAAACCTTGTGGTACTTAAGATTAGACCAAAAAAAAAGAAAACAAGCTAAAGTTAGGGACCATCTTAGAGGTGCATGCAAATTGTCAAAGAGGAACTGATGTAGACAGACAGCCGACAACACCTTTGAAATGTGCTGTGCAATTTGTGACATTTCCTGCTCCATTTCAATCCACTGAGTTCAATGTCCAAACATGATCCCTCCATGCTGTGAAATAATCAAGATTGATGGCAAACTTCCTGAGGACAGTCACGACTCCACGCGGGTCACATTCTCAGTTTATCCTCAAGGTCCTTTAGCCATTTGAATGTTTTGTCTTCGCTGTGGAGGTGGAGTGCAGCGAGATCAAGGTTTACACTGAATCTCAAAGCATTTATGTGCTTCACATAATGATTATCATGATTCACTGCTTTCAGCCTTTTATCATCAGCATCACTTTGATGCTTCGGGAAGCAAAGGGGTTTCAAATAAAAGAAGAAGGTAGAACTCCTGATTTATCATCATGTTTCACTTTAATAAAATAATGCTCTTCTTTTTCTGCTCTTTTATTGTTCCTTATTTTGTTTGGACCATATTTCCTAGTCTGACATCTCAGCATCCAGGTATGTTAAAAAGCTCAAAAAATCGAAAACCAGCACCTCACTGAATCGACGCCTCAAAGAGTCAAGGGAGGTCTAAGGGCAAAAGGGGATCCAGCCCAGCAAGTTGCCGGTGAGTGCGTTTCACAGAAGTGAGGATATGCCTGGCTGCTTAGAAAATGTTCCCTTAGTATGTCCCTCCACCTCCATATATGTGAGTAGGATCCATGTATTTACTGAGAGCTGAGCCCAATTTAAACAACACAGCACCCAGGACCCCATTACTGCCACCGCCTATGACCAGTGATCCGGAGCACCCTGTTGTTTGCAACACATTTACGCTGCATTGTAAGGGTACAGGGTGATATCCGACAATGCCCTACCTCCACCCCCACCACGTATACACAAACACACGCACTGCCTCCAGCTTTATGTCTTTAGTCATATCCTAATGGTGCTATAATGCTCAGCTTATACACCAGTAAGAAAAAACAAGAACATCTGAGATTTTAGAGCAATTAAAATGTAATTTTGAAATGTTTTCAAACACACTTGAGGTATTAAGAATTAAAGCACTATTAGTATTTTACAAAGAAGGCATGGCACAATCTAAAGTTAAAATACTTTGTGTTAAATCAGAACGCAGGGTTAGAAGTGCACAAGAAACAAAGATTATTTCTTTTTCTAAAGAATTAATTTGCTTATTGAGTGTTTAGGAGATTAAGAGACCATTTATTCATTATATTTGTTTGAGCAAATGATACATTCATTTTACTCTGCATAAAAACAAACAGAGCAGCAGCATTTCTCATCTTTTAATGTGACGACTCCGAGCAGCTAACATCTCTTCTAAGGTAGTTTTGAAAGGTTAGAAAATAAATATAGGGACTTTAAAATCAAGTAGGAGGGAAGAATATCAGTTCAGTTTCCCTAATCTCAGTACTTATATGTGTCTTTGCAACCTTTTTTTGATCATAGGGGAGGATAACGTTGTTTAGGCAGCGAGTCTGCTGTGAATTGCTCAGTGAGAAGTTATTTTGGGCCTTCAGGACTCCAGAAATAAAAGTCCTGACCATTCTCTGTAGACAGTTTTCAGTGGCTGACAGACAAACTCTCTGAATCATCAGCAGAAAAGATGGTCAGTCATGTTTGTTTTCCTCTCCTTCTCTTGCCAGACAACCCACAGTCATCCTTCCGCAAGTTCAGCTACGGAAACCTTGTCATGACTTTTACTTCCTCTGAATAGTCAATGTTTGTTTGTCTTGATTAGTGAGTTAAAGGTATGATGGCCAAATGAAGCTTCATGAAGCACCAGTTGTATTTGCTGAACCCACTAGATGGTGCTCTCGGTGTAATGAAAAAGTCTCAAGGGATGGCAATGCAGTTTGGTTTCAACTAGTAAAGGCCAAACGAAGCTTCATGAACCATTTCCTTTATTTTTTTGGGTCCACTCTGGCACTCTTTGTTCAACAAAGGGTTGAAACAAAACTGCATTGTCATCCCTTGAGCCTTTTTCATTACAAAGAGCCAACCACAAAAAGCGCCACCAAGACTTGCTAAATAGACACAAGGGCCTAGGACGGAGAACGGAAACGTCTGCGTCTACATCTCGAACTCACTATACTACGTCAAATAAATAAAAAAAAATCATCATCATCAATCATTATCAGTCATTGGCAAAACTAAGGCTTTTCCTTTCTTAAATCATCTTACCCATTTTGCATCTTGGCCTTTCTGACAGATTTTAGGAGTCAAATGGCTCTGGATGTGGTATTTGCACAACTTCCTCGTCCATTTTGTGTCCTTTGTTTTTTTTTGCCCAAGGAAACCTTTTAGACCACTCCATTTTTTCTCTTCCTCTCTTCCTCATGTGTGTATCTCGCCAGGCCCTGTAGCCTCACACCTCACGGACTCTAGCAGACTCTCTGAAATTCTCAGCGTCTGAGAGCATGCATCATTTGTCGCTGTTTTCTGCACTTATTTCTGCTACTAATCTGCTGCCCAAGTGTCTACTCACTGAGAAAAAAACATCCACAGTTTATAGCTGAGTAGAGTACAGAGATTTTGAGTTCTTTTTCACTCTCTGATGACATATATGATGAAGGGGACGAGACACCATGGAGTTAAATGAACGGTTTACAGATGGAAGTCCCTTACACTGCATTAAGGATACCGCAGGAGGACCAAGAGCACCAACAACATCCACCGATCAGAAGGTCAGAGTGTGCAGTACGCATCCTGAAAGGCGAAAACTCTTGGCAGAAAGGTCCACTTGCTGCTGGAAAGGCTCTCTTCTCGCATCTGGATGTTGGCAGATGGACAGTCAGGACACAGTTTAGAGAGGTTTTAATAAGGAAAACAAACTGTAATAATCAGACTATGGTAAGCGGCAGGGACATCTTGATTTCGAGCCATCTGCCACACCATCTTCACACCTGACAAGTAAACAACAGATTTCTCAAAAAGAAATTTGGAATTAATGGAACTGATGGTCTTAAGCATAACCTACATAATTATATTATCCATAAACAATGTCATTAAAAACTGGAATTATCGCCTTACAGTTGCATACGACATCTATTACACATCTGTCCGTCCTGGAAGACGGATTTCTACCATTTTTCCCCCTGTTAAAGGGCTTTTTAGGGAGTTTTACCTTATCAGCTGTGAGGGTCCAAAGGACAGAGGAATGTCGTATGTGATTTGAACATTAGGTCATAGTGACCTTGACCTTTCACCACCAAAATCTAATCCAACGGTTCCCAACTCCTGAGTCGCGGTCCAAAAGTCGCAGGTCCATTCTGAACGGACCGCAAGTGACTGACGAATGGGTCAAGTTTGTAAAAAAACACTGCAAGATGAAAGCAAGGTGAGAGAGAGACCTTGTCTATTGACCAACAAAACTGAATCAGTTCCTTATTGATTTCAAGTGGATGTTGCCAGATTTGAAGAAATTCCCTCAAGATGTTCTTGAGATATCACGTTCAAGAGAATGAGAGGGATTCGAGGTCAGAGTGACCTTGTTCTTTGCCCACTAAAATCTAATCAGTTCATCCTTGACACAAAATAGAAAATCCCTGAGGGTGTCCTTTAGGGCCTAACCGATTTATCGGCCGGCCAATTTAATCGGCCGATTATAGCCATTAGAGAATAATCATCAATCAGCCAAAAGTTGGCCAGTTGACGCAGATGTTAACACTTATATTTTCGTCACTAATAAAATGCAGGGAATATGGTTTTTTACTTAGAAATTATGTCCTTGTGTTGCTTTTTGCACTATAATCTACCTCTGTTAAATTGGCAATAATAAGAAGAACTCTGGTACTGTGAACATACATGTGAATGTCTTCATTCATATATATTCATATATTATTTTGTGTTCAAATTGCTCATGTGCTGCTTGTTCCACACAATTTCTGATAATAAATGTATTTGAAAATAGCAAAATGTTCTTCCTTCAATTTATATCTTTGTAACGAGTGTTTGAACTATATTTAAGCCATCAAAAGCAGGTATTTCGTTTTTTTTTAAATTGAAAAACGTAAAAATTGAATCAGCTGATCTATCGGTTATCAGATTTTTTTATTCCATAATATCAGAATCGGCATCGGCCCCAAAAAATCCATATGGGTCGGGCCCTAGTGCGAGGTCAGAGTGACTTTGTTCTCTGACCACCAAAATCGAATCAGGTATCCGAGGTAGTGCCAAATTTGAAATAAATAACTTACACAGAAAGAAAAATTGTGCTTTTTTGTTTGTTTGTTTTTTTAAGTTTTATTGACATTTTGCCTCCAGTCACAGCTGTCGCCGGCATTAAAACTGAAATGGGTGGTTACAGTGGGGAACCAGCATGTCCTCCCACTTACTATAATACTGTTTGTCTTTAATGCTAATCCCAACACTACAGCACAGTAGTGGTTAACTGTCACATAACAAAGCACTCATTATCAGCATTTGAGTTTTGACGTGACGTGTTATTAATGCTGTGCGGTCCAGCCTGCAGTGCTGCAGTCATCGGTGCAGTGCAGAGTGCTTCCTGTCCTGTGAAGCTCTGACTGTTGCCGTGACATCTGACAAATGATCACCGCAGATGAGTGGCAGGATGTGGAGATATGCGCCCTGTGACGATGACATTATTGTCTCTGTGTCATGTGGTCGTCACGGTTGCACGGCCTTAAACAGTGACTGAGTGGGTGGATGGATGAATCATTCTGCATCTGATCGCTCAACAGACGATGTGAGGATGTCAGAT
Source organism: Epinephelus awoara (assembly GCA_035609425.1). Taxonomy (NCBI): domain Eukaryota; kingdom Metazoa; phylum Chordata; class Actinopteri; order Perciformes; family Serranidae; genus Epinephelus; species Epinephelus awoara. Next base: position 17,836,534 of record CM069317.1, on the reverse strand, counting down.
TTCGGTCTGCAGTCACTGTCATGATTTATTTACATTCAGACTTGAAATAATTCTTCTGATACAAACTTATTAAAACATTGCAAACCTTTATAAAGCTCGGCTTACCTCAGAATACTTTGTTGTGAGCATGTTGCAAATAAAAAATGTATGAACTACACATACCGATGATTCTAGTGTCTGCATCATCCTGCATCGTCATCACTACATGGATCCACGGAGGGAAATGTAATTCTGCTGACTGACAGCAGGTCACGCTGCACTTTACTGAACCCAGTGTAATTATTTATGTTCTCTAGTGGCACCACGAGCTCACCAAGAAATAACTCATTATGAGCATTATTAGTCCAGGATGGAACTGAACCTTAGCTGTCATAAATAATGAGCAACAGGTACAGAGAGGACCAAAAGAAAAAGCTGAGCTGAGCGATACATGTTTGTTGGTGCTTTTTCGAAAAACATCTTTGTGACATCTTTGGAAAGCACCTGGGATTTTCCATTGAGGACTTGCAAGTATATATAATGTGTATGAAAGGTCGTCCAAGTGCCTGCACACATCCTCCTCTCAGGTGACAGTGATACTGATTCACTCTCGTTATAAACCGACAAGGTCAAAAACCACATAAAATAGCTCTTTGTTTTCATTTCATGATTACAACTTTGTTTAATGGTGAAATGCAGAATATGTATGAGGCCCGCTCAGCTGCCCCGTATCAGCGCCCACAGAGGAGCTGCAACCTCCAACAACCTTGTTGCTGGACGCTGCCTCTCCATTAATGAGGGTAAACAAGGGGATGCTGACAGAATCCAAATGTCCGGCTGCAGCGATCTGTAAGCATCTCACACTGATAACACTGTTTACATAATTAATCATGTTGCAAAATTAATCTCCCACAGGTGACCGCGGGATACATTATCTCTCAACTTAATACCAGATATGTGCAAACAGGCGCTTAAGTAAATTTGGACAGCATGTCTCTGGAGCTCTTTTTTTCTTTGAAAGACATTTTTTGGAGCTTCAATCCTGATTTCAGGCTCTGGTGGGTCAGGCAATCATTAATCTTCATTTCTGCACTTTGGGATTTGTTGTGCCGGTCCCCTCTGATTTCACTCCCCTCATCCTCTGTTGAGATTGTTGCCAGCAACACAGCCGGCTGTAAACTTAATGGGTGAAAAAAAAACTGCAAAGAGCGTGTAAAGGCATGAGAGATGAGAGGTGGGAATTCCAAAGGGACGTCTGACTCTTTGAATTAGAAAATGGATGAGACAAATATTCACAACACTTAAGATGCCCATATTGCATGGAGGCTATTTTCCCCGCGGATTCGTGGATAATTACATGCCCACTGGAGATGTGAGAAGCTTATATGCGGGTGAATGTAATGAAGGAAGATATAAAAGAAGTCATCAAAGGGAATAGTTAAAATGGGACCTACAGGAATCAAAAGATTTGCTTGATAAAATCGACTACAGCTACTGAAGCATCCCTCGTGTTGTCGTGTTCTCAGTTAAACTCTCTTATTTTGGCGAGTGCGTCACTTGCCTTCATCAGATGTGTGAGCCTGACAGGTGGGCATGAGCAACTTTGAGGTCTGGGGTTCACACACAAAAAATAAAAATAAAAGAAATAGACAGCAGGTGCATTTTCATATCTTGACTAATATTCTCAATGACTGACGGAATATTGAGAGAATCACCATAGAAACTGGACTTGAACAAATGGCAAAACCTGACAGTAAACCAGATACAGATCCTAGCTGTTAGCATCAGGGCTCAACATTAACGTTGAGTGCCAGTACTTCCATCAAACATCTTTTGACGTTAAAGGACTACATGTGAAGACTAGCAGGTCCTGTAAGTATATACTGCTGTGTTGCTATAGATATATTCAAGATCATTTTTGTCAACATGACATGAACAAAAAAAAGTTTAGATTAGCAAATGAACTCTACATGTCCAAATGTCATCATGACAGCTAGATAGACCAATAGATAGACTAAAATAGACCATGTGGTGAGTCTGTTTTCTTGGCACTTTTATAATGTCTTCTTTGGCTCTGGAGGAGGACATAACCCTGATAATGTCACAGCGATCATACATCATCGATGGTAATAGAGACTGGGGCTGTCATGTTTTCCCAAATCAAGTTGTAACAAATGATAGCTAGCACATCATTTATGGCGCCTCTTGAAGCAGGATACTTCTCAGCCAATTAAAATGACCAAAGTCTCCCTGACAGCTCCCGATTCTGCTTTTTATTCAATTAATATGAAACGTGCCACTCTGCTGCAGATGGCTAATAAGAGCATATTTAAGGACATGTTGATTAGCGTATAGGTTATGGCTTGACTGTGAATTATAGTGTGTCAAGTGTGAGGTAATCATCAGTCATTTATTAATATTAAGCCAGAGCAGTCAGTGTCATACATCATGCATTGAGTCATACATTAAAGCACAAGTGCGGATATAGTGCCTCTTCACACAGTCTGTAAAACCTGTATTCAATACTGTAGTGTTTCGCTACAGCTTTGTTTCTGGTTGCATCTTTCCATTTCTCAGGCATATGCCAGAGTCTTTGCATACACCTGCCCTTATATAGTAGTTAGGGGAGTTACTTATAATCTGTGCACGCATTTAAGGTTGGATTGCACTATGTGCAGACGCTAACCCCAACTGGTTCTGCGAGCAGTTTATTAGTGAGCAGTACAGAGGCTAGTGTGGGCTGTAGCCAACAGCAAAACAACAAATCTGACATTTTCACAGTTTGCTCTCTGATCTAGCCTCTGGCTTTGACTCCTGCTTATAGACTACCCCCAGGTCACACACACACATCCGCATACACACACTCTGACTCTCTGCCAATCACAGGGATGCCACATCACACACATCATCAGTAGCTGAGATAACTGACAGGTTTCACAGCATCTATAACATGTTCACTGACATTCGGGAAGTCTCAGTAACTGCAGTAAGCAGTAGGGATTTGAAGAGTTCAGAATAAGGACTGTCTGGCTTTTTACACATATGTATGTTACCGAGAGAATTATCATTTGCAATGAGTAATAATGTTCAACAAATGTACTAACAAAACAGGAACAAATCAAGGATATAAACAAAATTAAGAGGAAATTCGTTCATGTAATGCTTCATGCATGAGGCCCAATATTTGTTAATGTGAGAGTATGATTCACAGCGTACTGCATTTGCCCTGTGTGTGTGTGTGTGTGTGTGTGAGGCACAAGTGCATGTGTGCTTGCTATGCACGTGCTGTTCAGCACTGTCTGTGGTATTGACATATTGAGCTGTGTGCCTTGACCTGGGCCGGGCCACCAAATTGAGTCATCATCAGTTTAAAGTATCTCTGAGGCCTCTGAAATGAGGCCGATCCTGCCCAGACATCAATAATTTACGTGGCTGGCACAATGATTTTGGGCACAAGTGGTGTATTGATAAACACGTCTCGAGAGTGGCAGTAAATGCCGAACGTGTCGTCCTTGTAACAGCCGCCTTCACTGCCGGTTTGTTTTCACGAGATGGAGGAAACAGGGAATCCAGCTGCTTTGAGAATATGTCAGGATATGTACTTTAAGTCTCAACGGAGCCAAATTGAGTAGATTTGTTAGTATGTCCTGTTTTATTTTGAGACTTACCCTTGTCTCCTGTTCAGGCACTTCACTTCCTGCCCCTGTGTGATCACCTGCCCCGCCCTGACTGGTCTCACCTGTCCCTCGTTACCCCTTCTGCCTTGTGTATTTAGTCCACCTGCTGCTGTTTGTCTGTGCCAGTTCGTCTCTGTAGAGTCTGATAGCTGCCATAATACTTGTGACCATGCTCCTTTACTTTTAACAAATAAAAAGCATCAGTGTCACAGAAATCGTTTCAGCTTGTTCTTGTCAAATACATACATTTAATGACATGCAAATATCTTATGTTCCATGTTTTTCTCCTCACTGACTTGGTCAATCCATGTGAAATGTGGCACAGTGCTACAGGGTCATGGGAGGATGCCAATGAAGCAATATTACATCAATTGGCCAAAGGGGGGCGCTATAGCAACCAATTGAAATTGCAAACTAATTTGCATTTCCACTGTCTGTTTAGACGTGCTGTGCCATGCCAAGCTGCGTGGTATATCTGACCCAAAGGGCCACTGATCAAGCATTTGTATTTGACAGGTTGAGAGTGACACCAACTGATTAAGAATATGAGGAAAATTGATGATGCACTGAGACAAAATCTCTCCATGTGTATCTTCTCTCCCACAACGGCCACTGTCTCACAGCCTCCCCCTGCTGCACACTCACCGCCCCCCAAAAACCCCCTGCAACAGAGTCTATAGACAATCACAGTGGCATTTTAATTTGTTCTCTCGATATCTTATTTGCCATGAAGGGACCCTGGAGGGGCCTCAGTCCAAAAGAGCAAACAGCTTTATTGAACCAGCCAAGGATCACATAAAGGGCTTAGTATTGATGCAGATGTGGCAAAGGGGTGACAGAGAAGTAAAAGCCTGGCTGGGGGGGAGACAGAGAAAATGGAGGAGGGAGGCAGAGGAGGGATGAAGCATCTGAAGTATGAGATGTGCTGTGGGGAGGGAGGGAATCCCCACAAAGAGGCAAGGTTAGAAACGAGACGAAGAACAAGAATAGCGTGGTAAATGTATTACCTTGAAGTACCTCAAGCAACCACAGAGCATTACACAGAAGACATGTGACTTTTCAATACACAAATGAGGTTTGCATTCTTGAAGTGGGGGTGTTTACGTATTTTTACCAATTTTGAAATAACAAGCTTCTCATAAACAAATGAGAAAAGAACTTGCCATCCTGTTGGGCTCCTTATTTTTCCCACATTTTGAATGAGACAAATTATTGGTGAAAAAACTTCTTGAAATCTGTCTTTCAATATTCTACCATCTTATTTTTCTCACAGTACCAAAACGCATGTATGAGGGAGTCTCTACAGTTGTATATACTTGTCATTAACTTATACTGAATTAAATGTAAATAAGAAAGTCACGCTGCATTAACTTGCAGTTCCTGTTTGGAGTGTAACCGTGAATGCACAGACAACAATCTTATGGATTACTGTGATTCTGACGAAAACCTCCGAATTCTAAGAAGATTAGTCGATGCTTATCTTCAATGGACGTTGGATAAGGTACTGCAGGTGCTGCCATTTCCAGGAGCTCATTTGTAATATCTGGCCAAGTCAAATTCAGATGCTTCTTTCGTCAGATTTAATCACGAGTTCATATCTGAATGAAGCATCAGTTAATCATATCCCTACCATCTACCATGTAACATCAGCGTGCATTAGTATTTAACAGATCTACACATCTGCATAAAAAAGACATGCTGAGATTCTTTATAACACCAGAACATCATACACCCTGCGCTCATTTGAATTAAAACGTATTGGACTTGCTAATTCAACGAAGGGAGTCAGGCTCTCATCTTTGTGTTTAAGCCATTCACTATAGCCAAAACCATTAGAACGGACAGGTTGCTGACTCAATGCCTGCCTAAATCACCCAGGTAAAGCCTTGGCCGTCTGTTTCGTTTCACAAGACAGATACATCAGTTTAAGCAGGTACAGACTAATCAAACTCCTGACAGAAGAGTGCGAGCAGCCAAGCGCTGACTGCCATTTGACAGGGGGGGAGATACCTGATCATGAGCTGGCACATCAGCTCAAGATTTAATATTCATCTTTTTCACGTTGGCCGCAGATTATTTATCCCCAAACTTTATCAGCAAAAGTTGCTCACACACAGAGATCAGCAGGCACAGCAGACACGGCAGATAATAGTGCAGCTGAGGATGATTGATCTCTTTCAGACATTAGATTTTTTCACATTGTGCACTACATCAAATCACAATACACGGTGAGGGAAAGGAACTAATTTTCTGCTGCATATAATTTCAAATGATTTAGTAACATTTTAGTACCTCAACAAAAGCCTGAACAAAATGCACTCATTGTACATTTACTATCACGCAAAAGGAGCAGCTACTTTCATAGTAAATGGTTGAAATGTAGTTATGACTGATTGTCTATTCAAAGGTGGAATTGATGATTAGAAAATATCTCCTCACAGTTTGCTAGCTGTCCACTTTGTGTGTAGGCCTACTGACAAAAAGCCAGTGTTCACACATAGTTCTAGCTCTGTAATTGGCTCCACCATGATAGTAATGAAATGTTAATAACATCAGAGATATTGCAGGAGCTTCTTAAGGAACACTGTTGGCAGGGGTGTATTTGTCTGAAACAATGTCTTGGTAAAAGGAACAGCCACTTTTTTTTGGCACTGTCCCCGCTTGAAAAACAGCAACTGGGTCGCTAAAACACAATCACATGTGAGGGAGCTCAGAAGCTACAGAAAGCAGTGATGGGTCCCAAACACACACCTATATGTGAAGGCTGAACAGTAACAGGTCCCCACATAAATAAAAAGCAGCTGGAAAACGAGCCACAGGCTGCTAAAAACAGCCACATGTGGGACTCAAAATCCAAAGCAAACAGAGTAACCAGCCCCTAAAATACAACCAGCCCCTAAAAGCTAAAGTAAACACAGCTACAGGTCCCTAAAACACTTTATAGCACAGTAACAGGTCCCTACAAACATCCACCTGGGGGCTCAAAAGCTAAAGGAAACACAGTAACCAGCCCCTAAAATTCAACCAGCCCCTAAAAGCTAAAGTGAACACAGTTACAGATCCCTAAAAACATCTACACGTGAGGGCGGAAAGTAAACAAGTGATGGGTCCCTAAAAACACCCATGTGTGGGGGCCAAAAGCCCAAAGGAAACACAGTAATGGGTCTCTACAAACATCCATACGGGGACTCATAAGCAAAAGGAAACACAGTAACCAGCCCCTAATACAACCAGTCCCTAAAAGCTAAAGTAAACACAGTTACAGGTCCCTAAAAACACCCACATGTGACGGCGTAAAGTCAAAGGAAACAAGTGATGGGTCCCTGAAAAACATCCACATTTGATATAGTTTCACTGTTGTTAAGTGTTGTTCACTATGACTTCAAACTCGCACTGCAAGTTATTTCAGTATCAGATGCCAGAAGCCACCTTTTGCAGTGGTGTAGTATGCATCTTTTGTGGTGGTATGATACGCTACTGGACAGCCTCACTTTGGAAAGCTGCCAGTAACGACGTAATATGAGGAGCTGGAAAGTTTTGGAGGTCGGTGTTCACCTCTGTTGCAAATGTAGAGCCAAACCATTATGTTTTTCTATTTCTTAAACCTAACTAGAGCCTGGGTATAGATATCTAATTTTACAATATATGGTGTCTGGGAATCTAATGCATCTGAAACTAAAGGTATCTCCAAGGACACAGAAAGTATCACTTCACTGCGACAAAATTACCAGTTGCTCTTTATTTCCATTAGAGATAAGTAATTATTCACTTGGCACTGTAGCAATCTCACACCTGTATGAAGATATTACATTTAAGTCCTAACAAGATGCATTCAGACTTTTATGCATCCCCTTCTCTCGAGGAGGACACTAGTTTGAAATACTCGTCGACAAAGCAAATCAATATCTAATTACAAGCCGCACATTACGGTGCTTCGACAGGGGAATGGAGAGAGGCCTTCCCTTCCTCCTTAAACCAAGGGCTCAATAACACCTTGTAGATTATTTCTTCACCCATCATTTGCATGCTGCCCCAGTAATGGCCCCTCACTTTGAGAATCTATTACCATTTTTTGCCTTAAAGTCAGCACTTTTCAAAGGACGAAGATTTGTCTTGCCGTGGTCCATCACTCAGCCTAAGCTGCATTCGATTTACACCACAAAAAGGTAATAACGTTGCCACTGAAGGTATGTTTGTCTTGCAGAAATTTAAGTGCCATTCTCTGGCTCCAATTGTTTAACAGAGGCAGGATTTTGTAAGGATGAAGTGAATCACAACGACCTATCTGCACTTAGACTCAGTGTAAAGGATCCATATGTAATATTCTGCTCAACCGTGCAGTTCCAGGAGGATGAATAACTTCTGCTTTACGAAGTTCTAAACACCATTAAATGAATAGAATTGGAGGACAATCACTGTGATTAACATAATTCAAGGAATCCACTATTTTTTTGTAATTTCCTGTTTGCTGTTACCCTTTAATATGTGTGAAATATGATTGCCATAGAAAGCTCCCATCTTAAGCTGTGCCTGAGGTGATTCGCTCAAGAGAAATCAAATTGCCTCGAGACGGGCCTGACCAGACGGCGGTCAGCGTCCTCCCACAGGGTGATAGCTGTCAGTCCGTGGGGGACCACTATCACATCTGCTGTTCTAATTAAACAGTTGGGAAGGCAGTGACACCGGATCTAACAGAGTTCACTTAGCACTTCTTAACAGCTGTGCAGTACAAGCATTATTCTTTTTAGACATTGTCATTCTGAGAACAACGCTGCTTAGGTAAGGGGCAGATGGACCACTCTTGCTGAATGGTGTAAAACAAAGCCACATAATTTTCGACATAGGTTGCAACATTTATGAACCTTGTGTCTCCCACCTGGCCGATTGCTATTCCTAAAGCTGTGCCAGTAGTTGAGGTAGAAATATAGTTTGTCCTGAGTGTGGAGTAAAGGTCATCTGGTCATTCAAATTACAAAGTTAATACCCTTGAGGACAGGAATGTCAATTTACATCAAGACAAAGGGTATCATAGGTGCAAAGTTTACATTTTTGGTGCAAGAAGGTTGCCGCAAGAAGTGTCCAAGGTTCCTCCGGTATGTCCTCAGTAAATTTTGTAGTAATCTGCCCAATAAATGTTGATATTTTTTTTGTGCAGGAGTGGAAATTCTGGCCTGATGGTGGAGGTAAAAAGAAAGATCTGGGGATTTGTGGAAATCACTGATTGCACAAATCACAAAGAGCTCCTGATTACCCCCTCTTGATGCACGTCAGTGAATGGAAATTAGGGCCACCTAACCTTGACCATACTAATCTTAACTCAGTCGTCCAGCACTAACCGTATCTTAACCACAGTTTATTTGCCTTTTTTAATTTGGGTATTTTCCTAACATTACCTGTGACACTTGCCAAAACATTGGGACTGGATGTTAGACAAAAAATGTCATTGAATATAATCCAAGGTTGGGATTACCTGTGGCCACTCCAGAGCACATACATGCCAACAAGCACTGACCCCTGGGCATGCATGCATTTGTCAGACTCAAAACCTGTGCTGTCTTCCTCTTGACATGCCCTTGGCCACTCTGGTGACTCTTGATAACCTTGAGCCGATCACTGGCCCTCGTGGCGGTATTGTCTCATCAGAATGTCTGCCCTATCATCTTTTGATGGTACGTTCTGTGCACATCATGGTGACCACAGATAACAGGGAACAGAGGTTTGACTTTAGAAAGGGAGCCTAAGAAACTGCTACCAGATCCAAAGAACCCGCTACACACTTGAACTTTAGAATAATAACTTTTTTCATCTTCATTTTCTTGTTTAAATTACTTTGTTTACAACTCATATTTGTTGCTATCTATTTTTAGCAATGTCACCACATACCAGGATCGCCGCAATTGACTTCGACCATAGCTCCAAAAACAAAACAAAAGAAGTGATATTTTGACCTTGTATCCATCACAGGATCGATCTTTTTTAAAATTCATCCTTTCTTCAGGCAGGAAGATCCCTTTGACATACAAGATCTCTTCCTCCAGGGAGTCCTGCTGTCGACGGCAGCAATGAGTATGACATCTAAAATACAGCTGCAACAGCCCAGCGGACATGAAAGAATGTCAATATCATTTTACTGGATGATCTTTAGACATGATCTAACTTATTGCCTTACTGAATGCAATTACAGCTAAAACTACCTCTTTTAAAGAAACAAATGAGACACAGATGTGACACGTATAAATCTTGAGAACGTGAATGCCATTCGAGCCTCATAAATCCTTTGCACCTGATCGAGCAACAGCCAAAGGTCATTGTAAACCTCTGCTGAGCGGCGCCGGGCGTCGAAGAAGGGACAGAGACGTTTTCGACATTTTCAATAAGTCACCACTGTCAATAGAGAAGGTATATAAAGTTCACACAGTCTTTGCCGAGGATTAAGCTGGGTACAGTCATGTTTAGACGGCTCCATCTATCAAGCACTAAAAGTGAAGCAGATATGCATTGGGTCATCCCTCTCCTTGTCACACCATGAGAGGAGGCGAGGGTGTTCATAAATCTTCACCCTGTTTGCCACAGAGAATTAGCTTGATGCTTTGCAAAGATCCCACGGCAACAGACACTTCTCTTGATATTTATAAATCGATGATTGGACATGCTACATCATCTGATTGTGCATGTCGACTGGTGCTGTTCACATTGGCACAGCCTGGGCAGGAAAAGGCGTTTGGGTGGATGTCACATCCCCTGCATGTGCAGCACATGATATATTATAGAAATTATACACTACATGGGCTTAGACGCCATGTTACTGGATAATAGATACAGCAACATGTCAAGTGATAAACTCACCTATGATTTATGTAAGGATGCTCCTGCATCCAGATGTGAAATGTTATTTTTTACTCTTTAAATTAATCAAACACAGCCAAAAACACATTTATCAATCATGAGTACAGTGAGCGTATCCTATATGTTCATTTCCACGCACATTTCACGCTAAGCAGAGCACTCAATGCAGCTTCAAATACGTCTTTGGCTTTGTCATAACCCAACTATGTCTGAACGCAAGCAGTTCGTCTGGAAGCTATAGACCTGTTCTGGTGAACACAGGAGAGTTTGGAACATGCTGTGCATAAGACTGGACAGTTGAGAGGTGGATTAGGGTAAAACTTTGATACCTACTTCTGCCCAGTCCAGGGTTAGGCAGAAATGGAATATACTATAATGTTTAGGGCTAGCATGGGAAAAGTGAACTTGCTTTATTCAGTGGTTTTACCGGTTTAAATCACCTGGTCTGTTTGTTTTGAAGAGGAATGGACCTGGAAAAAAATCTCTTGGATGTCTGGATCTAAAGGTGAGCTCCTAGCCTACCGCAGGATGAGTGAAACCACAAACATAAGAGTAATTCCAGATGTCCCCCAGGTCAACAAGGTACTTGTCAGGTGTGGCACCAGGGCAACCTGATGAGAAATGGGCTCCTGGAACAAGACAGAAATGGACTTGTTGGAATGCTACTATACATGTAACCCCACCAAGAGGGGCTATCTTATTTATCTGACCTGCTTTTATCATATCAACCTTCGGCACCGGCTTTTTAATCGTTCCAAAAGTCAGAACTGCATTCAGCCGTTATGGCCCGCACTTGTGGAACAGCCTGCCAGAGAGCATCAGGGCTGCAGAGACTGCTGACGTTTTTAAAAGGAGGCTCAAGACTCACCCTTTAAATTTAACTGATTTATTTTACTCTTTTTATTCTTCTATTATATTTTATTTTAAACTCTAATGCTTTTAAATTATTTATTTTTAAAATCTTTATGCATTTTATTATTATTAAATTTCTAAATCTTCATTTAAAAAAAAAAAAATAAATAAATAAATGTATTTCTTTTTAATCTTTAAATTTTTTTTTTTTTTAATACTTAAATTTGTCTGCATTTTATCATTTTTTTATGTCATACTTGTTTTATCTCATTATATTGCCTTTCAGTCTTTTAGTTCTTCGCTCCAGTGTTTCCTCATGGGGGGCCTGTGTGTGCTGGTGTGTGTGTGTGTGTGTGTGTGTGTGTGTGTGTGTGTGTGTGTGTGTGTGTGTGTGTGTGTGTGTGTGTGTGTGTGTGTGTATGTGAGGGTGGGAGGGACAGGTTTTCAATATGTATGTAGTATTTTTATTGTATGTTTCTATTTTTTGCAGCACTTTGTGTTGCCCTTTTTAATGTATGAAAAGTGCTATATAAATAAAGTTTGATTTGATTTGATACATGCAGAGGATGTTCCCTTTTTACTTTAAGTATTTTTTTTATACCCCTGGGCCTTCATAGATTCAAGGGAAGCGGCAGCTGCAGTCTACTATCTGTAGCTGCTAATAAAAATTAATAATAAATAAAATAACTAGCATTTTTTTTCCAGTTTGAATATTTCCTCTGTCCTGACACTTAGATGTGAGAGTGATGTGTGTGAACTCCTGTAAGAGAGATCCAGTTTACCTCCAGCCTCGGGTCCTGCTGCTGTGCTGGGCTCCAGCACACTGCTTAATGTTACACCTAATAATACCACTAAATAATGACGTTATTGGGTGAGAAGTGGCACTGACAACCAATTCCAGGTCGCTCTGATGTGATTTAGCTGTATTGAGTACAGCAAACACAATATTAGGCCCCTTCACAGTGCGCTGCCCTTGGCATGATGACTGACCTTGTTAGCGCCGTCTCTCCTTGATTTTTTGTTTTTTCCCCAGCAAGCCTGAAGAGTTCTTCTGGTCAGCACTTCTCACTTTGCACACAGCTCCCCGTCACAGTGGGCAAAGGGGTTGGATCTTTTTATATTTTTTTGGATTTGAATAAACCCACAAATGTAGACACATGCACAGCTTCTCTTTCTTCACTGGGGGAACTGTGTCAGGAGCGAGATAAAAGACAGCAAGTCTCAGATTCCATCCGCAATATTCACAAAGCCCGGGGTGTGAATTTGTTCATTTGCTGCAATTAAGTCTAAATCTTTTAGACACGTCCAGAACTTCAGTTAATTCTTAAAGCAGAGACTGTTATAATCTTTAAAGGACCATACGCTTGTGTGAAAAAGATTAGGCTTGTACAAAATACTGTTAAAAGAACAATGCTTAGCGTGGACTCGCTAGCGGGCTCATTTCACTCCGTCTTATTTTGTTTACAGAGGACGTGCTTCATTTCTAACCAACGCTGCGACTGAATTATTTATCGCTTGTGAAATATAGTTTAGGTGCATCAGACGTTGAAGGAGAACTCAGTTGCATCTCTGCAATATAGGTCCCTGCTGTCATTTCGGATGCACAGGAGCTGGGAGTGAGTGATGCAGACATGATTAATGTGCATCCGGAGAAGGTGCAACAGTAGCACCATGGGTGTTGATCACAGGCAGCGGATGATTACCATGATAGAGACGCGCCCAGGAAATTGTTTCTCCAACCCAAGAAATCATTTACAGTGGTTCTACTTAAAGCAGCCTTGCATAGTCTTATATCACAATGACACTGTTTGAGAAAGGTCTTGCTGTTTTGATACAAAAGTTACAGTCAGGTAAATAATTGCAGGACTTTTTTTTCCATAGACTTTGAATGTGTTTTGAGCCCAGGATAAAGCGGGCTGCTGCTGCCGCCGCCGCTCCTGAAGGCATCCACACTCCATATGCAGAAGGGTCAGTCGCAATCTGAGGAGAGAGGAAAAAAAAAGCTCTGTTCAATCTTTCCCACTAAATTACCTTGGCAGATATCAAACAGAGTCCTTCACTCCTGCTGAATGATAATTGTAGCTGGCTGCCAGAACCAATACTCGAGGGTCATCTGTGGCAGAGTGGCTGGATGTCGTGAAGGAATTACCGTTGCCTCTCTCTCTCTCTCTCTCTCTCTCCCTCTCTCTCTCTCTCCGCTCTATCTTTTTCCATCCTCCTTTTGCTTTGCTTTTTAAACACGCAGCCTGGAAGCAGCTCAGAAACACCCATACATCCTACAGTAACAGATAATGACTCACAGGTGTGGCGCGAAGATGATCAATGGACTCGTATTTATCAAGCTTCTCATAATTAGAAATGAGTCCTAACTGATCCTAATTTCTCAAGGTGATACATATTTTGCTCTTCTCTAAGTGAGAGTTATAAGAGCTGTTATCAGCTTTATTTAACCTATGGAAAATGTGGTGCGCTTTTTTTCCGTCACAGTATTCTTATGATAACCTTGAGTGTCAGATACCAATTAACAGAGGCACCTTTCACAGTAATATGAAAAGCCTTAGCATAAAGAGTGAGAAAGACTGTAGAGGGCAGAGGAAGAGAGGTGGATTGGTCAAACAAACACTGGACTTTCACCCCTGTGTGAAACCGAAAGTCATCAAATGCTGTTGCTTTATCTGGGATTTTGGCGTCAGACACCAAAATCCATCTTTTGAGAGCACCAGTTGCAACAGTATGATTCGCAGACAGGCGGCATTAGTTCATGACATGGCTGGACGGCAACTGTCATGGCGGTATGATGCGCCACTGGATGGTGTCAGTTTGAAATGCTGCTTGTAACAACATAATATAAAGAGGAACGGCCCAAGAAATGTGACAAAGACCTCAAAGTGTCAACCTGGCCTCCAAAGTCCCCAGATCCCAATCTGAATGAGCATCTGGCACGTGCCATTAACCCACCTCACAACCCACTGGTGCCAGACACCGCAGGACACTCGCAGAGATCCTGTGTCAAGGGTTCAAGGCTGATCCAAGGAGGCCCCACCTGGGACCAGCCAGACCAACAGATATCATCGCAGACAATATCTAGGCTGCCAATGTCTTAAAAAAAGAAATCTTTTTATAGATAAACATTTTTGTTAAAAGCACATCTTAAGCCTTTATTTGTGCTACACTAGTTTGTCATTTGTTTCATTTTACACTTTTGAATGATAGCCTTCGTTTTCTTCTCCTTGCTGAAAAGGCCACGTAGGAAGTTTCATAAATAACTGTCAAACCTGACTCTGACAAAGGAGTATTTTTAGTCCCTGTCAAACTTTCAGCAGCGTCCCTCAGAGAGATCCTCAGTGGACATAAGTGGATATGAGGGTAGAAGCAAAAGGATAGAGCGACATTTTTAAAACAACGGTGACCAGTGATGAGTTGTCATCAAGACAGCCTTAAAAAAAACGATCATTTTAGTACATCTGAGCCTTACCTGATCCCAGAAACCTGTGCAGAGAAGCTTGTCAGAACATCACAGGCACGTCTAACTCTTCCGTCCTTGTAATACGTCTTGATGTGTATGCCACTCACGCAGTCACCTTTTTACATTTCACTTTCTCCCATATTTAGCCAACTTTAAGTAAAGGGGACAGAATGAAAAGGGACTCATTTCAACAATATAATAGGAAGAGACCCTTTCTAAATGGCAAAATGAATCTATGATCGACCGGCCTGCACATTAGCGCTCACAAATTCAGCCCCGTAACCAAGCCTGAAACCAAATGTCCATACCTGTTACAGATGCTATTTATACACATCAGTTGTTCAGCCGCGGCCGGTCAATAGAGAGCTCAGCATCACCTTGTGACATGTAAATGAGGGTCCTTTAGTGTCACAGGACCAGCAGGGCTAAATGAGCCTTATGATTCTCCATCACTATCCACCTGATTCTGACAGTCCCTATAGAAAGCTCAAGGCTTCTGCTGCTGAAAACTCATTACGCTTCCACTGAGGCCATTACACTATTGATGTGACATCTATAGGGCTGCGTTCTGGTCTATTGTTGTGTTAATCCTGAATTTCTCTGCTCGGCCATAAGCAAACTCATACCTACAACCAGTGTTTGACATTATGGGAAAATTTCTGACCCAATTTTTGAGACTCCGGACTCATTTTTGAGTCCTTCTGGCGTTGTTTGCCACGCAGTGTACAGAGCAGAGCAAGGACTGATCATGTCCGTTTTGTAGCCTCGAGTTTCAGCTGTCACCATCTTGGATTTTCTGGAGTCAGAAGTGACCATGTTTGGGAGCGAGGGGTGAATCTGACTGAGAAGCCAAGGACACTATCTTGGCCTGTCGTTAATTATGCGTAACTTTAAGCCTTGATAAAAACCAGGTGAGTCATCCGAAAATTCACCCCCTTAGCCTCCTACTAGTGATGTGACATTCGCGAACGAGCCAAGTCTTTGAACCGGCTCTTTGAAGTGAACGAGTGAGCGGCTGCACCGTCTTTCTCCCTCACAAACTAGTCTCTCTCAACTTGAGTAAATTAAAGCAAAAAACAAAGAAATTAGGAACTGGCTCGACATTTCTGAAATTTGGGTCCGTTGTCCTCCCTTCACAGCGCCTACGCAGAGTGGCTGACCTGATGTTTCCACCCAAAACGTCAGGAAACAGCTGCCGAGCTACGTGGTCATATTTTTGTTTGGATATTCCCAATAGATACAGTCCAACATACACTGCACATTTCCCCTTCGATTATACGAACACATCCTCTCTGCTAATGGGCTCTCTCTGTGTAATGACTTCAGTGTAACACAACTGCAGCACTTACATTTTCCATAATGCTCGAGTCTGTATACATCATAATCATCTCCAACTGGAAACAGATGTACAGTATAATCTGCCTGGCTGTCATTTATTTTATGCATTGCAAAATAGATGACTTTTCAAGTGCTTTGAAGCAGGCTGTCCGAACACATCTGGCACCACAGCCGCAAAATGACAACCTCCTCTCACTCTGTAATTCAGTGGGTGGATCATCTCAGCCCAACATGATAGTTGTCATCATTCCAGAGGCTGCTTTGCATTTATGTACAGTCATTAACACCCTGGGGTGTGTGTCCTTGACTTAATTCATTATGTCGATTGATTCTGACCAAAATTAATTAGTCAGTATTTTTACTACAGATGCTCTGTATATTATACTTGTGTTCTCTGAGTCAAAAAGACACTCCAGTCTTTCACTTCTTACAAACACAAGAGTCTGAGCCATTCATGGGATCATTTGTCGTCATGGGTGACCAGATGCCTTTCATTAGGTGTTGATGGTATTTTTATTATCTCAACCTGGAGTAAGCCTGGCAGGGATCATGCTTGTGAATGTGTATCTGTCTACAGCTAATCTCACAAACTACTGGACCATAATCAGCGTCATATTTTCTGTGCACATTTATGACTGTGTGTTCAACCTAATATGGCTGCAATGATTCACAATTGTCCCAAAACCTGTTTTATTGCCTGTTTACTGCCTCCTGACCAGCCATTATCGTCTGTTGCAGGCCTTTGTAGCGGCTTAAAACTGAAATTCATAGAAATGTTTGGTTTCATTAAAATCGGCACACGGTTTGATGTACTGGCTCCAGTTGCAGCGCGTTATGCAATTACACCATTATTAAATGATTATTATTTTCTGCATTATGTATCAGAAAACATTTACACCTATTCCATTATATCTGTGATAGGCCCATATCGGCAAGAGGTGAGTGCCATTGGCAGCCTGGTTTTATTTTCTTGGGCACAAGAAACCTGCCGGTATGACAGAAAGCCAATGGCACATATTTCATTGCTTTGTCAGTGGCCTTTCACATCTACATATTATGCGCTAGGTATCATCCAGTGTCTGCTGTTCCGGGATGCTGCAACCAACGCCGTAAGATTAACAAAACACATGGTCAGGTTTAGGCAACACAAGCACATGGTCAGGTTTAGGTAACAAAAACATGCGGTTATATCAAAAGCAGGTGGATGGGTTTTGAAAAGAACATCATGGTTTGGCTCTACATTCAAATGTAAAGTGATCACCAGGCTGCTGGGTGAAAATCCAGGTGTGTTGGACCTAATATTATATTGTTACCGGCAGTGTATCAACCTGACGCTGTCCTGCGGCGTATAATATTACAGCAACAGGTACCATTCAGCTGCCCGCTGGAGTGTCATACACAAAACAGGACGAACAATTGCAGCGACCAGTAACACTTTTAATGTACATGTGGGAATGTGACTCTTGTTTCAAGACAGACTTGGAGAAAAAATGTGAATCCATCCCACGAGCTCTCACAAACTATATAGTGTGTGTGTGTGTGTGTGTGTGTAAAGGTAAATAATGAGTGCACTAGCAAGTCAGGGTGTGCGTGCTTCTGTATGCATTCAAGTGTTTAACAGCAGCTCAAAAGTAACCTAAATACACCCCACCCACCCCACCTCCAAAGAAATAATCCTCAAAATCAACACCCACTGCTAAAACAAACATGTCTCAACAATAGACGCTTACCATGTGAAATTAAAAGGGGAAGTGGATTAAGGCATCTGTGACAGAGAGAGGAAAACTGAACAAATAACCCACCGAATACTGTGTCCGCTCAGATTACCTCCAGCCCGAGAAGTACATCTGCTCTTGATCCAATCAATTTGATTTCTAATTAAGTTTGAAGGTGAGGATCTGCACTACTACATGCGGATAAACCTCTCAACACCTGGCCAATATCAAGTGACACAAAACCTGAGACAAATCCAAACAAGGTGAGGAAACACTTTATCCCTTCTCTCAGCCTGCGCTGGAGGGTTCGGGTATTCAGCCTCACACCTCAGTTTCATTAGGTTGCTTTGAAGAGACTACCTAATCATCCATAATACATGGAGGTAATGCTTCCCTTTGAGAAGGAATGGGCAAACTAGGCTGCAGAAGCCTCAACCCACGGTCCTTTCTCTCTGACTTTAAAGACACTTGAAGATCTTTAATTCAAAAGCAGAACAGACCTCAACCTCTGCCACAGAATATACTTTACAGTGAAACTAAGTGCCTTCTGATTTCCCTCTAAGTCACTATTTGCCTTTCATCCTTACTTCCCTGCTATTTCCCCAAGGCCCCGCCGCTCTGTTTCACACCCATAAAATATTGATCTTCAAATATTTATCCAGCAAACATCCACAGGACCTGACCCGTATTCCCAGTATATGTGAAATATTCACCTTTTGCTAAATAATTAAAGGCTGCATCCATGTTTCAGCAGCTTTGCGGTCGTTTTGGCGGCGGCCCCAGTCAAGCTGTTTGAGCATGTTTTACTGGAAGGATCAAACCTTGGAGCGTCTGCAATTTCTCGACAGTGACAAGGCAGAGCAGCGTTTTAATTGGGCCCTTGGCTGAGATGCTGGTGGGGAGGTTAGTTAGGGGTTAAAGGAATTGGAGTGTCAGAGACAGCGGTGTAAAGAGGTTAGCACGATGACCTCAAAGATGTTGTGGGGGAAGTTTTTTAGGTGGGTATTACTGAGTGGTAATGGGATGGGGATGATGCTGCGGACGGGCTTGAGTGTAGGGGGTCTGTGCTGACTAGTGACCCCTGTCCTCCTCGGTTGAAGTCACATTGATCCACTAGCTGCTCCAGCGGCTAGTTAAGACATGGCACTGTAATTCCCCCCCTGCTCTGCAGTCACAGCAAAGCTTGCAGTAATAGCAAATCCTGGTTGAAACTGAAGACCCACAGGATACCTGCTGTCTGTTCATTTCCTAATTTAGCAGAGTATGACAACATCGTCTTGTGTGAGTTATTCAGCTGTTTTCAAAAATACAACTCAAGAAGACCTTTGAGGGAAAATTTGGAAATACATATATCACTATGAAACGTCGTTTACCAACAGTGAGACAATCATTTTTTGTATCATAAGTTTTCCTACATTTTATCTTTAAATATGCAAGTGAAATGCTATCAATAAAATATTTGCTTTTTGCATAAATATACAAAAGATAAATCTGAACTAACATAACCACCTCAGGGTGTATTTTGGACGTTTTCTTTCTGCAAAATTGCCCAAAATCTCAAAAAAAAAAACAGTGCATGAAAAACTGTGTTTTAACCTCGGGTGTCCCTCGCCTTTAATTATTGAGATGATATGACTGAAAGCTTAACTTGGAGATTCTGACCCCTGAAACTGATGTTTTTTTCCATCTTTTATTCATCTATTTTCTGCCCTTACAATCAGGATGCCCAGTGGCTCAGTTGGCAGCGCAGGCATCCTATATGCAAATTCTCTCTCATAGAGCGACCTATCTAATAAAAGGCAGAAAAAGTCGACTATGACATGCCACCAAATTTAAATAAAGTTACAGGAGATGACCATTGCTGCAGTGGCCAGACTACTGTGAGCATGCAGCACAGTCCTGCATTCAAATGACCCCACACCTGGAAACCTCAGCATTCTATCAGCGGCTTCATTTCACTCCAATTTACTGTTTGCACTTTATGTCACCGGCTAGGGCAGCAGAGGATAAATGTTTAAGATGCTCATGACACATTTATTTATCTATCAAAATAAAACACTTGGCAGGGTTTCCTTTAGCCCCATGGTCACCTCTGCTGTTCCTGCCAACTTCCTCAACTGACATAAGCAATCTACTTGGATGGAACACAAGATTAGCCTGAGCCGAGATTAGAGGACTTGTACAGCCACGGTCAACTCTAACATTTGGCTGTATCACACATCTTCACAGAAAATGAAACTATTAATAAAACACTACACAGTAATTAGCACAATTTAAGTCTTAGCATGACTTAAGTGATGAAACCCCACCTGCTAAAAAGTACATCATAAATTCAATCATCATTTTTCAGAGAGTGGCAGTGCATGTTCTCCCAGTGTCTCTTTTTGGGACTCATAACGGAGTGTAAAAATTTTTTTTAAATGCGAATATTCTGGCTGTACTATTGTTGTCGGTGAGATCAGTATGTTATATGAACATTATTCCTTAGTCTCTGTGACATATTAGCATGATTTTATAACTCTTTGCTTTAGAGTTCTCACATATAGCTCCTTTAAAATGAAAAACTGTGAACACTTATTAATTATCTTGATTCATTTCGACCCGTCTTGTGACTTTGAGCTGCTTCTTTTAGGTCAAGAGGTGTGAAAGTGAAGTCTTATCTCCGCACTGACTCCAGCCCTGACTTACCCTACATGCATATTACTGCTTATTTATAGCCCCTCTTAGAGTCACTCGAGTGTGGACAAGGAATATATTCCATTATAGGGGCCTGTGCTCAGCTGCCTACCTCTCCTCTATCAGGTGCCCTCATGTGTGCCTGTACACCTCACTTTATAAATGTAGAAAGTTAATGGATATACAAGTCGACAGGCGGGCCACTGTGGACATCGCTGTACATGGTCACCCTCAACTCCCTGAAGGGCAGAATAAAACCAGCCCAGTCACGCCTACCAGCCGCCAGCCTCATCCACTCTGATAAAAGTCCACAGATTTTTCCAACCTCCTCATTAGTGAGCAGCTTTTAAACGATGGCTCGCGAAAAGCAGGTCGGACTGGCTTTCACTTAACTTGGGAAGGGTCTACCTGCAGAGAGAGTATAAAAGGGAGAAGGATGGGGTGGATGAAAGGACACAATTTCCCAGGTCCCAATCTGCTCAGGGATTCTTGGTCTTCAACTGTGTTTGAGTGGGTGGAACATGTTAGAGCCAAGTCCGATCCAAGGAGGCCCCATCTCGGATTGTTACGACAAAGTCAAAGACACAAATGTCTTTACTGTTTGTGCTCAGTTTGTGTATATATATGATGTATATTTTAAGCTGTTGTCTCAGGAAGTAGACAGCAACTTCACTGTTCAGCTCATCAAAGATGTTTATGCCCAAACATAGCAGAATCCTTGAAGCCCTACACGTCTTTTTAAATCAACACTGCTATACACACTTACTGTAAACAGTCAGGCATCACCTGGAGAATCACAGAGCTCTTTAGATTACAGACTTAGCTTTTTCACAAATCTGTCAAACACTATGCTCGTTTGAACATCTGAATAACAGCAACCACTTTGACAGCTTCACAGTTCTCCCTTAAAATGATCTAAGGCATTGGGAACAAGGTTTCCCCTCAGTTGTTTTTTATCTGAACAATATTGAGCATATTGGTTGAGGCCTGTGTGTTGACACTGCTCATTTCTGCGTCTGGTTATACAGTGATACGATGAGTTTTAAGGTTGATTATGATAAGTGTAAGACTACCATGGCATGTGTTTAAACCTGCAGGCTGTTCGTACATTTTCCTACGAAAGTAATTCATCAAAACACGTAAATAAATTCCACATAATGCTGAGTAATTGTGATTAACACACATAATTTGTAAGGCTGCGACCAAAGCGCTGTCATGGTAGTAAAGTAAGAAGCTAGGTTGAGGTGTTGGATGGGTCAAAAAACACAGGGCTTTCCCCCACAAGATCGGCATTTGGGACTGTGTGAACCTATTTCTGCAAATCTTAGATGTGAGTCTAAAATGGTACCTAGGTATGTGACATTTTCAACTTTTTCTTAACTCTCACTGCAACACAGCATGTTAGGATTAAGTGAGTTGGTCAGATGTGTAAATGACCATATCATCAGCATATGTTTGGTAGCAAATCCCAGGGCAACTTTCAGGTAGGTCGTTCATTTACATGCTAAATAGCAATGGACCTAAAACTGACACCTGAGGTATCCCATGCTGTTGGCACAGAGAGTGGACTTTTCCCCATTAACCTTCACACATTGTTCTCTTATCCAAAGTTGTGAGTCAAATCATTGTGAGGCTTGATCAGAGAAATGGAATTTGGTAAGTTGGATACCAACACTTTGATTAACAGTACTGAAGGCCTTTTCTTTTTAAGTCTAAGAAAGCTGCTCCCACAGCTCGGCCTTTATCCAAAAAGAAAAAACAAAAAAACCCAACTTTTATTTTTTCAGTTAGATGGCAGTTTGCAGTCTCAGTGGAGTGTGTGGGTCTGAATCCAAATTGTTGTTGATGCAGTAACTGATTTGTCTCCAGATATATTATGAGTTGCTGTGCTGCATTTTTTTCCCCCCAGTATCTCGGAGACACCTGGGAGGATGGCAATAGGTCTGTAATTGCATGTCAAGTCCTGCTCGCCAGATTTAAAGATTGGACTGATAACGGCTGTTTTCCAGGTCTCAGGGAAAGTTCTTGTTTTAATTGACAAGCTCAAAAGGTGTGTTATTGGCTTGCGAAGTTGAGTTCTGTATTTCTTTATCAGTGCAGAATCGAGACTGTGAATGTCTTTGGCCCAACTTTGAGTGTTCTGGTTCACTGTGTTGGGCTCAGATCGGTCCATTGTTTATTCTCAGTCCCTTTATCGTCTAATACTTGTTGTTTTTTAATTAGTTGAATAATTAATTCAATAATTTGGATATACTACCCTTACCATAATGCATTTTAAGAAGTGATCCATATATTTAGCTTTGCACAGTTCAGCAACAAGATGCTCAGTGCCCATCCTTGTAACTAGAGACCCTCTAAAGGCCCTGACACACCAAGCCAAAGTTGGTGAGCGTCTGTCGCCCTAGTTTTTGCAGTGTGTCCCGCACCATCAGCTTTTCAGCCGATTGAGCATGTTGAATCAGTGGTGGAGCTTGTCGGTGAGAGAGATCACTCTGATTGGCTGTTCAGGTTTTATTTCCTCGCCCCTGTAGCGAAACTGGGGCTTCATCCTCAGGCTCCACTTCACTCAGCTGCCCGACAGCTAACCGGGGACAGGATGTACCACTCTCTCACTCCGCTCTCTCTCACGCAGGCGCAGAACGTACGTGCCACTTGGCCGTCGGATGTCGTCCGTGTAGTGTGTTCAAATGCAACTGACACAGGGCGACGTGAGGCGACGTCGACACAACGGTTGGCTTTCATCTCCGCTAGTTCTTTGATGTCGGTTTGGTGTGGTCGCACCTTAAGAGCAAGGTCATGTTTTCTCACTGCCAGATTTCTTGACCAATCCATCAAAGTGAGCTCCTTTTGGGGTTATTTTCCATGGTTTTGTGCAGCTGTCAATTAAACCAATAAGGGCTGTTGTGAAAATATCACGGCAGGTGTTCAAATAATTTGTTTCTGTTGCTGTATTTCAGTTAATCTGTGTCAGTTCTCTTTAAAAGTCTGCGATTTTACATTTTGAAATCCCTTATTTTTATTGATTGACTGTTTATTCCTGTTGGTCTATCACTCAGTTGTTAGTAACTGATTTTGCTGTGATTGTTTTTCATTCAGCACTTATATTCACCCAGTTGACTTTGTAATCTCCAAACAAAATACTGTCAGAAGAATGATTGCATCCTGCCAGATTTATTTATTTTTTGTTGGGTATACGGATGGGGGGTTACAAATTTTAAAAAAAAGCAAAAATCAATCCCAGCCAAGCATTTCACATTAAATGGCAGATAACCTTTCTTGGTCTTCTGAAATGGTTTTAACATTACAATGCAGTTGTGTTTCTCAACACCCAAAATTGCTCTGTCTTTCCAGAAACAAATGTATGCAGGAATAAAAAAAACACACAAAAAAAAGGTTTACCACTCCACTTGCCGGCCACTCCCACCTGATCACCCCACTCCTTTAACCTGCCACCAGCTGCAGCTCATCAGCCAATCAGCCTGGTATAAAAGCTTCTCCAGCACACACACTCTTTGCCAGATTGTTCTTCAACCCTTGTGCAAGACTTTCCAACATTTCTTACCTGCCTGATCTCCTGTTATCAACCCTGCTTGCCTCTGACCTGTCTACATCACCGGTTTCCTGGTAAACTCGTTCTCGGTCCTTCTTCCAAGAAGCAGGATCAAGATCCCTAGATTATGTTCACCCAGTTTCATGCAGATCGCTCAAACTTCCTAGGAAGAGATCCATTTGAAGTGTTTTTCAAAAAATTAAAAATGGCGGAAAATCTATATCAGCGGAAGTTATGGGTTCTTGAGGCAAATGTGTTCCTCATGAGGAGAGGCATCTCTGTGCAAAGTTTCATTATCTCTACGACATACGGGGCATGAGATATGCCCATTCAAAGTTTGACATTTCAATCGGTTGCTATAGCGCCCCCCTTTGGCCAACTGATGTAATATTGCTTCATTGGCATCCTCCCATGACCCTCTACCACTGTGCCACATTTCACATGGATTGACCAAGTCAGTGAGGAGAAAAACGTGGAACAGACACACACACACAGAGAGGTTTTGTCATTATATAGGAAGATAAGATTGATGTCAATGGGCATAATCAGGGCGTAACACAAAATACAAACCAACATATTTCACTGGCTACTGTGTATCTATAGTGGGCACATTTTTAAGACAAATACAAGAAGCTATGTCAGCACTGCACATCTTGTTTCTTGCTGCCTTCTTAAAGCATAGGAGTGATGGGTGACGATGATGTGACATCGTTGCTCTATGATCCACAAGATGTTCACTGACATGCCTCAACAGTCATATCATATAGCCTGATGCGTTTTGAGCCTTAGGTTATTTTAGACACATTGTGAGTGGTGTGACATGAAATGAACCCGTAGGATCAGAGTGTGTGTAGGGGCCTTAACATGTTCCTTAAGTATCTGGCATTGGTTTCTCATCTTCTTATCACTTTTTCCCCGAGCACAAAATTACATTTTTCATTATTGTGCTTCTAAATCTGTTGCTTTTCATTTTATTGCTTCTCACCCACAGACTTCCTCCCTCCCACCCTCTCTGAATCCTTCATACTCATTTAGTTATCAGAATCAATTGACTTTCATAGCTGTGCATTAAGGGCTAATCAGTAGCCATATTCTAATCTATACAACCCCATTTGAGCAGCATCAATACAGAGTACATACGCCTCTGTGTGAGATGAATGTCGTCCACGCATTCACTGCACTACAACATTTTTCCTAAATGCAATGTGAAGATCTATGACAATGTACATGGCATTCCTCCACGCACTCCATCAATGCAATTAGATTTTAAGGTAAAACCTGGCACCGCTCCCGTGTCCTTTGACTTCACAGTGAAACACTTCAGCGGAATAATTCCCGCTTCTAAAATAGCACCAAATCAAATGCTTCAATGAAACATGACAATACGGTGTCTCTGTGAACCTGCACACTGAACACTCCATGCCCATACGAATTACTATTCAGATTACTTCATTGTGCCCATCTCGAAATTAATTTATCGTCCCTTGCAACAAAATGATATTCCAAAGGAGTGAAGGAGTGATTACTGTACATCACGCAGGTCCATGAATAATTTCTGTGAAATGAGTTATCAGAGAGGCAGAAGATAGAGAGATGCAGGTAGACTGTCTCGAACAGTCTCTCTCCTGGACTTCAACAGGCATGAAGGAGGGGGCTAATACAGAAATGAAATTTGCGTGGAACACCAAGAGTGGGCTGGAGAATCCTCTGTAAGGTTATATAAGTGGTCTCAAGGAGCCTGTCATTAAAGCATGTCATTACGCTCCTGCCTGGACCGGCTGATGAGATCATGTGGAGAGGTGATGCTGGAACTTAATGAAATGCTCATGGGGACGTTTTTATATTTTTTTCTCTTGGTATAAGATACATTTTAAAAGAAGATTCTTGTGCGCTTTTCAAATGTAAGCACTGGTCATCTGGCAGTGAAGACAGCTTGTTGACTTGTTAGCAAGGTTCAGCCGTCTCCACCTCAATCCAGTGTGACACGAGGTGAGTGCTGACTATCCCTCTCTTCCTGCAGTCAGACCTCCTGGAAGAACACACAGGTTGGCAACCCTTGAATTTCCTTGGCGATCAATAAAGCCAAGGTGATATGTCTGTATGTGTGCTTGCAAATGGAGGATAGTAAACAGGTGGATTTGACAGCCATCTCAAAACTGCTCCTCCTGTTGTTGCCAGCTGTGCTCGTCCACTTTCCTGAGGAGGTGCAGCTAACATAAGCTAACTTTAACTTACCTATAATGTTACCAAAACCAGCTCACATTTAAAGGAGTAACCTTTCTGAACATAGCATTAGTTCAAGCAGGCCATGGTGTCCCTGCTCTCCCTGCCTCAGGCTTCCATGTTGGCGCATGGAAGGGCAGAGAGTTCCCAGAACAGAGCCATACTGCCAAATATCAAAATGCAAATAGAAGTAAAGTTTTCTTTGAGTTAAGTGTTCCTGACTGAAGTGTAGTGCTGTGCTTTTCCTTTCTAGGGCAGCATGACTTGTTGTTATATCATTAATAATTTAACATTACACCTACACCTTTTCCACGCACCACCACACATCAAACTCTACAGCTAGTCTGAATGCAAGCAAAGCTGTTTCATCATGTGAACATACTGTACACAATCATCCAGCCCATGTATATATCTTCAGTATTTATTTCTTTGCACTATTTTTATGGTTTACAACCTTATTCCTGCTGAAAAACACAGTCAGATTCCTTGTTTTTGCACATATACTCAGCCCTCGGCCATTAATGCCAGTTCTGATTCTTACCTTTTCTTGCTCCACGATTCTGTGTCTGATCAGTGACCTGCACAATTAGTCACTAAACAGATTAACAACACATCAGCTGTAACTGCCACAGCAATGGCCACATCTATGTCACGTTAGAGAAGTCAAGGACAGGATTTCAAGCCACCGAGAGTCATTTAAATTAATGAGTAGATGACTTGGAGAGAGCTGCCTTGGTCTGACAGTTACCACATCTGACACTTCTGTGGGTGTAGTGTGTGTGTGTGCGTGCGTGTGTGTGTGTGTGTGTGTGTGTGTGTGTGTGGAGGGTACTCATTGGTGAGTTTCAGAGTTGGCAGCGCTCTTGGGGGAACAAGGGGATGTGGTGCTGAGGGAGGCCACCCAACAGAAAGGTCAAGGAAGATGATGAAAAAGATGAAATGAGGAATGGCTTCTGGCCAGAAATTGACAAGACATAAAGCCAAGGAGGAGGAGGAGGTGGTTGGGATCTTCCTCACCTCTACCCTACCCTTTTATCCATTCTTCTGTCACACACACACCCACGGACTCTTTTCGCCTTCGACAATTGCCAATTATCAGATATGCTGACTTGGTTCTGTTCACTTAAAGCTGTCAGTCACTGCAGATGGGTGGTTAACCGGTCCATTTATCCAACGTTGTCAGTGCTATAGGTGGGAGAGAACACCCTCTCCACTGTTTTTATCTCCGGCCATTTCTCTCTAACATTTCCATGAACTCAAAGGCGTGCCACTTAAATACATCAAAGTCTGATATAGTTGTATTTATGACAATAATGAAGAGCAAAGATTTACAAAAAAAACTACTACAGGTCTTCGTGGAGACCAAAATGTGCCATCAAGCAAGTGTGGTGATATTTGAGATATCAAAACTGAGACCTGGCCCATTTCCATCAGTACAGTATCTTTGGAGCCAACCTTGGTGAGGACATCATCAAATTCACTTTTGTACAGTCGGAAATATCTCTGAAACCAGGCATCGTCCAAACGTAGCTCCTGTACCAGCCGGTTTCAACCCTTTGTTGAACAAAGACTGCCAGAGTGGACCCAAAAGATAAAGACAGTGTTTCATAAAGCTTCATTTGGCCATCGCTAGTTGAAACCAAACTGCATTGCCATCCCTTGAGCCTTTTTCATTACACCAAGAGCGCCATCTAGTGGGTTCAGCAAATACAACTGGTGCTTCATGAAGCTTCATTTGGCCATCACTACTCATTATAACTTGGAATATAAAGTTAGAAGAAACAAGCTACAGTACCTGAAGCTTTCAACTGCCTGTGCCTGCAGCCTGTTGAATCCTGTTCCTCTGTGCCAGCCCATTTCTAGCACTGCAAACCAGATAACCAAAACTCTAATCCAAATCCATTTTTGCTGAATAATGGTGGGAAAGAGGTGTATAATTCAGGACACTCAGATTCCGCTAACATTTGCTCCCGCACCGTTTACGTTATTGCAGTTGCTTTAAATTGCCATGGTCACACAGCGAACCATAATGACAAGTTTAAAACAGTCATCAGCTCAGACAGCGGTGGCAAATAGCTATGCATCTTCACAATAGCAGCAGACACACTCTCTTTCCTTGCCACTGCCACCTGCTTCAACACAGCTGCTATCACTTTTATATGGGTAACAATAGAGGTGGTGGAGATAATGGCTCGCTGTCTGAAAATACCTTTAGATATTTGATTATATAGGTAGTAAACTATTTAGTGTGATAGCTACTTACTAAGACAACTACGCTTCAAGTTACTTATTTGGATGTATCAATATCATTTTGAAGTTTTAGTCCTTTGAAAACCAATGT
Organism: Epinephelus awoara; assembly: GCA_035609425.1. Classification (NCBI taxonomy): domain Eukaryota; kingdom Metazoa; phylum Chordata; class Actinopteri; order Perciformes; family Serranidae; genus Epinephelus; species Epinephelus awoara. The sequence goes on along the minus strand of CM069317.1, from coordinate 17,807,871 downwards.
CTGGAGACCTACTCTATAATTTAGAGTCTGATCCAACTCACCTTCTCATAGAATCCTGCCGTGAGTAAAACTCTATTAGATATCACTATGACAGATGTCTTTGTAAATTCAAACCCATAATCCATCATGTGGCCCTGCTGGTGTCTACAGAAACAGTGTCTCTGTTGCTCTGAAGCAATCACTTTGGTAGCTCGCAGCAGGTCTCAGGTCAAGTAGTGTTTGGATTGCAAATGCCTGTGAAGTAACATTATAGTTTGTGTTGAGACTGTCTAATGTAGACGTTTAAACTTTTCTACACTTTTATCAATTCTCCTCAAGGTTCCTGACAAACGGTGCGTGACATTACTGCCGCCCCGGCCAGAAAACAGTGAATGGAAATGACCCAAATAGTAGAATAAACATTTATTTTCTTCACATTCCTTTAAATGGCTCTCACTTCTTGAAATATCATGAGACTCTAATGTTAACACATTTAAAGAGTAACTTTATGGGCATTTGGTGAGAAGTCTCAGTTTAAAGAACACTATCAGATGCATTGTTCTGCTGGGAAACCTTTGGTTCTGGCATTCATGTGGATACCACCCACTCAAACACCGTTGCAGAGCAAGTACCCCCCTCACGGCAATAGTACTCCCAAGTGGCCTTCCAGCAGGATAATGCACCATGCCACTGTTTATACTTGGGGGCCTTGAAGGGTTAGGTTAGGGGACTACAAATACCAAAAGACATCTGGAGGGCTCCGGCTCAGGTTATCTTGTCGATGTCATGATACTAACATATGCCTCCGATACCTGCCGGGCCGCCACTGATCCCGTCTGATATTCCTGTCTTTAAGAGGCTGTAGTGGGCTGAGTTTTAAAGCTAGCCCGCCATAGTAGCCATTTCACTGTGGCTGTATAAAATGACCCGCTGTGACCTTGAGGATAATCACAGCCTCATTAACTAGAGCCCTGGAGCGTTTAGTGGATGGATCGCTTTCATAGGTTTATTGACAACAAAGTGGTTTCTCAGCAGTTTCCAGAACAGACGTGTTTGTCATCCAATCATTGAAAAAAAAACAAACAAACAAAAAATCGATTTGAGTGTGTTAATAACTATATGTATTGTGGGTGTGTGCATGTGTGTATAGCGTGTCAGAGGGGGTCAGATAAATCAACACATTCAAATAATTATAATCGCAACAATAGCAATATATAGTTGCGAGGATGAAAGTAGATGTGATTGGCCGCTGCCATTGGGGAGTACTGTTGCCATGATGGCGGGGTACTTGGCCCGCAACAGTGTTTGAGTGGGTGGAACGTGTCAGGTGGTATCCACAGGAATGCCAGAACCAAAGGTTTCCCAGCAGAACAATGCATTGGAACAAAATAATCAAAGTTACTCAATTCACCTGTCACTGGTTTTAATGTTCTGGCTGATTGGTGTATACCTCTATCATAATGTCTTGAGCCTTGACCTTTCAAAATAAGGGAGAAAAAGGTCTCAGAGACGTTGTACAGAGTGGTGTCCAAGTAGATGAGGCAACTGGATCAACAAAATGGTGTAATGAAAAAAGGAAATGAGGAAATAATTATTGAAAAGATTAATAGAGTTAAAGAAATTAATGTGCCTCCTTCTTAAGAGCATGCACTGCAGTTGCACTGTGTTACAAAGACATGTCTGATTTAGTGTTGAATCCAGCGCAGAGCAGTTTCCAGACTGGTTAGCTGTTGAGCTCTTTAGTGGAATTAGTGTGGATATAAAGGTATTAGCTTTATTCTTCAGTAGTCTTTGACACCTGCTGTACAACTATGTTTTTATCCTTTAGACCAAAAAGTCTTAGTTTCTGCCTAAGTCTCGTTTCCTCAGTGTCATATGTTTGACTGTAGTACCCTGCCATCAAATAACTGAGCAGCGTGTTTGTGAATGCCTGTGCAGATCATCTGTCACTCCTCAGATACAACCACAACCACTGTTGTCAGGGCAACGAACAAAGCCAGAATTTGCATACAAACCACTGCACATATTTGCACATGTAGACGGGGAAAATAACAGAGGGAGCGAGATGGACTGCTCACATGCCGGCGCACAAACACCGGCTCCTCTCGAATATTATTTGCTGTCGAGTGGATTATATTAGCCACCTGTTGCTGCCTGGCATTTTGAAAGTGTCCTCGCATGAAACAACTTCTCATAAACCACGCAGTCGTGTCACCTGGCCCAGCGAAGAGAAATGAGAATTAAGGAGATTTCAAAAGATCAATGGCGCAGTCTGTCGCTGTTTTCACACGGCCCCCTCTTTAAAAGGCTGCTCCGTGTCACTCTGAGCTGCTTTATTCTATTTGCACATGGCGAATCAAAAGTAACTGATCAAACAGCAGATGTCACAGAATGTTAATGTTGGTTGGTGCATTGACTGCGACGCCAGGCTGTGCTAATCATCGTCCTGGTCACAGACAAATAAGACATTCAGAGGTGCACCGCCCAGATCACACTTACTTATTTACTCTTTCCCAGACCCTGTAATTATCTATCCACACATTAGAATATTCTGCATACATGGCAGAGGCTATTAGACATGCTGGTGTTTGAAGAAGGATGACAGGTGGAGTAATTGTGCTTCACACAGCTCGTCCTGGCTGTGCCGAGGGACTGCTGCATTACGACTCTGACTGTAGGCTTATTATTCCTGCTGGGCGGATGCACAGCCCACTCCGCCGGCATCCCAGTGGGACTAATTTACCACTGCGTCATTTACAAGCCCGGCTCCCCCCCAGACGCCGCAGCAGCCGGCTCTAACCAGCTTATGGCGGAGGCGTCTGTGCACTCCGCCGCTGAGCCGACCGGATCAATGATTGATTGGCGGATTGATTGATTATGATTCATGTGTTTGCCCACTGCGTTTCAGGCCCAGTGTGTCTGCAATAGCTGGCAGCTCATTTGTTAACATTAGAGGCTGCGTCAGGGTAAAGCTACTTTGCATTTCAAGCGGACAGCAGTTGCCAGCTCATATCAGCAGTGACTGGAAGACTGTGGTTGGTGCTCACATGTTATGTCACCAAATTCAGTGTTGGTGGGCCGCTGCGTTGCTGCTGAATGACAAATGGAAGTGGGTGTTTTTTAAATCGTGTGAAATGTCAAGCAACTAGCAGCACTCTAAATCCCATAAATACCCGACATCCCAGCTCACACATGATACGTTTAAAACTCATTTTATAATCATGTTTTATAAATTCAGTTGAGAATATTCACTACCTTTGAAAATCATCTCTAACACTGCATGACCGGAGTTTTAAGTTAAGTTCCGCGGATTTGAATAATGCTTGTGTGTACAGCATGAGTTTTAACAGATGGACCAACCAGCCTGTTCCACAGACGGACGGTGACCTTTCTTAACCACAGTATGTGAGAGGTTCTGAGTGGAACGACATGTAATAAGACAAAGTACTAGAAAAGTTAAACTAAAAATATGACATGGGGCCGGTTGCACAAAATATCCTCAGGTTGTTTCGTCAAGGTTCCCTACGTTTTTCTCCTTCTATTGGTCCGATACTTGAGGAGTTGCTTAAAGTTTGTTAAACACAAACGGGGCTTTAGAGTGTTAGGTTCCCTTTTAGCCCTTTTCAGCCTGTGGGTGAGGGGGAAGGACTCTTTAAGAGCTGCTCCTTAAGTCAAACTCAATTGTGGTTATGAAATCGAGAGTGAATACAGTCATGAATACCCATAAGTTGTTCGGCCTCTGGATGTCAAGTTGAAAATTCTGGTGTGTTACAGATTCTAGTGTGTCAAGGGTGATATGATTATAAAGTATAGAAGTCATGGTCCTGGAAATGTTGTAGCTCTAAAACCAGAACCAGACACACCAAGGATACCTAGCACATTATATGTAGACGGGAAAGTCCACTGACCAAACGGCGAGTGAGAACGGGCAGGTGTATTGCTGTTGTCCCACACTCTAGGCACTTGACATCGTAAGTAGGGGCTGTCCCAAAATGCAAGGTACAAAAGAAATTGAGGAGCAGGTGACAACTCGAAAAACAAATAGAGAAAGGTGAAGAAACTGCAGTGGCCGAAACTGCATATCCAAAACACTTTGCAAATTTGAGTGCAGACACAAGTGCATAGACAGAAAACACAGATGCTGAAGCCACCCTACAAATCCTGGGGAAAATCACATAGTCTGCACCAGGCTTTATGGGGAGCAGAAGGAACAAGGGAGACGCAGCAAACTTGAATGTAATTCCAGTGTAAATAAGAGCAAGATAGAGATAGGAGCTCCTGGACATACATTAGCTGTGTTGCAGACAGTGATAATATCAGCCCCACGTGTCTCTCGAGGCCATTGACTCTGACAGCCTCCGTGCCCTGATATCTGACCTTTTAAGTCCTCTGCATCACTTTCTAATTGTGAGAATGAACTTTGAGCGGATTCATTATCCCACTGCCTCGGCCCTGTGGAGCAGCACATTCTCTCCACCATCACATATCATGCTGTTTATTTTCAAACCATTCCAGCCTTACCCCAGTTCATTTCTTAAATCTGACACAGGTCAGCTCTTGTGTTATTTTCTATGCTTTTTTGGCATGTTTGGTGCAGATTTGCCAAATCAAAAAGGCATTTCTTGCCTTAGAAGAGGCACTTGTATAGCACCTTGCTCAGATTCATGTATTCACACACAGTCGGTCGAGGCTGCTATACAAGGTGCCACCTGCTACTCAATTACAGTAAATACGTATTCACACACCGACGACACAGCCAGCAGAGGCAATCTGGGGTTCAGTGTCTTGCAAAAGGACACTTGGACTGGAGGAGCTGGGGATCAAACTGCCAATCTTACGTTTCATAGACGACCTGCAAAGATGAAACGGATCATCTGTCTTCTTATCTGACTCTGGGGATGACCTAGACTGCAGTCACAAAGAGGTTAACAATGTAGAAAACTTTAGGCTTGTCATGCAACTCTGATTCCCAAAAAGTTGGGATGGTGTGTGAAACACAAAAACTCAAAACTCATACTAATTAAAAACAGCTGCTAATGTTTTTAAACAATTAATCAGGACAGTAAATGACACTTTTTTTGTGAAAAAAAAAAAAAAAAATCCGGGGGAGGATCCCTGAGGAGCCCCCAAAAGAGGCCTAGCCTACACCCTAAATGTCCTCACCTAGCAACATCTCTTACCACCTCCTCCATTCAAAGTTAAGCCGACGTGATGCAGAAGTGTTCTCCATGCGTTCATGTCCCTCTGCCTCTTCATGCCGCCCCTGTGGCCATTTCTGCGCACAGCGCCGAGCAGGTTCGCCCTGTAATCGGAGCATCAAGGTCATTGTCAGCTGTGGGAAATGTGTACTAATAAAGCTCCTGCAGCTGGAGCAGCGTGCTGTGATGCAGAGAGTGTTCTCACCTTGTATCGCCGAGCAGCTGAGGGCAGCTGCTGTTTTATTTTCTTTCATTGTAAATACTGTCAGCCTGGATAAAACCTTTCATTCACGCCAGGGCCATTAATCATCACTTCACGCCTACTCTGAGCTTTGAACTATTTTCAGTCAACAGCATTCAGTAGTCAGTGCAAACAGAATAACGGCTACTTTCAAGGAAAACAAGGATCTAGTAGATATTGTACATGAGGAAGGTCCACTATCTTTGTCTTTGTCCCTTCCCTTTCTGCTTCTGTTGACAGGCTTGTGTGTGGCAGGGGGCGTGTCTGGCTCTTTCCACTGCAGCTGACGAGGCACACCTGTTTCCACTCAGCTCATCAACCTGCCTACGTATACCTGGGATCACAACAGGTGGGTGGCCGTGGGTGACGACTTCCGAATGAGAGCGAGCGGAAGGAGCTCATTGACTGACTACAAGATGAAGGCGAGACAAAGAATGGCATTGCATGGTAGTAGACCAGAACTGTTTGAAGGAGGAAACAGATGAACACTGACCCATCATCTTGTCATGTTCGAGGCAAAACCCAACATACAAACTGTGCAGCTGGCGCTCTACCTTCTGATCACTCAGTGCCCAGGAAGTGTTGTGACTGAAAGATGTATTTTTACATTTCCTGTGCATGAGTTTGCTGTGTGGCTCCGACAGACGAGGTGTTGATTAGGACACACGTTGTGCCACTGTGCCGCAATTAGCACGTGACCCGAGCCACTAATTACTCTGATTTTGACCCTGGATGAAAAGCACTCTCATGTCTTTGTATACAGGATACTGAGGTTTTTTTTTTAATGAAAACTCCAAAGGCTGCCTGTGAATTGAGATGAAACAGTCAGTAAACAAACTCCCACTACTCCCACTTCCTGCTCGTCTCTCGCTGCCTACTATCCCATCAGAGAACCGCCGCTTCTTATAGACAACAAATGAGAGCAGGAAGCTCTGTATCTCTTCTACAAATTCCTCTCTTTATGCAGCAGTGACTAACCGAGCAGTGTCACATTGTGGAAGGTAGGGTGAAACTATTTGCAGTAAATGACATTCTATTAAAGTTAGTACACTCGTGGGTATGCCTGTTTCCCCACAGATAAACTGTGATGTCAGCAGTGAGGGAGGTATTCACTTTTTGTCTCTTATTCTGTGTTCTTTCGAAGCTTTGTATTGAGGAGATCCTTCAACTGTTGGTGCTTCTCGAAGCGGTCCACAAGCATAGCAGCAGCACACGTGTATTCACACCAAATCCTGTCAAAATACAAACCACACCCAAACAGTTGGTGGTGGTAGTGCATGTGTTTGCAAATCTCCAATAAACCCCAAAGAAGAAGAAGTGAGTTTGAACCCAAAACTCGCGCGTGTCAGTGATTATTACAACGCTTGGAGAATTAATATTTAGCACTACAAATGGGTAAGTACTTGAAACATGTGCAAGATGTCTATGGTGGCCGTGAGAGGTCACAACACATGCAGACTCATGTTTTTGTTGAATACCGCGACCATCACTCGCGACTCGTGCAAATAATTGGCGTCTCTTCTATTTTCAAGCTTGCTCGCGAAAGCAGCACGTAGAACGGATGCAGTGTGAATGCTCTAAACTGTTAACATGACAGCTAACAGCAACCAACGCGAAGGCATTGCTTGCGGTGTAAATGACGCCTTAAAGTAAAGGAAGGATCCTTTGACGCCCGAATTTCAAGGAGGCTACGTTCTCGAATCCCGCTGAAGGACTTTTCCAAAGTCAAGGATCCTTTGAATTTTACAGAAGGCCGAGTCCTTCCTTCAGAAAATTTTCAAGGATGCATGTGTGTATCCTCAGCATGCATTAGGTACCCACAATATTTTGCGTACAAAATGCTTGCTGGCCTGTTCCAACGTGTGGTCACCGAATGCTAGCAGAGAATCTCGTCTCGTCTCTGCAGGACCTGACTCGGAGTGACCTGCCCTTCAACAGGTAGCTCTAAAACGTGATATAAGTTCATTACAATAGATCATCACATAACTGAGCCATATCCTGACAAAAGAAATAATTTAAATCAGGAAGTAAAACAATCAAAATGCAAAAAACAAGGAAAGGCCACCTCATAAACGTGGCTTGTTTTCAATCTTTCAATTATAAATCAATGGAAAAAACACAATTGTAACACTCCCTTAACATTTTCCAGTGCTGACCCACATCTCCTGCTCTTTCAGCAGCATTGTGTAGTCATTCGACCGTCTGAGACACTGCACCATGACCTATAAGTCATTCAGTTCTGGCAAACCTAATTTGTGCTATACAGAAACCTACTTGTCAAATGTAAAGTGGGCGCGACATATATTGATTTCCAGCAGCTTACCCCGATGAAACCCTAAACAGGCGTCAACATTTCAATATTCTTCAGCTATTCGCTGCTTGTTTTTGTGGCATTAAAGTCGCTGCTGGACTTGGAAATTGGATTATCATGGTATTTGCTCGACTATAACTAGAGCCAGTGTAACAGTGGCAGAAACCGACTTATAGGATCAACAACTTAGTGCATTTCACACCTACTATGAATACATATAGATATGTATAACAACAGCATGGTTTCTTATGTGATTAAGACTTTCCCCGACACATTCTTAAGAGCTGTGAGAAGACAAACAGGAAAGCTCAGTGTACTGTAGTGTTATTAATAGACCTTAAGACCACAAGGGAGTGACTGAAATTAGTTTCCACAGTGCTCTGCCATTACTGTTCCTTCAGACGTCAGTGCTTTTCATATTTCATCATAGTGAACAACACTGAGAGGCAAACTGATTTGGATGAGATTGGTTGGAACAGGAAGAAAACTTGCAATTTGTCTCATTTTACGAAGCGAGGTAAGTACACTGTATCCAGAACATTAGTGTTTGTATGTGGCCATGTTCATGTCCAGGGCCTCACTTTTCAGACACAATAAGAAATGAGCTCTCTAGCGCCCCCATTTTGTTTGATGGGGTCAATAATGGAGGGGTCCCCTCAGATTATGTGTGGTCATATGCCTACAAAGTTGCGTGGTTGAGATGTTATACACCTTTATGTGATGAGCCAAAGAATAAATGCATAGTAAGTAAATATATATTGAAATTAAAGCAAATTAACAAGCTTTTTTAGTGCTAAAGTGCTAAATTAACTGTGGCTATGATATAAAGAGTTCCAGCCTACAGGGAGGGACATCCATCTGGAACACGATGTCTCTCTGACACCAGCCTCCAGGAATGGACTGGGACTGAAATTTAGCCCGGGACCTTGAGATGGAGAGGTCTCTTTATGCGAGTGGCTGAAGGACGAGAGCAGAAACATTTTAGCAGTAATTTTAACATCGATACAGTTTTTGTGGTATGAACAGAATGTGATAATGCCGAAGACCTTCAAGACACTTTGAAAAGTCCTGCTGACATCTGTGTCCTTATTTTGTGTCTCGATTGTACTTCAGAGTCACTTAATAAAACATTCAATTGCTCACCAAAAACTTACATTCAATAACAACTCAACTGAATAGTCTGAAAGAAAACAAAAGAGTAAAATCCTCGAAATGTTTTTGAGTCTGATGAGTAAAGCAGGTAAATGGTCTGGCATTCAACCCTGTGGTTCACAAAAATATGCTGTTTAGTTCGTCCACTTAGCCAGTTTAAAGGACAAACAGCATGTAGGCATGACACAGCACCTGCTGCCGGCTGCTCACTCCGATCCGGTCTCACTCCGAAGTTTCGTCAGACACAGACAAAAAGCCATCCTCTGAAGTCGGGATGATATGCGGTTGGCGTCAGGGGGAAAAACGGTTGGACAACAACGGAAGTCAAAGGGGCAGGAGTTGGGGTAGAGCAGCCGGGAGGGGTGATGGATGGGTCCAACATCTAGTGATGGCCAAATGAAGCTTCATGAAGCACCAGTTGTATTTGCTGAACCCACTAGATGGCGCTCTTTGTTCAACAAAGGGTTGAAACCAAACTGAATTGCCATCTCTTGAGCCTTTTTCATTACACCAAGATCGCCATCTAGTGGGTTCATGAAGCTTCATTTGGCCATCACTACCTAACAATCACCCAGGAGGCTGATGTTTTCTTCCCATAAGATTGATTGGATCAAGGGGCCAAGTATTAATATTTATTTAGCCCACAAATGTAGTAATCTAATTACTTTACAACATATTAATCTAAATTTGATGATATTCATGCGTTTATTATATGTTACTGAAATTTAAAACATATATTTTTACCCATTGAACAACAATTTACGGACAGTGACAATAAGATTGTTCCTCTTGACCACTTATTAAATGTCCTCTGACCTAAGAGACAAGTAAAATTAAGAAAACATTAGTGAATCCCAGAAACCAGTGGGTACTTACAAACAAATACAAACAAAAATAAGAGAGAATTTGTTTGTATATTGCCTCCTGCATACGGCCCATTGTTCTTATTTACAGCTTAGAAATGATTTTGAGATCATTGGTAAATTCTTTATTTAGTTTTTGACACTTAGATTTCTTTTTTTTTTAGTGCAGAACAGCAACAGGATTTAATAAAACAATTAGTTTACTTCCATTCCCCTCCTAAATTATTCCTCATTAGAGAGTGATACTGATTTAATTTGCGTTTTGTTTTTTGAGATGGCAGAAAAATAAAAAGAGAAACTGTTGGAAATACTGTTATAAAATATCGTTATTTTTTAATTAGTATGCTTTGTTTTTCAATGGCTATATTAAGTCTCATCCACAGAGCTGTGTTACACTTGTGAGAAATGGTTGATAGGTAAAACCACTGGTAAACTCTTGTATTGACGACTTGGGCTTTGTATTCAGCAGATATTAAGAGGGACAAGTAATGAAATAATACACACAAATAATTTCCCCACTGTCCCTAAACACTCTCACACGGTAGATGAGGCCATAAGTGCTCTTGCTGCTGCCAGCTTCATCCCTGATGCACTGCAGTGTGTACATTAACTGTGCTGTGGCGGCGGTGAGCTGCTAATCAATGCAATCTCGGCCGGTTGTCACCGCGGAGCATCTTCTTCCTGCCTGACAGATGACCGTCACTCTGCTCTGCTCTTTATGTGGCGCTAATTAAATCCAGAGGCTTCCTGTGGCACCAACACCTGCATGGTGATGTGATCCAGCTCACATCAACACACATACAGCACTGTGTAGACAGTCAGAGTCACTTGTTCTTTTCCTAAACCAAATCTTAGCAACTTTACGCTAATTACAAAACTGTATCTTAAGGGTGTGACATCATTCCTGGGTTGCAAATTCGTACATTATCATACAAACCGTTCTTTGAGAACACGTTCAGACCAGAAAGCTGAAACTGAGTGGAAACAGGCTCTTCCTGAAAGAACTGAGAGAGAGAGAAAGAGGGACAGCAATAAAACGGTTCATCTTTTATTGTAAAAGATGAACCGTTTAATGTAGATTACTGTAATTGACAGTAAGACTGGGCATTAAAACTATAATGTTAATTATTTCAATATAATTTTCCTTGTTGAAGATATATTAAATGTTCTGCAAATCTTATGCATAATTAAAGCTCCCATACACCCTTAGAGGGGGGTGGTGATGCTCCTTAAATGCCGGCTGCCATTAACCAGAGCAAGAAGGACGTAGCAGAATACGAGAGGACTGGCGACTTGTGCATACAGTGACACCATTACTTCACAACTAGCACACAACTCACTAGGGCATGGCTCTACTGCAGTCCAAGTTAGATGATGGGGAACGCTATGATTGGCCTGTAGACATCCCATCAAATAAGGCAATGCAGTTTGGTTTCAACCCTTTGTTGAACAAAGACTGCCAGAGTGGACCCAAAAAATAAAGACAGTGGTTCATGAAGCTTCATTTGGCCATCGCTAGTTGAAACCAAACTGCATTGCCATCCCTTGAGCCTTTTTCATTACACCAAGAGCGCCATCTAATGGGTTCAGCAAATACAACTGGTGGTTCATGAAGCTTCATTTGGCCATCACTACCAACAACCACAGACTTTTTTCGAATTACTCTAAAACATATTAATCTAAATTTGATGATTTCCATGCATTTGTTTTATGTTACTGAAATTTAAAACATATTTTGTTTCCCATTGATTAGTCTGAGTGGGCGGAAGTTCGCTGCATAGATCAGCCTCTCATTGGGCGGAATGAGCCACCCGCTGAAGTCCCGCCCTACCACCTCCGGTTGCGCAACGATGTGTGGTACCGCCAAGACGATTGTGATTGGTTGAAAGAAATAAAAAAAAGCCGGGGCGTTTTGTTCTCCAATCTTAAAGTGAGAGTCGGCACGGTGTGGTGAGCGAAACTATCCATTGAATAACAATTTGTGGAGAAGATTGTTCCTCTCGTCTCGGTACGATAAGTGCTCTCAACCACTTATAAAATGTCCTACAAGACGAGCAAAAATAAGGAAACATTAGTGAGTCCCAGAAATGAATGGGTACTTACAAATAAATACGAACAAAAATAAGAGAGAATTTGTTTGTATACGCTATGACGCTATGATGAAAAAGCTTTGTCCATTGTAATGGACAGGGGATCTGACCCAACCTGGTCTCACTCCAAAGTCATAGAATACCGGTGCTTGGTGAGTGACTTCTGGCGTCAGACACTGACGAACGTAAGCAGGGTTTTTTTTCATGTTGGCATGAAACGCAACTGGTAACCGTTATTTTCTAACAGCACCCAGTGGCATCAGGGGGAGATGCAGCCGGACAACAATGTAAGTTAAGGGGGCAAGAGTCCATTTCCTTTCCCTCAGAAACAAATTTTCTGTTTCAAAAATGTTGCACATAAAAATAATTTCCTTAAGAAACAGGTCTGGACGAGAAAGCCAAGACTTGTTTGTGACCTGTTTAATATTCTATTAAAAAAGCATGAGAAACAAAGCACATTAAGACGTATTCTATCTGGTCTGAAAAATGTTTTATTAAAAAGCCAAACAGTGACATTTAAATCTGATTCCGACACTAAAGAGAGCGGCTGCGCTCCCCTCAGTGGACCGTCATTAATCTACAGTAAATAACACACAGTGCGGTCAGCCTAATGCACACGAGTTGTATTTCCTTTCATTTTCCGCTGCTGATGCTGATTTACAAAGAAGCGAGCGTCCCACAGCACTGAGGCATGAATTAAGCAAATATTAAAATTCCCATGATCCCACAGTGCAGGCAGGAAGACAAGCGGAGCCTCAGAGGGCCACAGCAGATCCGCAGCTAATATACACGTTTTCTATGGGATAATCGATAGAGACTGTGCTGCCTCTGGGTGAATACTCTTCCTGTGTAATATACTCTGCACTCACAGAGGGCAATAAGAGCGTCTGGCTGGGCAAAAAATAACAGTTTACTTCAAGCGTTAGAAGTATAATAGGCCAAGGACACAGCAGGCAATTTACTGCATGATTATAGTGAATTATTCATTGATTCCTCATAATTACAATTTCCAATTTGTACGTCTTTAAAGATACTTCAAATGATTAACACTGGGGATATTATGTAGTTCATGCAGTGTGTTTCCTATGTCAACATGGAATGGATCGACTATGTGTGTATCAGAGCCTGATGTATTTTCCTCCTCTGTGCCATAGAGCTCCACTGTTGTCCAAAAACTATTAAAAACACATCAGTGAGCCACGCTGCTGCACTGGGTGACGATTTCCGTCATGCACACTGTAGTTTATTTTGAGTCAGCCTCACATTCACTGTCCTGCTGCCGCAAATACTCACTAGATCACCAAATATGGATAAATCCACCACTCTTTACTGAAAAGAGTCCAAGGAGGTAGATTACCAAGGAGGAAGTGGGTATACCCTTCTGATTAGTCCAGTCTTTTTTTGGCTGACAGGTGGGAATACTGTGACAGTGTATTCTCAGAACAAAGAGCTCAAGGTGTAGACTCGGCCTCTGAATACCCCATATCCCCAGAACATTTGAGGGACGTGCTCATACCCCAGAGGTACCCCCGATCCATGGTGGGTGCTCCTTGGACTGGGCATGGCTCTGACCTGTCAAAGCATCGACACAAGACCTCTGGAGGGTGTCCTTTAGCAGCAACGCACTGGCTTCAGATCTGAGGTGGGGTACCAGTACGTCCCACAGATGTTTAATCAGACTGGGATTTGGGGAATTTGTGTGTACGCAGAATCTGTAGGTGCATGTATGCAGAACCTGTGCCTCCTGGAGAACTGCCAGGCTTGTCCAGATGGGCCCGATGGAAAAATTCTAAATTAGGAGTGGCTCTAAGATGAAACAGCAGGAGGATCCAGGACAGGATTTTAGTATTTGAAGCCTTCTGGTTTCCATTTGTAGTGCATTTGTAGTCCAAGTAGTATTGGCCAATTGCATATGAGCAGCGGGTAACCAGTCCATGTGGAGAAGAGGAAAGAACTGGGACCTACAGACTATTGCAATGTATTCTGATGGAACGGTTCGTATGATATCCTACGAAAAAACGCCCTGCGAATGACGTTACATCCTTAACGTAAAGTTATACAATTAACATACAATTACTGAGGTCAGGTTTAGAATGAGAGACATTGCAAGGATGTACCTTAAAATCAATCAGATTTAACTCAAGGATCCAAACACGCGACTCTAGGGGTAAGCCCCTTTGTTACTTTAAATGGCCTGGGTTGTCTCGGCTAAGACTAGAGTAAGACTTGCTAAAAGTCTCGGACATAGCAGAGAACTCTCTGACACATTGTTGGTTTTGGTTTGCTCATGTTCTTTGTTGACAAGAAGAAAAAATGTAGAATAAAACCAGACGTATTCTTTCAATTTGAAGTATATTTGCAGACATCATTAAAGTGGTATACAACTTGTAAGTTATATATTTTTCAGCATGGCTTCATCACCCTCTGTAAATACAATGGAGTCTAACTGGCAAAGACTTTCACATTTTTCATACGTAGGCGCTGAAATAATTACAGCGTGATATGTCAGAACAATCGGAGCAATATTTCATATATATTTGTATTGTTGGGACTAGTCATTAAAGAATTGCAATCTGAACTTCGGTAGCGAGAGTCCATTTTTAACTCACGGGTTGAGCCTTAAAACTTGTGATTTATGTTCCAAGCTGGCCAACAAACAACTCCAGCCCTCCTGAGAGAATCCTGTGTGTGTTTGTGCTGCAGACACATTGACAGCACTACATCTGTGCCTGCCGTAAAAGAGGCATGGAGAGATGAGAGACCTCTGTAATCCAGCAGTATTAAAACAACCTGCAGGGGAGGAAGGCCATGATTAAATTTGTTAGTCTGAGACAGACCCTTTACGTTTTGTGAGTAACCCAATTTTGGCTGTGTCTGCTGGGGCCAGTGAAAGCACCGCTCCCCGCGCTGCTGCCATCCAGCCTGCCACCATAAATCATCTGTGCTGTTTCATCTGGCGACAGAGTGGCAGGGTAAAATATCATCTGGCACTGACCTCTATGTCCTACATGCTATGGTTTCCATCAGAGGCACACTCACTCCCTCCTCTGTTTGCCTACACAGGCTAACGTCACGCTATAAGGACCTGGAGCTGTATCAAGGAGTATGTGTGATCATTTTTTCTGGTTTCCAGCTGACATTTGACGCACAGCATTTGTTCACAACATAACATTAAAGTGACGTGCAGTTTCTAGTCAGAGCAAAAAACATAACAAATAACACTGATCTGCACATAAATTAGACGACCTGAAAGGAACTACTAATACTTGGCTAATTTTGATTTGATTTTGGTTTGATTCAGTATTTATTTTGGGCATGCAAAAAAAGACAAACAAGCAGACAGACACAAGGAAAGTAGGTGATTTACATATCCGAAAAGGAGTGCGAGGCAGTATAAACTTCTAAAATCCCATCCCTTCTCCATATGTCATCGAGATTCCTTTTGTAGATAAAACTATACCTTTTCTAAATATACAATTTTTATTACCTTTGTCACAAATATAATCAATGTAAATATATAATATCAATTTCCAAATATCTGTCTTACAAAATATAAACCATTTTAAATATATAATATAAATTACCAGTGTTCCATGACTTACAAAATATGTAATCCCCCAGGGCTCATATCTGGGACCATGTTGTTTTGAGGCGACGGTGCTAGCAAATGAGCCACTTTGCTGTCCTGCTGAGAGGGAAGAGGGGAGAAGAATTGGGTTTGCGGGAGGGTCATGAGAACCAGTATTGCGCTAGTTACTGAAAAATAGTAACTAGTTATCGTTCTAACCTCATTAAAAAGATAATTCAGTTAGTAACTTAAACCAAAAAGTAATGCGTTACTGAGAAAAGTAACTTGACGCTAGAGGGCGGCAGGTGCTTTTCTTTTTTGCAGTGTAGTTTTTCGAAGCCACATAGAGGACAGCATTGAAAAGAAGGATCATGTTTTGGGAAACTCAGCCCTGCAGCCCAAAACATTTCCTAACTGTATTGGCTCGCAGATGATGATTTGCATTAGTGGGAGAAAGAAGCGTGATCTTGTCCCTGAACCTTTGTTGTAATAACTTCATACTGTGTAATTGTTTCCAATATATTATTATTTTTTAGTTTCCATGCATCTGCGTCAGCAAGAAGCATTATGTTTTCAGGTTGTCCGTCCATCCATCCGTCTATCCCTTTCTCGTGAACGGGATTTTCTCAAATTTGGCACAATCGTTCACTTGGACATGAACTGATGAGATTTTGGTGGTCAAGACTCAAGGTCAATGTGAGCTTGAAATGGACTCGACTTGAAGTTGTGTTTGCCCAACCCGTCAGTGTTGTAGAATACCGGCTCTCGGGCAGCGACTTCTGGCGTCAGACACCGGCAAAAAGAGTTGTCCTTTCACATCGGCTTTCGGTTCGTTGGCGTCACGGGGACATGCGGCCCGACAGCAACGTAAGTTAAGGGGGTGGAAGTCTATGTGAGCTGGGCGGGAGTCATATCTTGACGTAGAAAGTCCATGACCAAACGTTGATATGTGACAAGGTGCGAGTGAGAATATCTTGATTTACCCAAACTATAATGTACGAACCACTGACCGTGTTGTTTCCCCAGCCTTACCCCAGTCTGTTTGCTTGGTAAACATGCTCATCATGCTTTACTGGCAATGATACTGTAGAGAAATAAAATGTTAGAAGTGGACATTTTGCAAAAACCAACAATTTTAGCCGCTGCACATCAGCTGCATCTGAATGGGACTCATAAGAAACATGGAGTCCATGTTAAATATGAATAGCCTGTTTAAATATTGATGCGCTAATGTGATAAGTAGTATTGTTGAAGTATTCATCACAGTGTCTGAATCTCCCAGCCTGAATATGGGAGTAACTACTCAGTGTAACTGTCAGATAAATGTAGTGGAGTAATTGTCCATTTCCGTGTACTTCACCAGATCCCCATGAAAATAAATCCACCGTCTTCGGAGCTGGAGACTCGCCTGAATTCTTTCACAGTATTGTTTTGGTGTTGTGTATATATCACTCAGGTGGTGTTAAGTATTCATGCTGTTAATTATGTTTATTCAATTATAAAACTCCATAGACTATTCATCCTAATGAAATATGCAGCCTCTGAAGGCTTTAATTAAATCTCACTCAGATGGTTGACAAGCAGGTGAAGATTCTCCTAATATTGAGCCCAAGGATTGGCTCCAAGCCCAAAGATTCTTTAATATCCTGCTCCAGATGCTTCCTCTGAGCTTCTGCTTTGTTGGCATACCTTTGATTCTTCGTCCTCCTCTTCTGCCACTATTACTGTGAATGCAAATGTCGCTTAATTTCCATATTTAAAAACATGTGAGACCTTGTGCCACTTGATTGGCATTTACATATTCATACGGCTACAATTTCTTTGCCCACACCAGAAATGATTAACAATAAAAACTAGTAGAGTCATTTTTAACCTATTCCCACATGTCTGCATTCAGAGGAGGGGTCGTGAAGTTGGACGAGATCTGCTATACAACAGCTTAGCACACAAGATGGCAGTGCATCTGCTCGGCAGTCACACTGCCACACTCAGCAGCATAATTACACTGCCTCCGTCCTCCGAGCAAAAGCTTTCTCATTCATCCCTTCCCTCTTTGCTCTCCCCGTCCACATTGTCCACTGTAAACATTTTAATTGAATGGCATTGGTTTGACGTTGTGACGAGACATTGGGAGAGTGAAGGGAAATGAGGACACTGGAGCGGGCCAGCTGCTCCCCCCCCCCACATGCCCCGAGCTTACAGCATTAGTCCGTCCGGGATCACCGGGGTCCTGCTGTCACCAGTCCATTACACACAAATGAAGCTCAGACAATGGACCGGATCAAAGTCCAATTTCAGTGCGTCAAATTGCAGGCAACATATTTTTCCAAATGAAGTCAGCGCATGTGAATAGATGGAACAGGCCACCAGGCAGCATGCACCTTTAGCAATCATATTCTTGCGTCTGTCCAGAGTAAATATATCCGCTTATCACAAAACTCCAATTGCTGGAACTATCTACACCAGTGGCTCCAAACTGGTGGGTCGCAGTCCAAGAGTGGGTCATGGATCCATTCTGAACAGACCGCAACTGACTCACAAACACTTTAATTTTAAGGGAATTTCTGGCACAGAGCTTTTATTTTGAAGTACCATTTCCAGCTGCAGACTGAGTGCATGAAGTATAAAATCTTGAAAAATCGATCTGTAAATCAATTACTTTTGACAGAGACTGAGACGATGAGAGTTGCCTAGCAACCAAGATGCATCTGATTACCTGTGGCCGAAATACGTATAAAATGATCACACTTTCAATGCTTTTTGTCCAGTTTGTTTAAATGACGTTTCGGGATAAGTCAGGAACCAGCAGCACTGTAACTTTTAATTCTAAAAAGTTCTACGACATATAAATATGGAAATGGTTAAACTGACTGACTGTCATGGACCCAAATAAGAATTCCCCCCTCATCAGGAGCACAGATATTGAAACATTTTACGCATATAGTACTCGTATTCGGAAAGATTACTTAATACTTGTTTAACCCCTTGTTTATTCGGCTTAACCCTGTGGTCCATAGACTGTGTATAAAGATGGACGACGTTACAGCTCCCCCAAAGTGAAGCCAGAATATCTTGATCGCCCCCTGGTGGCTGGCTGCAGTATAGGTCATAAACCCCACCCCCCTCTATGTTACCAAATGAGCCATGGACCAGACTAAGGCCCAGTCCCAATATCCTCTCTTGCTGACGTGTTATTGTAATGTTAGCTAGCTAACAAGCAACCTGACGACGGTAACATTAGCTATGTGTGAATTTTTTTCCCCATCTCTTGCTCGGTGGTAGCCATGGCGACGTCTACCCCTCACTGGCAAGTCAGCATCTGAAATCCCTCGCTCTGAAGGGCTAGTTTCATACCCCTCGTTATGCCCCCTACCCCTACACACAAAAAGGAATTGGGACACCACTACCCCTCGTGAGACGTGCACATGTAGGGGTAGGGCTAAGGGAGGGTATTGGGACCGGCCCTACAAAAAGTACACCACATGATTTCTGTCATTTCAGGTAGTTCTTATCGTGCTCATGTATGTTTCTGATCGTGACATCACCTGCACAAGATGGCAGCTTCTGTATCCGGATTACTTTGGCTTCACTTTTGCACAGTGGGGCTAAATGGAGATGCATCGTCCTTCTTTATACACAAGCTGTGGTATGGTCCTTCAAGATAGCTGCTGAACTCTTATCTTAATCTTGAGGCCCTGTTTTGTCAAGGGGCCCTGTGTCAAGTTTTAACCATAAACCAGGGGCTTGACAGTGTAGGAGCAACTGTTGAGTAGTTTTTTGGGGCTCTGGGCAAAATATATTGGAGCTGCCAGGGCAGAGTGGGAGGAATTGGGCGATCGATAGCAGCACACAGTTCAATTTGACTCTGGTGTTAATCCAGCCCTGGATAAATGATAAAGTATTTAAAAATTTCTGGAGATGACAAATAACCTGCTGACTGACTCACCGATCGATCCGTTACAAGTATACCTCATCCTCTAACTCATTGTTTGTTTATTAATCATACACCAACTTGAGAAGAGACGTTTGCTTTTCTGACATGCCTCTGCTGTGACTGAAGGATAAAAATACAGCTTTACAAACCACAGTTACCACCATCTCAATAGAAAACATCTTGTAGTTACTGTGGAGTACATAAAATAAAATAAATGCTGGATTGATTACACAGGAAGGTTAGGGTAAGGAGGTGATGGGGTGGTTGCCTGGCAACAATAAAAAGGTGCAGCAAGTTTTTTTGTTTTTTTTTTCTCCAGTGGTTGCATTTAATTTAAAAAAAAAAAAAAAGGCAGTGTGGTGCACCTTGCGTTTTACAACCTGCAAAACATTTTCTGTGTGATCCAGCCTTATTTAATTACTTTCTTATTCAGCAGACCACAAATGAGACAAGAATTAGTCCAGCACACCAACTGTCTCTCGAGTTGCTCTCTTCCTCGAGGTCTCCTCCTGCTACTGAGGAGGGACCCCTCTTCCAGGACGGACAGATGTGCAACAGATGTTGTGTGTACAGCATTAATCTTAGCAACAATATTTCAATAATAATAGTATTTTGGTAGTACAAATATTATATGCATATATCAATGATGATGAAATATGACAGCAATTGTATGTGATAATAATAATCATATGTGTATAATAACAGTAGAAGTATGACTAATGATAATAGCAGCAGTAGGCGGGATCAGGCAGGACCACCGCAGCAGCACAACCACTTCCCACTATCCAGGCGCAGGTGGGATACGAGGGAACCTGCGAGAAAGACTCCGGAGGTGAAGCCAAGTTAGTGACATGCAGTAATAACAAGTAAATGTTAGCAAATGAAGAACCAACTTTTCAGATTCTGGCAGTGAGAGAGAGAAGGGTGTTGTAAACTAAGTGTTAATATGTGCCTGACCAACAAATGACAAACCATCTGTGGTCCAGTGAATCCCAACAAGGGGCTTAGTGTATCATGTCCCTCGGCAGACTTGGCCTATGTCAACCTAACTAGGGGCTGGTCCAAGGCAAGCCTGAGCCAGCCCTAACTATACGCTTTATAGTCTTAAGGAAAGTCTTAAGTCTAGTTTTAAATGTGGAGACGGTGTCTGCCTCCCTGAGTGAAACAGGAAGATGATTCCACAGGAGAGGGGCCTGATAGCTGAAGGCTCTGGCTCCTGATCTACTTTTGGGGACTTTAGGGACCACGAGTAACCCTGCGTTCTCAGAGTGCAGTGATCTTAAACAGGAGAAATATGATCTTGTTTCATGTCACTACAAGTGCCGCTGTATTCTGGATCAGCTGGAGAGTTTTTAAAGACTTACTAGAGCTACCTGATAATAGAGAGTTACAGTAATCCAGCCTAGAGGTAACAAAAGCATGGACCAATTTTTCTGCATCTTTTCGGGTCAGGATAGGCCTAATTTTCGCAATATTACGCAGATGAAAAAATGCAGTCTGTGAGGTTTGTTTTAAATGAGAATTAAAAGACAAATCATGACCAAATTTTACTCTGAGGTTTCTTTCGGTAGTGCTAGAGGCCAGAGCAATGCCATCCAGAGAAACCATATCTTCAGATAGCTTCTGAGGTGTTTGGAGCCATGAACAATAACTTCACTTTTGTCTGAAGTTAACATACGGAAATTGGAGCTCATCCAGGTTTTTATGTCTTTAAGGCATGTTTGAAGTTTAGTTTACTGGTGTGATTCTTCTGGCTTGATTAATAGATACAATTGTGTATCATCTGCACAACAATGGAAGTTTACAGAGTGATTTATAATGATGTGACCTAAGGTATATAAAGTGAACAGTACTGGTCCGAGCACAGAACCTTGTGGAACTCCGTAACTTATTTTAATATGTATAGATGATTCATCATGAACATGAACCAGCTGAAATCGATCAGATAAATAAGATTTAAACCAGCTTAGTGCAGAACCTTTAAGGTCAATTAAGTGATCTGGTCTCTATAATGCTACAGTTTTGGTGGAATACAAGATAAGTTGACCAGCTCTGTCACAATGATGTTTATGCTGTTTATGACAGTGCACCTGCACACGATTGGAGGATGATGTATGATTTGCAGCTTCTACAGGCGTCTTCACATTTTAGCAAGAACCTTCTTTTTTTTAATCTTTTAGCACATCTTTATCTTTTTGTATTTTGGATTCGTCATTTACAAGAATAACAAAGTTTTCTTTCCAAATTTCCAAGATGAGTAATTGCAAATTACCATTCTGGGGAGATGTATTTCTTTAGCACCAGGCAGCCATTCTTAGATATGTTTTGTAGGTCCATGTTGTGGCAGGGAATTTCAAGTCCCATGATCCTTTGCTGCCATCAAGAGCTGAGTCACACATTAACATTTACAACGAGCGATGTGGAAAATTCCTCACGTCAGGTACTCGGTGCTGCAGCTGATGAGAAAACTGTTGAGGAGGCTGAATGTGAGTTGAGAACAATATTTTCCCAAAGTTAAAGATGTTGAGGGGGATTTCTGGAGGCCATTACTGCTACATTGGTTTCTCACCACTTAACTGCATATATATTGACTCTGAAGATTTCATATTCATCTATTAAGGCTCCAGCTACCCAGGGAGGGAAATGCAATCAACTAGCTTTGCTGCTGAGGTATTTACCTGCATTTTAATTCATGTTTGGAGGAACACAGCAGCGGCTCTCTCTGCAGCTGGTCACAGCAGGGTTTTGTGTGGCGTTCACAGCACATAGAAACACCTCACCTCTCTTTCCCACAACCCCCCCCCCTTACACACACATACACACACAACCTACATCTCTGCCCACTCCCATTTGGTGCACTACCTTGTCACCGTGGCGATCGATATGCCTCGGTAATGGCTGCCTGGAGAGTGGTGCACTTGAATGACAGCTCTGGGACCGTGGTTGAGTGATGGAGCACTGTTGCCAGCTTAATTAACTTCCAGTCGAGTCCCCAGTATTCACATTCAGCCCCCCTCTCCATCACCACCATTCTCCCTGCGTCACTCCTCACCCCCCCAACCTCCACCGCATTACCCTAAGCATAAACAACATGCCAATTAAAAGGGTGCCTGCACATTCGCGCTGCTTTGTTTGCACACAAGTCTCAAAATAAATATTCATCTCACTATGTATAAGGCTTGTTTAGTGGATCATTTATTATGGATCAAACAATTTTGCTAATGAAAAGTTTTCTCCGTCTCATGAAAAGATTTTTACACATCGGACTTTACTTATGGGGAAGCTTTTGCAAATGTCACAGGAGACTATATGGAGACATCCACTACGCCTCAGTAACTGCAGATTACTATTAAAGATTTCAATTTTCCCCCTGTCACTTCAGTTTTAAGTCAAAAGCTAATTTGCTTGGCTTGTTGCAAAGGGGATCGATAGACTGAATAGTGAGAAGGGAGGTACGGTGGCGGCAGTGGGGAGGGTGATTTCGAGACAGTTTTACTGACTACAGGATGCTGAGAGCCTGGACGCGAGTACCCGGGGAGGTTTGTAACCACGGCAGCAGCACTCTTTGCTATTCAGCTCAGAAGCCTTGTTTTCCCTTACGGAGCACAACAGCAATTCACAAAGGCCAAAATAGTCAGAGAATTTAGCTTAGCTGGCAGGGCCCAAGCTGTTTGCAGATGCGATTGTTTCAAAAGTTTCAAGTGCTAGATTGCCGGTATTGATTGAGTCGAACTCAATAAGCACCACACGGCTGCATCGCTGCAACAAGAGTCAATCTACCGGCTTTGGAAATGGGAGTTTTCATTGTGTCATAAAGAAGCTGTAATGCAAACAATAACCCTGAACAATATCCAACACATGATGTTTGTTCTATTGTAAATTCTCAAGTGAATGCCAGGACTGCACTAATCCTCCTTTACAGTTGCAAACTAAGTGGATATTTAGCTCTATGGCAGAATGTTGCTGCCACGGAGGCAATTATTATAATGAGAAAACTTTTAGTGTCATAACAAATAGTTTTTGCCTCCACACCAGTGTTTTCGAGTTGCCCATCCGTCCCATTCTTGTGAACAGGATATCTCAAGAATGGAATTTTTTAGTTTGACACTTGCCCACTTGAACTCATGAATGAACTGATAGATGTTGGTGGTCAAAGGTCAAGTCACCATCCCTTTTTCTTAATTTTTATTATTAGTTACTGGAGTTAAATAAGATGGCATTTTGTGGATAATTCTTCATTAAAACTTTATGAATCAGCTGTCAAAGCTACCGACAGATTGAAACATGGCGTCCAATAAAAGTTTAGCTCAAATCGGCACCACCTTTGTCGGCCTCAAATCCAAAATGTTGTCATACTGGTGTTTTCCAAAGATACTATCTCTACCTTGTCTTCTCGCATCAACCCAAAAAAACACATGAACTTCCTAGTAAACAAGCACAGCGTGACCTGCTCTACTGAAATTTGATATTCTCGTGTTGCCGGCTCTGGCCTTGGCTCGGCAATTAATTGCACACCATCTACCACATACTCGTGGCTCTGTTAGTCCTTTTTTAAATATGATATTAAATCAATCATCTTGTCATATTGCTTAATACTAGGGATGGCCAAATGAAGCTTCATAAACCACCAGTTGTATTTGCTGAACCCACTAGATGGCGCTCTTGGTGCAATGAAAAAAAAGGCTCAAGGGATGGCAATGCGGTGCAAGGGATGAAGCTTCATTTGGACATCACTACTTCATACTAATGCATGATGAGTAGTGATGCCAGCTTGTTACACACTGACTCTGTATTAACACTGTATTAAAAAGTCTTTCCTTTTTTATTGGAGTTTTGTGTAACCTCGGTGTCTGTTATAATCTGCAAGGATTTTTGTTGTTCTGTTTTTCACATCTTTACACGGGGTGATCCAGACTTTGAAATTACGATTTGCACACTGATCTTTGATTTAGCTAATACTCTATTCATTTTTCATGTGTGTGTTCTTTGAGTCATTAAATGTCTCAGGGCCTATTAATGCACAATGACTACACTTCTACATTCAGTGGTTCCCTCCTTTTATTTCTTTGTGCTATTACTGACCAGTTTGGGGCTTCACTGACAGGAGCTGAGCAGTAATTGAGAGGACAATAAAGCTATTGACAATAATTTGTAAGGGATCTCTATTAAAAAGAGAAACTAAGAGCAGCAGAGTGGTGAGTATGACATTTTAAAACTGGGAGAGAGTTTACCAAAAATATCATAAAATGGATTTTCAAGAACAGATTTTAAAAAATAAATAATTAAGTTGTATGCCTCGGCCAACTGGTCAGATTGCAGGCACAGTTTACATCCATTAATGGATGGACAGATACTTAATATTCTACATGGATGCTTCACACACATCTTCAACCCGACAGCACAGAAGATCAATACAGTCAGCACAGTTTCAAGATGGGCACCCAAGATTAGTGGCACTTATTCAGTTTGAGCAAATCTGTCTCCTCCTGTTCCTGAGTTATTAAAGGATAACTTCGATATTGTTCAACCTGGGCCTTATTTCCCCATGTGTATGTGTGCGTATGATTCATAGGTACAACTCGTTCTAAAACTGGTTCAGTATTGGGGGAGGCGGATGCAGCTGGCAGCCGCAAAACGAGCTAAAACGGTAACAGGGGCAAATGCGTCCCGTATAAGTTTGCGCATTAAAAGTGCTTTTTTTTGCCACTGAGTAATGGCTAGAAAAGTGTTTCTGCAGACCACTACTTTGTCACAGTGAAGCTGACATTTGACCTTTTGGATATAGAATGTCATCACTTCCCCATTTTATTCTGTTTGCCTTTATTTATTTTATTTTATTTGGGGTCACAGTGACCTTGATCTTTAACTACCACAGTCAGTCATCAATAATCAATCAATAATCAGTGGACGTTTGTGCTAAATTTGGAGAAATTACCTTAAGATGATCTGGAGATATTGTGTTCACAAGGATAGGAGAAAACAGGTCACAGTTACCTTGACCTGTGACCCTGACCACCTGAATATAATCAGTTTATCCTTGAGTCAGAGCGGGCATTTGTGGCAAATTTGAAGAAATTGCTGTAAGGCATTCTTGAGGTTTGGTAGTCATGAGAATGACATGGATGCAAGGTCACAGTAATCTTGACCTTTAACCACCAAAATCAAATTAGTTCATCGCTCAATCTAAGCGGGCATTTGTGCGAAACTTGAAAATGTGGAGCCAGTGTGTGGTTTGTCCATTCAGGGCCACTGTAGAAACATGGCAGACTCCATAGAAGAGGACCAGCTCATATGTAGATATAAACCCATAATTCTAAGGTAAGAAAAACACAACAATTGAATAGTTAAATCAAAATTAAACAAAGCGTCAGTCACAGACATTCGATCACATCTGCACTCACGACCCACACAACCAACCAATTAAGTAAACCTTCCATGTTTTTTTTTCTCTTTTTTTTTTTAGAAAATACTGTGATATTTTATTAAAAATGTTGCAGAAAAAGTTTATACAGGTGTCCAGCCAGAAATATCTCTATTATCACTTAAGGCAAAACCGCAAACAAAATAAGACAAACTAAAGATTTTTGAAACTCTACATTAAAACCCTTGTTATCTTGACTGGTTTTCGGGACCAAATGGCAAGAATATATCTTTTATAGAATTTACAAATGTAGCTTAAAATCTTCTAGATGTACTTCCATTTTTTTTTTCTCGTAATAGGATGCAAAACGGAAAGAGAGTTAATGGTTACTTTTGTTGTAATTTTATAATAATATCATTAATATTTACACTCATTCACTTGCTTTTGTAACCCAAAATATCACAAGCCTGGCACAATACTTTACATATTGCTAGCATATGACAATTTGAAATATCTAACATATATTTCTTTACAAACATATCCAACTAATATTGATACAAAAAAAACCACTGCCTTTTTTTATTTCTAAATAATACATTGCTGGTCACATTGTAAGCTCAGGCAGTGCTGAGGTTGCAAGACAGAAAAAAGCCCACAAAGAAAACTATTGGAAGCATAACAGGATGACGGCAGGTGAATGGGATCAAGTCAGTCCTCATTCTCAGACAGGTGACGTGTCTGAAAATGGAGAGTAAAGCTCTTCCTGGACATGCAGTGTCTAAAGAGTGGAAACAAAGCAACGCACGAGACAGTACTGTATGTGATGGCCTGCGGACGCACGGTGTGCAACTCTCCGACGATGGGATTGTGTTCGCATTTTGGTCGTTCTGTGAAAAAAAATAAAAAATAATGAAACACAGGTTGTGTGATCGGAAGAATGAAGAATGTTTGTCGATATTTACACGCACCTGAACAGAAAACACAAGCCGGAAAAACCCAAAAGATCTCAGCCAGAGTAAAAACAATAATAGAAGGAGCTCTTTTAACACATTTTTTTTTATATTTTAAATTTCCACACACAACTATATACCTTCTGTCCTTCTTTCTTTTATCTTTTTTTTTTTAATTTTTTTATTTTCTTACAAAGTTTTCTTAAATACATTTCAGGCTGGGGTGTAGAATTCTGTGCCCACGTCAGGTCTCTGATGCATGAAGGATCATGAAAAGATTATGTTTCAGACGTTCAATTGTTCTGCGTTCATGTCACAGAGCTTCTCTGTCACACTTAAACTGTTCTGTTTTTATTGTAAGAATATTGATAGTCATCCCCTGTTGCCTTTTCTTTTGGTAAAACTCCTTGCAAACCTCCCGTGAAGCTTAGCTCCAAGTCGAGTTATTACTACAGTAACATTCACTTTGAATATTGTCACGAGTTCATTATTAATTTATACTGTATACGCTTTTCAAGAAGGCATGGTAGCAAAATAACATCTTCTGAGTCTGTGCTTCACACAGTCCGTCACTCATATCATGCCTTGCGAGGTTAGAGGCCGATCCAGAGGGAATCCAGCACCGTCCTGTCCCAGTGGAGCTATACCCGTGTGGTGGAGTGGCCGTGGGGTAAGTTGGTACTGTTCTGGCTGCCACCGAAAGTATTGAAGTTGTGCAGAGGCTGCATGCCAGCCAGTGAGTTGGGGATCATGGTGATGGTGCTAGGCGTCATCAGGGGTATGTCATCGGGCGAGCGCCGCAGGGTGAGGGTATAGTCAGGCGGGCAGGTGAGGCGCAGCGTGTCGTGGGTCTGCAGCGACTCGCACTCGTGGTGGTGCTCGTGCTCCAGCTGCTGCTGCTTCATCTGCAGCGACATCAGCTCCTCGCTCTGCAGGTGGGCCACGTCGTTGGCGGCGGAGGGCGCGTTGGCGGGGGTGGAGTTGCGCTGCGGGGTGGGGACACGGCGGTTGGACTCGTGCCGCCGCTTGTCTTTTTTGTAGTAGAGCGCGGCGAAGGCGAGGATGTTGAGGAAGAGCAGGGAGGCTCCGACAGCGATGGTGACGCTGAGCTCGGTGGAGTAGTCCCTCTTGGTCTCGATCACCACGGTGGACTCGTCGGTCAGGTCGCCACTCTTGCGCTGGTCCGTGGTCTGTTTGGTGTTGGCGGGCGGGACTCCTGGGTGGCGGGTGGTGGAAGGCCAGTTGTTTTTGCCAGGGAATCGTTTGGTGTAAGGGTAGGGGGTGGTGTCCTGCGGAGGTATTTTGGTGGTGGTGGATACGTACTGAAAAAATTCATTGATGTTGTGGAGATGTGGAACTAGTTCCAACCAGAAGGCGACCTTCGTAGCGCGGTAGTGGTCTCGGACTCGAGGTTTGAGCCCGATGTGAAGGTAGAGCTGATCTTTGGGGTTGTACTTGGTCCAGGCGACCTCCTCGAATCGGTTGGGTTTCGTGTGGATGAACTTTGTATCCTGTGGAACTGGTTGGTTTGGATCTCTGGAAGACGAAAACAGAAAAGAGGAGATGAAAGTCAAGATGTGATAGACGTATCAAAGTCTTTTATGTGCCCTTACACACGCAGGGATAGGGCCAGAGAATTATAATGGTTACTCTCTCCAAATCCATTGAGCATTGTAAACATGCATTAATGGGAACAGAAAACAAACTTAATATTTCATTCACCGTCATCACTATTTAAACATAATGACCGCGTGTGAAACAGGTTTTTATGCGACTCTGTAAATGTGTTTTTCCTTCAAATCATTTCAAAGCAGCACGATGATACATTTCAACAGTGTAACTGTCCATTAGATTCACTGAGCACCTCTGAGAGAGTCATTACTCCAAAAGTCAAAGCCTTTCCTTTATTTCGCTGCTCACTCTGTTCAAAGCTAATGCGTTCGGAGGTGACTCTGAATTTGAATGCGCGAGCTGACAAAATTGCCCGTGCCATTTATACACCAACGACACGTTTCCAGGTTTGTTGTCGCGTTTTCTTAATATTCATTCTCGCTCCGGGGAGTTCTTTTTCTCTGTAGTTTAGAACAGAGCTGCATCATCTGGTGACTTTGCGGGAGCGATTTCATTAACTTTTGAAGGGTGAGGGGGAGTGAAGGCTAGACAGCAACCTTGGAGCAGACACACTGAGTGTTTGTGTATCTGTGCGTGTGTTGAGGGGTGTGTGTATCTGAATACACAAGAGGAGGAACTCATTTTGAATCATGCATTGCATCTTGGGGGCCACCAATGAACTCTTGCCTCCTTTTTAAGCAACAGTGCGGGTGTGTGTGTGTGTTACTGGGTAACAGATGAGTGTGTGCATGTGGGTCTTCCTTTGGAGGTTAAATGTATTTATTGCAAGTCCAACAAGTCCTCCAACCCATATGACCACGTAAGTTGTTTGTTCCTTCCCTCTAATGCCGGATTCATCCACCTCATACCTAGCCTCGCGTGACCAGCCTCCCTTACATTAGAATGGGAGTCTGGGGACATTCGTCTTTCTGTTGTACTACGGAAAACAATTCGGGAACAGCAGTTCCAGTGCGGGCGGGTGTAAGGCAAAATTAATCAGCCGTTGGTCGCGGAAGTACGGAAGTACGCAGATTTGAATCCAATCACAACACTGCCGCTGGGAACCAGCGCTAGCTCTATTACAACTTTCCTATGGGAATGTCCACAGACGACAGACTCAGACAGCGTGCTGACGTCATCACCCCCATGAATTTTGCGTGAATTATGCGTCCAACTTCCGGCAATGAACCGAAACAGAAACAGAATTGAAACAACATGTATTCCCAGCAAATACAACACGCTAGCGTTATTAGCACAGGCCCAAGACATTTTACATTGCATACATTAGCCTAGCCGCTAGCAGCATTTTTCTTCACTCACATGAAGCCAGCATAAATCACACAAGACTTAAGATGTCGTTTTCTGGGGGTGCTATCTAATCTGTGAAATAAAAGTAAATAAAGGAAGTAAATACACAAGAGGTTTGTGTCGGTGTGACAACGTAGTTAGGCGTACACTTTTGGAAAGGTGCACATCAGGGTATAGCAAAGGGGACACTTCCATGCAGTAGCAGTTTTAGGACATTTGGTGTCCTCGGTGAGCCCCCGTCAAAAAACATTGTTTGCCTCAGCTCCAGGGGCGTAAATATAGACAGTGCAGGCCCCTGGGGTGGAGGGGCCCCTGTAAGTGAATCAGATTCCCACCTTAGAAATATACTTGTGTTCATAAATACATCATAAAAAAATCAATAGTATTAATTTAAAAAATGTGCCATTTGCTATACATGTCCTCAAAAAGGAAAAAACAGAATTTTATGTTTATTTTATAAAATCTATAAATACACTATAAAAAATATTCAATGAAATTATCCATTTCTTACTTTCTCTTCTTACTTCAGCACTCTGCACTTTAATAAGCCCTTTGATATCTAATTTTAGCATTTAACACTAGTGAAATACGTATGGTCCCCTGACCCTTGGCCTGTATGTTTCATGATCCACGATACTGTTTCATTGCTCTTGCTTTTCTTTTTTATTTTCTGTCCTATTGTGTTTTCAAGGACACGTTTTCTCTCTCTGTAATTACTTCTCCTGCTCATACTGGCCATGAAGGCTAACTACTTCTACTTGTTGTTACTGTTGGTTTATTGATTTTATTATCTTATGTTGTTGACATCAAGCTGGCAAAGGGACTAAAGATGGAAATTAGCCATCAGCTATAATCTTGCATATTTATATGTATATGTTCATTAATATGTATTGTCCCTGTTTTAAATAAATAAACTCAAACTCTGATTTTTATTTTTATTTTTTCACACATGCAACGATGACTGCTTGATGTTGCCCAATGTCAAGTCTCCATATGTGTCGAGACAGCACATGCATAATAGTGTGAGCCAGGGCCCGTCGTGACTTCCTGCACATTTATTACCAAAATGCAAATATACAACCTAGATAATTAACTCAAGTAATGTGTGGCATTATAAAATAATAATAATTAATACAAATTCACTTTCTTATTGAAGTGGGGATGCACTGTTGTTTTTATATTGGTGTTTCTTTAGTTTTTTGTCATTACTTATTCTTCTTGTGTGCCAGGAAACACAGAAATCTACACTATAAAAAGTAAAAAATGAACAGATTTAAAGTCCTTCATTACACTTCCTGTGAATGAGCATAAATTATGAAACAACCTTTAACATAACCTTCTTTCCCATTGAAAACATCTAAAAAAAAACAAGTAAAAAGCCTTTTCACTATAAATGATACAACATAATTCCCCTCTCTAATCTCTAATCTACTTTATAGTGTGTGAAAACATCAACAAATTTATCCTTCAAACAGCTGGATTTATTCAGGTGTCTCACCCAAAAAAGAAAAAAAATGCCTCTCTATTATTTAGTAGGCTTTGCTGTTTCATGGAGTGCACACATGCAGCCACAGGACTGCAGCAGCTGTCAGTTACCTCGTTAGGCTGAGTGGAAGGATCAGGGCAGAGAGAGGAGGGAGGGGGTAGTATTTGGTATTTCTTCTGTTTGTAAGGTATTTTTGTTCATCTGTGCATGTATTTAAGTCATTTGCACAGTGAATCAGAGTAGAAAAGCCAGGTAAGAGATCAGTGTGGAGTGTGAGAAGCAGGGGGACAGGTTGAACGTCGCCTCTGCTCCGCTGCTGCAATCAGTGGAATCAGCCGCACCTGTGCAGCTCCTTTGTTACCCTGCAGTCTGCTGCATGTTCAGTGAGAGATGTGGGAAAACCAGAGGTCTGGAACCAAAGATCTGTGTTTGTCTCCTGCTCTTCGCTCCTCCATCATGCTCTGCGCCTTCATCCTGTTTGTAGAGGTTCACTGCCATAACAACCAAAGATTTAGCTGTCAAACGGATGGGTTTAGTCGTGAACAGTAGGAGTCCTCCACTCTGCTGAACTCTATGTAAGATCAGTGGCTAAGCCCTGCTCACAGTGAAACATCTCACACTGAAAGTGACAGCAGAAATGCCGTGTGAGACTCTTTATACAAGGTATTAACTGATGTTTTGAGCCCTTTCATTCAGCTCAGTGTGAGAGTCTCTTGCGTTTTGCTGCCCTCTACGGCACGTGGCGTTTCACCGCCCTGCTCAGAGGAGAGACACAGGTGCTGCAAGCAAAAAGTCAACAAGAGATGTTTGTTAAGATTCTGTCGAAAAGAATCCCCTCCAGGAAGATCGATTTCTTGGAAGTCACTGCACTAAAAGACTATCAGTAAAATTAATCTTGTCCTTTTGCAGGAACTTCCTGCAGCCCCCTGAGGAGAGCCTGGTGTTCTGTGGACAACCATTTTTCCAAACAACTCAATAATATTCATTTTAATGGCGTCTCTGTCGGGTCTATGCTGTTGTCCCATTGATGATTTCAGTCTAAAATGGCACCCTCTCAAACAAGCATCACTTGTGCTCCTTAGACAAAATAAGCCATCGCTGACTTTTGGTTCCACATGGGACATGAACAGCGGTCTCCCCTCTATGTCGACGATATCACGTTTTATATTACGTCACCTGAATTCCTCCTTTGCCTTTGTAATAATTAGCACGACCACTAGACGTGACACCGTATTGATAGAGATGTAAAAGTGAGGTGTGTGCTAATGTTGCTAATGCTACCTGTGGCTCTAAATCCTCACTACAAACTTTCTGTGCAGGTTTCGAGTCTGTAGTGTGCTCACACTGGAAAAGTTACATAATGAAGTACATTATATTGAAAAAAAAAAATTCAGTAAAGTCAGATGTGTTGTTGATTGGCACTTTTGCTCCCAAAAAATGCAATTCCCAAAGAAAATGAAGGAAGCCTGGAAAAAAATAGCAATTATTGTAAAGTTTATTTGGCAATGAGATTCCAAATTTGCAAACTGATTGATGGAAAGAGTATCATTTCCTGTCTGTATTAAATGGTTAAACATGTTTTCACAGAGGAGTGGATTTGAGTCACAAGACTTGTACTAGAATCAGGCTCAAGTCACAGATTTGATGACCTTACACTTGACGGAATCGAAAAATGACTTGTCATTGAGTTACACACCAACACCAACAGCTTGTGACTTCGCTTAGATTTCAACCTTTTGACACGAAAGTACTCACAACCCCCCCAAGCACAAAGATTCAAACATTTATTTTGAGAGTGTGTCACAAATCAATTCACCTCCTGAATGAACTGATGTTCGTTTTCCGTAACCACTTATCCTCTGGAGGCCCAGCTGACATTGGGCAAGAGGCGGGGTTCACCCTGGGCAGGTCACCAGACTATCACAGGGCTGACACACAGAGACAGACAACCATTCATGCTCACATTCACACCTACGGGGAATTTAGTCACCAATTAAACTGCATGTCTTTGGACTGTGGGAAGAAGCTGGAGCAGGTCGGAAAATTACAACTGGACAAGCATCAGCTTCCAACAAACTTGTTTTTAAAAACAAGTGCACATTTTAAAAAGCACGGATGATTTTTGTAGTCGGATATATTATTACTCTGTTGTTAAAATGGCATTGCATTGGTGAATGGAGGACTCGAAACTCTAAGCTCAGGACTTGAGACTTCTCAGAACTTGATTGCACGAACTTGTAAAAGTAATGCACCCAAATTCGTACACATCAATTGTAATTCGAAAGGCTGTGATCAATGCGCCGATAGCAGTAAACACTAGTGATGGCCAAATGAAGCTTTATGAACCACCACTAGATGGCGCTCTTGGTGTAACGAAAAAGGCTCAAGGGATGGCAGTGCAGTTTGGTTTCAACTCTTTGTTGAGTGTCAGAGTGGACCCGA
This sequence comes from Epinephelus awoara, assembly GCA_035609425.1. Taxonomy (NCBI): domain Eukaryota; kingdom Metazoa; phylum Chordata; class Actinopteri; order Perciformes; family Serranidae; genus Epinephelus; species Epinephelus awoara. Next base: position 17,774,377 of record CM069317.1, on the reverse strand, counting down.
GAGCACCATCTAGTGGGTTCAGCAAATACAACTGGTGGTTCATGAAGCTTCATTTGGCCATCACTAGGAACACGGAAGCAGTCCTTTGTGTCAGGAGGCAGGTTGGGGTGATGGATGGATCAGAAATATGCAAACTTTCCCCGTGAGTTTCCCCGAGACATTTTCATTCACCTTGTTTCTTTTCCTGCTCATCTCAAACTTCCCTCCCAGCTTCATGTGTGAGAGGGATTTCATGTCAGGCTGAAACAACAGAATCATATATCAGGCAACATTCTGAGCCAAGCCATTCGTCCTTTTCCTGGAGTCCAACAATGCACAGAGTCGGAGGAATCAGCTGAGTAAAGACTCATCACAGCTGAACCCTATAGTGTGTGTTTGGTTGGGGTTGTGGCTTTGACAGGATCTTAACTGGGCGCAAACCAGGAGCTTGTCCAAGCATCGGAGGTCTTTTGGGAGACAAAGCTGACCCAAGAGTTCTGCAACAAAGTAATCCCAGTTTTTGGAAGGTTGTTGCACTGATTGTGCCGAACAAAGGAGGGCAGGGAGGAAAGTCAATCTGCAAACACAGCACACATCCGCACACACTGCCTGTGCCTCTTTGTGAGACTTTTTATTTTGCCATTTCAAATGTGTTCAAATCACTTGATTGTATCTTTTGTGCTATTCTGATTGTGCGACAGGCCCTTGTTTATTCGTTAAAATAAAGCAATTACACACCCAGATGCTTTTATTTTTACAAAATGAAATTTGTTTCATTGATTTAAATACTAGCAAACAGATATTTTTTCTGAAGGCAATCATCAGATATTTAATTGAAGTTTAATGGTAACTAAATCACTTTGCTCAGCCTCCGTCTATATTCCAGCATCTCTGCAAATATGTCAGTGTGTCAGCTGGCCGTAATGACCAGCCTAATGGCCAGCCGATATAGATCCAATCACCAGCCCACTGATGCATAATGCTCCACATTCCTTTACTGGCTGCTCAGAGAGACATCAGCCGAAGCTGTGCAGTGACTTTAGACATTTTGCCCTTTTATGGCCATTTGGACCAAATAATTACAGGAACTATTCCAAGAACTAAACTCAGGAGCCAAATCTGAAACTAAAAGTCACCTTTGGGTACCAAATTAAGTTCCTGATTCCTTCCTATGGTTGAACGCAGGGCAGTCCCTGGGTACCTTAAAGGGTTCTTAGGCCCCTGGTGAATAAATGCACTGTTTCCGTAAAGAAGCTCTAGCAAAAATTCAATCAGGAAGACAATACTTTTCATGCTCAGGCTGTCAGTTTTCTTTCCACCCTGCCATTCACTCCTTGCACGCATGCTCACTCACTGTCTCTAGGTGTCTTTTTTTAGGTCTGACGATTCAGCTAAACAAATAAATCAATAGCACAGCGACTCCTTCTGTCAGCGTATCATCTCACTACTCCTCAGTTTATATGTGGCTCTTTCTCTGCTGCCGTTCTTTCTTGTAGTGATGGCCAAATGAAGCTTCATGAAGCACCAGCTGTATTTGCTGAACCCACTAGATGGCGCTCTTGGTGTAATGAAAAAGGCTCAAGGCATGGCAATGCAATTTGGTTTCAACTAGCGACGGCCAAATGAAGCTTCATGAAGCATTGTCTTTATTTTTTGGGTCCACTCTGGAACTCTTTGCTCAACAAAGGGTTGAAACCAAACTGCATTGCCATCCCTTGAGCCTTTTTCATCACACCAAGAGCGCCATCTAGTGGGTTCAGCAAATACAACTGGTGCTTCATGAAGCTTCATTTGGACATCACTAGTTTTTGGTCCTTGGTCCATGCCACGTTTTTTGTGCCTTCAAATTCATTGATTCATTGTGAAAGAAACACCAAAGTCACACAATAACACAAACAAAATAACTGTTCGAGGCAGTCGTAGACCAGCAGCTCTGGTGTTCAGTGAGCTAAAATTGTTGTTTTTCTCAATGGAGTCTGGCTTTGAAGAGAGCAATAAAACGACTACATTTTCCCATTGAAAATCACTGTTTCACGTTAAGAAAAGCAGTTAAAATATTCGTAATATGGCATACACTTAAACTGATACAGATTTTTTTTCTTGAACTGAGCAACAGTGTTGTTTCAAAACTTCAACTAGTTTTAATTGTTATAGCCATCTGGTGGTTATCCAAATTTCAAGAAGCAAATAAGTGAGTTTCTTGTACTTCTTGTTCCAATCGTCTCAGATAACTGACTTCTTTTAACTAAGCGAAGGTGTGCCAGAATCGTAGGTGCAGAAATAAACTGTTGCAGCATGAAAGAACACTTTGTTATCACTTATGTAACATCCAAGGCTTCATCCTCAGGGCAAAAGCAAAAACACAATTCATAAGTCTCGGTATCAAATGGATACACTGCACAAACAAAACATAAATGACAAACTGAGACACCATCATCACTCACATTACCATTGTAACAGTCTAACAGAGAGGTGTTGCCAAGGTGATATCGATGAGGCATCTGTTAAAGGTGGGGCAAACACATTTGTCCATGATGTACACAGCTCCACCTGTGCCTCTCCCCTAATGTGCTTCTCATTAAAAGTCTGGACTCTGCCATAATGCGAGGTCTGCCCTCCAACTGGTGGCTACATATGGAACTATACATAAGGCACTGCTAGCATGTGGTGGGCCCGTCGTCTCAACATATGCTGGAACAATATGCCACTACTCTGCCACTGAATTTGCTCAAAAAAAATAAATGCATAAATTAATAAATAAAGCCAACACTCAGGGACTTCCGTGCTCACTGAACTGCAAAATACATGTTTTGCTTGCATATGTCTCCATCAAGCATCCAATATGTAGATAATAATTGTGACTCTTGCCATAGGTCGAGATACTAAATTTGTGCTCCTCTCAGTCTGACAGGTGCACGAAAACAGGAAATTCACAGTCGCAATACGTGTCACCGGAGCAGTGGAACAGATGCTTTCATGTACTTGCATGAGCTGTAATGAATTCAGTATTACCGTGTGCTGTCTGCCACCAGTGCAGCGTTAGATGTCTGTGAATAAATCAGCTACTATAGACTACTAGAATACATTTATCTATTATTTCTGTAATTCACTGAGCAATAGTTCAGTCTTTAAAATGACACATACAGCAGTCAAAGCAAGTTTCCAAAGCCTAAAGCAAAATCCTCAAATTGCTTATTTCTCTGACCAAAAGTGCAACATTTTTACCTTTTGATGAGATGTCCCCTGCCACAGGGTTCCTGCAGCTTAAGGCAAATTAGATTTAAGGCTTTTTTTTGATGGCACTCCAAATGAAATTTGGGATGTTACAGTAACAAAAAACTGAAGAAATAAAAAAATGAACTGTCTTTAATTACTCAGGGTGATGGACAGTTTTGCAAGATAAACACACATCTACATCTTCACGCAGGTATCTAGGTTCACAGATGCCACAACCAACGCTGGGATGTCTACAAAAGCTCATGGTTAGGTTTATCCACCTTATTTTTCACGGAAACACGGACGCGCAACAGAACGCAGCCAGCTTCCATTTTTTTGTGCGACACTTCCGGTCCAGAACTCTTGACCACTGCGTAAATGGGAATCACCTTGTTGTTTACCTTGTTGAGTTTAGCTATATAGATATATATATATATATATGTGTATATATATATATATATATATATATATATATATATATATATGTATGTATATATCACATTTTTCACGTAACTATATCACCGTTTAGACTAATCTGGTGTTTGTAAAGTCTATAAACACAATGATCCAAAAAACGTATTATTTCTGTGTGCACGTTTTGTTTGTAATTAATAACATGCTTATCGTAGATTAGCTGGGCTAACCGTTAGCCGTTAGCGGTGTCTGTAACTCAACTCAACTCTCTGTTATGCAGACGATGATTTTTTGGGGAAATACCTTGTGCTTTTTTCTTTGTGTATTCTCTCTGCAATTTGGGGTTTTTCAGTCGGCATGTGGTATTCGTCCAGGCAGTGACAGCTAGAAGTGGACAATCGACCCTCTCCTCTGTGAGTCCCAACAGGATACAAAAACTGAGTGTTGTTTGTTCCACTATCCTGATTGGCATGGCGTTCATGCAGGGGGCATTCAGTACATTATTTAAAGAAAAAGATTTCTTCAGTTATTTTGTGATTCTACACTGCAACAACAAAAGAATGCAATTAACAAAATCCAACTTCCGGTGTGTCCAAATTTTTCTGACCTTTTCAAACATTGATCTGAGACATTTTAACACCAAATAAGTCCTCGTTGTTACATTAATAGATTTAATGTTTTATGGATACACGGTGCCAATAGGTGTAATATGTCTTCAAGCCCTACACACCCCTTTGGATGTAACATCAAAAAATAAGATGCATATCATGAGAGCCACATTAATGGCCCTCTGTGAGAGTCACTGCGTGGGTACCTGTGTTGTAGCTTAACTACAGCCCGGCTCTCCTGGTGTGTGTGTTTGTGTGTGTGACAGTACATAATCTGGCCATGCTGTTTACTGTGGTTAATGCTACTGTTCATGAGCCCCAAATATCCAGTTAAGCTCTAAATATAGCACAGTTATTGGCAGGCCCATTTGTTGTGTTTACTGCCACAGCAGAGGGATAAATCTCTTGTCCATGCGCACTGTTGCCTTGTAGGCTCGCTAACTAGCAGCTTTATTATGTATGATGGGCACAAGGCGGGACTACAACCAGCCTGTGTTCTATTTTTAAACAGCCTCACTTTGGACGCCGACGACTCGATCAATTCTGATCAATGCTCATTTATTATTTATTCAACGTTTTAACAACATTTATTTACGTACTGACTGTTGCATTTTATCAGTGTTTACTGGCTTTAGCTGCTCGGCCTGTCTGTATTTAAGCGTAGCTGTTTGTTGTGTTTGTGTGTCGTTGTAGTGTTACTGTATTTTAATGTTCTGCAGTGTCGTCTTGCTTTGCATAGCTTGTGTTCTGTCTTGAGAATTCTTGTTTGCATTGCTGTCTTTACTGCGTCCTGCTGGCTTTGTTCTGTGGCTTTGATCATCTTGTAGGTTTCCATACATCTTGCCAAAGGACTGCAGTTAAAAATGAGCCAGTGGCATGTAACACAACAGCAGTGGCCTCTGGTGTGACATATGACATACAGGGCTCGTCCTCTTCTTGGAGGGTAAGGAGCTCCTGAACCTCACAGCTTTCCCAATTTGCAGACATTTTCAGCCGCTGTTCTTCTCTGAGTTAGCCGCTAACTGCTATAAACTGCTTTTTAAATTTCCTGCAGTCGGTCGCACGCATAACACGTCATCAAAGCTTAACAGCCATCCCTCCAATGTTTCCATCCTGCCAGCTGTCCCTCTTACACATACACTGATTCAGCACTGCTACCATCTATGATGACGGCTTAAAAACAAGAGAACTGTGTTTCCTCATTTCACGATTGTACCTTTTTAAAGAATGGCAAGATGGAATACTAACGCCATATTCCTTATATTACTCGTTATATGTGTTACTTTAAGCCCCAGGAACAGTGCTAGGCTTTGAAGCCAATTTTACACAGTGACCAAAAGTCCGTCATGTAATGCCATTGGACCAAAAAAGAGTTTTTCCTATCAGCATTCATTTGGAAAGACATGTCTGTTAATCAGTTGATAATTTTTATTTGAGCGTCACAACCCCCTTAAAATAACTCGTCTCACCATCACGATTTGATCCATTTGGTGTAATAATATTTCAAAAGTATAGAAGAGCCATATGATTAAATCAATTTGTTTGCTTCCTAGAACATCAACATCAACCTCGAACGTAATATGCAGAAATAATAGTGTGCTGACGAAGCATTGATACGCGACAATTTGGGCACTACATTCCCTGCCACTTCAGGGGTGGTGCTTTGAAAAACTTGAGAGAAAACTTAAAAAAAAATACAGTTACATTTTCTCTTAAGAAATAAAAACTACACAATAATGTGAGCTAATGTGGGGCCACAAAAGCCGTGCACTTCACTTGCCTTTCCTTGCCATGGCTCAGGACTATATTATAATCCCATCAATTTTTTGAGTTTGGCATATGCTTTCAAATCAACATATAAGTCTGAGAAATATTCCAGTTCTTTATCTGCAAATCAAGCCCATGCTTGACAGAGAGAATAATAACAGCAAGACACCCATTCCCAGCCCACGCAGCCACACTCCATGCTACTGTGCGTACATCCAAATGGCCAATTTCTTTGGCACAGACATCAGGTAAAGTTTCAAAGAATCAATTTGCCATGATGCATGGCAGGAGCCTTTGCAAAGACTGGGGGAGATCAGTTGAATGATGGCTACTTTCCCTCACTGTTTTATTGGAAGCACACTCAGAAAATGCACAATAAAAGAGCCTTCCCAAAATGTCTCTAAGGCAGCCAATCCCCCCTGATCAGGCATCAACTGGATAGGAGCCAAACAGAGAGCAGAGGAATGAACGCTATAGCGTATGAAGCTGATCAAGACTTTATTTATTCAACTCCAAGTGAATTTTCAGTATGACTGGGCTGCAAACACCCGGATACCTAATCTCAAGGTGTGTGAAACAAAAACGTGATCCAAATATAAACAGTGAGCAAATCCTTTCATCAAATCCAGCATTGCTGCAGCACCAGGGGAGGATTTGACTTGTTTTATTAACCTCCACTTGATCCCTTTGACTCATGACTTAATCATTAATACACTAATCATAACAAAACTTTGTGCTGATACCAAACTTCAAATCTATCTTTGGTGTGTCAGATTGTTATTCTCCGTAGGCGTTAAAGGTCATTCTCATTGTGCATATGATCAAAGTTAGTGAGGCAGCATGCCAAAAGCCCAGTGGGAAGATGTTCAGTCATTCAGTCAACTGTTTGCTGTACTTGGGGCCTCTTTTTTTCCTGAAGCTTTTTATATTTTAGCAGACTGTGTAAAGTTATGGTGCATTAGCTACTAGCAGTTCCTGTGTGGACTTGAGTTTTTATTCTTTACCCTTACTGCCTGAGCCTGACTTGACCTGCTGGGTTTTGGTCGCGACATAATTTCTCAACATTCCCCTGGGCTTGAATCATGTTGGCTTCACACCAGGTTTCACAGTCACTGCAGTGTGGTGCTCTGAATAACCAAATGGCATGTTCCAGCTGGTTCCGAATTCACAGTACTAGCAGTGCTGGTGCTCTGAATAACTGAACAGCATACTCCAACCGCTTTCCGAATTTATGAACGGTCCAAGTGAGCTAGAGTGCACTCTGGTGCTTGGGGTGACTATTTATGAACATAACCCCATGTCACAAATGTCTGTCACCACACTTAAAGTCTTTGGTTGACTTAAGCTGTTAATAAATAGTTCAATATTATACTTTTTTTTACGGTGGAAATTCAAGCTTGTAATTGGGCTTGGGCCCAAAACTGCTGCCGCGGTTCTGGCTTGTGTTGGGCTTGGACAGCAACTCTGCAGATTCATGTGGAGTCAAGCTAATCTTTTGGGCCCGATCATAGCTGTAGCTTGGACTGTAAACATTCATCGCCTGTCACACACACTAAGCGCTATTCTCTGTACTTTATCCATCATGTATTGACAACAATCCCTGGACAACTTTTGGCGCTAAAGAACAATCCAAACATGATCATTGTGAGGCTCCTTTACATGGTTTCTAAGCAGATTAAGGATATTTACCTTTAATGGATAGGGTAAAGAGTAAGTTGTACTGATTCCAGCAGTGTGTGTTTGACTCACAAATTTGTGTTTCCTAGGATAGTGAAGGCATTATCCCTCCGACTCTCTCTTTGCCTGGCTAGTACTTGTTGTCGTTGTTGGTTGGATTGGTTTGGGTTGGATTGGCTATTACATTAAAAAAATGCAAGAAAACCCAAAGAAAGGAAAGAATAAAAGAAGGGAGCACTCACCCTGTTTTAGCAAAGTTAGTCCAGTAGGTCATGACAACAGCACTCAGCATCACGTCATTCTTTGAGAAGTTGCAGTTGAAGAGATCTGTGGGGCCGATCATGGGGATTCCAAACACATATGGCACTTCATCACCATGGGCTGAATCCGCCCAGCTGGGCTTCATGTCGCTCTGACAGTGGTGATAGAAAGCGTAGAAGTAGGTGGGTGAGCCATACTGGGCGTGGAGGTCGGCTGTGGCCACTGCTGGTGCCACCCATTGGTGGTCAGTGAACAGAGCCACCAGGGTCTTCCGCCGGGTCTCTGGGTTCTCCTTGTCCGCCCAGTCCGTGTACATGAATTTGATGGTCTCGCGTAGGGTGTCCTTGCCCTCCGGGTAGCCATACAGATGGTCCACAAAGTCTGACACAGCAAAGTCAAAATCATTGGCAGACACCCCGTCCTCACTATCCACAATGCCATCCACGAACTTAAACCCCTCGCCCTGATTGACCCCCAGCATGATGTCATAGTTGAGGAACTCCCCTTGCTCCATTAGGATCTGGGGATCATCTGGGATGACGTCGCCATCAATCACAGGGCCGAAGGCGATGTGGTACTTTGCAGGTGTGATGTACTGCTCGATCAGCTCCTTGTAGTTCTTGTTCTGCAGGCACTCCACCAAGTCGATGGTGTCCAGCATGTTGCAGCCCACCTTCTCAGCCAGGGCCCGGGTGTACTTGGCAGGCTGGTAGTTGACCGCCCAGCTGGACAGTGCTGTGCCACTCTGGATGATGGCTTTCTGGAACAGATCTGAGAATGGAGATGGTATTAGTAAACACACACAGACAAAAGCTTGGAAATGGACACGAGCCATTTATTGGAAAGATTAAAAAGGTCTTTTGGGGAATATCAGAAATGCTCCTTCTTTTCTCTCAGCCTCTAAAGGGCAAGTGTCCATTTGAATGAGAGCATTCGGGGGAAATGCGGCCAGGCAACAATGTAGGTTAAGTGTGCGTAAGTTCAAGTAGGGCGGGCAGACGGGGTGATATATGGATCCAACAGCCATGGACTGTCACCCAGGAGGCCAGTGTTTGCTTCCTGGATCAATGTAAAGCTAAACCCTGTTCTTTTTTGTCTTTTTGTCTTAAACACAACCATCTTTTCTTGCCGAACCCAAGTAAGTGTATTTTGAAAACAGACAATGCATGTAACACGCTGAAGTTGACATGGCGTCCCAGAATGTCAACAACCATCTCGGCGTGGAATGTCCATGACCAACCGTCAATATGTGGTTTTGGAGAGTTGAAAAAGAAAGTCATCTGAAGACAAAAATGACATTTTGCAGGCATTTGGCTATTAAATGTAATGTAATATAGCTGACTGTCTACTGAGCTTATACCCAGCTAATAAAAAGTTCCATCACTGAGAGAGGCCTCGTCAAACACATGAATCCTAAGCTGCATCTCTTGTCATACCATGAAAACATTTCAAGGCAAATAAAAGGATGATTCAAAAACTGACATAACATCTTTCTGTCCCTAATGAACAAACCGGAACAGAAAGTATATTTGCTGTTTATAGAGCAACAACACCTGAGGCAGTTTTCACATCCTGAGATATTGGTAGCACAGCATCTTGGACTGCCAATCATCAAGTAGGCCACAATACACCAGGAACACTGGAGTTATGTGTATTTTATTTTGTTTCAGAGAGTGCTATTTATACTCACGCAAACACACAGTGGTGGTGACTCAACCAGGCCGACTTGAAAAGTATGTTTTGAGCACACAGCAGACATTTCCCACAAGGCCTGGTTAGCAGTGAACAAGCTTTTACTCCTGCTGCCGTTAGTCAAATGTGGAGTATGTGTATGTTAACTTAAAAACTATACATACAGAGAGACAGAGATTTTATGATCTTGGTATGTTTGCTGATGCACAAGCCGATGGTGCTACTGTTTTTATGGCAGCTGAACGACAACAGAGCTCCAGGAGCAAATTCAAAAAGAAGCATCACTTAAATTAGCAGTGTTGCGATAACCACGATACCTCGATACAATACTGCAATACTGTGCTATTGACAAGACAGTTGCAAGGGATGACAAGCAGCCACTACAACCTCTATGTGTTTAGAGAATTGAAAAATGTTTTGCTGCATCTTCATCAGATTTAAATCGGCCCATTGAACTGTTTGTTGTAATTTGTGGAGGGACTGAAGCACAAGAGATTCCTTGAACACTAATTAAAGCAGCTTCACGGTCCGAATCAGTGTTTCTCCGACGCTGTTTGGCATGTCGGAGACAAGCCGCTAGCTTAGAACTAGCTAAAGTGTGCTCACCTTTTTTCTCTAATACCTTAAGAGTCCAACGTTCAGGAGGTTTTTACAGTGAGCCGATTTGTCTGTAGAACCGAGGTCTGTTTTTTTTCCAAAACAAAAACGTGAACGACCCTAACTGGAGTCAGTGATGAGTTTGTCTGTTCTGGGCTACTGTAGAAACATCATGGTAGATGAGTACTTGCTTCCTGTGGAGATATAAACGGCTAATTCTGAAGTAATGAAAACACAATTATTATTTTTCACTAGTGAAGGCCAAATGAAGCTTCATGTACCACCAGTTAAATTTGTGGAACCCACTAGATGGCGCTCTTGGTGTAATGAAAAAGGCTCAAGGGATGGCAATGCAGTTTGGTTTCAACCCTTTGTTGAACAAAGAGTGCCAGAGTGGACCCAAAAAATAAAGAAAATGGTTCATGAAGCTTCATTTGGCCGTCCCTAGTTGAAACCAAATTGCATTGCCATCCCTTGAGCCTTTTTCATTACACCAAGAGCGTAAGAGGATTTGGGTGCATTACTTTTCGTAGGAAAAAGTACAAACATGTGACAGAAAACGTTCTGATTATATCACATTTAATTTCTGCCAGTGTATCCCCCTCAGTCGTACACACCAGCCCTTTAAATAAGCTGCAACATCATAACAAATAATGGCACCAACATGGCGTATCACACTGTTGAGCCACCCTTAATCACAGTCGGCAAAATTCCCTTTTCGCAACAGCCCTACCAAAGTACTTGGTGAGGCACGGTGTGTTTGTCGGCTCCCTCAGCCGAGATTGCTGCCCATCACAACATGAGGATTTTTATCTAAATGTAAAGTAAGACAGTCTTATTCCCTCAAATGCAAGATAAGAAAAATGAAACAGACCTAATAACTGCGACACAAGACAAAGGAGCAAATAGAAAGTCTCCCTTACTCTGATTGCCTATAAGGCAAATCCAATGAACCTCTACCAGCAAGATAAAAAGGTTGATTTTGGGGGAAGCTGCATTTTTCATACAGCCTGTATTTGTTACGCACGGAGAGGAAAATGGCCTCGGAACTGCAGCAGCACTTTTTGGGATCCAATCCTCCAAATCCTCCTTTTTTTCCTGACAGATTGGTCAGGAGATTTTCCTCGCTGGTTGTATAAGTTGCACGAAACTATTCATTTGTGAAAGGTACAAGCGCTGTTCAGAGCCAGGAGAAAAAAAAAGACCTTTTGGATTTTTTTTTACTTAAAACAGCCATTAATAATACATATAAATAAAGATAGAAATACAGTATGATAATCCCGAATCCATTCTCAGTCGTCCCTTCTCCTCGAATGCTTTAAGACTGAGGCAGAATACACGCTTGAATGAACACATACTTCGGTTGTTGTCTCTGCATGTGGTGATCAAATATGATGCCATGAATAATCTGACGAAGTTACAGAACAGGCTGTTTTATTAACTGACGCTGCTGAACTGATTCAGTGCATTCTTCTTGCTACTAAAGCGCTGTTTTCTTCTTGTGCTTCTGGTGTGTGTTTGCTGGTGGTTATACAGTGTTTAATGAAGCTTGGCAGAAGTTCATTCAGAAAGACTGTTTATGCTTCTCATTCATTCTCTCCCACTCTCTTCCAGCTTAATGGGCATTCACTCTTTCGGTTAAACCAACCAGATTTTGCCATGACTTCCCTGAGCCAATCGTGTCACTGCTGTCAGGCTTTTCTTCTCTTGGCTGCTGTCAACTGCTATGTCAGGGCCGAATTGATGCGAGCCGCCTCAACCCCATTCTGTTCCACTGCTCATCACATTCAGCACTTAGGGTTCCTTCTATCACCAGAACCTTCCCTCCATGTCGCATCCAGATTTTCAGGCGTTTCCTTTCATCCGTTAAACCACCAGTGTCTTCACTCCGAATGGGTCACAAAACACAGGACTTTCTCCAGGAGACTGGTGTTTGGAACCATGTGAACTTTGAGTACGTTACATTAATTAGGACCAGCTTTTCAAGTAGATTCAGACATGGATCAACCAACCGTGCCAGACAGTGTTAACACTAATCAAACAAACTGGACTTTGGGGTCAGGTGTACTCGTATCGGGGCCGGGGGGCCGGGGGGCCGGGGTCCTGGTTACGTTTAGCCATTACATGCATATGGTTGGGTTTAGGGGGGAAAAAAACAGGGTTTGGCTTTACAATCTTACAGGAAGCGAATACTGGCCTCCTGCCCGCCCTACTTGAACTTTTGCCACCTTAACTTTCGCTGTTATCCCACCATGTTTGTCTTTGATGCCGCCAGATGCCATCAAACAATAACGGCAACTGGCTGTGTATCATGCCGATGTGAAAGGACAGCTTTTTATGTCAGTGTCTAATGCCTCGTTGTTTTCGATGACGTCAGTGAGACTGAGTTGGACAGGGTTGGTAAAGCTAGCCTGGCCTAAGTCCAGACCTTTGAATCCGCCCACTCCTCTAACTTTACATTGACTGATACTGGTTTGGCATTGTGACGTTAGTTTAAATGAAAAAAACATGCTGTCAAGTGGTGCGCTAGAACCATTGAGAAGTAATAACAACAATGGCGAGCACCATTGACGAGACGCTGCTATTGAGGCTATTCTCCCGATATCATTGTTTGCTTTACTTCGCTCCACTCCATTGCATCAAAGGGTGCGCAGACTCTACTTATTCAACACTGATGTAGTAATGGTGTGGACCCATTCAGGCAGATATTGGTCTCTTGTGATTGTTTAGGAAAAAACTAAACCCCCTTACTCCTACTGAAATCAGTCAGAGTGGACGCAAAGTCAGACTGAAGAGGGAAACAGAGTGAAACAAGTAGACAGTTCTGTCTGAAATCAGGCAAAGACAAGACAGGTCAGAGATTCCATCTCTCTAGAAATCTAGAGCCACGATTATCTTTGCCAAATTTATGTCAGACGATTAGCTTCTCCATTCATCAGATTCCAGTTTCATGTCACTTTTGCTAAGGATGAAAAACTGCTTGTCTTTGCTTTTGGCTTTGATTTACTTCTCTACTGTTAAACACATCATCAAATGCCTGAATATGTAAATCAGTCCAGACCTGCCTCAAAGCAAACAAAACTAAAGCTCACTGTGAACATGCTCTTGATGTGGAGTATCAATGCATGATGGGAAGGCCCTCTGCATGTCAGCATATCTCTGTGTGGCTGTCCATGACTGTGAGGAAGCTGACGTACCTTCTGAGTAATGCGAGAGGGTGAGCAGGCTGACGCACGATGCCCCGGCGCCAGAACCAAAAATGGTCACTCTCTTCGGATCTCCTTTGAAGGCCTGGATGTTTTCTTTGATCCACCTGAGAGCCTGAATTTGATCCAGCAGGCCGTAGTTGCCCTTGGCCGCCTGGTCTCCTGTGCTTAGAAACCCTGGATTGAGGAAAACAAACAAGAGAAAAACAGATTTCAACATTACTTCTGAAAGGTTTTTGACATTGATTGAATCTAGACTGAGAGTCTCCAGGCCTGAAATCTGGCTGATATGCATCCTTCACTGTTTAAAGGTCCAATGGGTGGGGTTTCAGGAGTGTATCGTCAGAGATGGAATATGATATAATAGACATCAGTATGCCTATTGTGTGTGTGTATCAAAGCCTGATATATTTTCGTCCTCTGTGCCACAGAGCTCTATTACTGTCCAAAAACTATTGAAAACACCTCAGTGAGCCACGTTGCTGCACTGGGTGACATGTTCCTTCATCACTATCAACACAATCACTGTAGTTTTATTTTGAATCAATCCCACACATCATCCTGCTGCCCTAAAATACAAGAGCACCAAATGTGGATTAATCCACTGCTGAAAATAGTCCCCAAGAAATGCACTATTTTCCAGGAACCAGTAGACCTGGGGCTGAGAGCCACCATAAAGCTATTATTATTTAAAGCATCACCCATAACTGTCTTCCGTCTTGCATTAATAATCCATCTACATTAAAACCCAGGACAATAAGCATCATTAGTTGCACATTAGCCATCCAGCATTGAGGTCTGCTGCCTCAAGCGCCAACATACAAACAGTCAAGTATGCAAAGGCCTTTGAATTTGATTCACCCATGGCTCCAGAAACGGTCGGCCAATAGAGATCCCTTCCAGTCAAGTGCCAGACCAACCGTCCTGGCAGCGAGCTCAACATCCGAAACTTGTTGACAAATTAGCAAATGCGCCTAAACCCATTAAGTGGCTTTCTAAATGCTGCCACTGGGGGAACTGGTGGCTCCTCCTTGCCAGGCCTATGAGCACGGCGGCCAAGCCTGGCAGCGACAGCCTGTCCCTGCGAGCTGACCAAGACCGAGGCAGTGTAAATGACAAATGGGATGAGGGCTGCTGGGTAAGAAAGGAGGAAAAAGAGGAGAGGTAGCCTGTGGCTCTTTGATAGAGAGCAGATCCGGTTTGTCATGGTGAGGTGGAGGGGATGATAGAGAGGAAAGGAGGGCAGGGGTGGGGGAGGATTACAAGGCCTCTGGCAGCCTCATACACCCTGTAGGATGACCACAGGCCCTGCCGCCGCTCTCCACTCACCCCTCCCCACCTCCTCGCTCGCTCCTACTCATTTTTCTTCTGTTACCCTTTCTTCCTCTCCCATCTCATCCTTCACCTCAAAGGAGCCGAGAAGAGGAGCATGCCTACCAGGCGCTCCGCAGGATGTGTGAAGATTAGTCAAAGCTTCATTTCAAAGTGCTCTGCCCCGAAAATAGACCGCACAGCCTACCGCCTAGAGATACATTAGGGACGATGTCTGAAAAACACAGGCCTATCAGAAACCTAAGAGACCCTAAAAAAATACCTTTAAATGTAGCAGATGAAAGTTGAAGTTGTCATGCCTCAGTGTCATACGCTGTAATGAGGGTTGCACCTGTCACGTATGATACGGGATCATCCAATATTGAAAATTAAAATGTACTGTTCCTTTACTGAGTCAACATGGACGCAATTTGTCTGTGTGTAAGGTATGTTTTCACATGCTTTGAATGATGTTAGAAACATAACCTTTGTGAAAACATGGACGCCTCACACCCATGGTCCCCCCGGCAGCAAATATTTCTGCTTCTGTTCTGAGATATGATGTTGAATAATGGCCAGAAAAGTGTTTTTGCAGAACATTATGATGCCAGAGTTAAGTTGACATTTGACCTTTAGGATATGCAATTTAGTCACCTCATTATTGTAGCCTATTGACGTTTGTGTGAAGTTTTGTCGTGAAGAGCATATGAATTCTTGAGTTATGGCTGAAAAACATATTTTGTAAGGTCACACTGACATTGACCTTTCACTTCTAAACATAAAATTCTAAACACTTCATTTTGCAGTCCAAGGGGATGTTTGTGTCAAATTTGAAGAAGTTCCCTGAAGGTGTTCTTGAGATATTGTGTTCACGAGTATGAGACAGACAAGGTCACAGTGACCTTGACCTTTGATGTATGACCACCAAAAACGAATCAGTTCATCATCGAGTCAGAGTGGATATTTGTGCCAAATTTGAGAAATTTTCTTGAGATACTGCATTCACAAGAATGCTATGGATGCAAGGTCAGAGCGACCTTGACCTTTGACCCTTGACCACCAAACTCTAATCAGTTCCACCTCCTGTTCATGTCAAGCTTTGTGCCAAAGTTGAAGAAATTCCCGAAAGGCATTCTTGATATATCATGATTACGAGAAGGAGAAAGACAAAGTCACAGTGACCTTGGCCTTTGACCAATGACCACCAAAAACTAATCATAGTTCACATATAAGTCAAAACGGACATGTGTTCCACTCTGTGATAGCTGTCAAAATTAACACCGGTCCGACGTACGAGTCCAGCATCTTTACTACATCATTTTGACGTCTGGTGCCAGCATGGACTCACATGCATTATCCTTGTTTCCACTCTGACAGTCAGCCATAAATTAACATTGAAACATCCTTAAATCCGTTCCCATATCGATATTTATGCCCGCTCCACCACAGTAAAACTGTCAAAGAGAAATATGAAGACAAAGTGCAATTTCACAGACTGTTTCGCATCAGAGAGGCACTCATACTAAACAGCTCTCATCACATGCAAGCATTATACACACACAGGCTGGAAATGGCATAAAATGCCCTAAAAATGAGAAGTAAATTAAAAAAGGCGACCGATACCTTTCCTCGCAACCCACAGGACTCAAAGGATCTGTCGACAAAGCCTTGGTGCCAGACACCAAGGGACACACCCAGATGTCCTGTCTCCATGCCTCAACAAGTCAGAGGCTCCACTGTAGATCGGACATGACTCCTTGACCTGTCGAGGCCTGGACAAAGGACCTCTGGGGTACCGGTTTGTCCCACAGATGCTTGATCAGATTGGGATATGGGGAATTTGAATGCTAGGTCAATGCCTTGAGCTCTTTGACACGTTCCTTGAGCCATTCCTGAGCAGTTTTTGCAGAGTGCCATCGACTACAGTTGAAAACACTTCAGTTGGAACTGAATTGAATCTGATATCAGACTGGCATGTCTCAAAAAAGAGCCACACGAACTGAAAAAAGTTCTGAGAAAGACACAAAGTGAGAGAGAAGTGATTGCGAGCACAGCATGGCTCATGTTGGCACTCTGATGGCCATTCATTCCCCTGACAAGTTCATGGTTTCAAAAGACTGACAGTATTTCAAATGTAAGATGGTTAAAAAATGGAATATCGCTTAAAGTAATGCTGGCCGGACATTTCATCCCTGCTGTGTCCATCAGGGAATTAGACCTGAAGGAAAGCTGTCAATACAGACAATGAAAAACACTCTAATGGTACACATTACAAATACTGCAGGGTTAATTATATGAAGGAAAAGCTGTCTAGCCTTTCAACTGGATTGCTCACAAGAAATTCAAACAAATGGTGTCAACTTGACAGGCGCTGACAAGTGTTTGGTTATAATGATACTTGGATTTTATTTGGGAAATTAAGACATTTTGGGCACAAACTGAAAGGGTAACTCACTTCAATTCAAGAGTCCCATAATTCCCCAGTGATTTCACAGAAAGTTTCGGGGCCTGGAAATTGTGCAGTTTGGCACTGTTAATACCTAGAGATGGCTAACTAATGGTAGTTAGCCATTTTTGTATCCTAGGAGTTTTTTCTGGGCTGTCAGTGACACTGTGATCTCTTACTGAGCACAGAGGAAGCCCTTCATCAGCAGCAGCACTCCCACTGCTGGAGGGGAAACATTAATCCCTCCCTTCCCCTATTTGTATTAATTCTACCTTGACAGGGGGCTAGGAGCGTAATGTAGGTCAGTCATGACAAAGCACTGAGGGATGCAACCACAAGGTTTGAACAGTGCTGAAGCAGGAGGTCTAACAAGTGGCCGCACTAATTGATTCTTAGCTGTTTTAAGCAACTTAACAATAATTTAACTTTTTCACGTTTTGTTACTCACAGCTCTCGAAATATTCCTACTTTGCAAAATTACCATTGGTTTCATGACGATTGGATTTAGTTCTTGCCACTGTGTGTGTGTTAGTTAATCACAATCATTCTAAATTGACAGGTGCGTGCTCGCTGTCTGCAATCACCACACTGCAACATCCCACTTTCTCTAAGATAAGGAAATCCGTTTGCCCAGGCATGTGTCATGGACAAAGCATTAAGTGTTTTCTAAGCACATATCAATGACTGTCTTGGTAGTCAAAAACAGCTGATACGCCGTTAGTCACTCTCTTCAAACATCTTATATCAGTCTCTGAAGATGTTATGCACAGTTTCATGGCACTAGGAATTAGTGGAAGAAGACAATTGTTGTAGGCCATGACAATAAAAACAATCCCTTTTCACCAATTTCTTCTTCAGTTCTCTCTACTTCAGTATCATTCCGAAGTCGTCGAATACCTGCACTTGGGTGGACGCAGATAAAAAAAGACATCCTTTCACGTTGACGTGATACCAGGCTGATGCACAGTGGTATCAGTGGGAAACGCAGCTGGACAACAACGTAAGTTAAGGGGGTTTAAAGTCGGAGTAGGTCGGGTGGGTTCGAGGGGTGTTGGAAGCGTTCAAGAATCCCAACCACGTGTGTTTGTTGTACGTTTCCTGTGTAAACGGAAGTGTATTTTGAAAACAGACGATGCATGTAACCCAACCGGGGTATGTTGCATGTCATATGCAGACTTGAAAAAGTCCATGACCAAACATCAATATGTAACGACGTCAAAGTGAAAATGTTTTGGGCCTTGCACTCTCATGGGAATTAGCAGGGTGTTTACTAGTGATGGCCAAATGAAGCTTCATGAAGCACCAGTTGTATTTGCTGAACCCACTAGATGGCGCTCTTGGTGTAATGAAAAAGGCTCAAGGGATGGCAATGCAGTTTGGATTCAACTACCAATGGCCAAATGAAGCTTCAAAAAAATAAAATAAATGCGTACAGAAAGGTCAGTTAAGTTTATTTTATTTTTTGTAATAACTGAAATAATACAACAATCTCAACATCGGTCAATTCCTCCAAATCTGTAAACCCTACAGGATGAAGTCCAAAATCTATGTGATCAAACAGAACAAGTTGATGAAATGTCATTTTGGAGACACAAGAGATTTTCACCTGACAACAGAAATGCAATTGCAGAGCCAAATATGAGCAGAGTCACTCAGTTCCATTTGGAGCAGCTAAACTGACTTAATCTGCACAAAACATCTCGGCTGAAATTTAAAATGAATTCCTGCCAACTCCTGAAAATACCATCAGCGTGTTATCTAAATGCCACAGCGTGTTATTGTACACAGTTTAATGTTAAAAAAGTAGCAGCATCAGATGACGGCGGAGCAGCGTGAGTGACACAAATGACACAGAGTGAAATGGCACTGCAGCTCTGTGGACAGACGGTGACCCAGCAGAATGCCAAGTGCTTGAGCTTTGAGCACAAAATGTTCACAGGCCAGAGAGCCATATGAGTCAATGCATTTAATATCATGACGTCACTCATGCTGCAAGCGGAGAGATGTCTGAATTTTCCCTTTTGAGCTCAAAGTTGCAAGAAGCACGATGTGGGCTTTCTTGGTCTCGATTTAGAATCTGGCACATGTACACTGAACAACAGATGTGTTAGGCGTGCACCAATCATATTGGGACTGATACTGAAGCTTTATAAGCCCCTCAGCAGATCATGACATCACTGACACATTAAATACAGTTTGTGTTTCAGTGACATAGAGTTTAAGGCCACGTTAAGAATGATCCCAAGGGCACATTTATGCTAAACGTTAGATACAGAGATGGAAACGGACGGAGCCTTCTGTCTAGTGATGGCCAAACGAAGCTTAATGAAGCACCGGTTGTATTTGCTGAAGCCACTAGATGGCGCTCTTGGTGTAATGAAAAAGGCTCAAGGGATGGCAGTGCAGTTTGGTTTCAACCCTTTGTTGAACAAAGAGTGCCAGGGTTCGGCAAACAACTGGTGGTTCATGAAGCTTCATTTGGCCATCACTATGAACACTGAGGGAATTCTAACCAGGAGAAGTTTCAGCTGGTTGCAATCTGCAATCCTCACCACTAGATGGCACTATATCTCCTTAAATCATACACACTGCTTCTTTGTTTGGACACTTGTGTCAACCTGAGGAGCACCAGCTGAAGAAACAACATGCTAAAACTAAAATGTTTTTGGACTGCGTAGAACCTTGGGTGATGTTGCAGGGTTATGGATGCACTTTTCTGGTCCGCAGCACTCAGCTCTGAGAAATCATTATCTGGGCATGAAAGCTCAAACAAACACCCTGCGAGTCCACACGCACAGTCAGTGGCAAATTAACTGTAAATGGAGCAGCCAATAGCCATGCTTTTCTGGTGTCTCAATCTGGCAAACAGATGGTTGTAATCACAAGAATAAAGCGACGTTTCCACATCATCCATCGCTGTAACACAGGGAGGATGTCCTTTATTATCATATCCTATGGAAGGAGGCAGAGCACACTGACAACATGACGGTAATAATACTTAATTGTGCTCCCTGTCAAGAAGATAATCTCTCCTGCAGCTCCCAGATGAAATGTTAATTATCAAAGGGAATGATGGGAAGGGAATGGCTTGGGATAAGCTCAGCAAGGTCAGCTCAGCTCCGCCTGTATAAAACTTGTGTCTGTCAGATGTGAAGTCGCCCACCAGGCTGGGTCAGACCGGCTCTAAGCACAATGCAGGGACGAGAGAAGGTGAAGAGAAGACAATCAAAGTCAGGCGTTTCCTCACAGCTGAGGTCAGTAATTAGACTGAAGCATTAAAGCCCACATGGGGCACGCCTGGTGTTAAACATAACCTCCCCTGACTGACAGTGCAGCAGTGAAACAAACACAACACAGCTGTCAGAGGGCGTCAGCCCACGCCAGTGCATTTGAGGGTCATATCATGTGGCAGATTTTGGATGACAGCAGAGCAATGAGTCACACTAAGAATGACATTATGATAATGACTGAAAAAGACAAATGTGGACATTCCTCCGCTACTTCTCTTTTTTTCACTTAAGCTGCAGATTAGCTGTGGTTGGCTAGGCTGCATCCTGTCTCCACAGACTAGACATATTTGAGGGTATTTTAGAGGATGACACCAGTGTCATTTTTTTCCTATCATCATTAACGCCTGTGTAAAAACCCCAAATGCATTTGCTGCTCAGACACAACTACAGCAGGTTCTCCGTACTTCCCAGAGTCCCCAAAATCCATTAACGCAGAGCTCACAGAGACACAGTGCTGCCTGGACTAATGTCATCAATCATGTTCAACAACACGTGCTCCACAGTTTTGTCTTGCTGCGACTTTATTATGCAGCTAATTACAAGTTTAATGGGACTATTTTAACTTTTCCCATTACCGTGCACTGTTACTTACTTCTGGTGGCAGTGATGAGGCGAACGGCACATTCACTTTACGCAGAATGGCTGAAGCATCATGACGTCATAGTAGGAAGAAGAGTTCAATACACGTCTATGATGTACGACAGAAAGATGAGGTACTGATATCACTCCCAGCTTCTGTTCACTCTCTCATTAAGCATTTCTTTCATCTACGTATTCTGGGTTTTGCTGACCATATTTGGACATTTGTGCCGAATTTGACAAAATATCCTCAAGGCCTTCTTGACGTATCAAATTCCAGAGAATAATACAGATGCAAGGTCACAGTGACTTTGATATTTGAATCAAAATCTAATCAGTTGATTTGACAAAATTCCCTCAAGGTGTTCTTGAGATTTCAATTCATGAGAATGAGGTCGACCAGGCCACAGTGACCTTGACCTTTGACCACCAAAATCTAATCAGTTAATTGTTAAGTCCAAGTGGATGTTTGTGCCAACTTTAAGGACATTTCTGCAAAGGACAGAGGCCACTGATATCAAGACAAGGAAGCTTCTCACAATGCATTTCATGGTTTCATCACAAGTCCAGCACCTTGAGAGTGGATGCTAATTGTAACGAGGGGGGCTGAGGACTGGTGAGCGTCAGAGCCACTGTCCAAGACAGATTGATCTTTAAATGATCAAATCACTTCTCTGTAACTATTTTTTCCTAAAACAATTGTTTCAAAGCACAATCAGCCGATAGAATCCCCCATGGCGAGTTGTAACTGTAGAACGTACTCCGTGCCACAACAGAGGACATGACCTGTTTGTTTTAAATAGTAGCTACAGCCCTGCTTTGGCTTTCTATATTAGTCCAAAAAAAGGAATTTTGACAGCAGTGAAAGCTGGTGGCTTGTGACTGTCACAAATATATCGATGGGTGAGGACTTGTCATGGGTTTTGATGGTGACAGACAAAAGGTAAAATCGCTCTTTCAGGTCAGCTCAGACCAACTATTAACAGCTTAATACATGAGCAAACTAACTATAGACTGAAGCAAAAGAAGGAGTGCAAAAATAAAACTTTGATAGCAGCTTGAATGGACTCTCCGTCCTATAAATTCCTCCGTCTTGATAGTTCATACGATGCCAGCCGCTCACAGATGTTGCCCTGTTTAATCACTGTGAAGGAGGTAAATAATATAAATCTGTTATCTGGGTTTTTCCTCATATTTAAGTGAGGAACTCTTTGATGAGATGTGACTTGTCTCCCAATAACAAGTCTTCTCCTTGTTGTTTACTTTGACAATGAGAGATGTTTGTTTCACGGCATCAAAGGAAACAACATTTGCAGATCTAGGACAGGTTTGTGCACACGGATACAAATCTATGGGTGTATTGTGTGTCTGTGCACTGAGTCTGGTGTGAGAGCTGCCTTTGCATTAGGTGCTAACAGCTATCTCTTTTTTCATAACACTAATAAACCCAAGCATGTCAAACTTAACTGAGACTCGGTGACCTTGTCTGACTGTCCCTGCCTCCCTGTGCTTCCTTTGCCTAATGACACCATTATGAAACATTTCCATTAGCACTCCAGGACCTTTTAAAAGATTTTATTAGATTGCTTTTCATATTACAGGGTCTCTGTACTTACTTGGCATTTTGGTGCACTAAAAAATGATCAGGTGTCGGTTTTTCTTTTTTCTGCCGTTTTTTGCTGACCTAAATGGCCAATAAATAAGACACATTTCCGTAAAACTTAGGATGTAAATTATAGACTTATAGCCAAAAACATGTTTTGTGAGGTCACAGTGACCTTGATCTTTAACCATCAAAATCTAATCCGTTCATCCTTGACTCCAAGTGGGTGTTTGTGCCAAATCTGAGGAAATTCTCTTATGGCCGACTTGAAAATCACGTTCACGAGAAGCTGGCTGCAAGGTCACAGTGACCTTGACCTTTAACCTCCTACATCTAATCAGTTCATCCTCAAGTTCAAGTGGTCATTTGTGTAAAATGTAAAGACGCTGCCTCAGGGCCTACTTGAAATACCGTATCCATGAAAAGATGGCTGCAAGGTCACAGTGACCTTGACCATCAAAATCAATAATCAATCAATATCAATAATCAGTTCATCACTGAGTCCAAGTGGGTGTTTGTGCCAAATATGAGGAAATTCTCATATGGCCGACTTGAAAACCATGTTCATGACAAGCTGGCTGCAAGATCACAGTGACCTTGACCTTTAACCACCAAAATCTAATCAGTTCATTCTCAAGTCCAAGTGTTTGTAAGAAATCTGAGGAAATTCCCTCAGGGCCTACTTGGAATACCATATCCATGAGAAGCTGGCTGCAAGGTCACAGTGACCTTGACCATGTAAATCCAATCAGTCCAAGTGAGCGCTTGTGCCAAAATTGAATTGAAATGAATTTGTCTCTATGCGCTCTTGAGATATCATATTCACAAGAATGAGATGTGTGAGTTTACAGTGACCTTTGATCACCAGAATCTAATAAATTTAGTGGATGTTTGTGCCAGATATTAAGAGATGACATAGAGGTGCTCTTGAGATACTGTATTCATGACAGCAGCAGGTGTTAAAAGACTGTATGGCAGCAGTATGTGACACCAAAATCAAGTTTTAATACCTTTAACATTTCAATTGATTTTTTTTTTTTACATTGCATAATCTTTAAAACTTTATCTCACAGTTGTCCCCTTCTCTGTGTTTATGCTTCACTAAGCTAAGTTAAACACATTCTGGCTCCCTGCACTGGACTGATACAGATGAAATTGATATTGATCTCCTTATCTTGGGATATTTCCCAAAATGCCAGTGTACCTTTAAAAGTAAAAGCTGACAGGCAAAGAGACCTCAGACTTCTCTGTGTGTATTACAGCTGCATTTTAATTGCAGGTGTAAACATAATCCAGGTCCGTGGAGCATAACGGTGAGCCCTTTTGTTTTAATGTGCCCAGGTCTCTGAGCACCTCCACGAGGCGTTTGGATAAGGAGCATGTAGACGTGGCTTTGATACATTTCTGTGTGATTACAGCCGGGTCCCTGGAGACGTGAGGCAATGCAGGCGGTGGAATGGTTTCTGCATCAGCTGCACTGTGACATTTGATTAACGGCAAGAGCTGAAAATGGGTTTGACTGAGGAAATCAATATGAAAATCAAAGAAAGAAAACAAATGTTTATACACGTGGATATTAAAAACTAAACACCCTTTCTGGGCCTCCACATCGCCTTCGGTGAAATGCGTCCTGGGATACATATGCAGAGTGAAAGTCATTGGCAAACGGGGGAAAAAGGAGAGTCAGAATGTGCCAGAGAGAGATTCTGCTGCAGCAAGCCCCTCTCAACTGTGGAAAAGTGTGATTGGTTACACATCCATTCAGCTGGGGCGCTACCCCAGTGATCAACCGGCGTATGTTCATTAAATTCTGCAGAGCTAATTAGAATCTATTTGACATCCGTGGGGAGACATTTGCACAGCTTGCAGAACTGCACAAACAATTCACGGGCACAAGCAGCCGTGCACACTGCAGGCATTTTAAATGGGAAAAGCTGCCGTTACAGCACGCAAGGTATTGTGCAGTAAGTAAATAAAGCATGTGAGTTTACTCAACTTGAAATGTCTCATTAGCCATAGCTGTGCATGTAATGAAATCACTTCTGGCTATTACTCCTCCTTAAACAATATAAGTAGGCCTGGAAGCCAATATTCATCATTGTTCATTTGTATTCTCCGACTGCTGACTCAACTCCTCGCTGAAGTACCATCAGAATGTGAAATCCACAATGTTTTATTTTTTCAGTGCTTTTCACTCTTAAATTCATCTCAGCCTAAATTTGGAGTGACACGGGTCGACACACAGGACTCGCTTTGAGGCCCTTATTTTTAACATATTCAAAAAACAAATTTGCAATTAATCAAACCAGTGCAGTGCCCGCTTTTAAACCGCCCTGTTGGAACATGACTATTGCTTGGCCTCGGGTATTCCAAACAGCTGGACAGTCGACGTTGTGCTTCCTTTGGTCATGAGCAATACACTTGCCATGACATAGCTGCAATGCTAAAGTATATGCATCGTGTGCTAACAGCTAGCTATTTGGGACCAGGATATTTCTTGGAGCGAAAGTGTTGGACGTCTAAAATATTTGAGTTTCTGCATTCGTTCTTGAATGTACTGAAGTGAGCAACAGAAAGCCAGCTTTACCCAGCATGCTGTTTGGCGGGGAACAATCTCCTCTCACTACACTACAGTGTGTACTTCTGATGGTAGTAATGCGCTACTTATAAATATGTCCCATAGATCTCAATAGCTCACACTTGAAACTTTCTTGGGTCCTTAGCAACACCTGCTATGACATAGCTGCGTCCCCTCTATGCTAAGAGCTAGCCCTTTGGGACCAGGCTATGTCTTGGAACAAAAGTTCTCATTGGGAAAGTTACATCGGAAATGTTAAAGTTTGCAACAATGGAAGATCTCTGGTCCCTCTTTCTGCAATTGTTCTTAAATGTCCTGTATCGAGCAAGAGAAATCCAGCAGTGCCCAGCATGCCGTTCAGCAGGGAAATGGTCCCCTCTCAATACACTACAATGTTTACTTCTGGTGGTAGTAATGCACTGCTAATAAATGTGTCCCATAGATCTCAATATCTCACATTCAGCACTTTCTTCTTGCAATACATCCACCAAATGTGAGGTCAGTCAAATGAACCGTTGCTGCGAACTGAGCCTCCTTTTTTAATTCTCCAAAATACTTCTGTTGTTTTTAATGCTTATTTTCATTCCATTAAATCAGGGGCCACCATCAGCCAAGTGTGTTTATTGCAAGTTAATCACGTACAAAACACAAAGCAGTCAGCAACTTCCTGGCCACAAGAATCAGACATATTAAATATTAAATATCAAAATTAAATCCAGTTGACTGCCCATTGTTTCATTTCCTCTCCTATTTTTGACTTGAGCATAACATCCAAGGTACAAAAAAACAAGATGTCATTTTTTTTTTTTTTTCTGTGTTGGATTCATAAACGAACAATAATTAATTAAGTTGGATACACAGGAAGGAAGTAATAAAAAGCCTTTACTGTAGTTGTACAGACACTACAATGTTGTACAAACTGACTGAAGGGATGAATGCTCTTCCTTTTATGGTTTTTATTTAGATTGAGATATATTGCTGGTAAATAGTATGTTGACAGGGCACGTAAGGTAAGCTAACACACAGTCACAATGTGATGATGAGGAACGCAGAAGCCTTCGCTTTCCACTGCAAACAGAATAAATGCTCTGTTACAGTTCTTATTTTGAGATCTGTTTGAACAGAATCATGCAAACAACCCGTCGCCACCATTTACTGAGGTCACTTTTTAAAGGTTAAAAAACAAACAAAGAAAACCAAAAAATCTAAATAAAAGTATCTCATAATCATGGGAATAAATTTCTACAACAAGAAAAATATTTCACAGGCGCTGTTTCCTGTTTTCTTTAATTATGACTCAGCAGCTCATTATTATGAGTATCTGGTGTCCCACAATCAAAAAATACATATTTAGTAATTGTGTGAAAAAAAGATTTTTACAGGATTTTACAGTATTTTCTTGTAATAATAAAATTATGGCTTACCATCTAATAATTATGTGTATTTCCTGATCACATGATACATGATTACTCAAGTTCATAATTACGAGATCCATGTCTCATAAATTCAAGAAAAAAATTTAACAAGAAAAATAAATGTTCTTGTAATTATTGATTATTATGATTACGAAACAAACGTCTTCAGTATCTTGTAGAAATGAGAAAACTTTTTGCAGAAGGTTTTTAATAATTCTTGTGATTATGAAGTGATATTTGTTAACTTATTAAAAAATACAGATCTCATGTCTGTAACAATAAGCTAATGACCCCATGATATCTAGATTAGCGGTGAGCTGATGTCCTCATCCCAGTGAGTGACTTGCAGCCACTTGCAAAATACACATAAGAGCATAAATTTAGCATAAATTTAGTACCCTGGAAATCTCGCTTGAGCACAATTTGAATTTTGCTCAGCAAGCCACTCTGGCAATCAGTAATGATGCTCATTACCCATGCCGTTGAAGCCGAACTGCACCAATCACATCGGTGTATCTGATATAGGCGGGCCAGAGGCGAGCTAAACAGATGACGACAGCGCTGCGACAACGAAGTCCGGAATCAGAGTTAGACTTGGCTTTTTCTCTAAAAGAGGAACAGAAGACGGCGCTCGAGTCTTTCCTTTGCAAGAAAGACGTTTTTGCTGTTTTGCCGACCGGATATGATAAGAGTCTAACCTACCAGTTAGCTCCGCTGGTAGCGCTCTGGATACGTCATCCCGTGTATTTTTCTGATTGGTCGTAGTGTTATCCAATTGCGTTTCCAGGCTACAAATTAAGCAGAAATTTAGTGGAGCGTACAGAGCGGTGACTGATAACGACCATGCCTACTCATGGTCATACAAAGTTGTACCGTGGAACATCTTGGATTCTCAGTGGATGTCTTATTTCACAGTTAAAATTCCTTAAATTAATTATATAATCAGGTGATTATGAGACAACCTGGCAGCAGAAACAGGGTTGAATAGTTGGTGGCACGCTGGTTGTTGGGTTTTTCATGCTGCACTGTGTCACATTGTGTTCGGTAAATGCACCTCAACGAGCACAGGTCAAACACAGCGGTGACGAGGTATAAAATCCATACTTCAGTATCAGCATGAACGAGCACACACCTGGACGAATCACCTTGAAAATGAGCCACAAACTCACAGTGTGGAGTGGTGAGGTGTGCGACTCCCTGAGTGTTTGTCACTTCATAAATGTCAGCGGAGTTGACCATGTGTCAGTCCGAGTCAGAGCTATTTCCTTTTCCTCCTCCTTTCCTCAACTTCCATCCGTGACGGCAGGCCCGCGGCAGGCCTGCCGCAGCTCCGACACCCACATCATTAAAGCCTCATCATTGGACATCCACGTGACGGCACACACACAGGCCCAATATAGAATCTCTTACAAAGCTCCTGCGACACAGCCAGCGAGGACAAATCAAATGGGCACCAGTGTGTGTGTGTGTGTGCCCAGTACAGGAAACAAAATAAAGGCCAACAGGGTGTGTTCCCCTCCATCTTCTCTCTGCCTTTGCCCCCCATAACACTCACCCACCCTCACCCTCCTCCCGTCATGCAGCTGAGTTGAGTGGGGATGTCAGCCTCCTCTTAGTTTTCCAAATTGCTCCCGAAACCTAGCCAGCCATGGCGGATCTGCATTCAGCAGAGGACGGAATGAGGGCACGCGGAGAGGAATAAGTTTCCAAAATGAAACATGTAGATGTTTCTTTGCATGATGGCCCCCGGGAAACAGGCTTTTTAAACAGGGTGAAGGAGTCACTTAGTCATACTGGCGGATAAAAGCCAACCTTCAGGATACTCGCGCAAGGACGAGGAGGCAATTTCCAATGAATTTGATTATTACTGCACCATTTTAATGTGTACGGGAGCCTCTTTGACGAGGATGTGCATGAGTTAATAGCATAAATATGAATCCAAATCAAAGTGGGAACTGTGCAAACAGATTTCTGTCGTTGCTAGCTTCCTAATTTCTGTCTGTCGGTTTCATATTCTGTTATCATGTTGACTTTGTTTGTGTTCTTTGTTTCATGTTGTTTAGCTCATATTTAATCTGCTTCCTGTTTTATTTTGTAGCTTCTCTCCCCTCATGTGTCGTGTCTGCTTTTACTTCCTGCCACACCTGCCTCGTTAGTCCTTCCCTGTTCCCTGAGTCTTCCCTTCACACCTGTTTTGTATTAGTCTTGTCTGCTCCACCCTTGTTGTTCACTCCTTTTGCCCGTGTCTTCCTTCTCCAGCTGTGTCTCGTACTTGTGATTAGTCTTGTGGGTATGTATACCTGTGTGTTTCCCTTTGTCTTGGGTCAGTCCGCCTGCATCTCTTCTGAGTTCGTCATGGGTTCGTCCTACCTTCATGTTCCTTGACCAGCTATATTAAAACTCGCTTTTTGTTTTAATTGTACACCTGTCTCTGAATTGAAATCACAACATTTGATTTTCTGATTTCCTTCCTTGTTGTGTCCTGACTGTCCTCCTTTCTTCCTTCATTCTTTCTTTATATGAAGAGGACGATAACCTTTTTTCCTCCCTCCTTTCCCTCTCGCCTAACTTTGAAGACGAACTCCAGCCCTTCGTATTAAACATTTCATTCTCAGTGAAAGATTTGAGTGCAGTGTTTTTGCACATAATCAGAATATTCCGAATATTCCCCGCACAGCTGCGCTCTTCACATGTGGAGACCATGAGGTGTAGATTTGCTGTCATCTCAGTGCTTTCCACTTGTCATTTGGGGAAACGGCAGGCAGCAAAGAAGGAAATTGGTGGAAATTTGATGCAGCCGCAGTGACAGCGGACCTGGCAGCGAGGCTTAACAAGCTTTCCGCTCTGACCCCAGCTGTGCTCGGCCCCTCCTCGGACTCCTCTGCCAGTCATGGCGTACATATTGCAGGGGTGTATGATGTGTGACAGAGCTGTCACAGGTATCAAGCCTGTGTGCGGCAAATCCACCGACTGTGGCGAGGAGCGCCGGGAGAACAGGCAGGACGGAGGGAAGTAATGGGGGGCCCGAAGGGGGGAGAGAAGAAGGTAGGGGGGGGATCTCCGTCGGAGTGACAGCTCGTCCAGGTTGGGGACAGCTGGGTGACAGTGATGGAGGGGGAGTGAGTCCGACGTACACGGCCATCGCGTCCCTATAGTCACTGCTATTCTTTGCTGTCTTGCAGACTTTCTAGTGCTTAAAACCCAGGGGTGTTTGCAGATTTGTGCAGTAAGAGCAGATAATACAGTGTGTATACATACTGTACTGCAGCATGTGGAGTCACACACACACACATTCAGAGTGAAACCCTACGACAGAACACTGGACACACATCACTGCTCAGGCTAGATCTGGGTCACAAGTCATTAAATCCCCTTGTTCATCAGCTGCCCTTACACACACACGCGCGCACATTGGTGCACACACACACACACACACACACTGCAAGCCACTATCGTCACCTCACACACCATCTGTCCTCCTAAAGCTGGGCTATCAAATCCATCAGGGTCTAACAGGTCAACCTCCACAGAGCTGCCAGACGCACGTGAACCAGCCAGATGACAATGCCTAACAACACACACACACGGCCAGGGAAGACCTCAGATACACAACATCATTAGACCATACTGAAAATATTTCCTCGGTATGTCGGAGCATGACTGTGGACTTTTCATTGCCATCGCTCCTATGGTGCATTTTGCAGTATCAATGTATCCTTCTGACTCTGTTCACAGAGGAATGCCTCCATATTAGGACCTTACCATTCTTGGTCAGACTGCTGTACAACAGTGTCAGGCCAGTGATTGGCCAGCTGATGGCAGTGACCATAAAAAGGAGAACAAACAGGTCTCAGGGAGTCATAGGAGGAGGAATGTTCTCTGTAGGATAAGAAAATAAAGACTGTCTCCTGGACGTGGGCGGATTACGAGACGGTGGGCCCCTGGGCTCATGCAAAAGCCCCCACCACTTTTTCCACATAGGAGCACGAAACACACACTTCATAGTTGTTTAGCTTTTTTTGTTGTTGATTTGTGTCTCTTTGTAGTTGTTTAGGCATAGTAGTCGTAGTTTGGGGTCTTGATTTGGTTGCTTTGCATCTCTTTGTAATCACTTTATGTCTCTTTAAAGTCATTTTGTCTCTTTGTGGTTATTTGTTGTCTTTTTGAGTCTCTTTGTTGTACGTTTGTGTCTCTTTTGATGCATTGCATCTCTTTGCAGTCATTTTGTGTCTCTTTGTGGTTATTTGTTGTCTTTTTGTAGTCATTTTGTGTCTCTTTGTAGTCATTTTGTGTTTCTTTGTAGTCATTTCTTATCTCTTTGCAGTCATTTTGTGTCTCTGTGGTTATTTGTTGCCTTTTTGTAGTCATGTTATGTCTCTTTGCAGTCATTTTGTGTTTCTTTGTAGTCATTTCTTGTCTCTTTGCAGTCATTTTGTGTCTCTGTGGTTATTTGTTGTCTTTTTGTAGTCATTTTGTGTCTCTTTGTAGTCATTTTGTGTCTCTTTGCAGATATTTTGTGTCTCTTTGTAGTCATTTCTTGTCGCTTTGCAGTCATGTTGTGTCTCTTTGTGGTTATTTGTTGTCATTTTGTGTCTCTTTGTGGTTATTTGTTGTCTTTTTGTGTCTCTTTGCAGACATTTCGTGTCTCTTTGCAGTCATTTTGTGTTTCTTTGTGGTTACTTGTCTTTTTGTGTCTCTTTGCAGTCATTTTGTGTCTCTTTGTGGTTATTTGTTGTCTTTTTGTGTCTCTTCGCAGTCATTTTGTGTCTCTTTGCGGTTATTTGTTGTCTTTTTGTAGTCATTTTGTGTCTCTTTGCAGCCATTTTGTGTCTCTTTGTGGTTATTTGTTGTCTTTTTGTGTCTCTTTGCAGACATTTCGTGTCTCTTTGCAGTCATTTTGTGTTTCTTTGTGGTTACTTGTCTTTTTGTGTCTCTTTGCAGTCATTTTGTGTCTCTTTGTGGTTATTTGTTGTCTTTTTGTGTCTCTTTGCAGACATTTCGTGTCTCTTTGCAGACATTTCGTGTTTCTTTGTGGTTACTTGTCTTTTTGTGTCTCTTTGCAGTCATTTTGTGTCTCTTTGTGGTTATTTGTTGTCTTTTTGTGTCTCTTTGCAGTCATTTTGTGTCTCTTTGCGGTTATTTGTTGTCTTTTTGTAGTCATTTTGTGTCTCTTTGCAGCCATTTTGTGTCTCTGTAGTCATTTTGTGTTTCTTTGTAGTCATTTCGTGTCTCTTTGTGGTTATTTGTTGTCATTTTGTGTCTCTTTGTGGTTATTTGTTGTCTTTTTGTGTCTCTTTGCAGACATTTCGTGTCTCTTTGCAGTCATTTTGTGTTTCTTTGTGGTTACTTGTCTTTTTGTGTCTCTTTGTGGTCATCCTGTTTCTTTTTATGGTCATTTTTTGTCTTTTCGTGGTATTGCTTATTTTTGTAGTCATTTTAAATCTCTTTATGTCTCCTTGCTTTTTTTGCATGTATTTGTAGTAGTTGTATGTGTGTTTGTGGTCATATTGAGTCTCTTCCTGGTTAGTATGTGTCTCTTGCAGTAAGATTTTTGAGAGGTTTGGATCTGTAGGCCTATTCAGTAAAACACCCCCATGCTGCTGGTCAAAGGACGATCAGCAAGGATCAGGGGGAAACAGTAAATAGCCATGCTAGCTAAACTGTCAGACAAAAGCTCAGCACAGCTGGAGCTTTTTTTACTTATTTATTTATTGGTGTCAGACTGCACCAAAAAATGCCTCAGTTGTTCTGATGTTCATTCTCACTTCAGAAAATCAATCAAGGGAGATGAGAAAACTGACCTCCACCACGAAAGCGTGCAGAACAGAGTGCCAGCAGACATTCTGTTCAACCAAGCATTAGCCCACATTTATTGGTTATGTCGAGCCACAGAGCTGTTTTAACATCGCCTCGACAGCTCTGGAGAACCCAAATCAAATTGCAGCCATGTAATGTTCAAGCTCTGACAGGTTTATGTGGTCGGCGAGGAGAGAAATTCTATATAATAAACAATCAATATCTGTGATTACACATCAAATTGACTCCTGAGGCCGCTGATGATAGAGCGCTGTTGTCTTTGCCCTGGCTCGCAATTTCTTTCTTTTTTTTTTTTTTTCTTTTTTTGGGCCGTGCTCCATCACCTCAACCATCGTGCCAAGTCAACAGCAGTGGGTCACAAAGCAGAGAAACATTACATAAGCAATCAATACCAAGCAAACATACAAGCATGTCGAAGCAGCTGCTAATCCTCTTTGTCAGGAGTGCTGCGGCTCTTTCAGGCAGCAGCTCCTACAGGGATGTAAACAGCTTTATACTGCATCACTCTCAGCTCCCTACCACCAAAACTAAATGTGAAATCAATGCCCTATTATTGGAATATGTAGAAACATGTTGAAATAATTGCTACAGTGCACCGTCTAGTCTTTGCCTCGAGAAACCTGCGCCGAGTGATTTACTGTTCACTTAAATAATGGATCTTAATTGTCTGAGTGGTGCACCCTGCTCGTTTTATTGCATCTAAGTTGTCATAGTTACTGCTGTAAGGAAGAATATGTAGCTTTTCTCCAACATTACATCTTACCTCTACCCTGCGACGACTGAAATGCATTTTCACTGATTTCGTTTGACTGCTTTTGTAATTATCACACATGAATGCAGTGAAGTGTAGCGGTGTGACAGGTGATCTCCTCTGGGTGCGAAGAGAGAACGGTACATCACTCATCTCAGGCTGTGGAGCTCAGTCATATGGGATGATTCAGGTATTATGGGACATCAGGTTACAGGCTATTTTTGAGATAACAAAATGTCCTTTTAACTTACCGTTAATGCTGTGAAACTCACATAAAAGAGACGCTCTCATGCCATCTTTTTGTTTTAAACAGTAGGGAGATTTAGTGGCATCTTTCGGTGCGGACTGCGGATTTCAATCAGCCGAATCAATTCGTTAGAACTCCCTCAGTGTTCGTTGTTTATTTGTGCATAGAGAGAGTGGGCAGAGAATGGGCCTTTATGAGTCACTGCCACCTTCGAGATACGCCTGTGTTTTAAGAGGAGCTCACGTTAAATTAAAAAAGGGCATATGCCCTTTGAAAAAGGCGAACCAATGATCCAATGATCCAGTGATGGTTGCTGGGTAATATTTATGTTGATGTTGTCCAGTGTTGAGTCTCTGTTTGATCATGTGACAAGATGATATGTGCACTGGGGCCCAATGTAACTACCTTGCACCACTGCGTTGGACCATTAAATCTTATGGCTAGATGTTGCGTTTGCACTTTGTTACCTTCCCCTACACCCATGTGTCGTCTCCTTGAGCAAGACATTTAAGTCCTAATTGCTCCCAATGTGTGTGTGGGGAAAAAAACATCAGTTACTTTGGGCAAAACTGCCAAATAAATGTAATGAACATAATACAGTTCAATCGAGAAGTAAACAGAGGCCAACACAGATCTCCAAAATCAATAGAAAGTGTGCAAAATAAAATGAATGTGTTGCCATGTTTCATATGCAACATACAGTATGAAGAAATGAAGAGAAAGAGCGAAGACTGTTTAGAAATATCCTTTAGATGTCTGCATATATATGTAAATAGGAAGCATTGTTCAAAACACACAACTTTATCTCTGTCAAATAGTGATCAATTGGGTCTGACCAAACAAAGAAATACCCTGAGGTCAGATTTGACATTTAAGCCTGAAATGAGCCGTGGTTGTAAAAAGACAGTTCAGAGTTTTTGAAGTTTTTGGATGGGAAAAAATCTGAACTATCGCTCTCATAACACTTAGCAGTCAGTTATCTCAGTCTGGCCCGCACCGAGGGCAGCAGAAAGTTGCATTCGGAAACTCAGCTCAGTTCACAACTTCTAACTAGATGCATCCCATATGACTGAGATCCACTGCTTTAAATGACTGATGTCCTATTATATCTCAGTGCCCAGAGGAGCTCACCTGTCACACCGCTGCAGTTCACTGCATTCAGCTGTGATAATTGCAGCGGCAGGCGGTAGAACTCTGGGAAAAATGCATATCAATCAGCCTGGCTAAAAAGCTGTAGAGGAGAGGGTGTAGTGGTGCCTACATGCAGGCATTTGCCAAATGTCACTGCAGACCTTTCTTACTAGAATAAGCAGCTCCTGTGGTTTTGGAAATAACGACTCAGTTGCTAAAGCTAAATTATCATGTTTTCTGCATTTAACACTAGCGTAAGTTGAGTTAAGTTGGTCTGAACAACATCAGAAGCAGATTGCAGGTATTCCAGAGCTTTCACTACTGAAGGGGATGAACAAAAGATGACGGTATCATCTGCGAAGAAATAGTGGGCAGCATTTGATAAATTGCCATAGAGATGATTTACATATATAGAAAACAACAATGGCCCCAGTACGGAACCTTGAGGAACACCTTTTAACACCGGGAGTAATGCAGAGGAACGTACTGTGTTCTACCCAGCAAATAGTTAGCAAACCAGTGCACAGCATGCTCAGATCTGCCTGGGCAACATGGTCTGCTGTGTCAAAGGCCTTTGACAAATCAATGAAAAGAGCTGCATAGTATTTTCTGCAGTCCAGTGGCTCAATAATGTCATTGGCCACCTTAATAGTAGCTGTGTCGTGCTGTGTCGTTTTCTAAAACTGGACTGATGTTGTGATAAAATGCTAT
This sequence comes from Epinephelus awoara, assembly GCA_035609425.1. Lineage (NCBI taxonomy): Eukaryota > Metazoa > Chordata > Actinopteri > Perciformes > Serranidae > Epinephelus > Epinephelus awoara. Next base: position 17,739,081 of record CM069317.1, on the reverse strand, counting down.
TTGTTTCTAAAATTTCTTTAAGTTGTTTTTTTTCCCCCAAATGTCAGGAATGACATTATTAGAAAGTGTAAGATTAAAATTATATGTCAGAGGTTCTGCTATAAAATCTGCTGCATGCTTGAGAAACTGGGGATCCAGCAAGTCAGGACAAGCCGATTTGCCGGGATCCAGATGCTTTAAAGCTCTATGAACGTCAGTCACATCAAACATGTGTCCCCATGCACGTGCAACACACAAACAAAACGAAGACCCACTTATAGAAAAACAGTTTCATAGCATTCATAGGTCAATTTTTACACAGGTTTTTTAGTCACTTCTTCTCTTTTGAGCTAGCAAATGACTGAATATGTGCAGAAACTCCATCATGCTATCCATTGACTATGGTACCATTCTTTAGTATTTGTTGTAGCAGCAGTTCTTTGCATTTCTACAGACCAAAAGTAAAGTGATTCTTTGCCCTAAATGTCACCAGAAATGGTTACAAAAAAAACGGTCAAGCTCCTTCCAGCGTTAATTCTGACAGTTATTTTAGATTTAGTTTTAGTCTGGAAACAAAAATGCTTATTAGTTGTATCCACATTTCAGTCATGTTTACCCGTCATAGCTTTAGTCTAGTTTAATTGACGAAAATTCAAAATGAGACATATAAATATAATAGTTAGTATGGCCATTCTTGATTTTCAATGTCCACTGACATTTTCGTCACGTCTTATCTGGTCAACAAAAATGAAACAGATTTCATCTTAGTTTTTATTATCTATTTTAATTCGTCACTGTCTCGTTTTGGTCATGAAAAGGATTCATGGTTTCATCATGGTTTGATCTGGATCTTGCTCCCCTATTAAGATATATCAAAACAGAAATCTACTGTCAGCAGTGCAGAGATTTTATTTCATTTTCCCCCACTGCAACACAGATGTTGAAAATCCAGGTATTGCATCCAATTGCAGGAAGTTTCACAGAGTTCATAGAAGCAGTTACATTTTTATCCTGTCGGAAGTTGGAAAATAGATCAAGAGTGTGCAATTGACCACGGTTAGGCAGCTGTTAAATAGAATGACCCGACTAGTAGATGTTGTCTGTGTTGAAAAAAGTGAAAAATACCACTTTTTGAACCTGCAAGTAGACGTACAGTACAACAAATTACAGCGGTGCAGATGCACTTGCATCAGAGTTCATGTAGAATAAAAATGTGGCTATTACAGACTTGAGAGCTCATATTCATGCACATTCATTAGGATTTAGACGGGCTAATTAGGTAGGGAAGCAGCAGCTGCCACCTCCACGCTTGTGTCTTCAGAACATCAAAGCGGCATCGGCCCGCTTAGTGGTCGGCCGTCTCACTCTTCTCTTTCACTGCCCTCAAGTTGTTGAGCGACATCACTCTTTAATCAGCTTTGCATCTGGGGAACGCTCTGCCCCAAAAATATCACAAAAATGAGCCCACTCCTCTTTGGTGGAGCAGTGCCTGCTGAGGTTTGATGCATTCTGGTGGTCTGCTACTCTGCAGTCAAAACTGTGGGATACTCCATCATTGTGTGAGATTGGATTTGTGCTAGCCTGAGCCAAAGCAGCGCTGCTCTTCCAGCAGTCTCACAGGAACAAAAAGTTTACCTCTTAACCCTCAATTCAGTTCTGGCAAGAACCTAGTTGTTTGTGGGGGCTTCCAGATGGATGGAGCTGGAAAGTGATCTTTTCTGTTGGCTCGTGAGGTATCTGTGGGTGTGCACTTGGGTCACTGAATGCATTACTTCTGGCTACATTCACCACGGCTTTTTCAATAAAGTCTTGACACCAGTTTGTGTCCTGCAAGAGGGAATACCAATCTTATTCTAAAATGTTGATCATCAGAGGAAAACCCTGATCAGAAGTGAATAAACTCTTTGACCATTCGTCTGTGTTTACTTCATTCCAGTGTTGTAATTTACAACAATTTCATCCACACAAAGACAAGAATGCCAGCATGCAACTGAGGTGACACAAGCAACTCGCAACTCCCACATCTGACTGAGATCGGCCTTTCAGTCAAGCAACATGCTATGAATTTTATTTCTCTCTCTCTCCAGGTGCAGTCAGGCGAGACATTTGCTCCTCATTTACTTCAGTGATGAAAGGTTCAAATGAGGATAAGATGGATTTGCTTAATGTCCCCAATAGAACTCTGTCTCATTCCTTTCAATCTCATTGAACTTTGACCTGCAAATTACCAAGGCTCCCAAGTGTCCAGCCAACTGGAGAGAATGGAGTGGACTGAATTGTCATTTAGAGAGTATTGATTATTTTTATGCCTCCGCACCGCCGGTAGCCGTGGCCAGAGGCATTATGTTTTCGGGTTGTTCGTCCATCTGTATATCTGCATGTTTATCCAACTCCATCTCGTTCTTCTTCGTGAATGCAATATCTCAAGAATGCCTTTGAGAGAATTTCTTCAAATTTGGCCTATAACCCTGCTCACATTAATTCCTGTCTCTGTCTCTTTTCACCACCCATTCAAGGTTCAAGGTTCAAGGAGTCTTTATTATCCCTGTGGGGCAATTTGATGCACAGCCTGCAGTAATAAACAAACAATTAAACAACAATCACTCAGACAACAATAAATAACAACAGAAGACAAAGGAATGTGCACTACATTTTGCAAAATATGAAAGTACAAAACCTGTGATTTTCTGCATTAGATCATTTATGTTCCATTAAATGTGTTTCCTTAATCAAGACAAACACTACACTTGTTATCCAGGCATGAGAAAGTGAGAACCTTGGTGTACTTACAAAATTATCTGCAAATTGCATCATTTGTGATCTGCATCTGTGAGTAATGCTTGCAAAATGGTTCTGTGAAACTGGCCCCAGGTTGCCTCCAGGTTGCCTTGGGGCAAGGATGAGAAGTTGATATATCCTGTTTGCCCTAGTTGAGGAACCTTGAAGAAAAGCTTAAAGGGATAGTGCACCCAAAAATGAAAATTCAGCCATTATCTACTCACCCATATGCCGAGGGAGTCTCAGGTGAAGTTTAAGAGTCCTCACAACACTTGCAGAGATCCAAGGGGAGAGGAGGTAGCAACACAACTCCACCTAATGGAGGCTGACGAAGCCCCAGATTCAAACGTCCAAAAGCACATAATTGAAACCACAAATATCTCCATACTGCTCGTCCGTAGTGATCCAAGTGTCCTGAAGCCCCAACATAAAAAGGTTGTTTGGAAATCTGTCATTTGAACTCTGGTTTTAGCCTCATTGTAGCCTGCAGCTCTGACTGCCTCTCTGTGCACCGTGCTCACGTGTTGCTACTCCCTCTCCCCTGGGATCTCCGGTCACCTGAGCTCACCTGAGCCTCCCTCGGCATATGGGTCATTTTTGTCACTAGAGGCAGGTTTGCTGGGCATCTCCGGAGCCACTAGGGGTACAATCGTAGGACGCTGCTCAAGTAGCCTCTAAACTGGTATTCAGAAGGCTTAATCTGTGGGGTAGTGCTGCTGAGACAAGTCTGTTCAACCCTGGCTGAAACACTGACGGCCCCAAGTTAGAATCTTTCCCTGTGCACCCTGGGGTGTATCTCCAAATCAATGGATTGATGACTTTTTGAGTCAGCATCTAGTGGCTGTTTGTGGTACTGCATCTTTCACCTTGAATCCATGATACCACGATGGGAGCCATTCGGGTTCAGGGAGGAAAATGTTTTGTTATACAGGGTATATCGTTGCACATGACTGCAGTTCATTGTGGTCTAAGGCTACGGCTGCTGGAGATATGAGTATCTCCTCTTCTAAAGTGGATCCCTCCCTGTGTGACAGATAAATGTCAGAAAAAGCCATTGCTTTTCGATTCTGACACCAAAACCTGACATTTACTGTTCGTGATTTAAATCTCAGAAACATTCTCAATATATCAATCTTTCCAACAGTGTAGAGCAGAGCTGTCACACCTCGACATCACATCATCAACAACTGACCAGGTTATTAAAAGTGCTAACATGTTGATAGCGGAAGGGAGGGAGAATGCCGCCCAAAATAGCTACACCCAGTGAGTCAGACTAGAATGCTGAACCCCAAATTGGTACCGAAGGCTGTGCGAATGTGTGATTGTTTAGATGAGATCCTGATGAGCAGACTGGCACCTTACACGACAGCCTCTGCCATCACTGTATGAATGTGTGAATGAGTATACGTGGCACGTAGAGTTAAGTGCTTTGAGTGGTCAGAAGGCGAGGAAGGCGCTGTATTGTTTGAAGTCCATTTGCTATTTAACATGCACAGTTCAGTGGCTGATCACATAATCCCTAAGCTATGAGAAGGAGTGCCCATCCTCATCTCTTTTCCTTCGTCGTATCTTTCATTTTCATACCTCTCCCACCCCAATGCAAGATATGACAGCCGGCAGATAAGAGAACTAGTAATATCCTCTAGGGGCAGCTTTTGCCTTTCTGCAAGTGTAGGGAAGCGTTGTGTTTGATGTAGCCTACTAACTGTCTGCAGGGGTTGAATGAAGGTAGGCCTGTGCTGAGCCTTTGTGCAGACATCCTCCTCTTTAGCTATCACAGAGAACAGAGAGTTTGATTTTAAACCCCTCAATGACAGCTGTATCTTCACAGACACCTCTGAGTCATCTGAAACAAAGCCGTCATCTCTTCTCAACGCTGTGGAGTGTTTCATATTAAGGTTGTTACGTCAGTCATTCAGATTCCAGGGTCTGGGCTCCGTGGCATCTTAAACTGTGCAGATGAACGTGCTTTAAAAATAAAATGCTAATGTGACAGCTAATAGGTCTGGATAATGGCTAAATGGTGACACAAACAACTAAATATTGGAGTTAAAGGGTGAGCACGGGAAAAGAGACAAACATTAAGCATTTTGATGAAGGTGAAGAGCTACTAGGTATTCTTGGGTGTTGGCCACATTGAGTTTGTGCAACCCAACTTCAATAAGTCTTCCAATGTTCTTGAAATGTCAGCTGATCTGACGCCTCTATAAGAAGGATATTTGCAGGGTAAAACAGTCAGTAGCAATCTTTAACAAATTATTAGGAGGAAAAGGCAGCACTCCATAAATTCGATTCCTCCAGCAGCGCCTTATAACTAGTAACTAGCCTTTGTTTCCTTTGTTATCAATACACTCCAATCCTTGAAGAGCACCTGATTTTGTGCATTCACAAACACCTGGTATCTGGACCCAGTGCAGCGCTCCAATTTTTTCTGTAGTGTTCAGCTCGAGTTGGCAAACATTAGCATGCAAACACACGAAACTAAGATTGTAAACATGATAAAGAATATACCTACTAAACATCAACACACTGATGTTTGAATCAAAGTGCTGCGAACTCCGAGTGTGGTTTATACCCTGACCTCAATCTAAAGAGTTCAAGTTGCTTCATCTAATCATGCTTATAAAATGCTAAACCGGTCTGGTTGGATATTACATGAATATATAATGAAATAATTAGTATTCAAAATGATCGTTTTTCTTTTCTTTCATTTTATCAGCCTGTCCCTGATTAATCACATATACATGAGTTGCATATATTTTGACTCTATATAACATTTAAAACGTATCGTGGTTTGGATTCCGCATATTGATTGTATTTTATTTATTGCATCAAATTCGTTGTTATTTCTGTGACACACTGTGCAATAACAGTCACAGTTTGAGGCCTGTTTCATACAGAAGCCGACAAGGCTACAAATCGATTCACTTATAGAAATTTCAGGCACTTACCCGCAGCATGTTAACAAACACATGGAATACCACTTTGAGGAAATGACAAAGGAGCTCCTGTATGAAATTTTAGATTTTCAATTTGAAGGTGATGATTGAAGTGAAACGTGGCAGGGGTCGCAGGAAGAGAGTCATCACGGCGAGGAGGCGGTGGGGGAAATGGACCGTGCTGATGTTCGATGAGTGACTGTAACTGCTAAGCCAATGAAGACACCAGCTCTGTGAGCGCCACGGAAGCAAATCAACCCCGTGGCACACTGCTGTCGCAGATTTTAAGCTAATGCGAATATCTCTGCTGTCATTCTGCTCCACTTAGCCATCTCAGCTTTAGATGTTTTGGAGATATTTTTTGTGTGTTTTGTTTTGTCGAAGCATCTATTTGGATGAGCTATTTGCTGTTCCCTTTCATTATCCCCCAGACCTGCTGTGCTGCTTTTCAATTCAGGCGAAATGAGCCCGCCATCTCGGCAACTGTAATTGCTGAAAATTAATTTGCAGGGTGCAATTATCTGGACTATATTTTCTTACAACAGCATTTACTCAAAGGAGGGTACATAATACACACATAACATCTCTGAGAAAAAAGGACAGGCGGCATCAACCATCAACAAGACAGCTTCCATTCATGGAGATTTACTCAGCTGCTCACCAAAACAACCCATTTTAAACTCCGTCCTACTTTTGGCCATTTTATCAGCGGTGATTAGCCACGGCACAGCCGTGTCCATATGCAGGTTGAGGCCGACAGGGACGTCCATCTCCTCCCAGGGAAAAACCATCTGCCCCTCAAATCCCTCCAGTGCATCTGTTGCATTCTGTAGATGACAGTCTGCTATAGAGAACAGCTCCCAAAGCTAATAAATGCTTAAAATTGTCACGTTTCCCCAGCCAACACCGACTCCTCAAAGCAACATTTTGTCATCAACCAACATTTCTTCCATCCCTCGTAGTTATTTCACACAGCAGAGTTGAGAGATGATACACATTTCAACATGCATATCAACACAGTTTTTGTTTGGAATCACAATGACGGCTGCGTAAAGGGCTATGATAACGCTGACCTTTAAAAGGCAGGTTTGGTGTGAAAACACAGAGACTGAGGTTACATAAGGAAAAGCTCTCCGACAAGTTATAAAACAAATGGAGAGAAGTGAGACATAGCTCCGCAGAGAAACTGAGCAACACTCTGCTGCAAACAAAAGAGGCTCGGTGGCTTTACAGTAAGGTCATGACTGGTTAACTGTTGATCATTTAACTGCCAAGAATGTATTTGTTTGGTCTTTCATGTTCGCTACTCTTCAGTTTACTGTAGTATGCAGAAGCCTGGTCTTGGGGTACCTGTTGTAATCACCAAATGAGCAGCACTGGTAGCTAGTTCCCATCCGACCCAGATGGTGCGCAGTACAAAGCAACCAATGCTAACGTCAGCTACCTAGTGCCACCTCTAAATGGTCGGTTCGACTGGTTATTTCCCCGACTTCAAGTCTTTACGCTAAGCTAAGCTAAGCTAACCATGTCCTGACATACCACCGAAGTCGTCGAATACCGGTGCTTGGCCAGTGCCTTCAGGCGTCAGACACAGACGAAGAAAGACAGTCTTTTACATCGGCATGATACGTCGCCGTCATTGTTTAACAGTGCCTGGCAGCATTCGAGGGAAATGCTGCAGGACAACAACGTAAGCTAAAGTAGGTTGGGCAGGAGGAGTGGTGCTTTTGTTGCCTAAACCCAACCACGTACATGTGTTGGCTCTATGTAACCATTTGTTGTTGAAGGGGGAAAAAGTCAACTGGTGGTGTTGTATAGACGTAGTTCGTCTGTCTTTCTGTAACAAAGCAAGTAAATCTCTCCAACCTGATGACGTGAATCAGTGTGAAGCATTTGCAGGCGGAGGAGAGGGGCTGACGTAATAGAAGCCAGTGGACACTGCTGATTAGTCAGGACCATGGCAGCGGCACACATTGTCAAAAGCACACACAGAGCACCATTTGTCATGTTGTTTTGCCAAAGCGACAGATGACTCCGCTCACCCTCCTCCCCTCACTCTCATCCAGTGTGCTGGCCAAGACCAAAAGCATGTTTTGCAGTTTTTTTTTTTTATTTATTTCCCTTTTCTTTCAGCAGGGTCTGAGCTGCAGCTGCAGCCTTCTGCCATTCTGTGTCATGTCAGAAGGCATCACCTCATCGTCTGACTCACGACCGGAGAGGATATCCGCCGCTGACGACTGCCGTGAGACCGCCACGGCGACAGCACATTTCCCTCCCGCTCCTCACGTGTTGTCGTCACTCCACCGCCGGGGGGGAGGGAATTTTGGAGTGGTAATGACCTCCTCCCAGCCACGGCTGTCCTTGCAGAGACGGAGGAGTCATGAAGGAGGGGAAAGAGGCAGCTGCAGGGAGGCTGAGTACCTGCCCTCTGGCTACTACAGAGGCCACTAACAGACCAGAATAGAACCGAATGATGCAGAATAAAAAGGAGAATAACACGGATAATTGAGGTCAGGTGAGGATAGATGCCTCATTCAAAAATATGTAATGAATGTAATGAATGTATGTGATAAGAGTTTATAATAAATAAATATACTGGACTTGTTTGCATTAACAAACAGCACATGGTTCCCCAAATGTCATGTTGTCCCTTTGCAGCTGATAAATCACACACACTTTATCATTTTTAAGGGCTAGTTCAATTTTTTAAAGTGGGGTTGCATGAGATTCTTATCCATATCCATGTATTACCAACAGTTGCAGCTCAGGTCCACACCTAGACACAACAATCTGAACATTTTTAGTCTAGTTTTTGTTGCTTTCAAGGTACCAAGACATCCTTGGTAAAAAAAAAAAAAATCTGAGTGCAGCTTTCAATACCATTTCATATAATATCCCTTTAGAGAGACTAGCTGCCATTGTTATCACTGGCACCACTCTTGCCTCGTATCTTTTTTGGCCACACTCACTTTGTTCAATTTTGACATATCAGATCCAACTGTTTTCCACTTACTAGCGGTATTCCTCAGGGCTCTATCTTAGCCCCCCTTATATTTTTTATCTACCTTCTACCCCATGGCCATATCCTCAGAAAAATTCAGTTCCACTGCTACACAGAAAACACCCAGCTCTATCAATCCACCAAGGTAACTTCCAATCTTCTGCTTATTGGATATTAAGACTTGGCTCTTGTACAACTTCCTCAAACTTAACAGTGATAAAACTGAGGTTCTTCTTGTAGGTACTAAATCTACTTGCCATTAACAGCTCCCTAGTTGGAACAAACTGTCTGACATTAAGGTAAAACAGTGAAAATACTCCCAATATAGCATACACTTAAACTGATATTGACTTTTGTGGGTGGGACTTTTTTTGGAGGCTAAAATACGTTTTGCTTAGTGATGTCCAAATGAAGCTTCATGAACCACCAGTTGTAACTAAAACCGTTGCCATCCCTTGAGCCTTTTTCATTACACCAAGAGCGCCATCTAGTGGGTTCAGCAAGTACAACTGAGGCTTCATTTGGCCATCACTACTTTTGCTAAACTGAGGGTGTACTGACAGTAACCTACTGTGGTACCTCATGCAACCCCACTTCAAAAAAAATGTTAACTATGCCTTTAAGGTTTTGCTTCCACAGTCTTACCTCATATGACCAGTAGCTTATGATGGTTACTGTTAGCTACTGTTAGCAGTAATTAGTAAGTGATTTCCCTGCAATGACTCTTGTCTGCTTGCTCTTCTATGATTCTACATCCAGCATATTCCCATAATTGCTATTTTGTGGCCTCTGGCGATTGTCCAACAAAAGTTCCATAAGCTTGCTCTAATGACAGAGTTATAAATGATCAATTTTTAATTGTCTCTTTAATTCTCTGCCTGTGAACTGGTTTCATTTGAGTGCGAGGGGATCCAGAGACAGATAAAGCAGACATGATGGATTTGAAGTAAGTTTCATGTCTCCAGATTTTCATTAAAGGATTGATCCCATTTTTTCAAGCCTTGCTGTTTTAAGTTTTATAGTGATTGACTTAGTTTTACTGTCAGCTCCGTCCTCTCCTCATCACTCCCATCTTAGAACCCTCCTTGTACAGACACACCGTCATCCATTACCTGCTCTGACGCACAACAATGATGAACAGATGCACTTGTTTCCTTGAAAATGATCTGTTTTCTTTAATAACCCCCGAGGTGAGGGGGAGTCTGGGTTATTGCAGCTGATTGGTGAGCAGCGCTGTGACAGCCTCCCTCTCAGAGCTTCATCACATCTGTCTTATCCGTGAGAGATTTCCCTCTCAGGGTCACTGACTCATACTGAGCAAGCAGTTTACCGTGCCATAAAGTGATACCACAAGAAAGTAACTTTTTATTCAACTTGTCAGTGTCAGTGTCACAGCAGGAGATCATACTTCCCATCACACTGTGACACTCTGGGCCTCAGAGGGCTGAATGTGACATTAAAAACATGATGCTGAGAACGCTTGAACTCAATCATTTTCAAGTGTGATTCAGTTTCTTCTTTGTACAAATTTCCACTTGTCAAATGATACCATCAGCTTTTAGATTAATTCCAGCCAGCCGCTCATTTCAGATCATTCAAGTGTTTGCTATTATTAAGTTGTTAAATATAACAACTTAATAAGGGACCAATTTTATTCTCACTGTACATGTCAGCCCTTGGACCTATCATTCGGCAACACAACTCTTTCAACCGTTACGCAGATGATGCACAGTTATATCTCTCATTTAAACCACATGAATTCAACAATCTAACCATACTGCATTCCTGTTTATACAGCATCCCACAAATTAATAGTAATAAAACAGAGGTTTTGATCATTGATCCTACAGATACAGTCATCCCTTGGTTCAGTTACTGACAATGTTGAATCCACAGCAATGGACCTTGGAATAAACTTTGATAGCCAGGTATCTTTTGAACAGCACAAAGCCTGATTTGCTTTCATGTTATCACTGTAATTCTCTTTTTTACCTACAGTTGTGACTTAAACAGAACTCAGCAGCCAGATTAAGTCCTGTCCAGGTTCTGTGTTATCACCATATTTAGCATCACTGCACCGGTTGCCCATTACATTTAGAATACATTTTGAAATATTATTATTCACCTACAAGAACCTGGTCTCACTCTGAAGTCATTGAAAAGCAGCACTTGATCTGTGACTTCTGGTGTCAGACACAGACAAAAAAGGCATCCTTTCATGTCTGCATGGACTCGGCGGCATCAGGGTGAAATGTTGCGGGACAACAACAAAAGTTAAGGCGGCGAAAGTCCATGTAGGGTGATTGTGAGGGTTGGTGGATGGGTCCAGCAACCACTGACTTTTAATTCCTTACAGTGCAGCCAGGCCACTAAGATCAGCCGTTCAAAACCGTTTAGCAGTTCCACTGACAAGACTGACAACAAAGGGTAACCATTCAGTGACGGCGCTTCAGATCGGCACACTCCACTGCAGCTTTTATATACCTGCATACAACTCATTTTTACAAGATGGCCCACACTTAAAATGACTATTTTCATTGTGCATAGTGTTAGTTCAGGCAGGACATGATGTCAAGTTCAGCTCACTTCCCAGCTACATCAGCTGATAGATCCTGCCTACTGTTGCTGCTTCCTCTGCAAGCTGCTTTGCAACCTGCCTCCACCCCAGCTCCTCCTTTTCATGCTGTCTGACTTATCAATGTCATTTCTGTTTGTCATTGATGCTGCTCTGTTCTGTCCCTGGGGGTCTTTGCTGCTGTTCTCCCCGCCTTAGGCTTTCCACGAAGGCGCATGGAAGGGCAGAGAGGTTTGCTCTCTCCACCTTAGGCTTTGCGTAGGCCCGGAAAAGGCAGAAAGGCTTCAGAACAGAGCCACACCACCAAGTACCAAGTAATACTGCAATGAAAATAAAGTTTTCTTTGACAAGAGTGGTCCTGACGAAACTAATTTTGAGTATCATCATGTCACTATTTTTATATGCACTCCATATATTTTGCACTTTTCTGTGTGCCAGGTTTTGTTTTCCATTCATTCATCTCTTATATTCGCATATTATCTGTCTATATTATGATTATTTCCTTTAATTAAATTGTGCCTGCTTCATATGAACCTATTTCTCTTGTCACCATTTGACTTATTTGTTTAACCTTTATTATTTTAATATGGAAATCACTTTGTGCTTAAGCTTAAAAAGTGCTATATGAATAAGACTATTCTTCTTCTTCCTGATAATATGTCTGATAATAATTGGCAAAAAAAAAATAAGAACAAGAAGTATTGCAGCTTTCAACAAATATATGATTTATTCTGGCTTTTGTTCAGTCGAAGTGATTTTGCAATTTTTAGAAATATAATGCAAATAAAAATACTTATTTTTCTTTAATCCCTATCAGCAGCTTCCAAAAATAACAGAACAATATTTGTATTAGCTCCAAAAATCTGCCAAAGGTTTAATGCTTTCCAACCCAGCTGCATGATTCCTGACTTTATGTCACGTTAAATGTGATTTAATGATGAGTCATAAACTATCTCTGTCCTAAAGGGCTTCTGATATACTTTTAGCGAATCGATAAAGCGAGGCAGTGAGTAAGCTGAGTCTAGGTTGCAGGGTTTTTCTTTTACTCCCAGACTGGTTCGTAGCAAACAGAGAGCAAATCAGCAACATGTCTCCATCAGACAACCATCAGTAGTCATCTCACGTCCGGCCACAATGGGCAGTGGGGGGTTAGAAGGAGAGCAAATGGAGAGTGCCATGTGCCTCTGACAGATCCCAGTGCAGCCTAATGAAGCTCACCGTCACTCTGGCTCATGTGACAGCTTCCTGAAGCCAGATGGCACTTAGTGTTATCCAAGAGACCTCGTCCTGGCACCTCCAGCTCCGCACTGTTGGAACCAAATCTGTACGCACAGATGACCCCACTGCAGCTACGGTGGAGGCCGCAACCTGCCTTACTGCTGAAAAGAGGGGAACTTTGACCATGGCCCCGTTGAAGTAGGATGATGCTACCTCACTCTCATGGGCGGATCATGGGAGAATGGGCCCCTGGGCACAGACATACAAGCACCACTCCCAACCTTCACTACAGAGGAACAAGACACAGGATTTGTTGCTGTTGTTTTTTGTGTCTCTTTGTAGTAATTATGCACCTTTTTGTGGTTTTGTCATAGTCATTTTTGTGTCTTTGTGGTTGTTTAGTGTCTCTTTGTAGTTGAATTGTGTCTCTTTGTGGTCGAATTGTGTCTCTTTGTGGTCATTTTGTCTCTTTGTGGTTGTTTTGTGTCTCTTTGGGGTTGAATTGTGTCTCTTTGGGGTCGATCTGTGTGTCTTTGTGGTCATTTTGTGTCTCTTTGTGGTTGAATTGTGTGTCTTTGTGGTCAATTTGTGTCTCTTTGTGGTCATTTTGTGTCTCTTTGTGGTTGAATTGTGTGTCTTTGTAGTTGTTTTGTGTCTCTTTGGGGTCGATTCGTCTCTTGATTGTCATTTGTGCCTCTTTGTGGTTGTTTTGCCCCTACTTACTGTGTCGCCTTGCCGTTCCTTTGCATCTCTCTGTGGTCTTTTTTTGTCTCTTTGTGGTTGTTTTGAATCTCTCCCTGGTAATATCATGCTTTTTCCAGTAATATTTTGCAGGTGAAGGCCAGGGGGCCTCTGACACTCTGGGCCCCTGGACCTGTGCCCAGTAGGCCTGCTCAGTAATCCACCCATGCTCACTGACCATCCTTAATAGCATGTGTTGGTCATGCTAATGCTTGTGCCCTAGGACTTGTGCACTGCCGTCGGAGGAGGCATCTGTGGTTATGTATCATGGATCTGTGTGCACTTCCTTTGCAAATATGCTCTTACTTTTAGAGAGAAACCCAGAGAGAGAACCTGGCCTGCAGCACACTCCAGTGTGTCTCAGATTTAAGAGGCACCAGTTGGGTGCAGCGGGGGCAGCATAAAAGAGATCACAACTACAATGTGAGCCTGACCCCCATCCTGAACTGTCTGACCCTAACTGACAGGTGTCTCTGCTGTGTAAGCATCAGAGTATAGTTTGAGAGTTCACCTTTGAGCCCACCAGTAAGTGCTCCAGATGGTCTGGCAGCAAACAGAGACGGTCCTCCGACAGGGACCAGTTGTCTAAGCACTCGGGACTGGTGAAATTAAAGTCACAAAACTTGACTTCCTTGGGACTTGAGCTGGTTTGAATGGAGACTTTGAATGGAATTCAAAACAGTCACCACTTTGAATATGAAATCATTTGGCCTTTAGTTTAGCAGTGTAAAAGTCACTTTTAGCATAACATTGAAAGTAAAATGTTTGTCTTTAGAGAGCTGGGACGACACTATATTTTAATCATTTCCAGGAAGTTTCCAGGAAATAATTGTAATTAGGTACTATGGAGGAAATAGTGTTCATTTGGATAACTTCCAGTTAATTAAATCCAGTAATTGCTGGCATAACCCAGAGAGTCTTTTAGTCCGTGCACAACAGACCCTCTGTGCACTGAACATGGGAAAAAAGTGTAATTTGTCTGCAGGCAAGCATACCGAGCTTTACTTTTAAAGCAATTCCTATTTTTTCTATAATGTCCTTTGCAGGGGAAATGAAGCATTGCCTAGAATCAAGCACCTTAACCTGAAAGGACATGCACATGCTGGGGTTAGCTAGAGACTTGGACTTGCACCAAAAGACCTAAAAGCAGCTGTGAGGGCCTTTGGAGATGGATTGATTTAACCATAGCTATTACTGTGACACTCCAACAGGTAGGGGGAGCTGTGGTGACACATGAAGCCAGCAGCCCTACAGGTTGACCAGCAGGACAATTTGGATCACTGACAAGGATGCTCTGTGGCCAGAAACAAAAACAGAAAAAATACAGTTTACATTCATGACAACAAATGTTATTCACTTCAGCTGTCAGTGAATTTAATCAGTGACGGCCAAATGAAGCTTCATGAAGCACCACTTGTATTTGCTGAACCCACTAGATGGCGCTCTTGGTGTAATGAAAAAGACTCAAGGGATGGCAATGCAGTTTGGTTTCATCAAGTGATGGCCAAATGAAGCTTCATGAACCATTTTCGACCCAAAACGTAACGAAAATGCTTCATGAAGCTTCATTTGGCCGTTACAAGTTTTAATGTTTTGGCTGATTGATGTATGTGCATATTTACTAGCTACAGCTGTGCAAATAAAATCAATGCACACCCTCCAGCCAGTGAGAATGGAGTGTTCTCCGTGGCCACTGCTCTATTATCTTGTTCTCTAAATGAAACTTATCTTGAGGATCTTGATGATGAACACTTGAAACACTTACACTTAAATTTATAGTTTATCACTGCGTCTGAGCCAAATGAAACATGAAGAAGTGTAAATGCAAGATTTATATTACGATAAGCAGCCCACCCTGACGCCAGTGACTCCGCCATCCATCTTGCAGTTGGTGGAAAGATATAATAACAAGTCTTTCTGGTGCCAAACTGATTCTTTACAGTCACTGCTGAGTCATGCAGCAATCTGAACACTACACAGTGTGTACAGTACATGTTGTTGACTTGTGTTTTTATAGAGCACCAGAGACGTGGTCGCCGCTATACTGCATGCACTGGGTACAGTAGTGCAGATGTACTCTGAAAGTGAGCTGAGGGAAACAGTGTAAACGATATAGCCACTGACAGCTGTCCAACAGGGTGTGTGAGGTTAAAGTGGCTGAGGGTGATGAGTGTCTGGTGACTTCTCTCACTCCACTCACACTCTCCCTCCGCATGTATCACCCCGCCGGCGCAGACGCTGTTGAAAGCTGCCCGGCCTGCAGAGCTCTTCGCACAAGATGTCTGCTTCAGCCCGGCCTCGCACTGTTCACACACTCGCTGCGACGGGCGGTGTTGCACGTTAGCACCTTCCCCGCAGCAGCTGGAGGTATCTGTTTGAATCATTTGAAACGCAGCACCCAGAAACATTGTAAGGTGAGGGGACTGCTGTGTGTGTTGGACGGGGTTTAGCAGAGCTTGGTTGCAAATTTCTGAACATTTTACTCGTTTAAATCACCTGCTCTGTTTGTTTTGAAGAGGAAGAGACCTCTGTGGATAATTCGGCTCCCAGTAAAAACCTCCTGAACATTTGGATGTTAAGCTATCAAAGACAAAAGGTGAGCAGACATCAGCAGGTGCTGGGCTGACACCAAAATGCCAAACAGCAGCAGAAAAAAGATGATTTATAACCTGAAACTGCTTTATTCAGTCTTTTTACTCATTGAAATCACATGTTGTGTTTCTTTGAAGAGGAAGAGACCTCTGTGGATAATTCGGCTCCTGGTAAAACCGTCCTGAACATTAAACACTGAGGGAATTCCAACTGGGAGAGGTTTCAGCTGGTTGCAATCTGCTGCCACTAAATCCCCCTAAATCTTACACATGGTTTCTTTAAAACTAAGTGCCATAAAATCTCAGCACAAACTGCACTCAAGGTTCTCAAAGCGAGCAGCAGGTGCTGGGCTGACAGCCAAACTCCAAAACTCCAAACAGCATCAGAAAAACACTGATTTTCAACCTGAAACTGTTTTATTCAGTGTTTTTACTCACTGAAATCGCATGTTGTGTTTCGTTTGAAGAGGAAGAGACCTCTGTGAAACATTTGGCTCCCAGTAAAAACCTCTTGAGCATCTGGATGTTAAGCTATCAAAGACAAAAGGTGAGCAGACATCAGCAGGTCCTGGGCTGACAGCCAAACTCCAAAACGCCAAACAGCATCAGAAAAACACTGATTTATAACCTGAAACTGCTTTATTCAGTGTTTTTACTCATTGAAATCACATATTGTGTTTCTTTTGGAGAGGAAGAGACCTCTGTGGATAATTCGGCTCCTGGTAAAATCCTCCTGAACATCTGGAGCCTAACTTATCAGAGACAAAAGGTGAGCAGACATCAGCAGGTGCTGGGCTGTCACCAAAATGCCAAACAGCAACAGAACAACACTGATTTATAACCTGAAACTGCTTTATTCAGTGTTTTTACTCATTGAAATCACATATTGTGTTTCTTTTGGAGAGGAAGAGACCTCTGTGGCAAATTCGGCTCCAGGTAATAACTTCCTGAACATTTGGATGTTAAGCAGGTGCTGGGCTGACAACCAAACTCGAAAACGCCAAACAGCATTAGAAAAACACTGATTTGTAACCTGAACTGCTTTATTTGGTGTTTTTACTCGTTTAAATCAACTGCTCTGTTTATTTTGGAGAGGAAGAGACCTCTGTGGATAATTCAGCTCCCGGTAATAACCTCCTGAACAATAAACACTGAGGGAATTCTAACTGGGAGAAGTTCCAGCTGGTTGCATTCAGCTGCCACTAAATCTCCCTAAATCTTACACACGGTTTCTTTAAAACTAAGTGCCATTGGTCAGAACCAAATACCAGTGAGTCCAGTTGTGTTCAGACCCACACTGAGTGCAGTTTAGCCTCACAGTTTTAAGTTGTGTCACTTTTCCTGTGCACAGATGGCTTCCCTCCAGTGACTGCAACGACTCAAGAATTTAATAGGAGCACACAGGGTGAATCTACTGCGTGTCAATTAGTGTCGATGGAACGCTCGTCTCTGTCAGAGCCACACACATTTCGTGATTTGGGGCTGGATGTGTTTTTACATCAGAACCTGCAGCCTAACAAGATCACCATTTCTACATTTCCACTCTGGTTGTTCTCTCAGCTTCTCTCTCTCTGCTCCACTCACCTTCCTGTCTCCATCTGTATCCTCATCTGCATTCTCTCTCTCTCTGTCTCTCTCTTCATCTCTCTTTTTTTTTCTCTCTCTCTGCGGTGCACACTTTTCCAGAACACCTTTTCCCCCCGGCTCTCAGGCAACTAAATATAGTGACTGGTGCAGACAGCTCGGCCTTATAACAAATGGTAAGCAGAGCAGAGCAGAGCAGCGGCGGCGGTAGCATGAGCATAAGGCTTCGTTTTGAACAATGAACCACATGCAAACGGCACAGCAGCCACACAGCACATACTTTGATTTAAATGGTGAACAGACCTGTACTTGTATAGCGCCTTTTTACACTATGAGTCATATTCACCAGTTCACACACACATTCACGTACTGGAGTGTGTTTATGTGCTCCTCATATTCCATTTTCCCAAATCTGTCTTCACAAATTAACACAATTCTTTGTCCATTCCTGCAGTGGCAGGACCTGCAGTTATTTTGAGTCTCTCTGCAGTCATTTTGTGTCTCTTTGCAGTCATTTTGTGTCTCTGCAGTCATTTTGTGTCTCTTTGCAGTCATTTTGAGTCTCTCTGCAGTCATTTTGAGTCTTTTTGCACATTTTGAGTCTCTCTGCAGTCATTTTGAGTCTCTCTGCAGTCATTTTGAGTCTCTCTGCAGTCATTTTGAGTCTTTTTGCACATTTTGAGTCTCTCTGCAGTCATTTTGAGTCTTTTTGCAGTCATTTTGAGTCTCTCTGCAGTCATTTTGTGTCTCTGCAGTCATTTTGTGTCTCTTTGCAGTCATTTTGAGTCTCTCTGCAGTCATTTTGTGTCTCTCTGCAGTCATTTTGAGTCTCTGCAGTCATTTTGAGTCTCTCTGCAGTCATTTTGAGTCTTTTTGCACATTTTGAGTCTCTCTGCAGTCATTTTGAGTCTCTCTGCAGTCATTTTGTGTCTCTTTGCAGTCATTTTGAGTCTCTCTGCAGTCATTTTGTGTCTCTGCAGTCATTTTGTGTCTCTTTGCAGTCATTTTGAGTCTCTCTGCAGTCATTTTGTGTCTCTCTGCAGTCATTTTGTGTCTCTCTGCAGTCATTTTGAGTCTCTGCAGTCATTTTGAGTCTCTCTGCAGTCATTTTGAGTCTTTTTGCACATTTTGAGTCTCTCTGCAGTCATTTTGAGTCTCTCTGCAGTCATTTTGAGTCTTTTTGCACATTTTGAGTCTCTCTGCAGTCATTTTGAGTCTTTTTGCAGTCATTTTGTGTCTCTTTGAGTCATTTTGAGTCTCTTTGCAGTCATTTTGTGTCTCTTTGCAGTCATTTTGAGTCTCTGCACTCATTTTGTGTCTCTCTGCAGTCATTTTGAGTCTCTCTGCAGTCATTTTGAGTCTCTTTGAGTCATTTTGAGTCTTTTTGCAGTCATTTGATGTCTCTTTGAGTCATTTTTTTGTCTCTGCAGTCATTTTTTGTCTCTGCAGTCATTTTGAGTCTCTGCAGTCATTTTGTGTCTCTGCAGTCATTTCATGTCTCTCTGCAGTCATTATTATATTCCATTTTCCCAAATCTGTCTTCACAAATTAACACAATTCTTTGTCCATTCCTGCAGTGGCAGGACCTGCGGTTATTTTGAGTCTCTTTGCAGTCATTTTGAGTCTCTTTGAGTCATTTTGAGTCTTTTTGCAGTCATTTGATGTCTCTTTGAGTCATTTTTTTGTCTCTGCAGTCATTTTGAGTCTCTGCAGTCATTTTGTGTCTCTGCAGTCATTATTATATTCCATTTTCCCAAATCTGTCTTCACAAATTAACACAATTCTTTGTCCATTCCTGCAGTGGCAGGACCTGCGGTTATTTTGAGTCTCTGCAGTCATTTTGTGTCTCTCTGCAGTCATTTGATGTCTCTTTGAGTCATTTTTTTGTCACTGCAGTCATTTTTTGTCTCTGCAGTCATTTTGAGTCTCTGCAGTCATTTTGTGTCTCTGCAGTCATTTGATGTCTCTCTGCAGTCATTTTGAGTCTCTGCAGTCATTTTGTGTCTCTGCAGTCATTTGATGTCTCTCTGCAGTCATTTTGAGTCTCTCTGCAGTCATTTTGAGTCTCTTTGCAGTCATTTTGTGTCTCTCTGCAGTCATTTTGTGTCTCTCTGCAGTCATTTTGAGTCTCTTTGCAGTCATTTTGTGTCTCTTTGCAGTCATTTTGAGTCTCTCTGCAGTCATTTTGAGTCTCTCTGCAGTCATTTTGTGTCTCTTTGCAGTCATTTTGAGCCTCTCTGCAGTCATTTTGAGTCTCTCTGCAGTCATTTTGAGTCTCTCTGCAGTCATTTTGAGTCTCTTTGAAGTCATTTGATGTCTCTCTGCAGTCATTTTGTGTCTCTGCAGTCATTTCATGTCTCTCTGCAGTCATTATTATATTCCATTTTCCCAAATCTGTCTTCACAAATTAACACAATTCTTTGTCCATTCCTGCAGTGGCAAGACCTGTGGTTATTTTGAGTCTCTTTGCAGTCATTTTGAGTCTCTCTGCAGTCATTTTGTGTCTCTTTGCAGTCATTTTGAGCCTCTCTGCAGTCATTTTGAGTCTCTTTGAAGTCATTTTGAGTCTCTCTGCAGTCATTTTGAGTCTCTTTGAGTCATTTGATGTCTCTGCAGTCATTTGATGTCTCTCTGCAGTCATTTTGTGTCTCTGCAGTCATTTCATGTCTCTCTGCAGTCATTATTATATTCCATTTTCCCAAATCTGTCTTCACAAATTAACACAATTCTTTGTCCATTCCTGCAGTGACAGGACCTGTGGTTATTTTGAGTCTCTTTGCAGTCATTTTGAGTCTCTCTGCAGTCATTTTGTGTCTCTTTGCAGTCATTTTGAGTCTCTCTGTAGTCATTTTGTGTCTCTTTGCAGTCAATTTGAGTCTCTCTGCAGTCATTTTGAGTCTCTGCAGTCATTTTGTGTCTCTGCAGTCATTTGATGTCTCTCTGCAGTCATTTTGAGTCTCTCTGCAGTCATTTTGAGTCTTTTTGCAGTCATTTGATGTCTCTTTGAGTCATTTTGTGTCTCTGCAGTCATTTGATGTCTCTCTGCAGTCATTTTGTGTCTCTGCAGTCATTTGATGTCTCTCTGCAGTCATTTGATGTCTCTGCAGTCATTTTGTGTCTCTTTGCAGTCATTTGATGTCTCTCTGCAGTCATTTGATGTCTCTCTGCAGTCATTTGATGTCTCTGCAGTCATTTTGTGTCTCTGCAGTCATTTGATGTCTCTCTGCAGTCATTTGATGTCTCTGCAGTCATTTTGAGTCTCTCTGCAGTCATTTTGAGTCTTTTTGCAGTCATTTGATGTCTCTTTGAGTCATTTAATGTCTCTGCAGTCATTTTTTGTCTCTGCAGTCATTTTGACTCTCTGCAGTCTTTTTGTGTCTCTTTGCAGTCATTTGATGTCTCTGCAGTCATTTGATGTCTCTGCAGTCATTTTGAGTCTCTCTGCAGTCATTTTGAGTCTTGTGGTGTGGTCATTTTGAGTCTCTCTGCAGTCATTTTGAGTCTCTCTGCAGTCATTTTGTGTCTTTGCAGTAATTTTGAGTCTCTCTGCAGTCATTTGATGTCTCTCTGCAGTCATTTTGAGTCTCTTTGTAGTCATTTTGAGTCTTGTGGTGTGGTCATTTTGTGTCTCTCTGCAGTCATTTTGAGTCTCTCTGCAGTCATTTTGAGTCCCTTTGTAGTTGCTCCGCATGTTTTTGTAGTTGTTATATTTCTTAGTGGTCATTTGATGTCTCTTCCTGGTACGTTCATCGCTCTTTGACATTTTGCAGGTGAAGGCCAGGGGGGCCCATGACACTTTGGGCCCCTGAGCCTGTGTCAGATAGGTTGGTCCGTTAACGTGGCGTGACATGACAATGCAATATTATGCCTTCATGTACCTGCAAGTAAAAAAAAGGTTGACTTTGTGTCACACACAGGACACAAACCCCAGTGTCCCGGGTCAAAGTCCTGTGTTTGTTGCCTTTTATACTATGTGAACTGACTTGTGCTTTGATCCAGAGTTAGATATGAATTATAGTGCATAAGTGTTGCACGATAAGGTATGAGTAAGGGTGAATAAGAAGAGACCAGCTGCTGTTACAATTCTCAGATCATGACCTGCTTGTTTGTGTCGTTACAGAAGGTATGAACACGTAATGTGTTTTGTTTAAATTGGAGAACTTTCCTCATATTTCAGGGTGTTGAATCTGTGATTGAAGGGCTGAGAGAATCAGGTGTAAAAGCTGAGCTCCTCGTGTGCAGACAAGTAGACGGTGTTCCCTCCACGGAGGCACTGTTTGCCTGATAGAGGATGTTTGAAAAGGAGAGGCATGTTTCTAAACCACACATCACTATTCATGTCGCCGGAAGAGAATGTGAGAACAAGCTCGCAGCTCATGCCAAACTCCGGTGATGAGAATTTTTTTCTTTTTTATTTAAGGCTGAGTTTTCCGTCGAGCCGACAGCATTATCAAACTGCTATTTCCTCCCGTATAGCCTTCCATCTTGCAGAGGGAAGAGTGTGACTGCACTTCTGAAGCACATTTAATGGTTTCCTCAACTGAAATTTCAAGCTCGTAGCTGAGGACTCACACTTTCTTTACTCCTCAGACATGTGCAGCCCAGCTTCAGACCTTATTTTACATCACTTCATCCGATGAACCTGCCCGTTTACGTCATCTGTGTCTGTAAATATCCACATAATTGATGTTAAATTTTGCAGCCCGTGACTCAGGCTTTGTAAATCCACCCTGAGGGATGAACTTGCAGTTGCCAATTAGGCACTACAGGCTTTACAAAGAGACAGACAGGTTCACATGTTTATTTTCTGCCTAATTTGGAGGTGACACTCAGAATTAGGCTCGACGCACTTTCTGAGAAATGGTTCCTCGGCCACCATTTCCACTTCAAACACTGGTTCAACTCGAGCATAAAATGGCCACAGCTAAGCTCCCTCCAGGTTTCAAAACTCTTTCCCTCAAAACATTTGATGCTATCAGCCTCCTCTCAGAGTCAGACATTTTCTCCTGCAACAGACATTCACAAGCCAAACCTTTATGTCAGAGGCAAGATAAAGTATCCCTGTGTGAGCCCGAAACGACTTTCATCTTACAGACGGGAACAAAATAAGATGCACAGCACTGTGGTGTAGATACTGGATACTCGGATAACAACGGATCAATTTTCCCAGCGTGGAAGTATTTTTGTGGGCCGCTGGATGCTCGATGCTGCGGAATGATTAAAGTCATTGGAAAAGCTACAAATTTGAGAGTCTTTTTCTTAATTTGCATGTGCTTATCTGTTGCTTTGGGGGTCATCTGAGGCTTCACAAGCATTTGATATAAAGCAAACATGTGCAAACTATCTCCTACACTGCCATTAGCAGCTGATTGGCACCAGGGGGGAAGAAAAACACGATAGCTGGAGGCAGAAAACCCCCAAACCACGCATGCAATCAGGAGTGAGAACAGCAAACATCTTGATTTGCTTCAGTATATATTTGTCTTTAAGAACCATATAAGAGACCGCAAGTGTTTCCAGTTGCATTAAAGCAACCAGAGACTCGCAAATGTAATCAAAAAGAACTTAAGGTTTCCGCCGTCCAACTCTCGGCATGTACACCCTAATAGTCCTCCGCAGCCTTCCCTCGCACAAAGACCAGCCAGTTGGTGAAACAGTAGGAACCGAGTAGTCATTAAACCCCTCATTAAATCAATAACTCACTTTCTGACTCAATCAGCCCTCTCCAAACTAATTAAAGCCTCGGAACGGTGGACTCACCCAGAACGCCGAGCCGGTAGTTGATTGTGATGACGATGACGTTCCCGTAGCTGGCCAGGATGCTGCCGTCAATCATGTTGCCGGTTCCTTCCATGTAGGAGCCTCCGTGGATGTAAACCATGACCGGCTTTAACCCGTTCTCATCGTGGATATCTGCAAAAAAAGACATGGAAATTTAAAAATGTATATAAATGGAAAAGTGTTGCTTTTTGTATCCATCATGCGTTCCATGAAAACATGCAGGATGCGGCTGGTTTCTGATTCTGATGGTGCCAAAGAATATCCCACAAAGTGTACATCTGGAAGAGTATGGAAACGTTGGTGCCTAAATTTTTGTGACATCCAATGTCACAACTGAGTGCTGGATTGGATAGTGCGTTTTCTAGAATCATCTCCATGATAATGTTACTTGTGTGGTTGTATACATTATGACAGTTGGCAATGGAGTCTGGTGGCTTTGACGAGAGCTTAGATGAGGAACTGAAGCCGTTAACGGATTCCCCATTGGAGTACGCTGTGTGACGGCAAGGTAAACAGTGTTCACTTTGCTGATGTTAAAATGCGAAAATTGTCCAAAAATATTGTTTTTCTGAAGTGTTTTCCAACACGTTCTCATCCCAACTCATCAAACAGTCCATCTGAACGTTTAAATATGACACACTAGGTACCCTCCTGCATCAGTTTTGAACAATCAGGGACGATGTGTCTCTAGCCCCTTTTACACTGCCAGATTTTTGGCGAATGTTGGGTCGCTTTGCCGGCAAGCTGCAAGCAATTAGACACACAGAGCCGGATTGGCGAGTTGATCCGAGGTGCCCAATTTTCCAAAAGAGTACATGCACAGTTTAGTCATGAGTAAAATATTTCCTTTGGTTTAGGCAACAATGGAACGTGGTTAGATTTAGAAAAGCAAAAGAAAACATCATGGTTTGTCACACATTTATCTGCTGGGTGAAAGTCCAGAGTTTGTTTGACCTGAAAGCAACACATAGGCTGCGTTTAACTCCACATTGGGTTATTCTACAAAGAAAAAAAACTTTGAAATCTATCACAACTGAAAGATCAAATACTTTTCCAGCACTCTCAGGCTGAAATCTACAATATAAAGAACAGTAAGAGCTTAGAGTGGAGCAGGAGACATGGACGCCATTCACTCTTAATGTTGTAATCAACATGCAAAAACAGTATCAGCGTCCACACACCAAAGAAAATATCTCGACCTTAATTTAACACTGATCTTTTTTACAACACAGCAAAGTAAGGGGATAAACGGTGTTAGAGATATGGTTCTCGGGCAGTCTCTGATAAGAATTTCCACGGCTTTAACCTCGCAATCTCTACATCTGTCTCCCCTCCCGCCTGCTTCATTTGTTCTTTGTGTAATGTGCAGGGAACGCTGCAATTAGGCCAGATGAATACCTTGTTTATGAGGCTCTCCAGTTGTGATTAAGCTGGGTGATTAGTACATGTGTAGGTGGTGATTATAAATTAAGAGTGGGCCCTTTGCATGAAAGTAGATGAAAGGAGAAGATATAAATCCGTCCAACAAGCAGGGCTCGCAGTGAATCAGCCGGCAGCATCTTCATCATCAGGAGCCCTCGGCTGATTTTAACATGGAGTCCTCAGGGTGAGCTTTACCAAGACTTCGCAGAAATAGAGCTTGTGGATATATATATATGTATATTTTCTTTCACTTCTTTTAACTCAAAAGAAAAAAAAAAGTAGAAATAAGTATCAGTGCTGTCCTCAGATGGCCCAGCGTCTCTCACATCTCCTGCACTACAGTAAGTCTCGCTTGCCTGGACCCGGCAGCTGAACGGAGCCATTATCTCCGGCCCTGCCGACCGGGCTGCTTGGAAGTCTCTCAAATGTCATTGGGGATGAGAGCATCTGCTGAGGAAAATATCAAATTGAGAGGGGAGCTGGCCAGCTTGTGTGCGGCTCGTGCTGAGATTTAAAACCATGATATTGCGCTGACTGTCAGTTCTCAAAAAGTGGCACTATTTACCTTAACTGTAGAGAACTGGGCTTTTATTTGAAACAGGGTTATATCAGAGAGTTTGTTGCTGATTTCCTGTCATGAGAAGTCTATTCTTTTCTGATCTGCTCTGCTGTTAATGCTTGGTTGCTCAGGCATGAATTTTAAAGGAGCAGTGTGTAAGATTCAGGGAGATTTAGTCATATTTAGGGGTGAGGATTGCAGATTTCAACCAACTGAAACATCTCCTGGTTAGAATTCTTTCAGTGTTTTTTTTGTTCAGGAGGTTTTAATCAGGAGCCAAATTATCTGCAGAGGTCTCTTCCTCTCCGAAACAAACAGACCGGGTGATTTAAATGGGTAAAAACACTGCATAAAGCAGTTTTATTTTACAAATCAGTGTTTTTCCAATGCTGTTTGGCATGACGGAGATGGGCCATTAACCTAGCACCTGCTAACGTGTGCTCACCTTTTTTCTACAATATCTTAAGATCCAGACATTCAAGAAGTTTTTACCAGGAGCCGAATTATCCACAGAGGTCTCTTCCTCTCCGAAACAAACAGACTGTGTGATTTAAACCGGTAAAAACACTGCATAAAGCAGTTTCATGTTACAAATCTGTTTTTTTCCGATGGTGTTTGTGTGCCAAACTAATGCCAACCCAGTCTCACTCCAAATTTGTGGACAACCAGCACATAAAATGAGCATATATCATTCATAGCCTGATTTATAATATACAACAGCAAAAATTGAATTTCTATAGCTGTTGTTTTGGAACCTGGCTTCATCCAGTGATCCGCTTTTTGGAAATTAGTGCACATTTAATTAAATAATATTAAAACAAGAGGAAGTTTCTTAAGTTAAAATTTTTACCCTTTTTTCCTGGGCTGTCTTTCTTTATATATCCTCAAAAAAACAAAACAAAATAAAACCCAACATTATACTGGATTACTGGATATGCTATGTGAGCTGTTAAAGTACAGGTCACTTAATCTCAGCTCAGTGTTTTTTTTACTCTGCCTTTATCAGTGATGATGATGATGATGATGATGCTGACCCATTATTTGGGACTCAGTCACTCAGGCTTTTATTAGGACATGTAGTACACTCAGGAATGTTATTTGAACTCTGCCTTTTAAAAACAAAGCCTGCGACTAATTCTAGCGCTGCATTGTGGGGAAAAAGTGCATCTAAAGAGTGACTCTCTGTGCTGTGTAATTAGTTTAAAGAGGATACACGCTGCCCACACCAATTATTGGTTTCTCTTCCAGTTGCACTGGTCTGTGGCAAGATGCACAACCGTGTGCAACAGGAAGTGTACGGTATAAGTAGGCTTGGCAGAAAGCAACACAGCCACGGAGGAGGGGTGTATCATTCCCCTCCTCCGCAAAAGAAAACAGTGAGGCAAAGGAGTCGAAAGCAACCCACAGTGACAGGTTATTAATCTCCGCTGTGCTCCGAGTGGGTTGCTAATCCTGCAGCCAAGTGTGGGGAGGGGATCTGAGGAGAATCTGGGGTCAAAGTCCCGGACCGACCCCGGACAGATTCACTCAGGTTAGATACAAGGCTGCTAATTACAGAGGCCGGATGGCAGGCCGGTGTCAATAAGTTCCTGTTTGTCATTCAGTTCCACATTAAAAGAGGCCCGGTGGAACAGTGTGGGCGGCGGGAGCAACCTTGAAGAGGCAGATGCACATAAAACAAGAGCGCTGCCATTAAGTTGTCATAGTCTCTAACCGATACGTATCTGATGGTTGCTGCAGGCCTCTGTGGGCTCAGGCAAAACTATTTGGCTGGCTTTCCATCAAACAAACAGGCAAATTGACTGTTACTACCCATCTCTTTTTGTGTCGTGCAGCAGTGGAGTCAGAAGTCAGGAGGGAGGGAGGGAGGTGGGACCACTCAGGGCACTTTGATCAAACAGAGAGATGCCCTGCAGATTTAAAGTCGTGCTTTATGGCCGGGGAAGGAGAGGGTGGTCTCGGGGCACTGTGTCCCAATCCTGTCAGCGTGGAGTGCACTTAAAACTTAAGAAATCAAACTGTTTCGAGTGCTCTTCTATCTTTCTCTCTCTTACTATCTGTGTGTCTCTCGCTCTGCGCGCTCTCTTGGGCCTGTGGAGCTGCCTGGGTGACTGTGCAGCGAGTTCGTCCCGGACATTCATCACTGCCACCCGGGCCAGGGGGATAATATATTCCTCCGCTGGCTGCATGGCGTTGCGCACATTACTCATCTTTATATGGGTGGGGGGGGGGAGGGGGTCTGAATTTTCCATTGCTTTCAGCGCTTTCTACTGTTAGCGGGACGAATACAAATGGCAGTTAACGGAGGCAATGTAAAGTGTGTTCCCTGTCGCTGTCTCTGCCTGCACCACTATCGCTGCCATCACCTCTGTCTGTCCCAGTATGCTCTCTCCACACACAGCAGCCTACTTCCTGTTCAATAGTTTCACTGACATGCCAAAAAACAGCCAGCCTATTCACAGAGAGTCACAAAAAGTCATTATTTGGCCCAGAGTCACACACAAACCTGTCGGGAACAGCTGAATAACCACTGAAAACACTGGTGAGTATATTACAAAGTCAAGGTAAAGCATCTAGAATTTAACCTTATATTAATATAGAAATTATGTAATGGACTAGAATATGTTGCTTCACACACATCTTCAACCTGGCAGCACAGAAGATCTACACAATCAGAACAGTTTCACAGTAGACACCCAAGATTAGTGTCACCGATTCAGTATCTAACCAAATGTCTGGGACCTTGACCTTTGACATTTAACTATCAAATTCTAATCAGCTCACCCTTGAGTCTGCGTGGACCTTTGTGCCAAATTTGAAGAAGTTCTATCAAGGCCTTCTTGAGATATTGCATTTACAAGAATGAGACTGACGCAAGGTCACAGTGCTCTTGACCTTTGTGCACCAGTATCTTGACCGTTTGACCCTTTTGAAATAAAATGTCATCACTTCATCATTTTAGATATTTGTGTGAAATCTTGTCAAAATTAGTGTATGTAAACGTGTTTTGAGAGGTCACAGTGATCTTGACCTTTGACCGACAACTTCCAATCAGCTCATTGTCGAGCCAAGGTGGACATTTGTGCCAAATTTTAAAAAACAAAAAAATCCTTCAAGGTGTTCTCAAGATGACATGGACTTAAAATTACAACGATCTTGACTTCGAGCCACGTTCGTCCTTGAACATCAGCGTGTGTTTGTGCCAAAGTTTAAGAAATGCCGTCATGGCGTTCTTGAGATATCACATTCACCAGAATGGGATGGACCAAAATGATTTGTAGTTAGCTCGACAAATCATACCAACAAAGTAATTTAACAGCTTGAATCACTTTGCAAATATAAATGTTCTTGAACTACCAGAACTGCTACTTAAATTATATGTAATTCACTACTCGTCAACAGTTAAATGAACCATATACGGGACATATAAATAAGTATGTATGAGTTTAAGTCAAGTGCAAAGCAGGTCATCTCTGGTCTTCAAGTAGTTCTTGCTTTGCTTTGCGGTCTGCACAAAGATACAAACCAGAGGGTACAGCATGTCTCTGGAGAAAGGAGTAGCATTACTCTGTCTGTTTGTCTCCTTGCATTCATCCCTCTGTTACTGCCATAAATCCCAGACTTGGATTCATCAGTCTGGTGGTATTTCTTACCCTCGCCCGAGCGTTTGGCCTTGTTTCCCCTCCTGAGAAGTACTCTTGAAACTCTCATCCTCTGAGACCACTACAAGACAGCCTTATTTCAACAACAGTTTTGCTGATTGGAGTCTTGCAATCTTCGTTTAGCAAAGTCTGTGTCCGTCCTTTCTCTGGGAACTAAGCTTGCTAAACTGATCCTCTGGTGGTGTGGTCACTTTTGGTCTGCCTGATGGTGCTTTGGATACAACTGATCCAGACGCTGAAAGGCATAACTGATGTATCTCATTTGACACGTGCCAATTGATGCTCCCATGGCTCATAGCAGGCATCAGATTTAAAATGCCAACTCCACAGAATCAGCAGTATTTTGGGAAAGGTTTGCTATTTATATGTAGACAGGCACTAGTTTGTAAGCAACCTGCCATCTCATTTCATCTTTTATTTTTCCTTCCAGGTGGTTGAAAGACACATAAAGCATGGCTGATGGTAACTCTATACTATGTCAATGAATCGCTGTTGTTAGGTTTATGTAGGAAGTTAAGTTTTATGAGCGGCAGATGTCGGTAAACCTTCAGGAAAACATAGATTATACAGAGTGGGTCTGTTATGCTAGTGTAACTGCCAAGGGTCTAAACTTTTATTTTTCTTATTTATGTGACGGTAGTTTGTTGTAGTGGAGAGACAGGGGGTTGATTCATTGATACATTTCTTGATTTGATATCATTACTCAAAAACTTCTTAGGCTATTTGAATACAGTTTTTATGTAGGTAACTTCTTAGTGATGGATTTCCAGAAATAGGACCATTTATTTTGGCTGATTCATCGTGAGTCGAAGCCAAACCAGGCAACTGGACATAGCACGACTTTTTAGATTCTAGATCGTCATCCATCCTCAGTCTCAGCCGAGTAGGCAACCCAACTTACTTCTTCCGGCATGCCAAGTTTTGGCCGATGCTTGGCCAGGTCATTTTGGCTACCTGGGTTGTATCTGTGCTTCTCTTACACAAGCAACGTCAGTCACAATACTGATTGAAACACAAAGTCAAATGCTACATCCGCCCCAATGTGCAGGGGTAACTGTAACAGCATATGGGGGCAATTGTAACAACACACCTAATCCCGCCATATAACCAAGGACTACAATAACTGAAGAATATAGATATAGCTAAAGCAATTTAATATTCATCGAACAATTAATTCCAGTTTAATTAAAACAGTATAATTAATCATCTCGAGTATGACACATCAGTTTGTTTGTTGGCAGGCGGAGAGGGCTCACCACAGTGTTGTTTATGAAATGAGTGTCAAGTCAAATCTATCTACGGGTACAAATAAAGTAACCTTACCTGACCTTACCAGAGCAAACCAGTTTCAGTGCTAGTGATTTTCAATACTAATTTCTATTACAAACCAAAAATAATATGGCGATATCAACATTTTAAGTTAATAGACATTAAAGATTTTGAAATATAAGATTGGCTCTTGGTGGGAACTGAACCCAGGTAAACAGACTGAGAGGCGAGAGTATACATAGACATTTCACATAGACTGAACAGGAAACACTTTTCTGTAATTATTGGAAAAAGAAAATGTATCTCTATTGAAGTACCAAAGCATTAAAATTGACCCCAAGCAAACCACCCATGACACAAGCCACCCTGCTGGCTAGAAACAACTGAACGGTCTTCAGATGTCTAGATGTCAAAGGTTAAGAAAGTGTGAGGAAGACACCTGAGACTAGGCCTGTCACGATAACAAATTTCGCTGGACAATTAATTGTGTCAGAAATTATTGCGATAATATTGTCTTTTAAGACCATTTTTATTATTACTGTAATTCTGCTGTTTTTAGACCATTTTTTAAACGTATATAATGGTAATAAAGGCATAATGATGCAAGTACATCCTTTTAAAGAGAAATAAACATTTATTTAACGAGAATATTTAGGAATGGAAAAAAGAAAATTTAAATATCTGAAATAACACGTAAAAATATCGAAATAAATAAATACAAAAAAAATAGACTGTCAGTCTCTCATTCTCAGGTGTGCAGTTAAGTTGGTCGTATTCGCTCTTTTTGTTGAGATGGTTTTAGAACAAACCCGGCACACCGGCTCGTCCAAATTACTGGGCTCCCCTCTGTCATTCGGTTTAAATCCAACAGACTCCCACACAGGGGCCGTGGCATTTGGTTTAGGAACAAGTTCCCTGTCTTTATCTTACTCTCTCTGACATGCAGCAGTATCCAGTACTCCAGGAAGAATATTCAAGTGTTTCAAAAATGGGATAAGCTAAATGGAATACTCCGAAAACCCAATCATAAATGGGTTATTCATGTCCCTGTAAACACACTCAGTGCTACTTAGTATGCGGCGATCTGCTGGAATTTTAAGGCACAGTCTGAGACTCGGCATGGATGATACCAGGATGGGGCCGCATCAGCTGGCCTGATTGTAGCTGCCGACACTGTTGAGTAAATCAAATCCACCTGCATGAGCATTCACCCCAGAGAGCAAAGCCTTTTTTAAAAGCACATGCTTTCACTATGATCCATGGCTGCAATAACAGGAAGGACACTTTACCAGCCGTCTGAAGTTTGGTGGGAATGTCATCCCGAGCCCAGCTTTTTTTTTTTTTTTCTGGTTGTCCTTGGTGCCGTCTGTGTGCGTGCACGTGGGCGGCAACCGCTTCATACCCCTACTGTTGTGTTGAAAAACTGCTTCCCCTCTGCCGCCTTCCCCTCATTAAAGTGACTGGCGGTGGCAAGTTGCCACGCGACGGTGTGAAAGCCCCTCGAGTATAATACAACTTGGGGAGATCTGACCCTTTGTACAAAAGATAAGTTGATCATTGCCACAAATTTACTACTATGTAATTGCTGACCTTCAAATAGTGCAGAATCGTAAATATGTCTTCCTCATTTTACATGTCGTTTCTTCATACTCAACATTGTACACATGCAGCCCCTTTTCTTTGAACTCACCAAAATGTATTTTCAGCAGTGTCTCTTTTCAAAGGAGGAAAGTAATTACAGTAAAATCTCAAAAAAGCAATTCTAGTGATGCCCTCAACACGTCTTGGTCTGGGGACATAATTGAGTAATTAGAACTGAGGGCGCATTTGATTCACATAGCACTCCTCTGATAAAAGCTCATTTAACAGTAAAGAGCAAACTTCCAGGCGGAGTGAGGTGAGAGCACGGCACATAAGGTCTGAGCGAGGCTGTCTGCAGTGCTGCGAGGTTTCTCTGCAGCAGCCGCCAAGGTATAGGCGGAACCACAGGGGATCCACGGGAGTAATTCATTGCCACTGCAGATCAGTCAGTGTGCATCGATCCTGCGTGCTCCCCTGGAAACACAGGCGAGCCAGGAAGGTGCTCTTTATCCAAACCTTTCACCGGATAGAAATGTTATTTTGCAAGTGTGCAAGCGTTTGTCTTTCTCAGATCATGCAAAGCCGATTTGCTTCTATCTTTATCTCTACTACACTAAAGCAGAGCTGGAATTGTAAAATAACCTGTCTGCCTACAAAATCAAACGACTTTCCTCCAAGACGGATATTGTCTTTTTCCCACACCAGCTGTGGGCAGATGGTGTGTTTTTAATCTGTTTTAACAACGCATTACCAACTCCCAGAGATCCGGCCCTTCTAATTTGAGGTAAACTACGCTACATCTGTTGGGTGCAAATCCAATATATGATGGTGTTTTCCAACCGGCGTGATGAAACCCTAGAGGAAATTTAAGCTTTTAGAAGATACTGCTGCTGCCGGTTTCCTAAAGAAAAATAAGAGGTATCACTTCATAAAACCAATTTGGGGAAAGCGCTCTTGTGAAGAGAAGATTCGGTTTGCGGGAGGAAAAAAATCTCTGAGGGGAATTTTTAAACATTAGCGTATCTCTTCATTTCATTTATTCAGCGGAGAGTTCAAGCAAAGTGACGTATACTATAAACTGGAAGCATGCTGGTTTGAGTTTAAAGACATGTATCACCTCTAGAGTTAAAGGGGCACTCCATCAAATTACTATTCAGCCTTCTGTTTTCATTCATGTTTAACCTGCTTCCTGTTTTATTTTGTAGGCTCTCCTCTCATGTGTTGTGTCTGGTTTTACTTCCTGTCTTTGTGTGTTTTCCCGCCTGTTCTCTGCCACACCTGTCTCGTTAGTCCCTCCCTGTTCCCTGAGTCTTCCCTTCACACCTGTTCTGTATTAGTCTCGTTTGCTCCACCCTGGTTGTTCACTCCTTTTGCCCAAGTCTTCCTCCTCCAGCTGTGCCTCGTCCTTGTGATTAGTTTTCTGTGTATATATACCTGTGTTTCCTTTTGTTCTTTGTCAGTTTGTCTGTGTTCACACCCGTGTTTTTGTGTTCGTTACTTGCTCTGTTTTCTGCCTGGCTTTCTGTTTGGATTCATTGAGTTCATTATATTTAATTTGGACTTTTAGTTACCTGCCTGTGCCGGATGTTTTCCACCAGCTGCATTAAAGCTCGCTTTTTGTTAGAAATTCAACCTGCCTGTTAGTCTGCATTTGGGTCCTCCTTGGTGCTTCGCAAAATACAAACGATAAAACATGCAATCAATAAAAAGAATACTGCTCATTTTACAAAATGTGAAACTTAATTTTATACACTTGCCAATTTTTTTTCAATCATTCAAATTTGGCTGGATGACACTAGATCACCAAATATGGATTAATCCACTCCTGACAAATGCAGTAATTCCTCCTTTTTGAGAAATGGTTGCTAAAAACGACAGTGACCAGCTGTTTCAAGAGAAGTAACCCTTCATATATCTTACGTGCCTTATGTGAAATTTGACACAGTGGTAGAGGGTTTGAGCGATCTGCATGAAACTGGGTGAACATAATCTAGGGACCAATATCTAAAGTTCCCTCTTGGCAAAAGTTGGAAAACTTACTAAAACTGAGCTTCTATAAGGCAATGAATATTGCGGAGGGCGTGGCTCATCACATAAAGGTGTATAACATCTCAAGGGTTTCACCCATCACCACACAACTTTGTAGGCATATGACCACACATAATCTGAGGGGACCCCTCCATTATTGACCCCATCAAACAAAATGGGGGCGCTAGAGAGCTCATTTCTTATCTAGGCCTAACCGCCATATGGATTTTTACTAAACTTGGTAGATATGTAGAACAGGTTTTTCAAAAACTCTGAATACATTGCTCTTCTTAATGGGTTCAGCTGACTATTTAATCTACAATTTCCTATGACCTGTATCCCAAACACACACCATGTGAAACTGTACGTGGGCAACTGTGCACTCAGTGGGTATGGACTAGTACATATATATCTGTGAGCTGTGCTGAGATTCATGTTCAGTAGGAAACAATGAGCTCAGAGACACATACACAATAGGGCGGTCACAAAGTCTTTTCAGGGCATTAGTTGACAACACATGAAATATAGAATAACACCATGCTAATCCTTCACTGGCACAAATTCTCACTATAGAACTGGAAGAAAAGAACAAAAACAAACAAAAAACACAAAGGGCCTCATTTACATAGTGCGGGGCAAATTCGTACTGTGCCTTTCATTCAATTTGCGCTCACAATTTGCATGTAATTAGCACCTGATCCGCCACAGTAGCAGCTCATTACACCAGCAGCAGTGTGCAGGTGATGCAGTGGGAGCAGTTCAGGAGGATTTATCTGAGATCACCGAGCTCACAGCACAAATGTTAATGCAATGCTGCAAAGTAATACTCAGTAATGAAGTGACCGAACGCTAACCACTCACTTCACTTGTGAATTAAAATGCCAGAAACATGTCATTCTGGACTAATTTAATACACTCAAAACTACAACTTCCTGTTGCTTCGCTTGTTTCTTGTTTCAGCCAACTCAATACATAAAAACACTCCATTAAATAAATGAAAGCTGTTGATTTATTAATGTGTCTTTTCCCCATCACAGTTGTAACTGTTAATAAACTAGTGCACTTGCTCTTTAGAGACAGATCGTTTCCCAACTCCCTCCTGCAAATTGCATAATCCTTGGTTAATTCATTGAATCAACATCCGTCACTTTATCTGTACTTATACATCACTTTATTATATCTTCTGCCATTACTTCAAGCATGTAAGGGTTTGAAGCTCCAAGGTTTTTAAACGAGATAGTATATGAGCAGTCATCAAATGGCTTTAAATCGTCTGTATCCACAGCAGAACACACAGGTCTACTGTACTGGTAACAAAAAAAACAGTGTGTCCATATACGCACTTTGTGCCAGTTGACAATGTGTTTCGATACAAATGGGAGCTCGTACAGACACAGCCTCGTTTCCCAGATTAGCAACACTGACCATCAATGCTTTATTCCAGTGCTATAAAAAAACTGGGCTAATGCAGAGTCTCAGTCCTGATGAATAAATTGAGTAAGCCATCTGGTTTTAGTGGCCTATTCAATGCTTGGCTGACAACACATCCAGACGTATAACAATGCCATCCATTGCTCATATAGAACGGACAAGATTAAGCCGTTTTTGGTTTGTTTCAATCCAAAGACAAGGCAGAGATCCATGTAAACCAATCAGGGTTTTAAAGGAGCAGTGTGTAGATTTCAGGGGATTTTGTAGTCTAGTGGTGTAAATTGCAGATTGCAACCAGCTGAAACATCTCCGGAGGATTCTTTTAGTGTCTATTTTATAGATGGTTTTCAGAGGGTGAGCTAAAATTATCCACCAAGGTCATTTTCTCTCCAAAGCAAACAGACCAGGTGATGTTTTTTTCCCGATGCTGCTCATCACAGATGGCCTTCGAACTACCGTGGGCGATGTGAAACTGCAATTCGACTGTTCAGTTCAATCGTCTGTAATTGTTATCTCTCTATGGTTTCACTGGAGTTTAAAAGCATCCCGACACCAGTGGTTCCCAGCTGGCGGATCACAGACCAAAAGTGGGTGAGCGGTCAATTCAGATTGGACTGGAGGAGAATACAGAATCTCTTATATTGCAATTCAAATACTTAGATTGGTGGAGACAGTGCTGGACTCTCCATCGACACGAAGATCTAAAGTGTTCAAAAACTAGACAGACATTTGTTCTGAATTTTGTCATAATTGACAGATGAATTTTGACATATGGCCAAAAACATATTTTCTAAGATCCTTTGACTTTCAACCACTAAACTCTAATCAATTCATTCTTGAGTCCACGCGGACATTTGTGCCAAAACTACTGTACATCAAGGCCTTCTTGAGGTATTGCATCTCCACGAATGCGACGGACACAAGGTCACAGTGACCATGACCTTTCAACACTAAATTCTAATCAGATCAGTGTTTAAAGAAATTCGTAATGAAAAGTGGCTTTTATGAAACAAAACTGGGAAAAAAGAGAAAAAAATTCAAATTAAAACTGCTAAAATTACAAAGAAATTACATGTAATGAAGTCATATTGTGAAAAGGAAAAAGGAAGAATTTCGTAGTGTTGAGCTGGGTTTTGAGTGGATTATCTTATTATCATATTACATAATTACAGGAGCATTACTGGATGCAGAGCTCTGACTGCTAATATGTCCACCTTGAGAAGAACTTAGTTTAGAGACCCAGTGAAGTTACTGGTCTAAACATAGCTGCATATCAACCTTAAGTCTCCACATTTAAGAGTTGATTTAAGACTTTCCTCTTTGATAAAGCTCATAGTCAGGGCTGGCTCAGGCTTGCGTTGGACCAGCCCCTAGTTGGGCTGATATAGGCCTGGTCCACCAGGGGACAACCTATGATACACTAAGCCCCTGTGTCCTTCTCTCTGTCCATTTATTCACATTCATGCCTCATCAGTGCATGACACTAACTCGGCTTCTTCCCTGAATTGTGATTTATGATATTGGGCTATATCATTGAATTGAATTTAATCATCAGGGACACTGATGCTCTCACATTTACAAATGTGTCTTCAGTGAAAAACATATTCCACAGAGTAAAGACTGGTCTACACTGGGCTCTCAGAGCTGCCTGGCTAATGCTTACTCGTGTAGAAGAAGGCACGGTGAGGATTATGTCAAATATCACTCTCTGGAGCGACATCCGTAAAAACTGAACAACTGCCCATGTTATTCAGAAATGTCACCGCTTTCTCTGGCACTTGCATGTCTCTCTCCCCGGAAGACAAATGGTGCCCTTTAACTAAAACGTCTCCCATGGCTTTTTCACCTCCAGTCATGTGCCGGCTCTCACAGATTACCCAACACAGCGAAGAGAAAAGTACCGCACTGTTTGGTTATTATCATGCAGAGGAGCGAGGTGTTAATAGAAGAAAGAAAAAAATGTGGCAGAGGGGTTTTTTTTTTCTTCAAGCCACAGATGAACAAATTTCCACTGTCATAACAACATGGGTTAGTGCTCATGCTTCACCGAGCAATGGAAGAGGAAAAAAGGAAATGTAGACAGGGAAGAGAGGGGCATGATCGTTTTAAAATTTAAATTCATCAGAGGAGGCGAAATAACATGCAGAGCTGAATTGAGATCACATTTGACAAGTGAGTAAAGGATTACTGGGACCTCCTTCCTGTTTAGAGGTGCCGTCTCACCTCAGACGAGATCCTCTGATTTACATGACTCCAAAGAGGAAAGAGGTTGATACAAAAATGAATAGCTGAGAGGAGTGCACTTAGAAGCACTTTAAGGGGAGTAAAAAAGAGAGAAGGAGGAAGGGGAGTCAAAAGAAACTGGCTAAAAAAAAAGAGGTCTGCAGGTTTGCTGTCATGCACGAGTGTCAGGCTTTTATTTTGTTGGTCAAAAAGGGGGGAAAAAGATAGAAAAATACCTTCATCACCGCCACCATCATTACTGTTGAAATCTGCGCCTTGTCTGTTTGAGTTGGCCCCTAGTGTTGAGGAGAAAAGTAGAATAAGGGGAAACATTTAAGATGAAAAAAAAAAAACTTTTTCAGCCGAAGAAAAAGAAGAAGAAAAAAAACCTCACTTTAAAATGCATCAAAAACGTCGGGGTGCTGTTTGAGAAAAACAAGTGAGCTGAACAGGCTGTGGTGTGATGAAGTGTCTTTGACTAACAAGGAGCACAACAGCAGCCTGGCAGGACCAAAACAACACTTTGTGACCAAACACTTCCATCAGCTGAGACGAATCTGTCACACTGGTGTGATACACACTCATTAACTGAACAGTCAGCGTGCGTCATCAAAGCAGGCACATCGTTCAGACATGGAGGGCCAGTGTTGGATTCACCACTTAGTCACATTTTGACGATCACTCGCAGAACGGGTCCTCGGTTGAAAGAAATTCAAAATAAAGGGCTGCATGTTATCAAGTCAGAACATATGAACAATACATGAGGAGCTGCTGGGCTGTTTCTTGCACTGCTCATACGTTCTCCTACCAAAGTTCATTCATATTCTCAATAATAATGACCAAGTAATTTGCGCATAACCCAACATATTTTGGAGGTGTTATAAAATATGCAATGTTCTGTTGGGAAACCTTTGGTCCTGGCATTCATCTGGATACCGCCATCTTGTTTTTTTGGAGCCAGAAGTAACTATATTTGGACGAGAGGCAGGCTCAGATTCACCCTGTAACTCAAGTGGCTCCGCCCTTAAATAGCCTCACTTTTAAGCCTTAATTGAATGTAAACAGATGAGTTACATAAAATTTCACCCCCTGTACAGCTGTCATGGATGTTGAAATTAGCCACAGAGACCAAAACCATGTCTTGTTCCAGGTTGTTAACATGTTTAAATCTGGTGTTTACGTGAAGGTCTGTGGGGATGACTCTGTTTTGGAGTCAGCATCAAGTGACCATTAGAGGAACTGCAATTTTGGCACTCACGCATAGGCTTCATTTTCAGCCTCGGAGGTTGCCGCTTTTTTGTTTTTAAAAAGTGCTGTTTTAATAAATATCATTATTATTTTCAAAGCCAGGAGCTATCTTAACTCAATCAGAGGAACCCAGCTAACTTGGCACTGTCCCGAGAAAATCTGCAAACTAGTTGTCAAACATATCAAAACAGAAGGGAAAAAAGCAGGACATGTAAAACTCCCTGAAACAAAAACTTGAAACTTGAAAAAAAAAATGCAGTTAGTTAGGCAACAGTTGCTCATTGTCACCATAACAGGGACGGTCAGAGCAGCAACGGGAAGATTTGACACAAGAAATGCTGATATATATCTCAACCTTCAACACAGTCTTGCAGAGTGAATCTGAGGCTGCCAACGAAACCAACATCAGACTCAACACTTAACGCTGCCTATTGCTACCTGCACAGTAGAAGCCCACTGTCAGACATTTGGCCCTGGCAAGGATCCAACCTAGAACAAATTGTTTGTGTGAAAGCATCTGTGGTCTAGGATCTGAGTGGAGATATAACTGTTTGCACTGACTTTGCTGTACAAGGGCAGAAAGTTGAGTCAGAACTCTCAAATTCTCAAATGCTGCAGTCCAACCTAAACCTAGAGAGATAATTTTGATATTTATCTTTTGGTGCGAGCTACTGCAGTGATGGACATACAGGTCCTGTAATTGGAGATCTCTCAGCCAGCTGGTGACGTGTCGAATAAAGATGAACAGCAGCACACACGCTGAGCTAAAAGCAACATTTGAGGCACAATAGCTCTCGAAAACACCTGTTTAGTTGTCGTTCATTTTGACTGACAGGTCACTGCTCATTCAGTCTCCGTCTCGTCTGACCTGTTGGACAGGAGTGGGCGGCAGCAGGCAGTGGTGTGAGCTGATAACTCCTACATGTATTTCTTTTAAAAGGCAGTTTGACATGAGATCCGACTCTACTTTGTCCCTTCAGAAAAGCAGCTCTGCTGTTGCAGGTGGTTCAAAGTCTTCCATGTTGAGTTGTGGCTTTTAGCTCAGTGTGTGCGCTGTAGTTTGGAAAGAGAGCAGCTACTGGGAGATCTCCAATTACAGGAGTCACAGCCTCAGCTACAGGAGCGTCCATTAGTTTCTTCATCCTCTTTGTCACCCGAATTTACTACAACCTGTAGTCTGTACTGTCAACTTTAAAATTAAAGGCAACTAAATTGACAAAACATGCAAAACATTATGATGTCATCATTTTTGCCCCATTGGACATTTTTGTGAAAATATGGTCATAATTAGCACATGGATTCTCATATACATGTTTTGTGAGGTCACAATGACCTTGACCTTTGACCACCAAAATCTAATCAGTTCATCGTTGCGTCCAAGTGAAGGTTTGAGCTACATTTGAAAACATTTCCTCAAGGTGTTTTTAAGCTATTGCCTTAACAAGAATGACATGGACACAAGGTCACTGTGACCTTTTGACCTTTAACCACCCAATATCTAATCAGTACATTGTTGAGTCCAAGTGGATGTTTGAGCCAAATTTGAAGAAATTCCCTCAAGGTGCTCTTCAGCTATCATGTTCACAAGAATGAGATGAAAGGAGTATGGAGGCAGAACATGCATTGTGGGGTCACAGTGACATTGACCTTTTGACCACCAAATTCTAGTCGGATCATTTTAAAATCCAAATGGATCTTTGTGCCAACTTTCCGGAAGTTATCTCAAGGCTTTCTTGAGATATCGCCTTCACAAGAATGAGATGTACAGTGCGTCACAGTGACCTTGTTTCTTTGACCATCAAAAATTTAAACAGTTCTTCAAGTCCAAGTGTACGTCTGTGCAAAAGTTGAAGAAACTCCCTCAAGGCGTTCTTGAGATACTGTGTTCATTAAAATAGCACAGATGGACAACCTAAAAACCATCGCCGGCGCAGAGGCATAAAAATTATGTAACAGTGACACTCATGAATAGTAGAGGAAAACAGAGGTGATGATGGTATGTTTCATGATCTCCTTCCTATAAGAGACTGATCTCACACACACATCTCTGTGAAGTGCAAACTCAGGATGTGGTTAATGTAGTTAAGCATTAAGACTGGAAGAAGGGGGAACTGCGAGCCTGGCTCTGTCTAAAGTCCAACATGATTAGGCTGAAACTGAATTTTGTGCTGAAGTAGCATATCACATAACATGGTGAAGCTTTGTTGTTCTGGGTTACTCATCTAAAGTGTGGGTAAGAGTGTGTTTAACTGTTTTTGTATTAGCATTAAAGTGCTGCGAGATGGCAGAGGCTTTATCTGAAGTATTTTCCACAACATGATCCTGCTAATGTTTCACAATAAAAGTCTGGGTAGAAAATGAAGTAATTCATGTGTTAAAAACAAAAGGAAGTGAATATAATTAGAAACACAGACATGCTTCTAATATAAGCCTAGATCAAATAAGAGCTTAGGAACCTCTCCATTATAATATAGTGACAGTAATAACTACAGTCTCGTCCCAACAAAGCAATCACATTTATTTAGACTATATAATTTTCTATGTCTAGACTTCAGGAAGATGCATCCGCTTGTTCGCCAAGAAACAGTTGCCACAATCAACTCCACCTAAACCTACAAACTGTTGTTTATGATTGGTGTCAGAGGGTGATGTCGTATGGCTATGGATCACTCATTGGGATGCGGAAATAAAGTCACGAACGTAAACGTAGGTAAACATCGAGGAAAAGGTGGGGAGGATGCGACCAGATGGCCAGCTGTGATCTTGATGGTATGGCCAAGCTGGGCCATCTCCACATCCATATGTACATCAAAGGTACCGTGGCAGGTTTGGAGGAATTAAACACCAGCTGTGATCCGAGCCACAGAAGCCAAGCATCCTGCAAACCAATGTAAAGGCGTTGCATGATTAACTGTTTGCCATGTCTTTTGAAATGCCTCCAGTCGAACTACGTGAGTACAATCCTTTTTGTGGTGATGTCCAAATGAAGCTTCACGAACCACCACTTGCATTTGCTGAACCCACTAGATGGCGCTGGAAACCAAACTGCATTGCCATCCCGTGAGCCATCTAGTGGGTTTGGCAAATACAACTGCTGGTTCATGAAGCTTCATTTGGCCATCACTACCTTGTTGCACAGGAGGTCTGATCTAGGATGACCCTGACCAGCAACAAAGCTCTCTCCTGGAGGGTGCCCCGGTTAGCACAAGCTCAGGATGATTGCGATTGGTTTAGAGAAAGAAAAACAAGCTGCAGTGTCTTTTTCCTAAAGAGCAGAATGGTCATTTAGTAATTCCAGACCTTTCTCTAGAAAAGACGATCTGGCATTGGGATCAGATCTGGCGAGAAAAGAGCAGAAGGCACATGCTTAATGGTGACTGGTGTGACATTAGAAATGCCGAAATTGCCGTCATGCACACACATAGCAGTCTGGAGACATGGACAGTACGCACTCAAATCTGTGAACCGCCTTGAGTTATGCAGCGTCAACAGTGAACTCGGAGGAAATGCAATGATTTTGATCATACTAGTGGGCACTCTAACAAAGCCATAGAGTGTATCCTTAAAATGGGAAGTATAATACGAGTTTATTACTGCAAGTGCTGCCTTACTGCACTGAAATGAAGCAGACATGATATAAGTATATGAGTTCTTGCCAAAGGAAAAAAAAAATGTTGGCTCATTATCCATGCTGCCCAATAGTCCTTGAGCTCTTACACAGTTTGGAATGTATTATCTGCTCGTCGCATTGTGCTCCCACTTCCATGATGTGAGCTGCAGCATTCCCCCATCAACAAATGGTGGAAAATAGGTCTCAACAGGCACATAATGTGGCGCATAGGGTGGTGGAGTGTTTGCACAATAAACTTGCTCACTGAAGGACAAGCTGCACAAACACGGGCTAGTGCCATGTCAGTGTAACTAGGCCGAGCGTGAACATCCACATCTGCTCAGGCTGTTCACACACAAACACACACACACACACACACATATATTAGCACATCATACAATAAATAATGCAACACTCCAGAATATATAGACATATAGACGAATATGCGCAACCTGAGCCTCCTGAAATCAATATTTAACTGTGGTTTTACTAAACCATGCTGCTTTACACACCCAGAGCAGTAAAATGCATTGATGCAGATTGACATGATTTTCTGTAATGATTATACAACCACCTCTGCTGTGACAATATAACAACTCATTGACATTAATGCATTGGCTGGGGTGTACTTTCAATGCAGTGGGAGTGAATGAAGCCCTTAAAACATCAGGCTCTAATTCATTAAGGTATAACTCATAAACTGTCATGGTCATTAGAGTCAATGTAAGTACAGTGCGTCAGTGTACACTGCTGGGCATATTAAAGTTTGAATAGAGTTTGTACTGTATATGGGTACAAGTTTTAAACAATAAATGTCTATAGGGATTGTTTTTAAGACTTTATCACCTTAACTACATTATCAAAAACACCATTAGTCGCAACTGTCAAGGTATTATGCTGACGCATTATGTTTTTGGGTGCATCCATATGACCCATTCCTGTAAACAGAATATCTCAAGAATGCCCTGTGGGTATTACTTCGACTTTGGTGCACTTGGACTTAGGTTAAGGTCACCATGATATATACATATGATATAAGAAATCCTTAAGGTTAAGGGTTCTATAAATTTGGCATGTTGGGATTCACTGGTCAACAGATGATTTGTCATTTGTCATTTGTTAATATCTAAACTGGACATGTGACGTTTTTTCCTCTAGGTCTTGCCGTCTGAAATGGTGGCCAAAGACCACATGGTCTTTGCTCATCAAACAAAGGACAGCCATTTTGCACTCATCTCCACTAGATGCCTCACCAAGTCAACTTAAGAGAGGACAACCTGCTATGCCATGTTCTCACCTCTGCATGCTCACAGCTGGAGCTACAGCTTTGCTCTGAATGTGGCCTGCGTCCTCAAGCAGACACAGAACCTGAAGACCAGACCAGTTAGGCCCTGTTTAGACGACAACAGTTTCTCTGCACCTTCCTCTACAATGCGGTGATTACAAACCAAACAAAGAAGACACAATGGCGAAAGCATGCACAGATAACTTTGTCTGGATGGATGACGAGGTGGAGTTGCTACAGGAACAGATCTACACTTCACTTCAAATCAACAGGGTGAGCAGCACAAACAGAGCTCGGCATTGTTGTTGTGACGGTCGGCATGATGACTGGAACCGTAATGCGCATGTGCGAAAAGTCTCCGTTTTCAGAGGAACTGCATATTGCAAGTTTACACGACAACGGAGATGCTGCCGTTTCCAAAAAGTTGCACTCTGGAACCCAGCGTTCCTGGCCAGAACGCAACTACAGTTTACCGTTTTCAGTTGAAATCGTTGTCGTGTAAACGGGGCCTTAGTGTGCCAGATGCAAGGCTTGCAAACTAACTTCCCAGTAACAAGGAGGACCAAGCTGAGTTAGCACCCGACGTCTAAATCTGCAAGGATACCAAGCAACCAGCCTTCTCTGATCTGCACCTTTGGAATACGGATACAGCAAGGACCGCATCAGGAACCCCAGTTCTTTCCAGCATTCAACTGCTGGCTAAAAGAAGCAGCACACCACAGCATCTCCTTTCACCCCAATCTGAAATTGTGCTGATTGTATAGATCTTCTCTGCTGCCTGTTTGAAGATGTGTACTGTGGTTTCTCTGCAGCAACATCCACATTTGAAGCAGTGCAACTATAATGGCTACACATGAGTCTGGACAGACATGGATATAAACTGTAACTGGTTCACAGAGGCATACAAACTAAA
This sequence comes from Epinephelus awoara, assembly GCA_035609425.1. NCBI lineage: Eukaryota > Metazoa > Chordata > Actinopteri > Perciformes > Serranidae > Epinephelus > Epinephelus awoara. The sequence continues at coordinate 17,694,663 of CM069317.1, read as the reverse complement.
AGCGTTAATTCTAGTTTAATTATGATTTTAATTATGTTTTCCTATCTCATTAAATATTGCAGATTAATCTGATTTTCCAACAACCTCGCAAACTGCATTAAGTGGATGTACAGTAAACAGAAACTAAACTGCGAAAAATGAGCAATGTATATGCTTATGTTTATCTAATTTAAGAAGGGGCAATGCACATTAATTAACACGAGCGCTTGGATCCATAATGTAAATCTGCCAGATTTAGCCATGCAGGCTCATTTTCATCTGCAGTCCCTATAAATAGATGGTAATGGAGAATAAACGGTTTAATTGGGTGCAGGTAAGGTCATTTAAATGCCAAGAACGTGTAATAATATTTAGTATAACAATGCAAGAGTACAAGATAAACAGTCTACGACAGAATAGAAATGATCTGCACCTGTGACTGTACAAAAGGCATAAATGACATAAGTAGTTCTGTGTTGCAAGAGGGCAACAACAAAAAGGTGAAAAGGAAGCTCCATAATTGGGAAAAGCCTGCAAGAGAGCATTAGCATGATTTCTACTAACAGACATCACACTAAACAAATAACCTCAAGAAAAACTGTGACAAAACTGTAGAAAATTATGCACGCATGAACCATGGGAATGGTTTTTAAATTACTAGAGAGCAGAACAAAGCCGAGGAAGGATAAAAGAAGTTAGAGTAAAAGAAGTACGCAACAGAAGATGAGTATGATTGCTGCTGATAGTAAACAGTCGTAAACAGAGTAAGAGAAAAAAGGGGGAAATCAATACATTTATGACAAATTGATATGTGAATAAAAGTGTGCCAAAAAAGCCTCAGAAAAAGAAAAAGGATTCTATTCTAGAGGAAATGAGTCTGATTGCCAACACTAATAAAGTGTCCTGTATTTTCCCAGGGTTACAGTGAAGACCGATGGCATCCAATCATTGCATGTCACAACACATATATAAATACATGGTTTTTTTAATTTATATATGGTAACATGGGCACAGACACTACAGATTTATTTCTAGAAGACTGAAGTTTCTGATCCCCTCTGACAGCTCTGCTAAAAAAAAAATTCTTTCACATTTAGGCTATTATGTTTATTTTGCGGGTATTGCGGGTACTTTTTGTGGTTGGCTTTGGATGGTGGTGGCGTGTAGCTAGCTGCTAGCTAGCCAGGTCAGGTCTTTCAAGGAATACGTAGAAGATAGCTTTACAATGAATAAGAGGTGACACATTATGGAATGTGAGGTGCTGTCCTGTTCTTGCTGTGAATCACTGCTATACGCTAGTGATGGCCAAATGAAGCTTCATGAACCACTGTCTTTATTTTTTTTAAACCAAACTGCATTGCCATCCCTTGAGCCTTTTTCATTGCACCAAGAGCGCCATCTAGTGGGTTCAGCAACTACACCAGCATGAAGCTTCATTTGGCCATCACTACCAGAACCAACCAAGCAAGAACAATTATAAAGCAGCTGCCAGCAATGTAAGAAGACACAAAATAAGGACTAAATTACAGTGCAAAATTTAAGGCAGCTTCTTTCCTTAATAATGGCGGTCTAACGAAAGCATTGAAAACGCTGTATACATTTCATATCATGACTTTTTTTTCATCTTTACTGCAGAGAGCTATGTGCCACCTCCTTCAAGGCAAACTCAGAGGACAAAAAAGCCCAAAGCATTAACTGCTGCTTGTTAAAACTGCTTTCTGTGCAACCAGTAGTAATTACAGGACGCCTTGATGCACTCCAGTGCTTTGGTATCAACTCATACAGTGGCTTCTCTAATGACAGCTGAACCGAGGGAGCACCAATTAGACAGAAAACTAACCCAAACCTCCTAATCCTGGTGGAAACATAACTCAAGAATAGCACCTGTAGCAGAAAACTAGCGTCTAGGAAATCATCTTACCACAGACAGTCAGCACTAATCAATACATAAGTGCACTGGTTGGTCTTTTATCTTTGTATAAATACACTGATCCGCCAAAACATTAAAACCACTGACAGCTTGGATTAGAGGTACATCTGGGGCACCGGCACATCTCGAGAATCCTTGAGCAGATTGGGACCTGGGAAATTTAGAAGCCAGGTTGACACCTTGAGCTTTTTGTCACGCTCCAAAGGCCGTTTCTAAACAGTTTTTGTAAGGAAAACTCCAATTAGACTGAATGTGAGTTAAGCTGCTGGGCCTGATAACATCTCTGGCCATGTGCTGTGCCAATCAGCTCGTCGTTGTCATCACTGACATTTATAAAATATCACTGTCACAGGAGAGTGCTCCCACCTGCTTCAAGACAGCCACCATCATTCCTGTAAAAACTCTGCAGCATCTTGTCTGAACAACTACCACCCTGCGGCACTCACCCCCGTCCCCCCACTCTTACCACCATTGCCTAGATTTAATTTGTTGATGTTAAAGTGTTTTAATTTGTTTGCATAGCATTGAAATGGACATTCTTGTTATATCTGTTACTGACTGGTGCAGTGATGTAAATTGGTTGACAGATTATTTTCAGTCCTAAATAATTTTTATAGCAACAAAACCTTGGAAAATAACAGAAATGCACAAAGTTGGTTAGTCGATTTTATTTCCCTCAACAGTGCAGGCAGACCATGGCTGAGTCGAGCACAGATCCTGGCTGTAGGCTACACCAAATAAAGTGGAAGTGCTGACTTTACACCCTGCAAATTACATAATCACTTGATGTGTTTGGCATCGAGATGCAAGTAAATAAAACTGAACTGCAGTGGCTCGGAAAACACAGTCTTAGAGCCACTTTCTCTCTCTGTTCACCTCGGTTTACCTCGTTTTATTTTTCGCCCTATAAAGTGTTGCAAAGAGTATTTTAATTTAAGGAACAGCTCGCTCCAACACTGCACAGGAAGCTGAAAAATGTCTTTTGGTCTGGGAGCTTGGAATAAATCATGGCTGGCACGGAAACATTAAGCCGTTGGTAGTAACTGTGGTAAGCCATAAGAAGCGAGGAAGCTTTAACACTGCACTGGGTTTTGCGTTTGAGTGTTGCGCAGTAAAACAGAGCTAATGTGGGAGATGTCAACAATTATAAAATAGAGATGAGGTGGCAGTGGTGTTATCTTTCCCCCTGTGAAAGACCCCCGAGGAAACATCTTCACTCTACAGCTGCATGTCACCTCCCCAGCCAGTCTGCAGCCACTGCAGAGGCTGATGAAGCCAGCGTTACTGCCTTAAAGGTATACTACGCGGAACTGATGCCTCATTGGTCGATGGGACGACATCAATAGTGCCACCATATTAGAGAAAGCAAGACTTGGCTGTTAACAAACAAGCAAGCAAACAGGAGAGCTCAGTTTCACAGGATACACAGCAATGTAATGTTTTTATCTGTCAACCAATTGCAATGACTCCATTTTGTATACAAGGCTGTATGATAAGGATGCACGAAAATATTGACACATCATTAATATCAGCTGATATTGGCTTGATAACTATCAGAATTGGCTAATATGCTTTTTATTATTTTTGCACAATGAATGAATATTACATGCATTGAATATTTCATGTCTCACTAGTGATGGCCAAATGAAGCATGAAGCTTCGTTTGGCCATCACTAGTAACCCTAGTAACCCTTTGTTGAGCAAGGAGTGCCAGAGTGGACCCAAAAAATAAAGACAACAGTTCATGAAGCTTCATTTCGCCGTTGCTAGTTGAAACCAAACTGCATTGCCATGCCTTGAGCCTTTTCATTACACCAAGAGCGCCACCTAGTGGGGTCAGCAAATACAACTGGTGGTTCATGAAGCTTCATTTGGCCATCACTAGCCACTGGCATTTTTGCAACAAAAAAAATCCCTTGTGGCCTTGAAAGCATTTTCATTTCACCAGTATCATTCATCAAAGACACAACTGTTAAACTGTTTACAGGACACCCCAAACATCAGACGATGTCACTTATTGTTCTCTCTATTCTAGATCTTGGATCCATGGAGGTTTTATATATTTGTAAAGCTTTCCTCAAGCTGAGAAAAGTGATTTAGAAATCTCTGACATCACTTGAAGTCGAGTGGGAACTCACTAGACAAACGGGTATTCAGTTTTCCCATGCTCCTGAAAGTGGCATCCCTCGCTGTCGACTTCATGCTCTTTTGCTGTGGCCATGTCGGCTAACCTATAGCAGGAAATGTCTGTTGCTAGGTAACTGTTCATTTGCATGCTTACCATTAGTTTCACCTGTGTAGTTCCTCCTTGGTGCATGTCTACAAACTGAATGATAAATGTGCCATTGTGAGGTGGATGAAAAAGACAAGCTGTGGGCCATTTGAAATAGGTTGTCTACTTCCACATTAAATTATAATATATGGGGACGTCACCATGAGTATTTAACCACTGAAAATAAGCCAAATAAATGCTACAAATACGAGTTTTAACAGTTTCTCATGACAGGGAATTGTTTTACACCACGTAAATAATTTAGTTCCTGTCCCGATTGTAGCCTAGAGATTGATATTCTTCTTAACTGCAGCCAAAACTGTTATCATGCTACAGGTACATCATAAAATGTTTAATATAAATCTGAGTCACTGCAATCGGTAAACAAATATAACTTTTTATCCAGAAAAACACAGCTCTGCCAAGCCAGACTTGCCCTCTACAATATGACAGCACCGTTGACATATCACTGCAATGGGCTGACAGTCTGTCATTACGTTTATATGACATTAGAGAAAATCAATTTATTGTGTTAGTGCGATTAAACCCGGGCTTTTAAAATGCACGTAAACATGTCAGTCTGACTGAAATTGTACCAAATCCAATTTCTCAAACTTGCTCTAACACACCCAGATAATGCGATTGGGAGTTGAGTTACTCCTGCATGCATACAGTCACTCATTGCTACCTACCTCACCTGAGCACTGCCGGGGTGCACGCCCTTACACGTCCTGAACACTGGAAATAATGAATTACAGGCAGAGGGCGGAGTCTCTGCAGATAAATACACTAGTGCACAGTTCAACATTTGCTTCATTTACACCCTGATAGGCTCTTTCTCTCTTCATGCACACAGATGAAAAGAACTCCTGGGCATTTCAGCTGCAGGCAGCCAGCGCCTTGTCTGCTCGGCCGGTCAAATCACCAGGACAATACCGTCATTTGAGCATGCTCAGTGCGGGCCGTAGTGGATTTTCTCTTTCAACTTCAAATCAGATGACAAAGAATAGGCATCGCTTAATCTGTCAACCCACTTGAGGTGCAATAAAACTATAAATCCCTCCCTGATCCTCGTCTGGCAGGATATTTTGACATTACACCGGATTTCTGAAAAGGCCAACTCGGGGATATAAAGATGATGGGCAGCGAGGGGAGCTCTAACTGGGATAGACATGTCACTCCCCGCTGAGCTCAGACTGTAGAGATACATTATTATGACTCTTTCCACTCCTCACATTTGTGTCTCGTTATTTGCCAAAATTGGAAGTAATGTGATAGAAAAATGGAATGTGACGTATTATCTACATCTACAAAGTACTGTTTGGTCCTTCTGCCGAGCCGGAGCTGCAGAGCGAGCCTCGTATTTTCCTTTTTCTGTTTGTAAACACTTCATAGCTCCACTTCGGGTGATTTTCAAGTGCAGTCTGAGGCCACCGCGGTGTGTTTTCCTACAGGTTCACCTCACCTCCACACACACACACACACACACACCAGCTCCCATTGCTTTCAAAAAGCCATTAAAAATAGCTTAGAGACATAGTGCTGCCTGGACTAATGTAGTGCGTCATGTTTCACAATGCCCGCTCTGATGAAAACCTTTCCAAACCCTGTTGGGTAAATGGATATAGTAATAGTGATCGTGCTGAACAGCAGTATATTCTGAAAGTTGATGGCATTTTGGAAACACTGCATGATGTTTTCATGCAACAACAGCAGTAAATATGAGACGGGCAAAGTCATTTGTTAAACTACTTGCTTGATACTTGATTGCCAGTTAATAACGATATATCCATATCCTAAAACTACAATTACCACCTCATGGTTGCATCGCTCTGTGAACCAGTGAAGTTGCACTTTACATCCATTTCTTTCCAGACTCATATGTAGCCATGGCAGCTGACATTGCTTCAAACATGGATTCTGCTGCAAAGACAATCCAGTCTCACTCCGAAGTCATCGACATCCTGTGCTTGGTCAGTGATTTTCGGCGTCAGACACAGACAAAAAAACCTATCCGTTAATGTTGGCATGACAGGCGGCCAGTCACTGTTGTAGTTTAGTGGCAGCCAGCAGCGTCAGGGGGACAAGAATGAAAGTTAAGGCGGTGAAAAGGTGAGTAGGGTGGACAGGAAGGGTGACGAATGGGTCCAAAAAGCACAGACAAACTCTGTTCTTTTTTTTCTAAACCCAACCATGTGCATTTGTTGTCCAATAAAAACATCAGTTCAGTTTATTTTAAAATTTTTGAAATTTCCTGTTAAAACAGAGGTGTATTTTGAAAGAAGACTGCATGTAACATGCAGACAGACTTGACAAGGCGTCCTAGAACATCAGCAACCAATGCACCCCAGGTACCTTGCATGTTGGGGAACTGCCCAGGTGGATACCCAAGATTATGGTGTCACCAATTCAGTATCTGACCAAATGTCTCTTCTGTTCCTGAGTTATGACGTTGAGTAATGGCCAGAAATTTGTTTTTGCAGCTGCATTATGATAATGATAATTATTTAGTTTCAGTTGCATAGCAAGAAACATTTCCAAAATCAACAGATAAATTTTACAATGGCCGAAAAGGTGCAGGCTGAAGCCAAAGCTTATTGTGCCTACCCTTCTTACGTTTCAGTTAAATGTCAAAACAAAAAAACAATTGCAACAACAGAACATGACATAGCAGAAAACAACATGTAGTGACAAAACAACATCAAAAATCCAAAAGTACATTAACAACGTTAACATATGACTTACAGTAATGATAATGATTTATATTTGTCTATAAATTGACTGATTGATTTGCATATTTTTAGTTCATTGTCCAAGCTGTTCCACAGAGACACCCCTTTAACAGATAACCTACTTTTCATGCGAGTTCTTGACTTGGTTTTGAACATACATATACCTCTTAGATTATATTGACTCTCTCTAGGCCCGAAATGTTCCTGGATGCTGTGTGGAAGTAGATTATTATTTGCTTTATACATTATAATTAATGTGTTTAAGTCGATGAGATCTTCTAGTTTTAAAGTGTGTAAATTAATAAACAGTGGATTTGTTGGTTCGTAGTCGTCTTTTTGATGTACAATTCTTATGGCCTTTTTCTGTAACAGGAAAATTGGATGTATTTTAGTTTTATGTGTGTTCCCCCAGAAGCAATACAAAATATAGTGTTTTTTATTTTGTACATTATGGCAATAACTTGATGATATTTTTGTTTGGAAGATATTTATATGTGGTTTCCAGTGGAGTTTACTATCATTTATGATCCCAAAAATTTATTTTCATTCACAAGTTCGACTTCAACATTATTGACCTTGATTTTGACCGGTGTATTAATTCTTCTATTGCCAAAGATGATGTATTTTGTTTTACTTGGATTCAATGACAGTTTATTAGTATCAAACCATTTTTTAGTGTTTTTAAGTCATGTTAACCTTCGACCTTAAAGATATATAATGTCTTTATCATTTTATTCCATTGGACATTGGTGTGAATTTGTTTCATAATTATGTATGAATTCTGGGGTCATGACCAAAAGTATATAAATGAATTTTGACCATCACAACTAATCAATTTATTGTTGATTTAAAGTGGACGTTTGAGCCAAATTTGAAGAAAGGTTATAGTGACCTTGACATTTGACCACCAAAATCTAATCAGGTCATTGTTCAGTCCAAGTTGGCCAAATTTATGAGAAGTCCTCCAAAGGCATTCTTGAGATATCACGTTCATGAGAATGGGACGAATGGACTGACAGACAACCTGAGAGGGTTAGGGTTAGAAGAAGGGGAAGGTTGGGGCGCTGAACGGGTCACAAGACCCAACTTTCTAGTGTTTGGACCCATGTGAACTTTGAGTAACTGTTGTGAGAGGAAACGTTGTCTCAACTAATCCTGCAGCAACCCTACACATCCCATGTAATTAAAACCTTTGCAAGACCTTTTAAAGCCTACATGCAATATTTGAAACTGATCTGCTGAGCAAATAACAGGGTATGTTCATATCTCTATCATGTTGATTAAAGCATTACTTCTATAACTTCTTCGCAATTAAGTATTAGCATCAACATACAGCACAGCGTGGTGCAGCTATCCCCTGCTGTGAGGCTGTAGCGGAAATGCATGTCATCATGACCTGGCTCGGCACCACACGGCTGAAGTGGAATGATCGATGCCCATGGAAAACCCTATTAGTGGCTAATACTATTCTGGTCATTGTAGAAGAACTACAATTACCATCTTGTGGTTGTATGCCTCCGTGAACCAGTCAAGTTACAGTTACAGTTTCCATCCATGTCTGTCCAGACTCATATGTAGCCATGACATGTAACAACATCCTATATGGATGTTGCTGCAGAGCGACAAATTCTAAATCATGGGTGCTTCACACATGTCTTAAACCTGACAGCATAGAATAGCTTATACAATAAACACAGTTTTAAGGTGGGCACCCAAGATTAATGTCACCAATTCAGTATCTGATCATCTGAAATATGATGCAGAACACATGATGTCATCGCTTCATCAATTTATCCGATGAGACATTTTGACATTTGAGCCAAATTTGATGAAATTCCCTGAAGATATCACATTCACAAGAACGACACTGAGACAAGGTCACTGTGACCTTTGACCACCAATATCTAATCAGGTCACCCTTGAGTACAAATGGTCATTTGAGCCAAATTTAAAGAAGGTCCCTCAAGGTGTTCTTAAGGTATCGCATTCACAAGAATGAGATGGATACAAGGTCACAGTGGCCTTGACCTCTGACCCTTTCTCCACCAAAATCTAATTGGTTCATCGTTGAGTCCAAGTGGACGTTTTAGCCACATCTGAAGAAGACAGTGACCTTGACCTTTGATCACCAATATGTAATCAATTCATCCGTGATCCCGAGTTGACTTTTTGTCAAATGTGAAGAAATTCCCTTGAAGAGATTTTCAGATATCACATTCATGATAATGGGATGGGAGGACAGACGGATGGACAAATCGAAAACAGTGGAGGCATAAAACAGGCACCGCAACAATTTGTATTATTCATACAGGACTGTTGTCCACCGGTTTATTGTGCTCAGTCCCTACTGGAGCGCAATAACTTCTTTTTTTGTTTGTTTGTTTGGAGATACTGAATCATTTGACAAAAGCCACCGAATGTGCGCTGACACAGGATTGTGAGATTATCCCTCTCCTGCACTTTTTAATCTACCGTGTACTCAAGAGCTCAGACTAAATTTAGCACAGAACTGTCAAAGATCTCAGCCAGACACACACGTTAATGTGCTCCACTATCCTTCCAGAGGCCGTCCACGCCGCCCTACTGCTTCCTAAAACAGCCCGGCCAGCCTGCTCCCCCTGACCTCTAACCACTCCAGGTTATGTTCGACACACTGTGCTTTTTACGGGACACATTTAGAGGCTTGTACGCGGCGGCTGCTACAGGATCTGGGTGGGTAAAGTGCTCCCCACACCTACTCCGAGTCAATTGCTCACTCAGACAGGGGAGTGCAGAAAACAAGCCATTATGGAGGAGCCTTCAGTGTGATAGCAATACAGAACCGCTCTGTGCTTCTTTTTATTTAAATCACATCACTCCTGCTCTTATCAGTCATAGTACAGAGCAGCACGGACTGACAGAGCTCTCAGTACTTTGACAAGGCTCTGCATTTCCTCTCTTTCAGACAAGCCTTCGCTGATTAGACTGCAGTCAAAATCAAGTGATATTTGAAGGATTCAGGTAATTAGTGTACAAGGGAACAAGTTTAATTTCCCCATTTTGTTAATCACAAGAGGTTATGACACAGCTCTCCATATAAAAGAAAGGAATAATGCATCATAAAAAAGCAAGCAACATTTTACAAGCATTTCCATTTGAGAGGAAAGCTACTTCATCCAATTAAAAATAGCAAATCAAAGGAGCTCAGTCACGTCAAAGTAATTTTTTTTGTGTGTTTGTTTTCTTGTCATTATTAAAAGGAAGAATGACAGCTGTTTGGGGAAATGTCAGAAATGGTCCCTTGTCTCTCAGCCTCGAGATGGGTGTGTTCGTCAAAGTGTGTGATTGACAGCTGGCGGACTGGTCTCGGGGAACAAGTTCTCCACATACGCCGATGGAAAACTGAAAAGTTATTGTACAGATAGGAGGCACCGCAATTAACCCAAAAATATAAAATACATATTTCCCATTCGGCTTCGGATTCTCAGCGGACGACACAGGCCGATATGTATCGAGAACACAATTAAATTTCAACTGGATTTCAACGGAGGAGTGAAAATATTTAACTTGGGAAAATGGTGAGATACGTGCGCCATATCAAACTATAAACATAAATCATGAATAACACTGGATCAGGTTTTGCACCTTGTCCACTTTGGTGTCAGGATCGGCTCTAGAATGTTTACATTACAACAGTGTAATGTGGTTTTCCGACCACTAGATGGCACATAAAAGTGTCCACAAATAAGGACAACAACTCCAAAGGTGTAACGTCCTCATATGAGGTGGCAGGGTCATAGGCGGATAATTTCCAAATATATAAACGCAATCACTGTTTTGAGGATGTAGAATCTTTGGACCGGTGGGGCAAAACTGTCGATCCCCTTGGTTCCTGTCACACTCTTTTGCATTATGTATGTATGCTGTTGCCTGTAAGTGCCCATCTGCTACAGAGCACACTGCAGACTACACATTGCAGCTTCATTATATTTTGCCGGGGGCCCCAGAAACAAACCAGCGTTCTTATTCTGGAACACAATACTGCTAAGAAATATCATGAATTCTCAAATAGTTGCCTTCACTGACCTCAGCTGTGGAAAGACAAGACCCAGTTCTTTATTTCAACAGGTCTACACCGAAGACAGGCCTTTGTTTGTAACTTTTCCACTTTTAAATGCATATACTTTATATTTTTAGGGCCCGAAAAACCAGCCAGTGTGGGGACCATATTGAAACTGAATATAAGCGCAGTTTTAAGGGGCTGGGGATGCTTGAGAACTCATGAAACTTGGCACATGCACCAGAGGAGTTTTTGAAGTCAGTGCCCCACTTTCAAATATGATACACACCAACAACATGTATCATGTCCAAACTTAAAAAAAGGTCTCTTGTAGCCAGTATATGGGAAGTCCTACATTTTGAGATTACTTTGCAATTTCGGGCATTTTCCTCCATCTACAGGGGTCATACTTTAACAAACTCCTCCTGGAGATATTGCCTGATTGACTTCAAACTTCCTCTGTGCCATTTACAGACGTTCGAGATGAAAATTGTTAAAAGCTTGAGTTTTCGTCAACGCCATAGCCACGGCGGGGCATAACATTTCCATGTTTTGCCACGAAACAGGAAGTAGATTGAAACTTAAGTGTACAAGGTCCAATCTGCCCCAAATTTCAAGAGTCCTAGCTTGCCAGTTTTTAGTTTTCGTTATAGCACCTCCTACTTGAAACAGAAAATTCCATGTTTTATACCTTGATGTACTCCAGGTCTGAAGACATCTACATGCCAATATTGACCCAAGGTCATAGCGCCATCAACCGACAACAGGAAGTCAGCCTTATGTGACAAGGATCATCTGCTTTACATGGAATTGACATGGTGTGGTTTACACATGATACACAGCAACACAGGGTATAATTAGTCCTTTTTCTCGAAGTTACAAGCAGTATACTACTTCTTGTGAGTAGAAAATCATTTAGATTTTCAGTGGAATACTAACTAACTTTAAGTTTTGTGTAGACCTACTCAAGAAAGTGTGAAATACAACAGGAAACAACACAAAGACATACAGGAAGCGGTAAAAGACACAAGGAAACCAAGAGACACAGTCAGTAGACCTACCGTCCTCTGTGGGGACATAGATGTTCAGGTAAAGGCAGTCCTCGCTCTGCTCCTGCACATAGGTTACCACTGTATCCAAGTTGGCGGTGAACCAGACAGGGAGCATATCATTGAGCAAAAAGCGGTCCTCTAAGAACTGAGGACAAACCGGAGCAAACTGAGTAGCATTCCTGATGCCCGGCCAGGACATGGGTGGCTCCGGTGGCTGGAACCTCCGCTCCCCCGTTGGGGCTAGCGCGTACGGGATCCCCAAATATTGTTCCACTGGACCCAGGATCTCATTGGGTAACGTAACCTTCACTCCCCGCAATTTTCCGTAATTTGTGGTGACCACAGGGTGCTGCTGGGTCTGAACAGCAGCCACACAGATGGACGCCAGGCCCATCCACAGAAAAAGGTTGGCCTTGGCTGCGGAGCGACACATCAATGAAGGGCCTCCTGGCGCTGACATGCTCCTGCTGTGCTGGGCCTGAGCCTGGCAGGTCTTGGTTATGATCCGCCCCTGGGTCCTCGGTGCCCCCCCCTGCCCCTCCACCGAGATACTTCCTGCTGCTCCTCAGACTGCAAGATGAGCAAAGGAGCCCCAGCCAAACAAAGCAGCTTTCTCAGAGCTCCCCATCCCGAGAGCCTGCATGGAGATTGACGGCTGCTGTACGACTCCCCTGTCCAGAACAGGAGAGAGCCTGGGATGCTCTACCTGGGCTCCAGCTTGATGGGATATCCTAAAAGAAAAAGAAAAACAGTTGATCCACAATAGCATCATCACTAATTATCAGTGGCTCCAAGAATCATAATGTTGGTCATTCTCAGTCCACCCCTTGAATTCAAGGTGAAATATCTTTTCTCCCGTCTAATTTTTTCACGGTCCCCTGAAGATAAATCCTGTTAATTTTTGTGATCCCCTGACTTTTCATCTAGCACTGCCACAAGGTTTGGGGTTTTCTGTCAAACGTCAGCTATTGCATGAATGAAGTACCTTTTAAGTGATGACCAAATGAAGCCTCATGAACCTTTCGTCTTTATCTTCTGAGCCAAGTAGATGGCGCTCTTGGCTCAAAGAAAAAAAAGTTAAACGAATGGCAATTCAGTTTGCTCTGACACCTTTAACGGAGAGCACCATCTAGAATAGAAAGCTCATAAAATCAAGAAAATGATCCATGAGGCTTCATTTGACCATCATTACTTTCAAGGTCCTCAGAGGATGACTGTAGTGAGTTCTTTAACAGAGCTGCCAACAGATATTTAAAGTCTTAGAAGTCACAGCAGACACACAATTAACATGGTAACACCATATTAAACTTATCTATCAGAAAGACTTTGAAGTGAACTGGTATCAACAGAGTACTTTCAATGATTTAATCATTCCTGTATTTTATATTTTAATTCCAGCTTAATATATCCTCATAATACGAATTGCAACACTGCTCGGGCTGCTGCATGTCCCACTTTTCTCAAGAAGAATTTTCTCTAATCAAAAAGACATTTGTGAGAGTGATTAGCTCGCTAAAAGATGTGACTCATCTGCTCTTCTGTTCAGAAAATGTCTGCTTCTATCAGCTTTCAGTGTGAACGTATACCAGACTTGTGTATTCATGTACGAATATGTACACCTAACTCATTACTTTTACGTGGCAATTCATGTGTAGCTTCACAAACTGACTAAGCCAGATGTGCAGGTTTAGCAGCCGTCCATGCATGGAAAAGCAAATTTCAAACCGCTGTAAAAAATTCAGTTATCGAAACAAAAATCTGAGAATACACATATTGCATCTAGACAGCATGGAGATGTTGGTAATTTCACATGAGAGCAAAATTCAAAATGCTGTCAAAAATTCAATTTTTGAGATAAAATTCTGAAATTTTCCACACATCATCTACCATGACTCTAGAATTTTGTCATTTTTTCATGAACATTGAAGATTTATTTAGCAAGAATTTGCATGTATGTATTTACAGTACAGTTTACAGTCAAACATTTTGATGCACTGTAGGCTCAATTTTTGATAAATCAAATCTGAGAAATGTAGTTTTTGTAGGACAGTCTGAAGATGCTCTGTAGCAAGTTTGGTGTCAATTGAGCAAAATTTGTGGGAGGAGATAGGTTTAAGAAGTTTTACAGTTTTTAAAAAAAAAACAAAAACGAGTGATGACCTTCATACATTTTAATAGATTTAAATGTACAAAAGTTTCTTCAGTATTGGGGCTACAGTTTGATGAAAGTTGTGAAGTTGTAGCACGTATGGTTGATCTGTTATGAATTTTCAAAGTTTTGAACTTTAGACGCTTGCTGTAGCGCCACCATCAGGACTATTGGCTTGAGTTTACAGCTGATGATATCTGGCATGAGACTGGACCTTTGTGCAAAGTTTGGGGAGTTTTCACCCATGGGAAGTATGATTTCCTTAGAAGAAGAAAGAAGAAGAAGAATATCTAGGATTACAATAGCTGCCCGGACCCTAATTACAAAAATATAATATTAAACATCCATCAGACAAGACATATGATCAGGCAAAATATACCATCAGACATGTGACATGTGTTATATCCGACCAAAGACAGCCTGGGATAAAACCTTGTGGAGCTGTGGCAGCAGAAGCCTTGCTTGTACGACGTGTAAAAGTGTAAAGACGGACGAAGCATGGAAGGAAATAGAGGCGGAGTTGCAGCCGCCAGGTGAGCAACCTAGACACATTGCATTATATGTTGTGCTTCACAGTTGAGCAAGTAATTACCATCGTAGCCAGGTTTATTAGATCCATGTCCCACAGTGTAGCTGCACTAAACTTCTAAGATTGCTAAAATCTCACAGTCTGTCGGAGGCTTTAAGGACTTTTATTTTCCGTATTGCCAGACGTGCTTTAATCAATTGAAATTCAGAGGCACCATCTCTTAGGAACAACCTCCTTCTATCACTACAATCGACTTCTACACTGTCTTTGTTTTAAACACGCGTATGTGCTAATAAACTAAAATAATGAAATAAATGAAGGGCAGTTTCTTTTTATTCAGAACTCATTGTGGGTATAATTCAAATATTCAATCTCCACTCAAGAGTAGACAATGAATTAATTTTTGTGGGTTTACAATTTTTTATTCAAAAACCAGCGGAGTGTTTTCAGACCAGCTGAAATAATTCAAAGACTAGTTAATTGTCAGGCTCTTCTGCGAGGGAATGTGGAAAGCCCCCTGCGTTAGAAATCTGCTCTGTGGTCTTGGAAGTGTCTCATGGCCTCATGGTCGCAACTAGATTCAATTTCCTGATTGAGCTCTTGCCTCTTTCCACTGCCCCGGGTCTTGAGACATTTTTTAAATATATATTTATTTTTACATCTGAAGTGGTTTGGTTGAAGAGTCTCACACCTGACTGCTCCAGTCCAAAAATGTTGATTAATTACCCTCTCACTCAAATCATACGATGTGCCACTCAAAGCCAAGCCAAATCAATTATTAAACATTAATGCTGACCAGCACAGACGCCTCTCTGATATCAAATATGAATGAAAAGGCAGCATGAATAAATGAGTGGAATTCTGCTAATAGAGTCAAAGTACATGCCAATCTTTGCGAGCAAGACTTTAAACTAAACAGTTTTCCAGCATGGATTAGCGCGAGAGAACAGAAAGGATTCAAGCTGTTACTGCAAGGATCTGTCATGTAGGCCTGTCTGCCCTGAGACACATCAGCTCAAACAAGAAAATGGCTGAACAGACGCTGCTGAAAAGCCACCTCGACACAACATGAGCTGGAGCTGGCTGAGTTTATCATCACCCGAAGCACACAGAAATATTTATTATCTCTAAGGGGGTGGTAGGAAGAAACCACCAGAGGATGGGCCGTGTGCAGGGCCTTAATGATCATGTGCATGTGCAGGAATGTTGGTACAACACATACATTTGTTCCAGTTGTTATATACATGGTAATTAAATTTTCCATTCCTATAACATTAAGTCATTCATATCATCTGTGAGAGCAATAATTTCGGACAGTTCTGCAAAACCAGATTATATTCGATGACATTTTTTGATCAAACAGTCAAGATGGCGGTGACGATAACGCAAACATGGACTTATTCATCTCGTAGCGTGCCTAACTTTGGTGGATCACTATATCAGATAAAGGATCAATCTGCAGTTGCTCTGGTTCAAAATAAAACCACTTGTCTCAATGGTTGTCATTTCTGAGCCATGCCAAAGGCCAAAATGTGGCCTGCAACAGACGGTAAGGCGTCTTATTTTTATCTCTCAAAACCAACCGTTTCTGTGAAGCCTTTGCAACCTAATTTTGTTGACGACTTGCAGCCCTGACCAGCCAGTCAAGAGGAACGAGGAGTCAGCAGTCTGTGACGGTATGAAACAGTCAAACAACCAGGTTTATCAAGAACTGTGGAATCACTGCAACCACAAGACTTCCCTGGGCTGATGGTCCAATAGTTTAGCCTATACGCCATAGGTATGTTGTCGATTTGATGCAGAAGTATAAACGCCGCGTTAAGCTACCAACATTTTTTCTTTCGTCCTTTAGAAACCATATTATAACAGCTACATATTTGTGGGTTAAAGGTACCCCACAGAATTTTACCCAAGCGGAAACCTCCGACACTGACAAATGAAGCCAGTGCCAAAAACTGCAGTTCTCTGCTACGCCCGTCGGACCACAACCTTCAGTTTTACTCTACCTGCTCTACTCTTTTTTACTCTCCCCATTTGCCCCCAGGCCGTCCAGCTGGAGCTTCTTGCTCTGCCACTACTCAGTTTCCTGGCCAACACTTGTTCCTGATTCCCTCTTCTTATTTGAACTCTGTTGACTGTGTTTCTGTTTTGGGACGTCTGGAATCCGTCCCCTGGGTTTGTTTAAATTCTGTTGTCCTGTGGGTTCTCTGTTTGTGTTCCTTGGTTCATGTTATTCATTAATGTTTGATCTGCTTCCTGTTTTATTTTGTAGATTCTCTCCTCATGTGTCGTGTCTGGTTTTACTTCCTGTCCTTGTCTGTTTTCCCGCCTGTTTTCCGCCACGCCTGTCTCGTTAGTCCTTCCCTGTTCCCAGAGTCTTCCTTCCACACCTGTTCTGTGTTAGTCTTGTCTGCTCAAAGACAAAAAAAATCTGTGTGTGGTCGTGTAAGGACAAAAAGGACAAATTATTTTGAAGGGAAAAAATGGTGATATTCTATTTTTCCTATTTTCAACAAATTGTATTTTTCAGACCCAACCTGACAATGAAACAAGTACTGTGTGTGTATCCAACACCTCATCGTATCCTCTTCCTCTGTGCCATAGAGCCCCACTGTTGTTAAAAACACATCAGTGAGGTGCACTGCTGCACTGGGTGACATGTTCCCTCCATTACCGTGAACACACACTGTAGTTTATTTTGACTCATACGCTACTTTTAGGAAACTACTCAAACTTTTACAAAAAATTACAGCATGATTCCAGCCTCAACTTTTTAATTGTAGAACGTAAATCACCCACCATGTTACCAAGATTTTTATTTATCTATTTGTTGTCAATTTGGTGAACCAACTCTTTCAACCGAAATAGTCTGCCATTCTACCTTCAGGCTCATCTCAGAGCTACCAGCTGTGTTTCCATGGTAACAATCAATGACACCCGCTGACGAGTGGCAAAAACCGAGAGTAAAATGTCCCATAATTTCTGCTTTGCTAACAATGTTGTGGAGCTGGCAATGAGAAGAGAACGCCTTTTTTCAAGACGGGAGTAAACAAGCCCTTAAAAACATTTCGGGAGAAAAACACTTTCTTAAATGTCTGTTACTGTTCCTCTCATCTCTGAATTCCTCAGGAAAATGTCCTTGTAGCGGCCTTTCAGAACTATTCTCCCGGAGTGAAAGAGGCCAAGCCGCCTCCTGATGCTTTCACTCAGAAAAACAGAATACCCAGAATACACTGCAAAGCTTAAATAGTTGAGAATAAAACGAATAGACAAATTATATCCCAACAAAAACAGCACAGGGCCAATTCATGTTTACGTCCCTGGATGCATGGTTGGCATCGTCACCCCTTTGTGCCCATAATATGCTGCTTTTGATGTTCGGCTGGTCGCATCTGTGGTCAACTCCAGACAGCTCAGCTTTCACTGTGGTGCGACAGGTCAGCGTATTCAAATCTATAGCTCGGCTGATGTTTGCTGGGCTGGTTTACACTTCCACATGGCAACACATTCGGATCAGATTCCTTCAGTCAGGAAACGACTCCTGGCCCTGAGACAGTCACTGTCCCCTTTTCAGGCCTTGTTTTGTCTCATCTCTGATTTCCATTCAAT
The DNA here is from genome assembly GCA_035609425.1 of Epinephelus awoara. NCBI lineage: Eukaryota > Metazoa > Chordata > Actinopteri > Perciformes > Serranidae > Epinephelus > Epinephelus awoara. Next base: position 17,676,372 of record CM069317.1, on the reverse strand, counting down.
TGTGTTGCAGTAACATACACATGTGCATACACTCCACGGGAGGAGAGTTGTTCGTCGACGACCGTGATTTAAAGAAAGTATGAGTGACCTTTCGCTGGGGGCAAAAGAGAGCACATGCGTTCCCTGCAAATGCCAAGGTCCTTGTAACCTTACAGCATTGAAACAGTGATGGTTAAAGTCTACAGCACTCAATCGGTCTGTCTCTCATACAGCAGCTCAGATTCACAAATTATTCTTTCACTCACGGTGACTTGAGCGATCCGCTGACTTTCCCTCTTGCGCCACTGTGAGGCTGACGTTTGTGGCGTTGCGTAATACTGTATGTCTTTTGTGATCCTTTAATTCAGTGCCATGATCTGGTCAAAATTTAAATATGTCCACTTCTTTGGCTCGTGACCAAATACCCACAAAAATAATGGTGTTCGCATTCTAGCCTCATTATCAAGAAATTACACACTGACATGCGAGACAAAAACGTGCTAAACATCAGGATATCGGCATTGTCATTGTGAGCAAGCTAGCATACAGGTGTTAGCATGTCAATAAAAGTACCTAAGGACAACCAATGGGTTTATGAAGAGAACTGGATCCTGTGTTCGAGGCGTAGTATCGTTCATTGCTATAAAAGTTGCTCAGTGACGCATCACTTAGTCACTACTGTTTGACTATAAACATCACATCTACACATGGATGTTGTGCTATTTTATCCATTTTGTATTTCTTATCGTCCAATACAAACTTTTCTCATCATGAAAACTGCACAAACATGAGTCAGAGCAGAATGTCTTGTTATGATTTCCAGTCCTGCTCTGATGTACAACCCATTTCAGTCCTATTCTAACTAATTGTGCAATTCTTAGAAGGGATTTTAAAAGGTCCAACAGCATCAACATCCAGGAACAAATTCCGAAAGAGGCTGAACTGAACTGAACTGATCACATGTTGTCAGAAAGAGTCCCACATTATACGGTAAATGCATGCTTGGATCCAAAAGTACTGTTGTCAATAAAGGCTGTTGAGTAGCAGAAACTCAAGTAAACATGGTGTGACTCCACCACATCGCAGTGGAATTCATTGTTAATGGAGCAGCTCCACAGAGTGCCACCAGGTCTGGGACAGAGTGCTTCATGTATTGATTGAACTGACTGTGAAGTCATATCACAGAGTGGAATTTTTCCATAGACACACAGACACGATTTAACAGGCCCGTAGCTGTAACTTTTTATCTAAAATTTCAGTAGTACAAATCAAGAGGTTAGGGAAGCATGAATTATGATTTCCAAGAACTTTGCAGATCAAAACCTTCACATTTCTGAACTCTTATGGAAGTGAGATTAAACAAAAATTACACAACAATAAAAATTAAGTTCATAAGAGGTAAAATAAATCAGGGCATTCCTGTAGATAGCGACAACTAAAGGAGCATGGACAGATCCCTGAAGTATTCCATGGGTAGTGAAGAATTTACAGTCGCCTGCAGCTACACAAAAGGTCGTCTTATAAATAGTATGTGGTAGCTTGGTTAAGCAGACGTTTATGTAGTTTATGCACTATGTAATCACAGTCAGGGGGAGCGGGGTCAGTCGGGACATTTATGTATCGACCTGAAAAAACCTTCCCTTATTCACAGACTTTCTGTGAACAATTATGAATATAATTTGATCCCTAAACAGATACAAGTGTCTGCCTTTCCGGAGGAGTTGGGACTGATACAGTCTCACTCTGATTTCATCATATATTGACGTCTGGTTGTGGACTTTCCACACACATTACATATGACGTGCAAGGTATCCCGGCGCGTGTCAACGTCTGCCTGTCACATGCATTGTCTGTTTTAAAAAACAACAACAAATGAATATGGTTATATTTCGCTGACACATGCATATGGTTGGGTTTAGGACAAAAGAACAGCACTTGGCTTGACAATCTTACGGGAGACAAACACCAGCCTCCTGGGTGAAAGTCCGTGGTTGTTGGATCCATCAACCACCACCGTCTTGCCCACCCTTCTTCTCCTCAGCTACCTTTACTTTCATCATTGTCCTGACGCATTTCCTCCTGACGCCACTGGACACTATTAAACAATATCAGTGACCGGCCACCTGTCATGCCGACGTAACAGGATGTCTTTTTTCATTGGTGTCTTACCACTGACCAAGCGCTGGTTTTTGAATTGAATTTTTTAATTTTGAATTGTTGGGACAGTGGCAAGGGTTGGTTGGAACACCTCGTTCTGGGCCAAAAGAAAATACTGTTCATATTGAAAAACAAAAACATCTCTTATCTTGATTTGATCCACTTTTTGTTAATCTGTAATAAGGTAGGAACTATAAACAGTACCACCCCTGAATAACTGTCCCAACCATTCCAGGGTGAGCAGACAAACTTTGGACGCCTGTACCGGCTGACAACAGAAGTTCAATCAGCTAACACTGGCATCAACTCGTCAGAAAATCACCTTATCAATTTTTAGTTTTATATTTGGTATAACTTAAAGTAGTATGGCAGGACAAAAATAACAAAGCAAGAGCCAAAAGTTATTGACACGCTGTAGATTTCCATGGTGAACGGTTTGGACATAGTTGCCTTCTAACTTGATATAATGCACTACTTAAACTGTCCCCATGTCCCAACTGACCCCACTCTCCCCTAGTGCCTTTAATAAGACCTTAAGGCCCTATCATTTCATTCATAATGTGCTTTAGTGGCGTATACAGCATTGACACACACACTTGCAATTAATTTAATTACCACAAATTAATTGCATGGTGGACCTGGGGCCTTCAGATCCCCCGAGGGTCTCGGGCAGTTGCCCATTTTGACCAGTTGGTAATCCAGCCTCCCTGCCAGGAATGTAATGATGAGGGAGGAACACTGAATCCTTTATGCTTTTATTTTGTTGGGCCAAAAGTAATCACAGTAAGACTCTTAAATTTTAGATTCTACAAATACTGGAATCAGCCCATGAAACAGTTACAACCAGGGCCTGGAGGGGAGAGCCACAGACAGTGGAGGGAGACGGACAAACATAAAGTTGGTTTTAGTTTCTTTGTGGGAGTTGTTGACAATAAGAATTAGAATTGCCGCCCGGGGTTACATGTCTCTGCACGGGAGATCTGTACAATCAGCACAGTGTTGAGGTGGACACCCAAGATGAGAGTCACCACGTGTCACCCTTCTGTTCCTGAGATATGACGTTTAATTAATGGCCAGAAAAGCGTTTAAATTGCAGAGTATTATGATGTCACAGTGAAGCTGACCTTTGATATCAGTGGATATAAAACATCATTACTTCATGGTTTTATCCTATTAGACATTTGTGTGACGTTTTGTCATAATTAATGTAAGAAATCTTGAGTTACATAAGGTCACACTGACCTTGACCTTTGACTTCCAAATTCTAATCTGTTTATTCTCCAGCCCAAGTAGACGTTTGTCTTATAAGTTTATCACTGAATCAAAGTGAGCGTTTGTGCCAAATTCAAAGAAATTCCCCTCAAAGTGTTTTGGAGATAACAGACCTTGACCTTTGACCACTAAAATCTGATCAGGTCACTGTTAAGTCAAAGTGAACGTTTGTGCCAAATTTGAAGAAACAAGTGTTATGGGATAACACACCTTGACCTTTGACCACTAACATCTGATCAGATCACTGTTGAGTCAAAGTGAACGTTTGAGCCAAATTCGAAGAAATTTGTGAGGTATCACATTCACGAGAATGAAATGGATGCAAGGTCACAGTGACCTTGACCGCTGACTCATGACCACCAAAACGTAATCAGTTCATTGCTGAGTCCGAGGCATTCTTGAAATATCGCACTCTCAAGAATGTGACCGATGGATGGACAACTCAAAGACATAATGCCTCCAGCTACAGCTACCGTCAGCGCGGAGGCAGAATAATTAGTTACCCTTTCATAGTGGAATTTGACTATTGCTAAACTAAAGGAAACTCACATTACCAGTGTTTAGTGTTCTTATGGCCAAGAACAGAACATAATGAATCTTCAGATTTGCCCCACAGCTTCTCCTCTACGCACTGGTTACATTATACACATTTACATATTAATAAGAAAACTGATTTTCTTTCAAACTGCTTAACTGCTAAATGCTTTGAGCTCATATTAAAACCAAGTTTGAAAACATAACGTGTTTCAAAATAAAAAAAAAAAAACAGTTTGTGCTTATTGATTCATTAAATTAAATCACAATTTATTGTGACTGTATGGGAATTAAACTGTACTTTCAATTACCCTGATATCATTGCCTCCATATCCTAGCAACAGGAGATAAATTGCCTCGAGCACATCGTTTTGTTTGGTGTTTGAGTACAACCACAGGCTGTTCATCACTGGCTGTTTGCCTACAAGAGTGGTTATATAATGATGAAATTTACTGCTATGAAGAATATCAGCAGCTGTGTTTGTCGCCGCCTCACATGGCAGCACAAGCCATCTAACACGGAAAGGGTTAACCGTGGCGAAGCCTTGCACAGGTGACACCGTCGCCCATTTTTCACTGAGGTTATACGCTTGTAAATGTTGCTGTGATGAATTGACACATTGTACAGTATTTGTAATAATGTGCTGTTTTTATGATAAACCGTCCTTCACACGGCTCGGGCTGAATGCAGAGCATGCTCCGTCGCTCTCCTTGGCACAGGCACACAGGAGATTGCGAACATTGTTCTCACTCTTAATGATTATAGGAGATATGTCTAATGAATACCAATGAAGGGGCTCGCTGTCATTTGCATTTCAATCATTATAAAGTGATCCTTTCAGAGGCACCTTGTCCTCCTAACTCTGAAATGTCACAGACACACAGCAGCTGATAACTGCTACATATACATATAGCCATGTTATAACCCCAAACTTTTGGCATAGTACCTTTTAGTATAAAATCTGTACAAACACAGATCTGCTTAGCGTTTCTAGGTACCCCAACAGGGGCGTAACCAAAAATGAGGATGGTTCTTTTGGTACCAATAACCATCCTAATGTGTCCCGAACTGGACTGGACTGCTTGATGGAAACGAGGCTCAAGATGCGTGCAAGCTACCCACACACACACACACACACACACCTTTACAATGTCAGAGTTTCAAACTGACAATCCAACAACCATGCCCACATGTTGCAGTGAGTGACTCAGGAAATAGGCACGGTGTGACTGCTCCTCACCCTGCCTTTGAGTTCGCCCATTCAGAACAGGTACAAATACTTTCAGATGTGGAGAACGTACACCTCGTGCACCTGCTTATCACTTACAGAGTTGCCTCTCTTGACTATGAGAGAACACCAGGAGGAAATGCATCTCTACACAGAGGAGCCAGATAGTTGTGGGCTCCACGGTGCTAACCACTCGAGCCGCCTCGTATTTGGTGCAATGCCACTCCTTGTTGAAATGTCCTCCACCAGTTCAGTCCTGTCTCACAAATAAAAATGCCTGCATGCCTACACCTTCTCTCCCCAGTTCTCACCAATGAGAGAACTATAATCCTTCTGCATGTGTACGGAGAAACCGCAGGCAATGGAACAAGATTTTGGTATTGGAAGAGTTCTGGTTTTTGATTTTAGTCTAGGTATTACTGACCAATCACATTTGAGCGACAGGTAATTGTCTGTTTTCAAAATACACTTGTAACCCAGGTTCCAAATTTGACTTTGAGTGCAATTTTGGAATGACGTCATTTTGAATGCTATTTTGTGTTTATCTAACTTTGATTATGCATTGAGTAAAGGTTTTGGTAATCTGTGTTCTCGTGGGCAAACCAGCGCGACACTGTATGTAACCAATCAGAGCAGTCGTAAGGCATTATAGGGTACCGGTAGTAACACCTGTGCCTGATTAGATGGCTGGCGTGACAATCACGGCGCGAGTGACTCAAACTGCAGATGCAAACGGATCGGTAAATAGCTTTCTGTTTTACTGATGTATTTCAATTGCAACTGTTGAAGTATGTGATGTACAGAGTTGTCTTTTACTGCCGGTTGTACGGCTAATGTTAATGTGACTTTGGGTGGTTGTTGTTAGCTCAGTTAGCCTTGCGGCTAATGTTAGCCCGCAGGACCGGAAGTAAATTGATACCTTCAAACATGATAGCGGTTAACTCAAAATCAATGTATTATTTATTTCTGCTCACTTTTAGTGAGTTTGCACTTTAATAATTTAATAATTAGTTATTGTTGGGAGTTTGAGAACACAGCTGTGGAAAAAAATCGATTGTGCACTGTTAATTATATTTTTGTTTTGTTTAATCTAAAACAAAGCACTTGCTACACACTTCTACTTTTACAGGAAATGTACAGTTTGCGTACAGTCTCTTTCAAAATAAAGGCACTATGTTGGTACAACACCATGACATTTTTTCTATTCGACAACAAATGCACGGGCCACATACAGCCCAGTTTGATCTCAAGTGGGCCAGACCAGTAACACCATAACAAAATAACCTATAAATACCAACACCTCCGAATAAATAATAAGTGGTCAAAGAAGGACAAAGGAGCCTGGATACTTCCCTGTAAATCACCAGGACACGACGCAACATGCTGATTAGGCTGTTAACTCATCGGCACCACACGTATTCCACCACATAAAAATAGTACGTTATAGGAGTGGCCTGAAATAATCAACTTGAGAGTTAATACGAAATTTAACCAACAAAACCAAAACCAAACGATGCCTCTGGCTACTAATAAGCTTAGCAAAGCTCCGAGAACACCTCAGTCACATTATCCACCCGGTGTTTAGCAGTCAGTTCAGCAGTGAGCTACAGTTTGTCAGAAGCTGGTGAAGCTAAAGAAATAGCGCCTTGTGTTTTGCGTCATCTTCTGATCAGCCTTCGGACTACTTAGAGTGGCTGATAACGCTTCGTGGAGATCGATAAGCGCACCCTTATCTGGGGGGTGTTCAATTTATAATCCTCGCTCGTCTCCGACTTGGCTTAAAGAAGAGATAGCGAGTTAATCGTGTATGGGGAGATTGTTAAATAGCAGCATCGCTAATCATTTCACAGCAATTGGATAAAAGGGAAACACGTCCTGTGAGGCAACATTTTACCTTAAGTAACTACTTGATCCTGAAACCTGGCGCCTCTTAGCTTCCACAGGAGCGTCATCCACTGGGCTAGATTGGACCTTTTGGCTGTATGTTTGGTCTTGATTGAAAATTCCCAGTAAATTGACTTGCAAGTAATTGCATAAAAAATACTACTGACACATTCTCTTAAAGACAAATGTTCACCTAAGACAGCTAAACCCTCTCCAAATACAAGACATGTAGTCCAGTCTCCTGCTCAGCGTCATCACTGACCTCTCATGTTGACGTACCATATGTCGGAAGGCCTGCAGTGTTTATGTTTACCCTAACTGACTTCCCTTCGTCATTATAAAAACGCAAGACCGGGGTCAGTGGAATCAGAAATGAAAAAAAGATTTAAGGTAAAACCACGAGTGCATATTTAAAGGCACCCTCTCCCACCAAAGATTACTTTCCGACAAAACAATAAAACCAATTTCCTGCTTTGGTCCCCTGACATGTTCGCGGAATCCTCAATATTATCCGGAACATGCAGGAGCAGTGGATTACGGTGCGTACATGCTGTGAGTGTTTGACTTCCGTTTGAAATGACTTTCATCCTGGACGAGCCGTGCAGCCTGCTGAAAGTGGGCAAAGGCGGGAGCCGGGAGAGGAGCACAACTGACTGTTTGATTGGAACTGCGGGACAATGTTTTTCGACGTTGACATGCAGATTCCGGGAAGCTGGACGTGTACGGCTCTCTCAATCACTGTGGGACAACAGCCCAGGGAGAGTTACCGTAATCTTTAACTGGTGTGAATCTTACACCTGACTGGCCATTTTCACCTCTGCTAAAGACAGCGAAGGAAGGAAGGCAACCAGAATGAGTCAAAGCTGAGCTGCACTGGACGGCCAAACGAAGCTTTTTAGGAATATATTCCATTAAAGATTCATTTTGTATCAGTTATAACCCCTCCCACAAAAGCGGTGCAGACCTGAGCAGGTCTGAGACGCAAAAGAGGCACCTACACCTTTTCCAAACACACACACACACACACACACACACACACACACACACACACACACAGTAGCATTACAACAACTCCAGTCTTGTATTTCTGAGTAAAAGATGGCTCTAAAAGCCAATCACAGCATTTCATCCTGTAGCAGGTATGTGCATGATAACACACACACCTGCCACACACACACACACAAGGTCATGCCATTTGAAACCAGCAGCCTGTGTAAAGCTGCAGTCCACGCACCTCTCTGGCAGGGCCCCGTGAATGCCACCCAGTGTGAGCACAAGCTGAAAATCACAGCATTAGCAGCGGTGTAGCTGTAAAAATTCACGCAAGGCACAACCCCCCCCCCCCCCCCCCACACACACACACACACACACACACACACACACTCCCACCCCACTCCCACCTCCCCCTCATCCACCCCCCCTTTTTTCCCTTTCCCCTCAAAATCCACATCCAGATATCTACACCACCATCTTGTGGCTGCTTGGATAGCGATGCGCGCATGAGGGATGCTGGAAGACGCCTGGCTCTGCTGCTGCACCGCGTTCACACACACACACACACACACACACAAGAGTTGAGGGGTTAAAAAAAAAGAAAGAAAGAAAACGCAGGTGTGAAATGGGTTTGAACGATTTGCCATCTTGGTGCTGTCACATCACAGCCGCCTGTCTTGTCCGTGCGGCCGCGTTAAAGTTAACCGAGCTGTTGCTTTGGCACCGAGTTTGGTTAAAGCACCACTGCACGCCCGTGTGTCTGCACTGACACAGCCGCTTTGCACAGTTAATAAAAAGCGTGATTATTAGTGATGTGCCTGCGTGTGATCAGCATCCTCCCCACTGGCTGCCTGCAATCATCCAGTCTCTCATCAACATGTCCAAATGAGCAAACTGGAGTCGGATGCAAGTGCGCAAGAATCAGCCTCTGCTGCTGCGGAGGTGTGTGTGGCTCAGACCTCCATATTCCGCCTGTTTCTTTGCATTTTTTTGAGAAGTTGTGCTTTTTCTAAACGAGTAAGGATCGCAGTTAATGTCTGTGGTTGCATTCCCTGTGGATTATGACTGAAGCGCGTCCGGACAAGCCGTCAGATGAGGAGGAGGAGGAGGAGAAGGAGGAGGAGGGGGGGGGGGGTCAGCGCCTGAAAACGCACAGAAATCCAGCCGCTGGTCTGTAAATTTAGTCTGTTTTCCTGCTGGAAGGAAAATCTGTAAGGCTCAGCATCACTTACCTCAGCCTGTATCTCCACCGTCTCTTTTATATAAGTCCCGACTTGAGGCGAAACACACACCACATAGGAAGGAAAAAAAAATACAATTAAGTCCACGTCCAGCCTGCTGCTCTGCAAATCCAAAGTAAGAAGCGCAGTCCCGATGTAGAAGGCAGCCCGGCTATACGTCCTGTGAGTGTGTGCGTGCGTGCGTGCGTGTGTGTGTGTGTGTGTGTGGTGGGGGAGAATAGAGATGCGGCTTTATCAGCACAGAAGATGTTTCAATGAGTCATTGCAGAGGCACTGGAAACGGTGCTGAATCTAATTGCTCTCATAGAGCGAGTGTATTGCGAGGACAAGATTAGTGTTAAGAGAAACCAGGTCTCTCTCTCTCCCTCGCTCCCTCTGTCTCTCTCTCCCTAGCTTGCCATTGGACTACACCGCCTGAAATTTACTAAGCCTGCAGCCAATAGATTGCCGCATTCTCTCAATCACCCTTAACCAGCCGCTGTGTTGTGGCAGCTCTGGCATGGAGCATGGAACATGGCAACGGCTGCTCCTCAGCTCGAGGTCCTGGAGTGGCCAGAGGTGTTTAGAGCGACACTACAGAAACATAAGGAACACTTACTTCACTGTGATGGAGAGAATAGTTATCATGTTGGTATACAGCACAATACTGAAGTCTGGGTCATGTTAAAATTACAACTATGGGGCCCAATCACCTGTCACTATTTTATATTAATTAACACATAAATAAACAAATAATAATAATATGTAAGTATATTTTCAATCAACCCCATTTAAAGTTGCATTAAGGAGGTTACAGTCAGCTGACACGTCTCCTGGTTAGAATTCCTTCAATGTTCAATGTTAAGGAGGTTTTAACCGGGAGCACAATCATCCCCCTCCAAAACATACAAACCTGTTTGTTAAAACCTGTAACAGGCTGCTAACCCAGCACCTGGTAATGTCTACTTACCCTACTAATTTTTACCAGGAGCCGAATTATCCGAATTATCTCTTCTTCTTGAAAACATACAGACCTGGTGGTTAAAACCAGCAACAGGCTGCTAACCCAGCACCTGGTAATGTGACCTCACCTTATTTGTGCTCACCATATTTCAGATCCAGATCTTGAGGAGATTTTAACCGGGAGCCGAATTTTTCTTTTTCTCCAAAACATACAAATCTGGTGGTTAAAACCAGTAACAGGCCGTTAACCCAGAGCTTTATAATGTGCATTCACCTTTTTTTGTTTGATAACTTAACTTGTGCTCATGTTATTTCGGATCCAGATCTTGAGGTAATTTTTACGGGGAGCCGAATAATCCACAGAGGTCTCTTCTTCTTCAAAACATACAGACCTGGTGGTTAAAACCAGTAACAGGCTGCTAACCCAGCGCCTGAAATGTGTCCTCACCTTTTTTTGTTTAATAGCTTAACTTGCGCTCAGGTAATTTGGATCCAGATCTTGAGGTTTTAACCGGGAGCAGAATTATCAACAGAGGTCTCTTCTTCTTCTTCAAAACATACAGACATAACAGGCTGTTAACCCAGCGCCTGGTAATGTATACTCACCTAATTTGTGCTCAACTTATTTCGGATCCAGATCTTGAGGCGATTTTAACCAGGAGCAGAGTTATCACCGTAGGTCTCGTCTTCTCTAAAACAAACTGCAAATCAATGTTTTTCCAGCGCCGTTTGGCATGTTGGAGACAACCATTAGCCTTGCACCTGCTAATGTGTGCTTATCCTTTTTTTGTCGGATAATTTAAGATCCAGACGTTCAGGAGGTTTTAACCGGGAGCCAAATTATCCACTGAGGTCTCTTGCAACAGGTGATTTAAACCAGTAAAAATACTGAACAAAGCCAATTTACATTACAAATTAGTGAGTTTTTTTTTAATATGTTTTTTTATGTCACCTTTTCCTCTGATAACTTTAAATCCAGAAGTACGGAGGGTTTTTACCAGGTGGCGAATAATCCGCAGAAGTCTTACAGTCCTTTCAGCAGAAAGCAGAAAGAAAATCTATTGTATTTATCTAGATTTTACAGCTGTAGTCTCGGACACCCCAAACATAAGTAATGTCTCATTTTCTGAAACAGAATTCTGGCACCGTAACGATGTCCTGCTACTTCCTCTTCATTATTTGTACGACCACAAGAGGTCACTTATAGGTCATTTCAAATTTCGAGCAAACAACCATATTGCTTTTTTTCTGGTAAGGACAGCCTTTTCTAACACACAGGATTACCATCCATTCAGCGATTTGGACTTGCCTTTAAAGCCGTCTAAACTGACGTCTGTTTGGGATTCCAAGAAATAAGGATGCTCAATGGTGCACCTGGACACGACATTATTTTGCTCTGTCAATCTGTCATCTTTCCAAACCAGTTTAGTGACCTTTGCTTTTCTTGGTATAATCAGTGATGGATCTTTCTATAGGCAATGTAGGCAGCAGCTTGGGCAAGACCCAATTATTTGTGTTGGAGTCTCACCCACCTCATCAAGGCAACTCAGTTCACCTGTTCCTGATTACACGCAGCCAGTTGTCGCCAACTTTATCTGCCTGATGTTCCCGTCTCGTCTTATTTGCGGTAAACCCGCCTGCCTTCTGTCTCTGCCCTGGTGTTAAAATAAGTATGTTTATTACTTAACAGTGATGTAACATAAATTATGCAACGTTATGCTAAAACAACACTGATTTTTGGTTTCATACGGGACACAAATTTTGGCCTCCTTGGTGAAAGTCTTGTTTTGTTTGACCAATCCACCTCCCCTCCCTCCAGCCCCGAGTGGAATTTGTCTTTATACTGTGTCAGTCGCTCTCAGCTTGAAGTATTGCTGCAGATGGTTTTACAAAGGAGCTGGTTGAAAGCCAGGTGCATCTCATCAAGGCTGCCTTTATCGTCGAAATCATAGGCTGAGGGGCTCGACAATGTATTTGTATTTGACCACATGGGGATGAAAACAAGCTGAAGCCTTTGTAAGCAATTTCCAAAAACAACTGAACTGATGAACTGAAGCAATGATAAGCACAGGCTACTCATAACCCACAGATGATATCCGTTCCCTTCAACAGTCTGCATGTAAAATTAGATATTGATAAAAGGCTGGAAATGGAGGCTAACGCTTTTAAAATTTCAGTAGGATTCCCTGTGATATCAAGGTCAAGCTCATTTCGAATCAACATGAATAAAATCAGCAATGTTTCTCATCATCAGTGTCAGTGAAAACAGGCCTAGAGCGGGACTGAACAGTGGAGTCAGTGCCCGAGGACGAGACAGGCTGAGCGCTGCACAGAAGGCAGGCCTCCCTTTGATATCGTCATCATTTATTCCCTCTCCCCACATCATAACCCTCAGCAGTCGGGGGTATCCTCCTCGCCTCTGAAGTATATATCAGCTTCAGTCAGTGGCTTGGCCCAGATTGACTGGGTGACTTTCATAAGGCTGATGAGGGAGCGTCACTGCTGCCTGGGTGAAGCCAAATCAGATGTTCAGCTGGATTACAAAACCACCTGCAACCTGTGGCAGTGGACCTCTGGATATGACACGTACGACCTTGTTAGCACAAATGCTGCATGATGGAGCTGTCACTGATGATGTCATCACCCAAACCACACCCACAGGGGAGGTTTTAGTAGAAGCAAATCTGATAAAGGTGTTTTCCAGCTTACTGGTGTAAATTTTTTAGAATGCATTACATTTGTGTTCAAATGTGCCAGAGAGACTTTTTATTATTGTCAGAGGACTCACTGGGTCACCTCTCTAATCCAATTTTTTTTAAAAGCAAATCCTGAAATAGAAAGATAGCCACTTCTTCCACCACTCCTCCCTCTACACAATGCACATTAGCCACAGATTTCAAATAAACAGATAAGGACTGGTCGTGGTTTGAATTTGATCCAAGGATCCTGCACCTGAGCTGAAATCAAAGCTAATCTGTAACTGCATAGAATTAAAGGGACGGTTCAGATTTTTTAAAGTGGGGTTGGCGCTCTTCATTTGGCCATTGCTGGTTGAAACCAAACTGCATTGCCATCCCTTGAGCCTTTTTCATTATACCAAGAGCGCCATCTACAACTGGTGGTTCATGAAGCTTCATTTGGCCATCACTAGTGCCAGACTGTCAACAAAAGCAAGGGGTTAGGTTTAGAAAAAAAAAAAATCATGGTTTGGCTCAACATTTACACAGGAAGCAAACAAGAAGCTCCCATATGAGGTCTAGCATTTGTGTGAGCCATCCCCTACTCCTCCTGCCCACCCTATAGAGACTTTCCAGCTCCTTATATTACACTGTTACCAACAATGTTTCTAACCGATGCTGTCCTGCAACATTACACACACTGATGCCCCCTGGTGGCGTATCATAACACCATGAAAGGTGCGTTCTTGCATCTGTGCTGGACGCTGAAATTACTGAAAAAATTGCCATATTTGAGGACATGAGAATGAGAACAGGTGGAGTCTGGTGGCTTTTACGAGCGCATATATGGGGAAGTAAAGCCAAAAATCAAGGTCAAGATCAGCTTTATCATCCCCGAGGGGCAAATTGTGGTACAGCCAGCAGCAATCACATCTAAAATGCAATGCACAGAAAAACACAAGAACTACAGATAGGAAATAATAGACACAATAATAGACAAAACACTAGTCATTCATTGAGGACATTGATGGCAGCAGTAACAAAAGAGTTCTTAAGTCTGTTTGTCCCACACCGAGGCATCTGTATCTGCGGCCAGACGTGAGCAACTTAAATTCCACACATCATTTCTTCAGTCTTGGACACGTTAATGTCTAGATAAGATAAATTGCACCAGTCAGAAAAGTCGCTAAGGACAGGGCCAAGTTCAGGCTGGTCATTATGCAAGGAAACAATCACAGAGTCGTCAGCAGATGGCTTCTCTGTCAGAATGAGCTGTCTGACAGAAAGCTTAAGCTGTGATAATACTCTCATATAAAATACATTTTAACTGATTTTGATTTTTTCTTTTTCAGTGGGACTTTTTTTAGGTTGCTAAAATATGTTTTGTTGCTGGCCCCCATCTGCAGCAGTGCATTGCTTACCTTCCGTGTCGGACTCCAGCCTGCTTCTCCAAACTGGGGGCGTGCCGACTGACATCTACTGTATGTAATATACTTTCTATGGATAGGTACTTCAAACAAACCCACTTCAAAAAAAATCTGGACTGTCCCTTTAATCTTTTCAATAAGTGTATTTTTTTAGTGTTTGGTAAAATTGATAGTTTGCCACTTTACATTGGAAAAAATAGTTAAGTAACTGAGAACATTATTTTCCATGCTAGTTGAGTGAAGTTATAGCCGAGCTGTGATAACCCCGATGGTATCACTATGACATCATCAGGATTAATGATGAGACATTTAAGGTCCAAAAAACAATATACAGCTGCTGTCAAAGTAAAGTATTGCTACATGCATCTTACAGTCAACAGCACATCAGATCTGTGCAGGAAACAAGGTAAAGCCCGGTATAAATCCAGCCGTGGATGGAGTGCGAACAGATGGATGGAGTGTGTGGCCGTGTGCTCCCCTGCAGAATGAAGAGACTGTCAGACCTGTAGACTTACAGCAGCACCACAAGTTGAGGGCAAGAAGTGTGGCGTTTAATACTTCACAGAGGACAAGCTCGCCTCTGATGATTTAGACAAACAGTGGCAGTAACCGCATGCAGAGAGACAGAGACGAGGGGAGAGGGGGGAGATCTGAGATGGCGAGGACTCCTCTCTTCCTCTGTGTTTAAGCACAGACAATTCCTGTCGCCTCGGGGTAGCAAACAGATACATAAAGGCAGTAAAGGGACCGCTGAGGCATGACGATGGGATTCTTCAGGAGCAGCCAGCTCTCTGGTGTTGACACGTGAAGACAAGGACAAGGCCTCTTCAGCGAACACTTAGCATTGTCTCTGTGTTGATGCAATAGAGACGAAGCAGATGGCTTCTTATTCCAGCCTTTTTGTGTGTTTTTTTTTTAAAGCATGATCTTTAAAGGAGACATCAGAAACATTTTACAGTCTCTTCCCACAAAATAACCACAGTCTGCCAGTGATCAATGCCAGTCACTCCTCTGCTGTTCAGTGCTGCTGAGATTTCAGCTTTTGTAAACAAGTGGAGACTCTGTGTATTTGCTCCAATCTCCCTGGGCAGCCTGGAAAGGTAAGACTTTACAGGTCCAGTGTGCAGGATATATTGGCAGAAATGGGATATAATAAAATTGGTATGTTTCCTTTCGTGTATTATCACCTGAAAATAAGAATTAGGGCATAACAGACTTCAACAGAGTCAAAAGAAAAGGCAGAAATAAAGGTACTAAAATGTGTGAAAAACTTTCTGAAAATCCAGTTCAGCCTCATCCAAGTGTCTTGTATCCAAAACATTTTCGGATATTACAATACAATAACAGAACGCCTGCACTACAAACTGGTTGTAGAATTTGAAGCTTGCTGGGGTTTGCCATGCAGGACGGTTCAAATTAAAGATGTTAAAGAGATGTATTGAGTGGACTGTCAAGGATCCAGCACTTACGGAGCTTGGGTTCACCCCTTGCAGCCATCTTAGCAGCTATTTGTGGACAGAAAAGCTAAATTTGGTGGAGCCTGGCCAAAGTGTAATAGGATGAGACACGTGTCAATCAGAGCAAACAAGCCTCAAAACAAACCCTATATCGTCATCATGTAATTTTCAAACTGCTTTTAGGGCATACATTTAAAGTTTCATTATCTACTGTATGTGATCTACCGTCTATGGATAAGTGCCTCCCAACTACTCCTTCAAGACAACAGCTTTACGTTTTGGTGATCTGTTCTAATTTACAAGCAGTCCTGGTGGAGTAGAAATAGTAGATACAAAGAAGTTTTAAGTTGGCCAAAAATCTTTGGTGCCCTTTCTGTGTTTTGACCCTTGTTCATATTCTTCATCATCCTTTCTCCTTTTCCACCTCTTTTTGATTCGCTGGAGGTATTTCCACTGTCTGCATAGATATTGTCCCCCTCCTCTCCTTGACCTGTCAGTGATCCTTGCTTCTCACACACAGAACTGCACCTCGCAGATGTCCCATGTCACCGCTGAATCTCATGAATGTGGATTGATGTTGCCCGCAGTTTCTCTCCCCGACCTTAGGCCGCCGATATTTCCAGGCGATCCGCTGACCAACAGGGCTTTTGATCCAAATCATAAATGGCAGCTGCCATAGCGAGCAGACAGACAGACAGATGGGATGTCATGGATCACAATATGAACAGGATATCATGAAGTCTAAGGTGAAGTGGATATTTCAGCGTCGCAGCTGGTGTTTGTTGTGCATTTCAATCAAAGTGTGACATTAGTTTGAGCACAATTAATGTATTTGAGTTGGACAGAAATGAATTTTGTGCAACTGTGATAGTTTGTTTCATGGCCCGATCTGTACCAGGCACCAGATTGGTTCAGAACCTATCCCCTAACCTATGGGCTATCTTGCGTCAGACTCCAGCCGACTTCTTCAAACTGGGGGCGTGCCGACTGACATCTACTGTATGTCCTAAACTGTCTATGGATAAATAACGCACAACCCCAAAAGATCTGAACAATGCCTTTAACAAACCATTAAAGCCTTGTTGTCATTGACTTCTCTTTTGCACCATTGCATCAGATTCACCTGACTCTCTCTCATCATCCTCCAAAAACACTCAACTGTCTTTGATTTTAGCATCTGACGGACAGACGAACAGGTGTGACTGCCACTGTCATGCACATCTCAATTACGTAACATGAATCAGTCCAGTTTACGAATGTTTTTAGTGCAACCGCATTTTGCTGCATTGCATCATGGTCCTCTGAGGCTGCTGTCAGTGAAGTAAAACTGCATCTTTGCTGCTTCTATCAGAGTTCTGACTCCTCAAATCAAACGCATCTAGCTGAACTTTTAGGTGGCTGAACTTTCAAAGTCAAACATCGCAGCAGCTGGAAATGTCATTGCATGATGTCACATCATTGTCATTGCTGACTAACGGACTTGAATTCCCGCACAGTGATCCGCTCAGCCAATTTCATATCCTTCTGTAAATTATTCCAGGGCGAAGGGGAAGCCTATTTAAAAGCTTGTTTTGCTAAGTTCTGTTTTCATCCTTGAAACCTGCATTTGAAGAATATTACGAGAGCGAAGGCCGTATTGATTATGGTTCCTGCACATGTAATATGTAGAGAGATACGAGGGAACCAGGTCAAGAATAGATTTATATATAAAAAACAACCAATGCAAAGACAGCTATTTAGCAGTGGCAATGGACTGCATTTGTGTGGCGCTTATCTAGTCAGGGATCAAATCACCGATCTTCCGATTAGAGGATGTCGTGCTCTACCTTCTGAGCCACAGCCGCCCCACATCAAAAGGGACAGTGTCACGTCACGTAAAATCTGATGAGCTGATTCATGTTTATGTTTCATGTTGTCATGAGCACTTTTATGTTAAGTTAAAGTCACTCATGTCTAGTCTCGTCTTGCACTTCCTGTTTTATTTTGTACCGACCTTTTCCTTCTCATTTCAGACCCTGACTTCCTCCCTTTATGTCCCTTTTGTCTCCCCACTCCCTGATTGGTCTCACCTGTGTTCCCCCTACCTCATGTATAAATAGTCCTTGTCTCCCTTTGTCTTGTGTCAGGTCGTCTTGTTGTGTTGCTCAGGAGAGTACTGTCTAGCTTCCAAGCCATCCATGCATGTTACCAGTCTTTGTTTTGTTTGCGAGTCTTAGTACTTTTGTTTGGTCCTCCGAGAGAATGCTTTTTGTTAGTAGTTTTATCCTCCTTGTGAGAACCAGGTCTGTGCAAAGATGTGGCAGCAACAATCTTCAGTCTCCTGTTGCCGGGCCAGCCTGAGTCCTGTTTCAACCAGACGTCAGCCAGGAATAGGCTGAGTAATGGAACAGCTCAAGGTCCAAGCGGGGCCAGCCAAGCTTTTATCCCGGCTCTCTCACTTTCCTCCCGCGGTGGTCGCACAGCTCTCAGTGGCACTTGCTCGGCTGGTCTGGCCGGGTGGTCCAAAGACGCTGCGGGCAGTGATAGTTTCAAGGTCCGCTGCACTTAATCCAATCCTCACGCTTCCTTCTCTGATGTTGACGATCGTATCTCTGTCACAGCCTGTATGAGCTCCGTTCACAAAGGCAAAAAGACAACAAATTAAAACAATAATTATTTATACCCTCCACCTTAATTCAGAGAGCCCTTCATGGGCCAGGGTGACACCGTGTTGTGACACTTGAGGGTCAGTAGGAAGAAAAGTTCATGTTTTTTATTTGTACCATAGATTACCGTGGCCATTTCATGTTAAATTGAAGTTATGGTGACACATGAGGAGAGAACTTGATACGTTCTTTCCTCATGTGTCATGTCTGGTTTTACTTCCTGTCTTTGTGTGTTTTCCCGCCTGTTTTCTGCCACACCTGTCTCGTTTGTCCTTCCCTGTTCCCTGAGTCTTCTATTCACACCTGTTCTGTATGAGTCTTGTCTGCTCCACCCATGTTGTCAGCCAATGCGTTTCACTCCTTTTGCGCATGTCTTCCTTCTCCAGCTGTGTCTCGTCCTTGTGATAGTCTTCTGGGTATATATACCTTCTGTGTTCGTCATCCTGCTTTCATCCTACATCCATCCCTGGTCTTCATGTCTTTTCCTGGTTGTTTTTTTTAGTTTGGATTTTTGTTTCTGCTCCGTGTTGGATTTTGAGTTGCCTGCCTTTTTCGAAGTCCTCGAACAGCTATATTAAAGTTCGCCTTTTGTTGGAAACTGCATACCTGCCTTTTGAATCTAAATTTGGGTCCTTCTGTGAACTGAACATTTTAACATGATTCCTGAAGGGGCCTACTGGGAATAGGCAGGGGGGCCTGGGCTTTCACTTGAAAAATATCAAAGGTTGAATTAACACAAACCAACCAGGAAGGAGGAGTCTCAGTACGACCACAAAGGGATGTGAAGGACCAGCAAAGACACATAAAGTAACTACAAAAATGAGCAAAACAACCACAAAGAGACACAAACGACTACAAAGAGACACAAAAAACACAGACACAAAACAACCACAAAGAGACACAAAATGACTACAGGGAGACAAATAACAACCACAAAGAGACAAAATGACTACAGCAAGAAACAAAACAACTACAAAGAGACAAAAAACAGCCACAAAGACACACAAAATGACTACAGTAAGAAGCAAAACACCTACAAAGAGACACAAAACATCCACAGAGACACAAAATGACTACAGCAAGAAACAAAACAACTACAAAGAGACAAAAAACAGCCACAAAGACACATAAAATGACTACAGTGAGAAACAAAACACCCACAAAGAGACAAAAAACAACCACAAAGAGACACAAAACAACCACAAAGAGACAAAAAACAACCACAAAGACACACAAAATGACTACAGTAAGACCCAAAACACCCACAAAGTGACACAAACCACCTCAAAGTCTTTTTGTCATGCTTTTATGTTGCAGAGGTGGAGGGGCCCTTTGCATATCAATGCCCATTATTTCATAACCCGTCCATGGAATTATGGAATAGGGCTAAGCATTTTCTATTTTCCTGCACATGTTGGTCCGCGATAGTGATCGTGACGTGTCTGAAAAGAGGAGAAACATAGATCAATGCAACAGGCATGCCACGTCAGTTTCACATGATACGCTGTGGCATAAATGTGCAGGTCTGGCTCCCTGGACAGTTACCACCTCCTGAGTTGGGGAGCAGCTGTTGGAGAAACACCCGAGGTAACTCAGGGTAACTCAGCTAGGCTGTGGGGACAGAAATCTACTCTATGACCTTGACCTGCAAAAAGCCGGCCCTGCCTCGCAGCACTCTGCTCACTGGCTGCGGTCACTGAGAGCCCATTAGCGGCTGGCAGGCGGTGTGGATGCGGCAGCTCTCACTGCCTGGTTTGAGGAATTTTGTTTAATCACATAAAATCATAAGCAGTGGGCATTAGTTTGTTTAATCACGCATGTCTCTGGCTGTGTGAGTCAGCAGAGTGAGGAAACAAACTATGTCAAATGTTCATTATAGTTGCATTAGAGCTCTATCTGTTGGACAGTAAGTGGCAGGGTGGAAGGCCACAGTCACACAGCTGCCATGCTGGATTAAGATGGATTATTTGTTTGGCAGGAAAGTAATCCTGGGTGATTGCTGACTGGCTCTAACCTCCCTGTGTTGTGATTGGTGCTTGTAGTGATTCCTTCAACTATCATCTTATCACAGCACGCCTTTGTTCCGATCTATTCTGCCTCAGTCGTCAATTAGCTTTCGATGTTTCCAGTTCATTTAAGCCTGAAAGTCAAAGAGTGTGTGGGGAAATCACAGGAGCGGTGCGGTGCAGCAGCACCCACAAGGAAGTGTTCAACACCTGGCTGTTATTCCTCCTTCAGTGGATAAAAGTCACTCAAAACATCCTTCTTTCCTACATTATGCATTCAGACAGACGCCTGCCGCAACTCTTTATCTTTGCTATCGTCATGGTGACTATGATAAACAAGTGGTCATAGATCATGGTCATGGTTTCATACAGTAGATGTCAGTCAGCACGCCCCCAGTTTGGAGAAGCAGGCTGGACGACTGACACTGAAGCTAAGCAATGTACTGCTGTGGATGGGGGCCAGCAACAAAGTGTATTTTAGCCACCTAAAAAAATAAATCCTAGTTGAAGCCTCTCGTCAAAGCCAGACGGAATATCGTTATTCTTGTCCTTTTTTTATTATTATTACTATTATTTCAGTCAGTGTCTGTTCATGTGCCAGCCGACATGTTGTTGTAGTAACATAAAAACACCACCAGATGGCAGGAGCTACATTTGAAGTACCAAGTCACTGAATCCTCCACAACAAGTTCCTGCAAATGTTTCACAATAAAAGCCTATTAAGAAAATGAAGGGATTCTCTCAGCCGAAGTTATAAGGGGCTTTTAATTTGACACAGATACAGGAAGTGTTGGGTTTGAAATGACGGCGTGATGCATTAACTTTATCAAGGCAAACAGGAGCGGATAAAAAGTAAAAATATTACAAAACAGATGGATTAATATATAACGGCCTGGCTTTATTGTATAACCCCAAAGTATTAAACAAATGCAAAAACAAACTAAAGGAAAACAGAAGGAACTGGGACACCACTCACTACGTCACCGCGTCGGTTACGTTCACGCATACGTAACTATTTTAAACAGGAAGCTGCGAGCCATCTACATTTCCAACCGGCATCTACAATGGAGTCTCCGGTTGACTTCATCCTACCGATTGTGTTTGCCGCATTCATCATGCTTCGTTTGATGACCGACAGACGACAGGGGACCTCTGCTAGCTAGCTAACCAGCTAACATTACGAGGCAGCATACTTATACTAGCTGGCGTGTTATCGTAATGTGAAAAAAACGACAATTTTGCAGAACAGCACAGATGACAGACGCCAGATAGCGCGAGCTAGCTAGCTAACAAGCAACCTGACGACGGTAACGTTAGCTATGTATGAACTTTTTTCCCCCGTCTCTTCCTCGGTGGTAGCCATGGCGACGTCTACCCCTCGCTGGCAAGTCAGCATCTGAAATCCCTCGCTCTGAAGGGCTAGTGTCATACCCACTACCCCTCGTTATGCCCCCTACCCCTACACGCAAAAAGGAATTGGGACACCACTACCCCTCGCGGGAACACGCAAATGTAGGTGTAGGGCCAAGGGGTAGAGCTAAGGGAGGTTTTAATAATGCATTTCTGCTAAATTTTGTAGATAGACCTCAGACCAAAGCACAACTGGCTTTAGATATTGTTTGTTATCTAATTCTGCATTTCCACCCATGATAATTCATTTCAGCCATAACGATGAAGCTCACAGAGAGGCCAGATCCTGCGGGTGTGTTCTCAGGGTCAAGAAGGCAAATTAAGCTATATTTAAGAGAGAGAAACGATGCTTCTGGGTGGAACTCCAGTTCGGAATAGTTCAACTTTTATGGTGGTTTGCACTCCGAGTGCCTTCTCATTAGCATGAGTGATGGAAACTCCTTCTGATTTTACAGTTGGCCTTGAATTCATTTTCGCTGCCTCTCCATGCAAATACTGTTTCCCGCCCACGCCAAACTGTTTGGAGAGCTTTTCAGGCACTTTTAAAAAAAGCAGGGAGGGGGTCTGCTGGAGGAGGACGGTGCTGAGTTTACAGCTCGGCACTGCTGACCTCCACTGTGGAGATACAACACACACACACATACATAGAAACAAATCACTGACCCACAGATACACAAGGGAGAGCAGATTTACCTCTATCTTCTTTACTACTTCTCTTTTTATTGTAATAGTCTGAAATGTAATAACACTTTATTATACGGGTCTGCAATTTCTTTTTTCCTAAAAATAACTTTTTAAAGCTTGTTGTAATTAATGTGACGATGCAGAAAGTGCTCTTGCGATTACTGCATTGCATCAATTTGTGTGTGTGTGTGTGTGTGTGTGTGTGTGTGTGTGTGTGTGTAAGCCAGAAAGTCCTTTAGTCAGCCACAGCAGGCCACCGAAACATATACAGTTGCTTAGTGTTATTAAACAAAAACATGACTGGACATTTACTGCAAAGAAATTCCCCTTTCCCAGAAAAATTGTATAAAACTTCATGGTTCTTTCCAGGAAACCTCAGAGTAAAATGAATACATACCTAAAATCAGTCCTAATGACTAGTGATGGCCAAATGAAGCTTCATGAACCACCAGTTGTATTTGCTGAACCCACTAGATGACGCTGTTGGTGTAATGAAAAAGGCTCAAGGGATGGCAGTGCAGTTTGGTTTCAACTAGCGATGGCCAAATGAAGCTTCATGAACCATTTTCTTTATTTTTTGGTTCCACTCTGGCACTCTTTGTTCAACAAATGGTTGAAACCAAACTGCACTGCCATCCCTTGAGCCTTTTTCATTACACCAAGAGCGCCATCTAGTGGGTTCAGCAAATACAACTGCTGGTTCATGAAGCTTCGTTTGGCCATCACTAGTAATTATATATATATACATATATGTATGGCACTAAGTACTCACAGGGGCACTGTAAAGTCCAAATGTATATATAAAAATAATAATAATATGAAACTAAGAAAGTCATTTTTACATGTTGAAATATTACTATATATGTATAACAATTTGGACATATTATATACTTTTTGACTAGTTAAAATCAATTTATAGACATCTATAATAATTTCATTATAGATATCAGTAATTCCCTTTTCACCAGTAAGAATTACAATGACAGATACCTCCCATTGAATTTCCAAATGCTGGATAAAGATTATGACTAGTGGAAATGTCACATCATTACAGTACAATAAAACCACTGGTTGACTTTTAAATTGTGCAGTTCAAATTAGCGTATTCATATTTATGTACATACGTCATTCAGTACGTGTAAGTGATGACAATTCTGACTGGCTGCAATTGTGATATGATGCTCACAACTCAATTGTCACTAGTAAATTCCTGCTGTTCATTGAAGATATATAGAATTGATCTTACATTGCAGATATAAATAAAATTCTAGATATCAAAAATTCAGGTCTGACCAGTCAAAAATGAGCTTAGATTCGTAACTAGTAAGAATGTAATTTCATACATCTAGAATTTTATTTCATACATCATAACTGATTTGAGAACATTTCGGCTCGTCAAAATTGAAGTTTAGATATCTAGAATTCCATTTATGATGTTTGAAATGTTAAAACAATTAAGTCCACTGGTAAAACTGTATTTGTCAACAACTGATAATGCCTCTACTGAGAGTTACTATGGGAACCCTTTTCATACATTAATTCATTAATATCTGCAGTGTCTTTTTGCCAGTCTTGCATGCGGTACTTTTATCAGCTTTGTTTCAGGGGGAACAGTATCTGTGACGTTCCCCCAGCTACAATGGGCAGATTTAGGAATAGCAGGCTGAAAATGTCAGGACTTACCTGGTGTAGGAAAACAAGTCAGCAATATGAATTTGACAGATGTGTGAGCGTCCTGTCTAACTGGAGACAGAGGGGACAGTATCTGGCAGGAACACTCTCAGCTGTCAGGGCGTGTTTTACCTGCTATACTGGAGGTGGTTTCAAGACAAAGATAAAACTCAATAAGTGTGTGTGGTGATTTTCTACAGTGTCGTTTGACCTTTTCTGTATTTACTGAGACGGAAAACCATCAGATATAGTTTACATTAAAGGGCTGAACTGAAGTGAGAGCTCTCTCGTGGCCAAATTACGCAACTGCATTTCTCAAACAGGAAACAGAACGACTGAATGTGAGATGAAACACTTTTCGTAAACCCAATATCTCAAGAATGGCTGGAGAGAATTTCTCCAAATGTGGCACAAACGTCCACCGGGACCTGTTTAGATTTTAAGTGATCATTGATTATCAAGGGTCAAGGTCACTGTGACCTCACCTGTCTCATTCTTGTGAACCCAATATCTCAAGAAGGTCTTGAAAGAATTTCCTTCAAATTTGACACGAACATGAAATGGGACTCAAGAATGAACTGATTAGAATTTGATGGTCAAAGGTCAAGGTCACTGTGACCTCATAGACATGTTTTTGACCTTAACTCAAGAAGTCATGTTCTAATTGTGACAGAATTTCACACAAATGTCTCAGAGGATAAAATGAGGACGTGGTGGCTTTTTATAACCAAAAGGTCAACTTTACTTTGCTTTAATTTTCACTCACTTTAACTTCACTCTCTTAAAAGTGGAAAAAAATGTGTTTGAAACAAAATATATGGTTGTAATCTTTGTGTGTAAGTCCCAACGTGGCCTGGTTACAATCATAATTAAATCCTTAAGGAAATGATCTTAAAAAAGACTAAATTTCAGCACCATCTGTTATGTTTTCTATGGCCAATAGTCATTTTCAGCAAGATTGGTAATCACAGGTGTTTACAGTACACAAAATATGCCAAATCAAAACCTGCCAGCTCAGGAACAAGTGGAACATTTGACTGCTGCTCAACACTGCTGCACAGCCTAAAGAGAGTGCTGTCATCTGACACTTTGATCTGAGCCTCAGTGGGATTTACCTGACTGTTACATCCAGACTGTGCTTATGGTTCAAAGCCGTCTGCACTGACCCCATCAGTTTCTATACAAAGGGAATGCAGAGACTGGAGACGGACTGCTCAGTATTCAGTGAGGCCTGCAGAAATGTTTTTCCCTCTGCCATGTATTTTTTAGCGGCATCATTGTGGCCTACATAAATTGATTTATTTTTGAAGGAATCTCAGCTCCTGAAGCTGGTTGCCTGCTGGTCTGCTGCATGCATGGTTATCATCCCACTTAAGTTTAGCAAGCAGGTCAGTGAGTGGTTGTAAACCTATTGAGAATATTGGAGAGCCAAAGCAATAAAGGCTTCACTTAAAAGGGTTCCTTCTGAAGACGACTCTCCTCTACCTGGAAGCTTTTCAACTTAAGAAATTCTCTTTTTTGTACAAGTGATCTTTTTATATTCCACCCTAATCATGGGTCTTCAACGTTTTTCAGGACAAGGGCCCCTTAGCTCAAAGACAGGCAGAGAAGGGACCCCATACCACATATACCGTATAAAATTGGGTTACACTTGACATAATTCTCTGAATATTTTAGGGGCTTTTCCTGTTTGCACTCAACTCAGCCCGTTCCCAATCCGAAGTCATCCAATACCATCGCTTTGTCTGTGATTTCAGCGTCAGACACACACACTAAAAGCTGCCTTTTACGGTGGTATGATACACCACTGGGTGGCGTCAGTTTGTAACACGGCTAGATAGAACCTTTGTGTTGTTATGATACGCCGGTGGTTGGCTGGACGTCACCTGTTGCAATGGTATGATACATGCCGCCGGTAACGATGTAATAGAAACAGCTGGAAAGTATCTAGACCAAGACTGTCACCCAGGAACCTGGCGTATTCGTCCACTGTTAATGTTGAGCCAAACCATGATGTGTTTTTCCAGACCTAACGTTGTGCTTTTGTAGACATCCTGGTGTTGGTGGTGGCATCCCCGAACATCGGCAGCAGATGCAGGAGGAAGACCCATACATACTTAACACAAGTTTTTTGTTTATTTAAGATATTAATAGTGGCAGTGCTGAGTGAATGTACAAGCAGAACTGTACCTAAAGCATGCTGATATCCCTCCAGGATATTTGAGAAAGCTTCACACGTATTCTAAATTAAACGCCACCCAGCTGCTTCACACTGACATTCCCTATACATAAGAAGTCTCTGTTTGATGTTTCTCAGTGTATCAGTGGAAACACGAGGGGGTCCTCCTTGTGATGCTGAGCACATTCGGTGCATAGTAAAAGCACTGTGATGTTAATGCATACAAACAAAGGTACATTACAGTAGGCCCGAAGCCTCCGCAGAGAAACACTGTTGTTTCGGGTCTTTTCTTTCTGTTTGCACAGAGCAATCTGCTGCTAATTTATCTGTCGAAGACTATTTCAGAGATTGTCCAGGGACTTCCAGCATTACAGTGCCGCATTAACTTGCAAACCATTCAATTGTTTCATTATCCCGAATGCGAGAGAGCGACCGATCAGTGTGTGCTGCCGTGTCTTTATCTCATAAGTACCAATAAGCGCTGCATATGCTGTCACTTCTTGCCTCTGTTGTAACGAGTGGGGTATATTGCTCATTTTCAGATTCATATATATATTCTGGGTTTGTACTAGAACATGTTTACATGCTTTAAAGCTCCAATGTGTAGGATTTGGAGGGATACTGGCAGAAATGGTATATGATGTATGTATGAGTGTGTTTTCTTCAGGGTATAACCACCTGAAAATAAGGTTGTGTTTTCTTTACCTTAGGAGGAGACGTTTCTATCGACATAGAGAGGCAGCTTCTTGTTTCTACAGTAGCCCAGGATGGACAAACCAAACACTGGCTCCAGATAGAGACTTTGTGTTTTCTTCTTTTCACATTTTTGCATCAGCCACTGTAGTTAGAGGCCAATCACCAAGAAGCAGTGTTGGTAAAACACTGGTTTGTAGCATGAAGCTGCTTTGCTTAGTGTTTTTACGAGTTTAAATCACCAGGTCTGTTTGTTTTGCAGAGGAGGGGAACCTTTACAGACAATTTTGCTCCCAGCAAAAACCTCCTGAACATCTGGATCTTCAGCTATCAGACAAAAAAAGTCAAGCGCACATTAGCATTTGGTGGGCCAGCCGCCCATCTCGGATATGCCAAACAGCGTCGAAGAGTGATTGTAATGTGAAACTGCTTTATTCAGTGTTTTTACCTGTTTAACTTATGCGGTCCATTTGTTTTGGAGAGGAAGAGATAATTAGGCTCTTGGTTAAAACCTCCTGAACAATGAACACTGAAGAAATTTTGGCCGGGAGAAGTTTCAGCCGGTTGTAATACGCAATCCCCACCACTAGATGCCACTAAACCCCGCTAAATCTAACACGCTGAACCTTTGATGTTCAAGACGCACATGTTTTCTCATACTGTCTGTGCTGCAGCACCTGTATTCATGCTCTGTTTAGTAGTGATGGCCAAATGAAGCTTCATGAACCACCTATTGTATTTTCTGAACCCACTAGATGGCGCTCTTGGTGTAATGAAAAAGGCTCAAGGGATGGCAATGCAGTTTGGTTTCAATGCTTTGTTGAGCAGACTGCCAGAGTGGACCCAAACAATAAAGACAATGGTTCATGAAGCTTCATTTGGCCGTCGCTCGTTGAAACCAAAGAGATTTTAGCAGATTCAGCAGCGTCAAAACTCACCAAATAACAGGATGCAATTGAAACAATTTGCACCAATTCAGCCCATGAATTGTGCACGACCATGCAATTTTGTCACTGCAACTCAACCACAGATTTGACTCTTTTAAACAGGTAAAATCTAATTTTATTGTAGAGCTGTGTGCAGCGTATTGAGTAAATGCCCCTCACCTGTAAGTGCACGATGACTAAGCTTGAGCGTGCTCAGTCAGCGAGATAGGGATATTAGATTGTTTAGAGAGGAGAAACTTGGTAGAGTAGGGTATCATGACGTCTGTTGTGCATTGCTTCATTCAGGAGCCCTTTGTTGGAACTATGTACGAAAGACCAATTGTTGAAGATTGCTGACCATTATGACATTCAAATTGGGACAAATCTAAAGCGAGACGGTGAAGAGCAGTTTGAAAGCCAGTCTGATGGAAGAAGGAGTTTTGGTGAGTACAAAACCTAAGCAATTACCAAGTGTGTCTATGTCTTCAAATCTGACATTTGAACAGCACAAAGAAGTACTGATGATGCAGATGCAGCATGAAAAGTTCATGCAGCAGAGAGAGTTAGAAGCTGAGGTAATGAAATGACAAACTGAGCGAGAAAAACTAAAGATAGAACAATGTAAATTGGACTTGATGAAGGAAGGTAAAATGGCAGTTAGTGAGTTGAAATCTATTGCACTGACTGTGCCAGTTGCCTCCCTTTTTAGATGGAAACTAAAACTTTGGATGCAGCAGAGATTGCAGCCGGTTACGCACCATTCATCTCTGAGGGGTTTGTGTCTCTGGTAGGCACTGATGAAAAAGTTGCTGTTAAAATACTGCACGATTCTGGTGCCTTGGATACATTTGTACGCGAGTCGGTTCTGCCTTTCTCAACACGATTAGCCACAGGAAGTTGTGTCTCCGTTCGAGGCATGGGTTTAACAACACTATTTGTTCCTGTGCGTAAGATGTTTCATTGCAAAAAAGCACCATGGATCACACTTTTTTAGGAAAGTTGCCGTGACATCAGGCACTTCAGACCACAAGAATCCCCAAACCAGCCCAATGAAATGCCAGAGGCACACTGGTTCCTCTTGTCCATGAATTTCAAAGCGTTCAGCAACAAGGAAGCAGCAATACTTTCTGTCTTTCTTTGGGCAGACAGATGTTGCCGATCGGTGAAGTTGTCTCGTAGCACTTAATGTACAGTGTAGGTTACAGTTTGCTCATGAATTAACTATAGCTCCTCAATACCAAAGAAGTTCCCATGTTTTGCTTCCCTGCTGCAGGGCAAATGTGAAGGGAAAGTGTGTGGGATTCCAAACTGCAGTGTGCTGCTCTCTCGCTCCATGCAGACACTGCGCCTGGGTTGCAAAATGTGGATAAATGTATTTATTCAGTTCCTTTTTAAAAGGCATCAACCTCACGCTTATGCACACACAGCCGAAGAAATGGAACTGAAGCGGAAATAAACGCTTCGGGTCGCGGTTACGCCCGTGAGGCGCAGCGGAGATATGAGCCTACACAGAGAGCCCGCTGCAGAAAGCTGCAATGATTAAAATGAGAGTGTTGCATATGTTGTGTGAGATGTGCGAGTAAAAAGTGCATCTGATATGATTATGGTGTGGACCAGGAATTCTCAGCGTCCTTCTGATTGTTATACATTTCTGAGGACCACACATGCTGGGTGCTTGATGGTTTTAGCATCCCATTCGACACACTTCCTCAGCATCACTGCCACTATGGATCCAAATTTAATGTACGCAGGGTCGATGACCAGAAGAGAAACCTTAAAACGGTGTTAAACTGTTGCACAATGTTGGTGTTCTTGAACATGTCTATCTCCGACATGTAGACAAGTAGCGCTGGTGTTTGCGTTGTATTAAAAATGCACTGGAGACGGTGAAAGCAACATGCAACAAGTGCCCGGCTAACGTTTGCTAATCCGAAAAGCAGTGAGAAGCAGTAAAGTGAGAGTCGGCGCAGCCAGACCTTTCTTTTCTTGAGAAACGCCTGGTGAGCGAGACGAAGCCGAACAAGATGTGTTGAGGACACGTTCAAGAACACCAACACTGTGCAACAGTTAAACACTGTTTTAAAGTTTCTCTTCTGTTTGGATGTCATGGCAACAGTGCAGTAGTGTATAAGACAGAAATATTAGCGGCAGTAACAACAGAATAGTGAGTGAACATTAACCTCGTCAACTCAGTCAGCGGCTCCTCTGGCAGCAGCACAGCATCTCTGCCTCTCCTCTCTTGCCGTGTGCAAACAGGAGTCAGTGTTGTCAACTAGTTAAACCTTGGGTAAATTAAACCTATGTGACACTCAGGCTCAACAACAAAAAATATATATGTGAATGTGCAATAGTTCTCTATCATAACAGCCTGTCACAGGTTACAGTGTGATGATCAGAGGAGAAACAGCAGTGTAACTGCAGGGAAAATTAAACCCCCTCTTGTGGTTCATTTGAGTAGCGCAGGCTGTAGATGTACTTCCTGTCAGATCCACAGAAGAAGAAGTTAGACAGGAAGTGGTGTTTTCTTGCTGTCAGTTTAAGGTTGGCCATATTGCTTCCATGAGGCCTGAACAATCCACTGCCATCCCTTTGTGTACCTTCCTTTAGGCTGCACCGTACGTAAGTTTTACTGTGTTAAGAGTGTTTTTGTTTTTATCAAGTAATTATTTTACTGTTTTGGGTCAAGTATTCAAGCTAACTTTCAGCTAATGGTGGCATGCCTACTGCTAATTACAGCCAATACTTACCTTTGTTTGTTCAATGTATATAAGTTTATTACCTTTAATACTTACCTGTTGCACTTAGTTCTTTATACTAGACGTGATTTAAATACTTGTGGCAAAACACTTAATCTCTGCCTGTTCATGGAGTGGTGATATTCAGACATAACTAGTCACTGAAATTGTGCATTTTAATTTTATGTTTTTTTTTGTTTGTTTGTTTTAAGGGATGCACAGTGTTGGGTTTTTTGCCGATATCCAATATACTGATATGTAACAATTAATTTGACATTTGGTCATGATATATATCCACTTTTTTCCCCAGCTAATTTTAGTGATCATTGAGTCTCTTCTGTAGTGGAATTAACATCATATCATGCATGCATACTCTTATCATGATGGCCCACCAGCCGATGGAGACATGATATAGAATACTTTTCAATGTATGTAATATTTATATTTATGTTACGTCTTGAGCACATTTAGATATACAATAGGAGGGCGTCACCATGGACGTCGCCGCCATCTTGATGGCTACGGGCAGCAGTAAACAAACGCAGTAGCTGAGTCGCATCTAGTGGAGAAAGCGAGGGAAAAGATGAACGAAAGGAAAGGGAATTTACTGGGATACATTGAACCACAAATTCAGGGACCGGTATATGGAGAAAATGAACGCTGTAAATGGTTTGGACCTAGCCTTGGACCAAGACGTTCATGAACGTCTTGAAAACGAACCCCGTTTTTCGTTTGGGGGATCCTGGTCTAGACCGATTCACGTCTCCATAAACGTTCAAATCAAACATGTAATGTACTTTATTTTCATTTTTTTCTAACCAAAGCTTGTGTGTGTCTTTTAAACATGTCCGAATGAACATTATTCTATTCATTCATTCATTCCCTTTCCTTTCTGGCATCTTAACATAATTTCACTCGCTTTCTCCACTCGATGCGACTCAACTGCGTTTGTTTACTGCTGCCCGCAGCATTCCCTATTACCAAAAGAGGAAAATGAATTTAATCAGACCAATTTACAGTACCTCCATGGCCCACGAGATGGAACTCTGAAGCCCACCCGTGTATGGGGTCAGATCAGTCTCACAATGAATGAACTCACGCAGGGTTTTTCACAAATGCACACGATCTGTTTCGCAAATATAATTTTGAGGCACTTGTAATGTAAATTCACGGATCATGCGAGTCGCTGAATGTGCATTTACAAACTGCTTCTCATTTGTGAGAGAAATCCGTGTGTTGAATTTTGAGACTCCGCTGACGTCGCAGGTCAACGAACGCCACCATTGGCTGATGAATCTGTCAATCAAATTTGTGATTCTGATTGACAGATTCATCAGGTAATCAGGTGTGTTCGCTTTCAGCCAATCGTATGGCTCCTTACATTTTCTCCACACTTTTAAACCAATCGCAGAGCTACGGAGCTACTGTTTGACGCGCTAGACTGAAACAGTGGAAGAGACATGGATCAATCTCAACCTGTAAGAAACACATTTATCTGATTATCCCCTCTTTGTAAATAATGCAATGTTATGGAGTTATGAGTTGAAGCGTTCTGCTTAGTCGAGTAACAAGTTTGAAAGTGACTCCAGTTCACTTTTGCTGCTGGATGTTGGCTGAGTTGCAACCGAACTCATCTTCACTCCACTTGAGTCAATGAGCATGAGTAGCACCACTCTGCATTGCAACTTAAATTGTGCAAGTTTACCATACAAACTTATAACACTAATAAAAATACTACAGACAAAATACCTCACCTCATTAAATCCATGTGCTTTACAAACCGCCATGGTTATGTCAAAGCGATGGTTCTGATGGCAATGAGCCACGACTTGGTGTGTTTGTTAGGGGCGGATTTAACGATTCGGATGCCCCAGGGAAATGCTATCTTGCCTGCTTACCCGAACCCTTTCTCTAACTGGGAATGTTTCTGTCAATAGTAAAACATTAACTACTCAGAGCTTTCCACACAGTAAAAGTCCGGCAATTCAGTTTTTAGCCACTAGATGTCGTACCTCCTTTCCCCCATCCATTACATGAAGGTCACCACACTGCTGTTGCCAGAAGCCAGCTCCGTCTGCACCTGCTTGTGTGGACAGAGCTCTCAAGGTGCTCTCAAGAAAGCTGCAAGCAGCAATACCACAGGTGGAACAGTGTGTTTATTCCAAACAGGCTTGTTCTCTCTGACGGACCTGCTTTGTGCTGCACCCCTCCTGTCTTTAAACAACAGTTACAAGAACAGCACATTTTTCCAGCATTGCTAATGAGCAGCTAATGTCTATTGTAATTAGTGTATTGGTGGCAGAATATTTTTAAGAAGCATTTTTGTGTTTGCTTAATTGACAGGTGCCTCACTCAGCAATGGCTTCATGTTTGTACAGTGGGTGAAAGCAGAGACGTGTTGTACGTCTTTATATACACTCGCTGCGTTTGATGTTCCTTTTACCCCTATGATCATCTGTTTGAGTGTCAGCAGAAGTGCGTCCCAAATTATTTTAAGAATTTCAGGCTGCTGCAATACCTCTTTTACTCTCAAGTTTTCCACAGGCTAAGTGTGAGTCATAATGGATTTATTGGTGAAATCTGCCGTCTTCAAAACCAAGCAGTTGGCGAGTACATGACCCGTGCAATCAGTGTTTTACAGTCGGTTTCCTGGAGTCATAGAGTGCAGTGTGTGAGAGTATATTAAGGAAGGGAGCGGGCATGGAGGGAGAGGATGAGGGGGGGTAATCAGCCACAGTCGGCGAGGCTCAGGGCAGACCATCAGTGGCATTCAGCTGCCCTGCACATCCCATGTGAGTGGCATGCAGCAGCCGTGGCCCACTTCTCCCCACTGAGAGACCATTTATGGGCCTCGCAACGGGAAGATGACATGCATAAAACAAGGCTGTGCCCCTGGGGTTAGTGTGTGGACGGGAGGCATGGGTGCAGAAAATTCACTGACACAGAAAGCCTCTTATGAAACCAGAGAGGGCGAGCGGAGAGGGGAAGCACTGCCGGACACATGGAGAGGATGATGGATACACCAGTGGTTCTCAACGTGGGGTCCGGGGACATGCAGAGCTTGATGAAGAGGTTTCAGGGGCTCCTCGGCAAAAAGACGTATTTGTTTACTCCAATTCTGTCTCAGAGAAAATAAAAAAATCTATAAAAATGACTCACCATTATCACTGTAAGCGTCCCCACGTCTACACTACAGACACTTCTGTACTGACAGTGGGAAAATCTGGACCTTATAAGCTTATCCGTTTGATCCACAGGTACAACACTGTAATTCATACACAACATTTACGTGTGCATGTTTTTCAGTGATTCAAGTGCCTTAATGCAATATCCAGGCACTCATCCAGGGCTGGGCTGGGATCATAATGTAATGTAAGCCCAGGCCAATCTCCACACATTCACAACGGACCATAACTGTTTCTGCCAGGAATCTATATTTACCTGTACTACACTTCTTGAAAAGTAGTTAAAAACAGCCAAATGTTTTCAGTTTCAAGAGTTATTATATTGCACTTTCATTTGTTAGGCTGCAAAAATAAATATTATATATATGTATATATGTAATGTTTTTGACATCTCCTCTTAAACCATGGGTCCGATTTGTACCAAATATTTTTTGGATCATTTCTGGACCAATCATATTAAAAGTTATAAAATAATTGTCAGTGTCTAATTGTGTTTTAGAGATATTGACCAATGACTTCAGAAAGGGTGTGGCTCAGTACATTAATAGACTAAACTCCAGAACCATTGAGCCAATCAGAACAAGACGTGCAAGAAATGTCTACACATGGACCATTAAAGTTTAATTTAAATCAATCAATAATTTTGATTTCTTTGAAAAATACATTTTGATATCTCCTAAACTGTTGGTCCGAGACATATCAAATTTTCTGGGGATCGTCATTGGATCATCAAGATTATCAAAAGTTATCAAGGGCTTGGTGATGTCTCGTGTTATGAAGATATTAACTAATAACCAGTGATGTCCAAACGAAGCGTCATGAACCAGCAGTTGTATTTGCTGAACCCACTAGATGGTGCTCTTGGTGTAATGAAAAAGGCTCAAGAAGCTTCGTGAACCATTGTCTTTATTTTTTGGGTTCACTCTGGCACTCATTGTTCAACAAAGGGTTGAAACCAAACTGCATTGCCATCCCTTGAGCCTTTTTCATTAAAAAAAAAAAAATTTTTTACATCTGCGCCAAAATCCTTGTTCTGATTCGCACCACATTTGCTGTGGATCATCATTGGACCAAGTGTATTGACAATTATCAAAAGCTTATTGATATCTAATTACGAGATGTTGAATTTTTTATTTTTTTGGGGAACACTATAAAATCAAAAAAACGTGCATGGCATAACCTAAATTAGTGCTAAACCCAGAAGTGCTTTTGGCATTTAGGTTAGTTGGGGAAGTTGTCTCGAGGCAGGTTCAGTTCTAAAGCTAATTCATGGATGGATTACTGAACGGACCGACCAGGCACAGGCCCAGGGGCCTTAAATGTTCAGGGGCGTCCCTGGCCTTCACCTACAAAATGTCACTTGAAGAGACCAGAAAGAGACTCAAATAGGCCGCAGAAAGACCACAAACAGACACAAAATAACTACAAAAGTGGCAAATCAACAAACAAAATGGCTACAAAGAGATGGAATACAACAAAAAAGAGGCAAAACCACCACAAAGTACGCATGTCTTGTTCCATGATACGCTCATGCCATCCTGTTTAAAGCAGGAGGTTGCTCGCGTAGCTGCCCCGTGTTGCTTCCACTTTAATTTACTTATTTCATTTCCCCCAGCCGACCAGGTCTCTGGTAATCCTCCCAGTGCTCCTGATGACCAGTTCAGGCCTGGATGTATCTGACAAATACCCTATTTAGACCAACACAGTGATGCATCAAGCAATCAATCTGAATAGGTCAGCTTCCCCTCCATCACAACCCTCCTCTGGAGCAGGGTTGGCTGCAAGATGTCAGCTGCTGCCAAGCTTTGGTGACAATGAGTCTGTGCCAGGATTGGATTTTATCCTGATATCAACGTTTAACTTCATTTACTAACTCAAAGAGAAACAGACAAACAGATGGAGGAGGAGAGACAGAGCCAAACAGACTTCAGAGTCAGGGTGTGCTAGAAAAGACGCAGTTCAGAAAATGCGTTGCTGTAACACACATCTTCAGACATCCTCTCCTGGTCGACATGAATAGTGTTGCACTCAATTTCGGAAAATTACAAAAAATTCAGATGTTGTCCACCTTCCTAATTCAGCTTGAAAGCATGGTAAGATTTGCAAATTAGCAATTCCCATCATACTTGAATTCAGTTTCACTGCAACAGTAATACACAGTCTGAATCTCAGGACATGGACACACAGGACCTGTTTCTGTGGATAGTAAAGATATAATTCCAAGGGGAGCAACGACAGTACTTCAAACCCCCGTTTCCTAAAGGCATCAGAGAAACATTTTCCAGCTGTGAGATCCTGCTCAGATTTCTCTTACTATGCCATCAGGAGAGTGCGGCGTTTGAAAGTTAAAACAGATCAAGCACTATTTGTGTACATCAAATCAAACTTTATTTATATCGCACTTTTCACACATAAAAACGCAACCCATGAGGAAACACTGGAGCTAAAGACTAAAAGACTAAAAGACAATGGGATAAAAACAAGCGGAAGATAGAATAATTATAAAATGCATGAAAAATTTAAAGATTTAGAAAATATAGAGATTTAAAAAAAAAAAAATAAATAAAGAGTTAAAAATGAAAAATAATAAAATGCATAAGAATTTAAAAGTAGATCATTAAGAACATTAGACACTAAAACATATATA
The DNA here is from genome assembly GCA_035609425.1 of Epinephelus awoara. NCBI lineage: Eukaryota > Metazoa > Chordata > Actinopteri > Perciformes > Serranidae > Epinephelus > Epinephelus awoara. The sequence goes on along the minus strand of CM069317.1, from coordinate 17,639,798 downwards.
AGACCTCAGGAGGACCTCAGGATCCGCGAGGGTTGATATGATAAAAGCAGGTCAGATAAATAAGATGGCCCAAGACCGTTAAGACATTTAAAAACTAATAGAAGAACCTTAAAATACAATAGTCTAAACGGAAAGAGATAAAAGCATGCATCAGCACCTCCGTGTTGGCCTGAGAGAGAAACAGGCAGACTCTGGCTATATTCTTAAGATGATAAAAACCTATCTTTGTTACATTTTTGATGTGTGGAATAAAACTAAGCTCAGAGTCAAAAATGACGCCCAGGTTCTTCACACGTTGTGAGTCTTGTAGTTGCATTCTGTTGGATCTGGTATCATCGATTTTACTTCTGAAGTGGTCTGCAAAGTCCTCGCAGAGGGCGTCTGTTGGCATCTTGGATGATTTATTAAAATTGGTGTTGGTTAAAAAATCGAAGGTGAAGAAAAGGAATAGAATAGAATGTGTAAGCTCACTATTCCATCCACTGAAAATGATGTTGCATGTAAAGCCAAATACACATTTCTGCTTTGTTTAATGCCAAGAAAGCAAAAACAGTGACTTTCATGTGATTCTGTTTAGCCAACTGTGGGTCCATCTAATTTACTTACACGACAAGACAGGATTTGTCCGAGTGCAGCTATATTAAAAATGTGCCACCGTGACGTCAGAAAGATTCCAAAGAGCAGTTACTTTATTTAAGTGATGAAATGTCACTTAAGTTTAAAATGTGTGCATCATTTTGGAGGTTGTTTTTTTTTTTTTGTAAGGTCACAGTGACCTTTGATCCATGACCACCAAAATATAATCAGTTCATCCTTGAATCCAAGTGGATGTTGGTGTAAAATTTAAGGAAATTTCCTGGAGGACTTCTTGACTCTGTCGCATTCACGAGAATAAGATTGAAGCAAAGACACACTGACCTTGACCTTTGACCACCAAAACCTAATTAGTTCAATTAGTTCATTGATCTTTGACCAGCAAAATCAATTAATTGTTGATTGTTGATTCCATGTGGATTCATTGTTGATTCCATGTGGATTCCATTGCGGAGATATATCATTCATGATAATGAGATGGACGCAAGGTCACAGTGACCTTGACTTTTGACCACCAACATATAATTAGTTCATCCTTGAATCCAAGTGAATATTGGTGTCAATTATAAGGAAATTTCCTTGAGGACTTCTTGACTTTATCGCATTCACAAGAATGACACTGAAGCAAAGACGCACTGACCTTGACCTTTGACCACCAAAACCTAATTAGTTCATTAGTTATTGCCAAAATGTGATGTCACAGTGACCTTGATCTTTAACCAGCAAAATCAATTCATTGTTGATTCCACGTGAACGTTTGTGCCAAATTTATGGAAATTGCCTCAAGGCCTTAGTGTGATATTGCGTTCAGGAGAATGAGATGGACGCAAGGTCACAGTGACCTCGACTTTTGACGATCAACATAAAATTGGTTCATCCTTGAATCCAAGTGAATATTCGTGTCAATTTTAAGGAAATGTCCTTAAGGACTTCTTCAGATATCGCATTCATGAGAATGAGACTGAATTTTATTTTGCCAAATGTAAGGATGTTTTACTGAAGGCCTTCTTGAGATATCACACTCAAGACAATGGGATGTGACACAAGGTCACAGTGACATTGACCTTTGACCACCAAAATCTAATCAGTTCATTGTTGAGTCCATGTGGGTGGTTTTGCCAAATTTGAGTAAGTTCCCTAGAGTTGTTCTTGAGATGTCATATTCACAAGATGGAGATGGAGATGGATGCAAGGTGACAGTGACTTTGACCTTTTACCACCAAAATCTGATCAGTTCATCTTTGAAATCAAGTGGACATTTGCGCCAAATTAAAGGAACTTTCTTCAAGGTGATCTTTAGATATAAGAATGGAACAGTCTGACATCCGACAAGCATCATTCCTCTGGCCATGGCTATTGCAGGCTAAGGGATGAAAAACACACGTGCCTAAAGTCCTGCATCTGACGTTTTGTAATGTTTTACCTCCATGTAAGCTTTTGAATGCAACACTAGAATGGCTCTGGGCATTGTGGTTCCTGCATGACAGCGATGCCAAACTCACACAGGGCCTAACACGCCTCCTTTGACAGCTCAGGTTGTTTCCCATAACAAGCACTGTCATCATACCATTACTCTGTTTCCAATCATTCTGGACTTGAGCATTCTGTGCAGCATATTACAGTTTTCCCATCAACAGCACTCTTACTTGGCAGGTTCTCTGACCTTCATCTCCGTGTTGACGTCAGCCTCGGCAGGATCATGTAACAGCCACATGGACTGCAGATAAGTGGCATCAGTATCTTAGTCGGGGGGAAAAAAACAGTTTGTAACAGGAGTTGGGGACAAATGCCACAGCCTGCCTTATGGTTATATGACATATAGCTGTAGATTTGTCATTAGCCACCCAGGGAATCATGAGGGCCGCTCAGGCTGGCTGTCAGATACATTGGACGTTTTCTTGGATTGGCTTGATGAGTTTTGGGGTCCGATCAATACGCCCACCGCCTGCCATCCATCTGTAATGTCTCCCTCACTTCATCCCTCACGTCCAGAGGTCTACATGTTTCCGACTAACCGTGCTGCATCTCCAGACGAGAGCTCTCCATTTTAATAGATTCTAACTTCCCCTCCAATAAGGCTGTTGGTGGCAGAAGAGGGGGGGGGGGGGGGGGGGGGGGGGGGGTTATATATAGAGCTTTCTTCATTAGGCAGCCGGGGAATCTTAATCAAAAAGCTATTTGCCCCCTGCAATTGATTTGTGTCTCAGCGTTCAGATATTAGTGTGAAAATTCCCTCTGAACCAGGCGTCCTCCTCTGCATTACAGGTGATGAGAGAAAATGGAGAGTCTGAATCCATAAACAGAGAAATATCAAGTGTCTGAGAGCGGCTCCATCCAAGATACAGTTTGTTATCACACATCAAATTACCCTAAAAGCATCAACAAATGAAGCAATATTGTAAAAGAAGCCTCTTGATATTGTTTCCTTTTTTTATCATACAATAATCTAGAGGTAGGGATGCGCGCTATTGGATTTTTTTTTTTTTACAAATATCCAATATGCCGATATATAACAGCTAATTTGGCCAATAGCCGGTACTGATATCGATAATTAACATCGTACTCTTATCGCGATGACCCCCCAGCAGATGGAGACATGAAGTAGAATGCGTTTCAATGTATGCAACAGAAAAAGCACGTTGACTGATTCTCATAGTTAATTTCAAAGCCCATATCAACTGATACCCATGACATGCCAATAGAATTGTGCATCCCTATCCATGATGTATTGTCAGATGTGATTAGTTTTTGCGTTCACTCTGCTCCACTTGACTTGTTCTGTTTATCAGATTTCTATCAGCTGCTTTCAAGGTCCTGCTATGGCAGTGTTTTGGTGTTATGACACACCAGCATGCTATCTAATGTTTGTTGACTGTATTGTAAGAACATTGCAGGAGGAACTGTTTCAATAGTTGTCTGCAGAGATGCTCTTTACATGAAGGAAATAAATACCGATAAACACGAAGAGCTCAAGGCCATTGTCTGGGTGAGGTGATAAGAAAATCAACCTTGTGTTTCCATTTTAACTTGCTTGATAAAGTATATACAAGTCAGCTAGAATTCATTGCATTGCACACGTTGTATTGCATCTTGAGCAAAAAAATAGTGATAGAATATAAATACTTTTTTTTTGAGTATTTGAAGATTAGGTAGGTTTTGGACCCAAGCATGGAACAGACGGGTGATGTCATCCAGAGGAATGCAGGTAATGACAGTCAGGCGATAGCTTGAAGGAAAATTAAAAACCCTAGGAAAACTAAACACTAGTGATGGCCAAATGAAGCTTCATGAAGCACCAGTTGTATTTGCTGAACCCACTAGATGGTGCTCTTGGTGTAGTGAAAAAGGCTCAAGGGATGGCAATGCAGTTTGGTTTCAACCCTTTGTTGAAGAAAGAGTGGACCCAAAAAATTAAGAAAATGGTTTCCACTAGTGATGGCCAAATGAAGCTTCATGAACCAAACTGCATTGCCATCCCTTGAGCCTTTTTCATTACACCAAGAGCGCCATCTAGTGGCCCCCCTTACCGTCTCAGAATGCACCACAGCATTGGCCAAAGTAATACTCTGATTTAAGGTGTTGCTGGAGCATGGTGTGATGTCTAGGCACAGTAGGTTCCCGTCACATGTGGCTGGGACTCAAGCTCCTCAAAATGAAGCGGGATGATCTTCCCAGCCATCATGAAGGGGCTTTTCAGATCAATCTTATCAGTCACTCAACACTTCTAAAGAGATCACAGTAACCGCTCATCCACAGGAAGTAGATAAGGTGAAGTAGGGCTGGATTATACAGCAAAAAAATATTGACAACGATGATAATATATCATGATACTCAAAAGAAACCAGAAGTTTCATTACACTTTAGAATATAGCTAAACATATATTTATAAAAAAAAAAAAAAAAAAAACATAAACTGTGCAAACATGGCAATACAATACAAGTGAGCATATCTTGTAACCTATTGAAATAATGGTGTGATCTCTGGGATGGAACCTTTTCAGGTGATGGAGCTGCCGATCATCCAGAATTCGAAGAACTGTAGTTACATCCATAACTTCCAGTTTGTTCTGGTCCCTGTTTTGGCTGGCACCGACTGACGACATATTTTGCGGATGTCTTAATCTAGTC